>OZ022264.1:32711177-33947177 GCA_963978885.1 Nemotelus pantherinus
TGGCGAGTACGAGTAATTTTTGATAATTGAGTAATTTTGGTAAAATGATTGAGTATGGCGAACACGCGATTTTAAGCATTTTACGGTTCATTCGATACAGCAGAGGAGTGACTGCATGCGTGTACGGCCCTGTTTCGAATCCGAAGCTACATCTGGATGCCGAATAATAATCATACAACAAACGATCATTATCTGACATGCAACTTTGCTTGTCAGAATATTTGTTTTAAGTATAATCATTTTTTCATTATTCAATAAACACTAGCCAGAATTAAAGCATCGAGTAATATCTTAAACTTTAAGGGGGTGTTCTGGTGTAGAAATTGGATCAAATTTAGTTTTTTTGGTTTGCATATTTTCAAAGTTTAGACCTTTGAATATAAGCTTAAAAAGGATTTTTGGAAATTCAAATTATTTTTGGAGTTACAGTTATTTTTATGACACGCCAACTAAACCAACAAACACGATCAACAACGAATTAACCGCTCCGAGCTACGAACTTCTCAAGCTTCTAAAGAAGTTCGAACTGCTCGTATGGCTGAAAGAGCTCCCGGAAATTTTGCTTTTAAAGTTGAAGAAGGAACATTGCATGAGACGGGGATATAACGTACCATTAAACGACTCAAACTGCCCGAAACGAGGCAAAGTGGCAAAGTCGAAAAAACGACAAGGAAATTGTTGAAGAAAAAAAAAAAAAAAGTTCAGGAAGATTTTCGAAAACAACTTGGATTACTTGTCGATCAACCTAAACATAATTATGGCACCAGTAATGATGGCAACACTGCTAGGCGTTTTTTTTTGAAAATTCAGCTATTTCTGCCGAAATCACAGGAATTAATGAAGATTTAATTAAACGTTCCCACACCATATTACAAGTCATATCAAGTGGACTCGAAATCGACATCCGAAAATTTGAAAACTATGCCCTGAAAACTGCTAGAAAGTTTGTAGAATTATATCCATGGTTCTATATGCCGACAACAATGCACAAAATTTTGGTTCATGGTCCAAGAATTATTGAGTCTTCGCTGCTTCCAATCGGGCAAATGTCCGAAGAAGCTCAAGAGTCTTGCAATAAGTAGATTGTTGCGGAACAGCTGTGATCAGCCGCCACCACAACAGAAAATTGTAGCTTGACCCGCTACCCTCGCGTGACTTTAAGGTGCCGGCTAGTCACCGGTGTCGTGGGTATTTTGAGGGGCAGGTCAAGCCCTAGCTGTGTCACGCATAACTAGACAAAAAAAAACAAGCAAGGGGAAAAAGGAACCCACTTCAAAAACATGGCTCCACTGAACCTATATAAATGGATTTACCAATCCATTAACAACTTTACCATCTCGTAAAGAAACTTGATCCAACAAAAGAGGAAAGAAAAATCAGGCAAATCAAATTTTAAATTAAATTATATATTTAAATCAGTAACTAACTAAATATCTTAAAAAAAACTCAACAACCAAATCAAATAAGATTTTAAAAAAAAATATATCTAAATAGAAAAAAAATTAACACCATTTCAATAAACCATTCATTAAAATAAATTCAAATTATGTAAGAAAATAATAATAAAAATTGTTACACTTACCAGTGCGATCCGGACGACGGTCGACCGTGTTCTGGAACCACTGCAAAATTATTTCTTCTTGTTTTAATTTAACACCAAAGTTGTATTCAAGTTTTAATATTGTTGAAATTCGTAAGGACGTTAAATATACATTAAAAAATGTATGACTTTTGAGTTTCTTTGTTCAATTGAATTTAGTTCAAATTTCAGAAATTTTCAACTTTGCAATTAATCTTAATTTCAATTTAAAATTGTTGGACCAACAGGAAAAAATTTTTACAATTTTATTCGGTTCCTATTCTCGTCTCATCGCCATATCGAAAGCGTCGTAGTCCCACTGTATGCGTCTCACTTCTCCAAATATGTATATCGAAGTATACATGCGATCCAATAATCAATATTGTACATTCCCTCCGTTAATTCTCCCAATTGGGTACCAAGCCCGATCATTGAATCAGTTGTGCTATTCACAGAAGCGTTTTTCTGCCAATTTCCAAATTGTTCGATAAGGATAATACAAATTGAACTCATGGGTAACACTTCCCAATTGCGACACAGAGAAAAGCCGAGTAACAAAAGATAAAATAGCACCAATCAGTAGAATCCCCCCAATTTCACTAGTTAGTCCTTTTCTATAAATTCAATCATGTTCAATCATGACACTGTTTTAAGTCACGTAGATATCAACTCTACTGTTCAGTTACTTTATCCATCTCATTAACGCTCTTTACGCCGATGCACTTTTATTTCAAAATAGAACACCAATTCTATTGTCATACCATTTTCACAAACACACCGAAATTAGTGATTATGAGTAATTTTCTTATTTACAATCACTTTTTTTTATCATCAGCAAAATAAATGTTTGTTTTATTTATTAATTGATCACAGAAAAGTGCGAAAAGTCCGTGATGCACAAAGCAAACATTTTGACTTTAACGTGTTTCTAGCTACCGTTGGTAATAATCAAAGTCAACACTATGCTTTACGGAACGATTTTTTAAAACGACTAATATTCTTAACGAGTTGAAATATCCACCAACGATTCAAAAAAACCAATCTTATCCTCCTCGCACAACAGCCAAAATCTCCCAACTTCCAGATGAATTTCCAACGGCGGCAGCCGGCGCTGCCGCCGCGAATCAAAGCTAAAACCTGACTGCCCCAGCAGCCAGCATTTCCCTTGATCGCTCAGCGATCCGCCACGTACCGGTTCCAACCAGCCGTTATCCGTTATGCACTTGTTGCACAGCACACGCAGCCAACACCCAACATTACAAGTTTCATTGGCCTGATAACGCAGCTGATACAAGTTTTGTTGCAAATCAGCTGCGCTCAGGCCAGTGAACCTAATGCAATGCAATGCACCATTCGAAAATCAAACGCATATACACAGCCTGTTTTCGGATGGCCATGGAATGCATTTGATCATCGAATGCAGCATTGCATACGCAACGTCTGTAGGTGTGTGCGTGCGTGGTGGCGGCAAGGCTGTTCCGTAACAGCGTGGGGACGACCCAGACCCTGAGATCTCATCCGGCCGGGCAAAAGATACGAAAAAAACAAATAGAAGAAAGAAAATAAAAAACAAAAAGGAGAAAAAAAAATTTTATAACTTGATAACAAAACTAACTAATTACTACTCCTTACCTAAATGTCCTTACGTCTTTCCAAAGTCGACCATTCCTTTGGAAAGAGGCAATGACTCCTATAAATAAAAATTAACCTACTTGTAAACCTATTCATTGCATCCTTCCAAAGCTAACAGGTCACTGAAGCCTTGAAAGGAGGCAATGATACCTAACTCTAAACCTTAACGCTATTCATTATGTCATCTCAAAGTCTATGCCCTTTGAGATGAGATAATAATGTAAAAAACAAAATAAAGAAAATAAATTAAATACTAACCTAAACATTGCATCCTCCCAAAGCCAACGCCCCGTTGACGTTAAGAGGAGACAATAATACCCAAAATTATATTAATGTAAAAACATATCATTCCATCTCGCCAAAGCTAATAACGGGGTTAAGCTTTGTCGAGAGGCAATAATAGTTGAAAAGAAACCTAATGTTAATCATTATATTTTTGCAAAGTTAACCCATAAACTTTACAAGAAGATAATAATTCCTACAGCTAACTTAGTTCAAAATAAGCTGTCTATTGTGTCTCACCAAAGCTGCCTGATTAGAACAACTTTGGAGAGAGACAATAGCGCACCTAACTTAATCTTACTCCTATAGGTGAAATCATCATTGTGTCTTCCCAAAGAATTACAAGTCCCTTTGAGAAAAGACAATAAGATACACTATACGCTAAACCTAACTAAACTAGAAATAAAATTATAAGGCTAACCTAATAAGACTAAAAAAAACAAAAGCAAAAGATTTAATCGAAACCCGAGGATTGAGATACTCAGGGCCCATGCTGATGATGAAGCACTGGGGCCGTCCCAACATAGTGAGCCTCGATGGAAACAGGCTCAAGTAGAACAAGCTGACAGAACGGTAACGTGGGGTGTGAATGCCGCTAGTGAGAGGAATATGGGCGGCGGCTCGGCTTCGTGCTCTGAAGGTGCTGATATTCGTAGCGTGGAATTTTTCAATTCTATGACTTATCAGAAAAGATTTAAAATAACCGGCATAGACTAAAGCTGATATGAATTATAAAAATAATGGAAAAAAAAATAAAAAAAATAATGCAATTAAGAGTATAGAACATAAATAAGCGACTGTTAAAACCTACAGAAGTTGAATCCTCAGCAAGAAAAAAAAAATCTCCAAATAGGGAACTATAGATAAATATATATGAACTAGATTAACTCCAGTTTCATTAAAAATCACTAAACCCCAAAACCAAAAAAAAATTTTAATCTTAAATAATAGACTTTTTCTTTAAAAAAAAACTTAATCCACCTGAATTAAAAAAAAGCTTTCCCACGAATTCAATTGACGTTCATATACATAAACGAAACAATACCTTATAACAAAATTCAGGAAACTTAACTTTCAAAATTCCAAACTAATTTAGTTTAAATCGAACGATCGATACAAACAGATACAAACGATACGAACAGTAACAAAATCAACCTAATTGCTAAATCAAAACTTCAAAATAAAAAAAAAACCTTCTCAACCAGTTTTCATAAATCTAATATAAAAATATAATAAATGAAACCTTATTTGAAATAAACTTCAAGAAACTTGACCTTCCAAAAATCGAGAAAAACCTAAATAAATCAAAGAAACAACTGAACTACTGAGCCGCATACAATAGATAACTTTGAGAAAAAAAAAAAAATCAAAATGATCAAACGAATGAATAAAAACCAAAACTGAGAAGAATATTGTTCATAGAATCTAGGTTCAGTGAAACCAAGTTCTCAGTGGGCAGTTTAGGATAGGAAGAAAGGTATGAAAATTGGGAATGGAAAATAAAAACAAAAGGATAGAGGAAAGATGAACCATGATTCCGGGTGGAGCAATCCAGAAGATGCCGGAAGGGAACACCCAATTCAAAATTGATGACATATAGTCATCGACAGCTATTGCTGGATATGGGGTCCGCAAGGCACCAACGGAATCACCCCAACAACCTGACGAGAGTGTAGAGGCGCCACTCAATTCAAACAGCTTAGTCAAGCTAAGCGACTCGCAGACGAGGATATGAGTGACGCTCAACCCCCATCAGGCCCAGAACCACAGCCCAATCTTCCTGTCTAACAATTGACAATACACAACAGCTGAATAGGCGCCACTGTTGTGATAGCGACCGTTCACAAAAAAAATAAGAAAAAAAAATTGAAAATTACGCGAAAAGAGAAAAAAAATTTTAATAAATATAATCCAAAATGAATGATTTGACATAATGCCAACACGGCCAAAGAAACACAAAAAAAAAAAAAAAATGGCTGAGGCAACCAAGTGCTCCCGGGAACAAGTGTCACCCCAGCCTGTCAAATCATTCACTCGGAGCAAGAAAAGTTAGAACAAAAGATTAAATTCAAAAATAAGTGAAAAATAACGAAAAAAAATTAATCAAATACAGTTAAAACTAATAAAATTCCGGAAAACTAAAACCAATTATTGCGCGATTAAAACTACTCAATATTATAATACAAATGTAATAAAAACTAAAACCGAATAACCAATTGCTAACGTGTTTGGGCGCCATTTGTTGCGGAACAGCTGTGATCAGCCGCCACCACAACAGAAAATTGTAGCTTGACCCGCTACCCTCGCGTGACTTTAAGGTGCCGGCTAGTCACCGGTGTCGTGGGTATTTTGAGGGGCAGGTCAAGCCCTAGCTGTGTCACGCATAACTAGACAAAAAAAAACAAGCAAGGGGAAAAAGGAACCCACTTCAAAAACATGGCTCCACTGAACCTATATAAATGGATTTACCAATCCATTAACAACTTTACCATCTCGTAAAGAAACTTGATCCAACAAAAGAGGAAAGAAAAATCAGGCAAATCAAATTTTAAATTAAATTATATATTTAAATCAGTAACTAACTAAATATCTTAAAAAAAACTCAACAACCAAATCAAATAAGATTTTAAAAAAAAATATATCTAAATAGAAAAAAAATTAACACCATTTCAATAAACCATTCATTAAAATAAATTCAAATTATGTAAGAAAATAATAATAAAAATTGTTACACTTACCAGTGCGATCCGGACGACGGTCGACCGTGTTCTGGAACCACTGCAAAATTATTTCTTCTTGTTTTAATTTAACACCAAAGTTGTATTCAAGTTTTAATATTGTTGAAATTCGTAAGGACGTTAAATATACATTAAAAAATGTATGACTTTTGAGTTTCTTTGTTCAATTGAATTTAGTTCAAATTTCAGAAATTTTCAACTTTGCAATTAATCTTAATTTCAATTTAAAATTGTTGGACCAACAGGAAAAAATTTTTACAATTTTATTCGGTTCCTATTCTCGTCTCATCGCCATATCGAAAGCGTCGTAGTCCCACTGTATGCGTCTCACTTCTCCAAATATGTATATCGAAGTATACATGCGATCCAATAATCAATATTGTACATTCCCTCCGTTAATTCTCCCAATTGGGTACCAAGCCCGATCATTGAATCAGTTGTGCTATTCACAGAAGCGTTTTTCTGCCAATTTCCAAATTGTTCGATAAGGATAATACAAATTGAACTCATGGGTAACACTTCCCAATTGCGACACAGAGAAAAGCCGAGTAACAAAAGATAAAATAGCACCAATCAGTAGAATCCCCCCAATTTCACTAGTTAGTCCTTTTCTATAAATTCAATCATGTTCAATCATGACACTGTTTTAAGTCACGTAGATATCAACTCTACTGTTCAGTTACTTTATCCATCTCATTAACGCTCTTTACGCCGATGCACTTTTATTTCAAAATAGAACACCAATTCTATTGTCATACCATTTTCACAAACACACCGAAATTAGTGATTATGAGTAATTTTCTTATTTACAATCACTTTTTTTTATCATCAGCAAAATAAATGTTTGTTTTATTTATTAATTGATCACAGAAAAGTGCGAAAAGTCCGTGATGCACAAAGCAAACATTTTGACTTTAACGTGTTTCTAGCTACCGTTGGTAATAATCAAAGTCAACACTATGCTTTACGGAACGATTTTTTAAAACGACTAATATTCTTAACGAGTTGAAATATCCACCAACGATTCAAAAAAACCAATCTTATCCTCCTCGCACAACAGCCAAAATCTCCCAACTTCCAGATGAATTTCCAACGGCGGCAGCCGGCGCTGCCGCCGCGAATCAAAGCTAAAACCTGACTGCCCCAGCAGCCAGCATTTCCCTTGATCGCTCAGCGATCCGCCACGTACCGGTTCCAACCAGCCGTTATCCGTTATGCACTTGTTGCACAGCACACGCAGCCAACACCCAACATTACAAGTTTCATTGGCCTGATAACGCAGCTGATACAAGTTTTGTTGCAAATCAGCTGCGCTCAGGCCAGTGAACCTAATGCAATGCAATGCACCATTCGAAAATCAAACGCATATACACAGCCTGTTTTCGGATGGCCATGGAATGCATTTGATCATCGAATGCAGCATTGCATACGCAACGTCTGTAGGTGTGTGCGTGCGTGGTGGCGGCAAGGCTGTTCCGTAACAAGATAAAAAATTATCGTGAAAATTTCGCTCGAAAATGTAGTCGCACAAAAAACATGGAGGACGTTTTCCACAGACTTCTTATTTTATCCCACCCAAAAATTTCATGTTTGCGAAAACTGCCCACAAAAAAATCTAAACCTTTCACTTCAGAAGCTGTAGGTTTATTCGCTGAAATTGAAGCTCCAGTTTCAGAAGAAAATTTTGAAAATGAACTTGAAACAAGCTGTTATGACAGTGACTTGTCAGATTGAGTCTAAGCTATGAAATATAATATGTTAGTTTTGCGGTATTTTTTTATGTGTAAAATAATTGATGTTATTTAATAAAATGAGTGTTCGAGACAACCGAGAAAGTGTGTTTTTCTTTTTCTATAACTAGTGATCGTTCTGTAACCTTCTCAATGCTTTATAAAATGCTATATTCGTAAGCGTTGTTCAATTGTACAAACCTACTGAAGTCCTCAACTATCTAAAATATTCAACGCAAAAAGATTTTTCTGCCATTTTTTTGTACATTGTGGCTTAGGTTTGTAATAAGCAGCGTAAAAAACGGAAGTACTTAAAAAACTAAGAAAATCGAAGAATGTCTTTACATTTTTCTCAGCAATGTGTGATTTCGTCCACTATGTTGATTCCGCCATTTTACATACTGAAAATTTAGGTTCAGATTTGTAAATAGTAGCCCAAAAAACATGAGTATTGAAAAAGAGAATAAATCCAAGAATACTCTGAAATTTTAGGCAGAATTCTAGGTTATCCTCCGCCATATTGGAACCGCCATTTTGAATTATTGCAATTTCGAGTTCAAATTTGACATCAGTGACCCAAAAAACATAAGTGTGCAAAAATCTAAGTAAATTGAAGCACACCTTCATATTTTGGCCAGCTTTTTTGGATTTGGGACCACTGTGCGACCTCCAAAACTTCAATATGTTGCCTTATGCGACAAAACAAAGATGTGTTCTCAAGTCAGATAACTATTAACATGGCTCTAATACTAACTAGAAAAATGTACATAGTTTTCTCAGAAAACCGTTGGGATATAGTTTTTTTTAAATGTTATCCCAATTCTCATATACCTACCAACATCACTGCTTATTTTTCCCAGAGAAAATCACCACGGGCTTGTGTAATTATCTATTTGTTTAATGTTTATGGAAAAGTGCGTGCACAGCTCGATAAAATCAAACAACGCATATCTCTATACTTAATTTAACGCAACATTTCCTTGCGTACGAAGTAACAAAGACACAAATCTAATCGCCGTATGACATAATAAACTGCTTACTTGTTCATAAAACAGTTGTCCGGCAATAACACTGCTGTGCCAATTACCCACAAACGCGTCATATTTTATCACACAAACTAGAAATTCCTGTAATTAAGTGAAATAAAAACTAGGCAAACTGTTATGCGTCCACCAGACACATTGAAGCGTGTTTGTTGTTGACTTAAGCAAACGCTATATTCAGCCGCTACAACATAGACAACAATCACTTCGTCAAAACAACTACTGGGTGCGAAATGAAAAACTAACCACACATTAAACATCTTTTGCAAGTCGGAAAAATAATGGCTGATGCGTCTTCATGCACTTCCTATTTTCACTTTTCTCCTTGCCCTGTTGCATTGCCGTTCGCGATACGATACGATACTTTGTCGCTGCCATTGTTAACAGTGCAGCGTGCTATGTTGTCACTTTGCATTGCAGGCGATGTCGTCGACATCAGTCATTTGTCATGCAAAAGTGCATTAGCATCAATGCACATTGGGCGCTGCATTGGCTTCATGCATATCTGAATCTGCGATGAACTTTTGCGTTTGCACGAAAGTCTGCTACGGTGCCACTTAATCTGACCGCAATCGGTGTTGATTGAAGGTGACGGTGGTCTGAAATACAAGAGGCTGTTCCATCGGAAACTCGACTAGGAGCGCTGTTATCTTCGAAAGTATCTTGTTATAGGCAGACAACAGTCTTTGATTGGAAACAGAATCGACGGGTGTCAATTACGAAGCGGAGTCGTGTAGGGTGGAAGGTTTTATTGAACAAATGTAAATGCTGTGTGGATTTTCTGTTTGGTAATTTTAATCATCAGGAAGAGTAGAAAAGCTATCATCTATCAGTATAATTGAATCAATGCATAGAAGGGAGTCGCTTGAAATTCATTTGATGAGGGATTTGAAGAAAAGTGATTAATATTGACCTCTCATCGCACTCGCATGCTGCTTGTTATATGTATTATTCGCTATTAAAAATAGAATTAATGTAAAATTGGTATGTTGGTATTTCGATTTTAGTATTTTATGTACACAATTAATTGATTTTATATGCAAATGTAACTGCATTTTCATGTAAGGTGGTGAAACAACTGATAACTATTGCACTGTGGTGGTTTGTTGCATTTGGGATACAGAAAGCAATGCGTTTTCACAAGCTTACTATTAATCATTTTCTCAGCAGGGAGATTATATTTTTAATAAGACTTTGAAGATTGATGACGTTTTACGAAATTATTTTGAATTTTTAAGAAACATGATATATTAAAGCAAAAGCAAAGTTGTCCCGCTACAACGCAGTTTGAGGGTTTGGGAGAGTGGAGGGAGTACAGACTCCATTTTTATAATCAATTTTTTTTACGAGCTTTTTTTTAAGACCCACACCTAATTTTGCCCCTAATTTGAATCAGGAACATAATCAGAGTTAAGTTTACTCAAAACTCGATGCGCGGTGTCTCGTCTGCATCTAGATTTGAACCAGGGACCTCACACGCCAGGTCCCCGTGTTCTAGCTTACACGGGCTTGTATAACATATATTCATACACATATTCCGCGCTTGTAAAAAATTCAGCTTTAGTATTAAAATAATCACAATCGACTTCTTTCCCCAGGTCAATCCAATGTGAATTCGCTGTACATAAATTACTCTTATTGTGGTTTGAAACGGATGAAATGCAATTCCATTTGAAGTGAGTCAAAGGCTACGTTTTCCAATTTGTACGATTAAGATTACTATTTTTCTGTTGGCATTAAGTTCTTTTTATAAGAAATTATAGCTTACAAAGACAAGTCACCGCTAATATCGTTTTTGTTGATTGAATATAGCTGTTAAGTTCAAAAGTTCAAAAAAACTATGTACACATGCTTATCTTTAAAATCTTGTTCACCATTGTTCACCAAGCAAAAAGCTTAGTAATTTACTAATTTTATGGTTTTCAATTAGTAGCATCAAATCATATGTTCAATTTCTTAATAAGCTTGAAATATAACAGAGCATTTACTTTGCAAAACTCACGTATTAAGTGCTAAGCTCAATAAACAAACATTTTATGAAGCTCATAAAATTGTTTGTATTAAAACTCATTATGGTCATGCATAGCGCCTTCACAGCCTGAGATCAACTTTCGTTTAAGCGTACAAAATTAGTAGTTTCACACCTTTAAAATAATTGCTTCTGTTAACAACCCACACAAGTAATAAATGCATGTTGAAATTTATGATTCCTTGCTGTGAGATACTGAGTACTTGTTTCTCAGTGATTTATTGTGATATTTCGCTTACATTTTCACTCTATTTTATTAGTTTTCACTTTTTAGAGAAAATTCGCAAAATTATTGTTGTTGCGGGAATAATTATGAGCTTACTGTTAAATTTATTTTATTGATTGTTCAGGAATTATAAATTATGTTGTAATGCTTTGGGGTAGAGCTTCAAATGTGATTTAAATTGTGAAAATTAATAGCGGTTATGCAAATTGGAAAACTTTTCCATTCGGTAAATTAGTGCCAAAACAGAAAATGTAAACATTTCAGTGACAAAAATTACTTCGGATTGAAATAACTGGGAATGCAAAGAGTCACTCTAATGTTGATTCTTGAATATAATTTCGATATCGTTAAATAATATCAATAAAAATTTAAAATAAATTAAAAATAAATTGAATTGTTTAAATAACGTTAAAATAAATTAAAATGTTTTCAATTTATTACACTTGATTTAATTTACATAATAGAATTTAAAAGTATTTCCATTATTTTATGAAAATCAAAGATTATTAGTTTTCGCGAACAGAATTTCATAAGTTTTTGAATAAAATGCAACATATGGATGTTTTTTGCATAGCATCTGTCGTAAAGTATGCTCTATAGCAAGAATCAACATGGTTGATGTTTTCATTTTTATGAGATAGAGTTTTGTTAAACTTATTTCGGGAGCATCTAATATTGAGCCTTTTTACACGTCGTCCTAAATTTGGATTTGGAATAAACCCGATTCGTTGAGCTTTCGCTCAATATTATTTTATTTGTGTGCACACGATAGTTCTGTGTAGGCACATGGAGGTTTTCAATATGGCGGCTTCTGACTACTGCTGTTCACTTCGCCCGAGCATGTACATGGAAGGAGGTTTCCGATATGGCAGCTTCTGACGAACGCTGCTCGCTTCGTGTCAGTACGTACGTGTAGTCAGATTTCCAATATGGCGGATTCTGACGAGCGCTGTTCATATCGTGCGAGCATCTACATGCAGGAAGATTTCCTCTAGCGGCTTCTGATGATTGGTGTTCATTTTGTATGGATGGGCGAGCCACGATATTAGAAATTTCCCTTTTGAACAAGCCCTATTGAAAACAAATCATAATCTATGTGTTTGTCAGCTAGACCGCCGGACAAATTTGTATGATTACACGAAATCGGGATTGTAAACCGGTTTTAATCCGAATTTCATGTAGCCATACAATTTTATCCGGCACACACATAGAAACACTTAGTACAAAACCGGTATTCGCAAATCAAGCTCATGAGGAGCTTCCGTGCATGTAAACAGTCTGCGCATACACACATGGAAACCGGTCGAAAGCTTACAAAATCGGGTATACTCCAAATCCCGATTTGGGACGTCGTGTAAAAAGCCTGATTGTTAGATGCTCCCCAAATAAGTTTAGTGACTCTGAAAACTGAGTTGTACTGGGAGCTTATGCGGTTTTAGAACCCTTGCTTCATTTTTCGCAGTGGTCGGTTGTACGCTCAAACTTTAATGCTAGTGAAACTTTAATACTAGTGACAGACCACAAATTCTCCACAAGATTCCAATTTTAATGAGATTCCTGAATTCGCATCTTTCTTTGAACAAGATTCATATCGGATTCGAACAAGTTATCCATTTGGTGCAACTCATTTTTCTATTAGTACAGTACGGTATTATACTGGAGACAAGCTACAATTAAATCTGATTTCGCAATTCTTGTTGAGCTTTAAACTTAGCCTGAAAAACAAAAGAAATCAGAAAAGCTCAAAGCTCATTGAAGAATCGCGAATCCAGATTCGATTACAGTATGTCTCACGTATTTGAGATTCGCAAACGAGATTCGATTGTTGTTTGTTTACAATATTATACTGAAGCTGTTGCTTCTATGTTTTTTTTTCTTTTTCAGGTAGGTTTTGGTAGTTTGGCTGTAGCTTTTCATGAGTGGACGAAATAAATCGATGAAATTTATGATGCTACTGCGTTTATTGGCAATATTTGCTGTCTATTGTAATTTGCCGTCAAAAGTAAGCCCTAGATAGTTCACTTTAATTTGTAATTCTTTACGATCCACTTTAAAGTTTCAAGGAGTCTATCTTCTCTTGCGTGAGACGAATATCGCTTGAGTTTGGTCGTTATTTAATTTTAGTTGCTAGATTTTGAAATATTTGAGAATAGACTTGATGATGCATTAGAAGTTTGTTGTTTAATGTTGTGTGCGTCTTGGAGGTGAAAAAAATGCACATACCATAGCCAAGTAGGGGTATGTTGACTCTGTTGAAGCGTAAAATATCTACTGTAGACAAAGTATATAAGATAAATGAAACTGGAATGCTTTGAATGACTCTAGTTTCGATGTGGCATTCGGAAAAGAGAAGATTCTGAGATGAAAGAGAGATGATTCTGAGAGAAATGGGAAACGATTCGAACCAAAAAAGTTCTTTTATTTTTGAAGAATGACTTAATAAGCTGAATGTAGGAATTAATGAATGAGGCAAAATTAAAACTGACAACAAACCTTGTATGGTAGACTTTGCCATATTCTTATGCCACGTCGAACATGAGTAGCCCTATTGACTATCTTTGGTTAAAACTTGTTCTGATGCATTGGACTATTCTTGTTAGTTCGAGATCAGTGAAGTGCAGTGCCTTTAACTCGAAATATTTATGTGTCAGGGAGTTGTCTGCTAGATGACCTATCCGTGTGTCTAAATGTGATAGTACAATTATAATACATACGCAACGCTGTTTTTTCCCAAAGGAAACTCAACGCAACGCTAACAACCCGTTCTCACCACCGCAAAATCCTAACATCAAAGAAACTCGATCTTGAAATCAAAAAATACAGCGATGTCCAGATCGGAGTGAGGGCGCGAACAGCAATACTTGATGACAAATGCCATATTTACATGGTCGTTGAGATGAATTGTCAAACTGTACTTTGAATGCATTAAAAAGTATAGGCGCGCATATCAGCACCTTAACTTTACACTAATCAGTGCAAAGTCGAAAATTGTACAATTCGCCACGTCTTATTTTCGATCTATTTTCTCTCGTATCTGTGGCTACAACATTTTCTTATACTCGCTATTTTGAAACTTGTAGAGAGGAGACTAATAAATCTCCAGTTTTGAGCAAAGATAAGGTTTTTAACTGGACTTTACTTTAATTACCGTGGCTAGTTTCTGGCAGCCAGGATATTTTTTAAGAAGAAAAAATGATTTTTATAATATGTACAATATTCAGTAAACCATTATCGGACAGATAGGTTGGTTCAGCTCTTGAGGATTGCCGATTTTTACTTCTTTTCGATCTGTAGGAAGTATTGTTCATCTCTAAGAAGAAGCAGGACTAAGCAGATTTGATGCCATCTATTTGATTTGATCTTCTTTGCCGATATCGTCGTTTAAGGAATAACTTTTGAAAATTTGAAGCTCTGTTGTGTTATCCAAAAACTTCAGTTTTATCTTCTCTGCTAAATTTCAGACCGTTCACACTAGGGATGGGTGGTGTGTTGAGTTTGCTTTTGGTCCTGAAATATTCTATGATCGATGCTACTCATAAAGCTTTCTCAAAGTTCGTGTTGAAACTGACTGACCGACTATTAGGATACGATTAGTCAGCTGATTCGGCTCTTGTCAAAGTTTTGAGTCGCCAGTAGCCCAAGTTTGTCTGTTAATTCAATTTATCGTTCTTTTTAGAATTTTGATCGGGCCAGGGAGCTCGTATAGGTCATGGTTCTCCTGGAATGAGGCTGTGAGGGTGTAGTTCTCTTAAGGCATTTTCCAGGAAAAAGTTTAAGATTAATTCTTCTATGTCAATAGCTATATCTCGCATTTTGAAGCTGTTACCACTGGTTACCAGACAAGTCCGTGCAAGCCAGTGGATAATTTTTCTATCAGGAGAATCGCAGTGAAAACGTGCAAGATTAAGAATAAATTTGACCTTTATTCCGATAAAAGCTCTTCGCGAACCTTCATGCGGATATTTTGATGGATATTACACGAAATTTTTGATACATTCTACTTAATACAAACTAAGTTGGGGGTGGGGGTGAGGTAGGCTGTGGCCATAAATCTAGATGGTTCTTTACGTGTAAAGCTGTTTCCTACTGACGTCCGTTTTGGTCAAAATATAGAGAAATATAAAGCTAGAAACATACGATCTTTGTGTTCGAAATATGAAGGATGGCCCTCCGCAAAACCACTTGAGGTGGAAGGTATTTAAGTAGAGACTGCAAACAAACCGTGAAAAATCGAATGTATTTTGATGGCCGTAGCTTTGAAACCCTTAAAAAAGCGCTATGTAAGATTTCGTGGTCGATGTTCCTCTTTTACGAGGACTGCCAAGTCTCCTTGTCTCCCTGCCAGTTTATTGTTTCTGTGCACATTATAATTCTGGGATTATATCAGCTTTCCTATTTTGGGTAGTATGGAACTTGCAACAAGCAACTGTCACGATTCATTAAGAGCTAGTTTTGATGAGAAAACTCGAGGAAAAGCGAGCAGAGAACATGCCCTGTACCATTTTGGTCATGATGTTCTTTATCACTAAGTTTTTAATGCATGAAGGCAAAAAACTGTGCTGTTTGCTCTGAGAGATTGAAGGGATTGTGGTTTTGAGTTATTTGCTCACATGAAAACGAAGAGTAGGAGCTAGGTTGACACTGACTTGGGCTACTTGAGCAAATAATTTTTTGATCAATATATCCTGAGTCTTTTTTTGCGCTCAAAACCAAACATTTTAATTTAAAGTTCCTTCAGAAGCTAGATATATTTCTATTTTTTTTTTTTTAGGGCAATCTATCCTGAAGACCATTGCATTCAGCGCATTCAACTTGTTTGTGACAATTATTCGAAGAGTGGTCGACCTATTGGTAAATGTGTGATTCAGCTCTTGGTTTCTTACAACAAAGTTGTAAGGAAAAGTAGTGCGTATGGTACTGTACTCTGAATTCTGTTAAGATTTTGGGTGACGCTCCTGTGGTTATTAGGGATTAAGGGCGTTATTTGGACAAGTCGCTTTGCCCTCTTCAGCGAAACAAAACCAATGTGATTGTTTTAGAACTCGCGCGACCTCGATCCACTGCTAATAAGTGGTATAACTTTTGTTGCTGCTTCGGGTTCACTTTCTAGTGAAGAGATCTAGAGATACATGTGTGGCCCAGAGGAGTCGTTATCTGAATTTTTAGATTTTTTTCATAATGGTAGAGCCATTATGAAGATATTGGAATGTTTTAGAAGGTATACATGGAAGGTATTGGATTAAATTCTGATCTGTTGAATTATTATGATTTAATATAATATTATTGAGCTCCATAAGTAAAAAAAATGTGTTGTAGTCAGGCTTCGGTATAGAAGTAACACCCGCCTCAAATAAATTTTACAGTTCAATTTATATAAAATTTAATTCATATTGGAAATGTAGCCCAATGAAATCATGAATACATTATCGTATCTAAAATTTCTTAAAAATTAATTTATTTCACGTAAGCAGTAAAGAAACTTTTTTATCCTATTCCAAAATTTTCAACCATGGCTTCACGTACATATATTTTGTAAATTTTTATTTAGAAAATGGTAACAAAACAAGTCCTCTAAAATAGCTCTATCTACAGTCAAAATAGGAATACTTTAATGAATCATCACTAAATCAATTGAAAACATAAAGTTTCCCAGATTACTGCAGTGTTTTGACTTTTTTACTTAAAAAAACCGCCTTGTAAACTATTGAAAAAAAAATTATACGAAACAACATAAATTAAATCAAATACATATGTATATCTACCACTTAACATGAACTATGATTTTTTGGTAGAGATGCAAAAATAATAATGATAGCCAATACTACTCATAGCTTATGGTCGTAGCCAATGGGGTCTGCCGAGATTGTTAATTAGTGAACCGGTTTTAATTTGCACTTCTTTTCAGTTTTATGATTGATGCGCTTGCGCACAGCTATTCAAAGAGTACCAAATACAAAAAAGCCCTCAAGGTCAAAGTTTAACAATGAACTTCATAAGAGCCATTCATTCAAGCGTGTAGCTTTAGTATTTTGGCAATGTAAAAAATTACGCTTATGAATCTGAATTTCAAACTGAAATACATATGTACGTATCTGCCTGATGAGTTTTAATAATTACTACCGATTACGATTTGTGTGCAATCAATGCAATAAGCCGTGATTTATTGCAGATATTTTTTTACGAATTACTATTTTATGTGATTCAATTTAGTTTTGATAGGAATATGCTGGATCTATTAAAATCAACTCATCAATTAGACGCTTCTTGTAATTGTATAGTAATAATGATTCCTCACATTCAAGGCTTGGTGAGATAGTTAAATAAGTATAACGAATATGAGAATGAAAGAGGTAATAAACTGAGTTTCTTATAAAAAAAAAATGTTTTGTTTGAGTTGGAAAATATTTAAAGAATTATAGCGCCCAGCGTGGGAAATGCATTTAATAATTTTAGTTGTGTTTTAACTGAATTACATATTTCTTTGATGGCTCAATGATATTATTTCAACTGATTGATTTAGTATTGATCGAAATTGTATTTGTTTCTATTTAAATTTGTTTGGTAAGCTAGTCTGTGGTGAAACAGGCTGAATTAAAACCCATTGTTTTAGCTATTCGAACAATAGAGTTTTGATTTGGAGCCTATTGCACATAAAAAACTGGACTTTGAAACAATTGTGAACATTTAACATGTAAATGATATTCATTTTATTTTGGCGTTCGTATTTGATCCCGGCAATGATCTGATGGGTGTATTGAATTCTAGTTTTGATTTCCCAGGAAACTTTATGCAAGCTTCGATTTCAAAGAAATCGTGGAAAAAAAACACAAACATGGTAAGCACGCAGAGAACATAGTCTAGTTTGCAGTTTAAGAGAAAAACGTAACATTATCGAAAATAAAGCACTGAATACCTACTTTTTCTTTCGAAGCCATTAAGAAATTCCTTTGGTCCAGGTTCCGTTAAAATTATTGCATGAAAAATTTAATTTAAATAAGAACATATACTTCTATAAAAGAACATATGCAAGCAAATCAATCATAATACAAATTTGGGGGTGAAAATTAAAACACTGTTACTCCGAGTGATGTGTCGCAGCTGGTAATGAAGGCATCGCCCTATTTCATTTACTTACGTGGCTTCAAAAATATATTCGCAACCTCTTTGGTTTGATGTATAGATGAGCGAAAATTGAGTTAAAATAAATAAATTCCAACCAATGTGTTGATCTTTGACAATCAAATCGCACCACGAAAATAATACTGTTTATGGTGATGGCAAATTTCCTTGTTTTCTCAGTCACATAGTTCAATTGACAGCTATTTCAGGACATCAGCAAATAGTCATGAGTGCTGACTGATTTGAAAAAATTAAAATATGGTATAAAAGAACGCAACGCATTGTAGCCCCAAATGAGACCAAGAACCGGAGACAGAGAAGAAGATAAGTGTTGAATAATGAATGTTAATTGATAAATGAGGGAAACAATGTACAAGTTTTTGATTTAGTTTTTACAATTTTTGTGCTAAATGAGCTCAAATCATTGTAAAATGAAAATGAAAAAGAAGAATGACGTCTGTATTTTGCCAAAAAAAAAATTATTTTTTTTTTGGTCCTAACATCTATGTCTGTATGTGGCTAATTGCCAAGTTGAAAGCTCTTGTGGATGCGTAGATCACCACAGCTGGTTTTGAGCAGGAAATATTGGTCAAAGTAAATTCGGCGCTTTGCTGGTAGAGGGAGACTAAGGAGCGACAAACTCTCATTATAAGGCAGAGAAGATTATATTTAACTAGGAAAGTGCGAGTGAACCTCCGCTGAATAGATTCAACAGCATCGGAACGGTATGTGAAATGAGAATACTAGACGTGACTACAGTATTAAAGTTTGGAGCAAACTAGGGTAACAAATATCTTAACACATGTACTAAAAGTGCTAAAAAATAATAGCACGAACGTATAGCAAGGTCCACGATTCGTGACGCACTTTTGCCTATGTTCGAACATGAATATCAAATTTCAGCTAACGATCAAAGGTGACTCCAAGATCACTAAAATACTCCACGAGCACACGGATGTTTTCACAAATAGAATAAAGAAAGGCATAAGTCTGCAGCTTCGAAGAAACAAACACGGCAAAACATTTAGAAACATTTAATGTTTAGTAATTAGAGTTACACCAATCAGCAAGAGAATTCAAACCTTTCTGAAGAAGCAGATGATCAGCAGAGTTTTCAATTGCTCTAAATATTTTTGAATCATCTGTTCAGAGTAGTGTCGAGTAGAAAAGATGGCGATAAAACATTGGGATTGATGCAGAGGTTGAAAAAGAGACGATCTAGTACGAATCTTCAGGAAATACCGGAAGAGGGGAAAACGATGAGCACGACACACTAGAAAAGGAGACAAGACCGGTGCAATTCATTAAGAACGAAAAAATCCAAGAGAGCAGAGGCTCGCTGATACCACCGTGACTGAGGTTCAGGAGAAATAGCTGAAGATTAACAGAATCAAAGGCTTTTGAGAAATATGTATAGATAGCATCAAATTGGCATTTTCAATCTAAAATCAAAGCCACTGAAGGAGAAAATTCAATGAAACTATTAGATGTGTACTAATCTACTGAGAAACGAAGACATAGCTAAAATAATCGTAAACTTTGTTGAACACGAAACGCTAATTGATAAATAAACTGATAAACTGATAAATTATATTGGAAAAGCAGGGATGGATGGAAGTGGATGAATAGCTCACCAAATTTCAAAATAGGGAAAATGCTTGATAGTTTCAAAAATGCATGGTAGTTTCGAAAAGGAATTTGACTAGCCCAAAAACTAATATTAAATAAAATTGATGCAAGTATAAGGAAGATACGAGATTTTTCAAGAAAATATAAGGAATTAGACTACAAGAGAATTTCTCGAATGTGAAGAGAGAGAAGGAAAGAAATCGACAGAAAATTCATAAGAACAAGGAATAAATAAGTCAAAGTATATTGAAAAGAAACGCAGTGCTAAGAGATCGCAAACATTCTGAGGATAAGCAGTAGAAGTGCTATTAAATGTTAGGAAATTAGGTAGAGTAGTGAAAGACTTTAAACAGCAATAAACAATACCAGAAGTTTTGAGGGTTATTCGAGACCAGAGAAGACGCAATATGTGAAAAATAGTTGAGCATGGCAGCTCTTATTTCATTCTTGACAGCTGCCCGTAACGAGAGGGATCAGCATAGGCTTGGTCTGAATGAGAGCTTAAAAACTTGATTCGTACAGCATTTTTGTTATCAAGATCGCGTTTATAATTAAAACGGGGTATATCCGAATGTCTAACGCGATTAGGAAGGTTAATGATTATATTTACTAAAAAGAATAGATATCAGGCGGTACGGTTCGTGTAAAGCATTGAAGAAGAAAATAATTAAAACGAGGAAGGTTCAGTGTTTGAAAATATGAAATCCATGATCTTATTCTACACGTTAAAGACATATTTAAATTTAGAAAGCGGCTAGGAAGAAAGAAAACAAATAGAGCAATAGAAATATTATTATAAGACACAATACGGAGAAGACCAGTCCATTGGACAGATGAAACATTAAAGAAAAAAAATTGGTCATACGTAGAAAAGAGAGAGTTACAACAATGAGAATTTAATGGACAGGTACACACAAATTGCAGCATATTCAACTGGAAGACTGAAAACGTCACCATCGGGTTTTTTAGTTACTAACACTCAGAAAAAAATCGTTGTATAAATAAAAAAATAGATATGAATCAAAAATTTTCAAATAGGATTTGGCGTCATATACGTTTCTTTTTAATCCAAAAAATCTGCCTTCATTTCAATAACGCTGTATCAAAGTAGCACAAAATGTTTTGTTTTACATTCAATGCTGAAAATTGTGATTTGAAAATAACATTTGTACAATAAAGTGGATTCATTTTTATTGAATGTGGAGGTTTATTTAATTCAAACCAGATTCGTTTTTCATTTAAAAGTGTTTCAACTTTTGATTTAAATTTGATTCTATTAAATTTTAAGTGGTGAAATTTTTCTGAGTGAAGCAGTAACGGTCACAATGATAGACATTATGAATGGAAAAGGATTCTGTGTTGGATATATCATCTACAAGCCAGGTTTCAGAAGGCAAATCAGGTGATCCTTTTGGTTAAAGATACAGTTCTAATTTACTCCCGCTTGTTCTTCATGCCACGAACATTCTGGTAACATAAAGAAAAGTTTTTAAGAACTAGGTACGAAATCTTCGGTTGCTGGTTGTACGAAAATTTCGATAGTTTTCAAATTACTTAACCAATGTACCAAATGACGAAAACTTCAGATTAGCACCAATATCAAGCCCAGATGGTAGTGTAAGTTTGAAAGAAAGAAGCCATATAAAATTTCGAAAGAAAGAAGCCATAGCTTGATTTACTACTATAAACATTTTGTAAGCATAGCGAGATACGAGCATCTGAAGAGGAGGCTTAATAGTGTCAGAACGTCATCAGAGCCAGAACGTCATCACAAATATTAGCAACATTTTACGGCGGCGTTGATGGAGGACGTTGCGAAAGCTAATCATTAAGAGGAACATGTATGATGTCCGATTATGAAAATACAAATTGAAAATATGAAATATTTAAAATCTAATATCAAGATGCTGGGAAAATTTTGAGTTGTTAATATTTGATAGATCTTTTGCTTGGGGCTAAGTAGCAACAAATCTAGAAAAATCATGCAGACAGTCTTCAAAATTTGCATTCGTTATACGCCAATACAAGTGTGAAATAGTGAAGTTCATGTAAATATTTTTTTTCCTCTTTGTCTAACATTGCATCTGTTTCGAAATTTTGCAGGCAAAAGACTCTAATGATATTTTTCATATCTGAAAAATGGGCGAAAATCAAAGACTTTATTTAAAGAAAGTATAATGCAGCAAAATTAGTAATGATGCCTGGATGTTTATATGGCTTTGGCTTTCCGTATTATGAAAGAACAAATACTTCCAAATTGCATGCCATGAGCGACCAAAATCTATGTTAACTCAAAGTGTATCTATTGGTATTATTGGGTTGAGTCATAAGTGATTGCCGATTTTGTGCTTTAAATTTATTTTATTATAAAAATTACAAATTCATAAACTAATCTTTAATATATTCACCATTATTATTTGTTACTTGTTGCCATGTATCAGGCAATGTGTCAATCCCCTCCTCGTAGAATGTTCTTAGCTTCGTTGCAAAAAAGAAGTCGACGTGCTGAAGTACCTGGTCATCGTTGGTAAAAGTTTTTCCGTTAAGGGAATTCTGAAGCGACCGGGAAAGATGAAAATCGGTTGGAGCAAGGTCGGGTGGATATGGCGGGTGAGGTAAAACGAACCAGCCTAGCTCCAATATTTTGTCCTGGGTGATCCTAGCGGTGTGGGGCCTGGCATTGTTATGGAGGAACGCTACTTGCCGTCGATTAATCAACGCTGGACGCTTGTTAATAAGTTTTTGTTGCACATGTTGCAGCTGTTGAACATACACGTTTGCTGTAACTGTTTCGTTGCGATTCATCAGCTCATAGCGAATGATACCCTGGCGATCCCACCATACACACAATAAAATTTTATTGCCGTGAATACTAGCTTTAGAATCAGGTTCCGGTGCCGTGTCTTTATCCAGCCACTGCCTTTTTCTGACGACATTTTCATAGGTTATCCACTTTTCATCCCCTGTAACAATATTGGCCAAGAAAGGCTCATTTCTTTGGCGTGAGAGGATACTTGTGGCAATCGACATTCTGTTCATCTTGTTGTATTCAGTGAGATTGTGTGGCACCCAGACTCCAAGTTTATAAACTTTCCCTAGCTTTTCAAGGTGCCGGCGCACAGTTGATTGAGATGTATCCAGCTTCTCTGCTGATTCTCACCTTGTTTGGCAAGGGTTTTGTTCTACCAAAATTTTCAATTGGTTATCGTCAAAATTAGAAGACCGACCCGGCCTTGGATCATCCTGAAGCGTCATATCTCCGGAACGGAATTTAGTGAACCAATTCCTCACTGTTCTTTCACTTATTACTACACTACCATAAACACTGCATATTTTTTCAGCTGTTGCCCTAGCATTGTTTCCAAGTTTAAACTCCCACAACATAATATGTCTAAAATGCACTTTCAAATTTTCCATTTCTAGCACCTGTATTTTTCACAAAAATTTATGTGCGCACTGTCAAACTTCTAAATTAAGAATGACTAACCCATCCCTGTCATTTAAAAGCAAACCGATCACCCCAGTATAATTAATAAGGAATTCGGAGAAATTTCAATTGCCCTCTACCTGCATCGGCAAGTATTTATGAGTCAGCCCAATATATATTTCCTTCAACTATTCTCCTTATAAGACGTAATCGATTCTGATTAATATACTAATATCATGCATCACCTTTCTCCTATTGTTAAAGCTCTTATAGAAAAATTGCTACCCAATTGCATCTTTAAATTCACTTTCGAATGAAAGACGATAGCATCATTATCTAATGCTTGACTGAGATAATTGCCTTCAACCATCCATCACACACCACTTTTTTAATAAAACATAATGGCACCAGCATTGCCTCCGTAACATAAGCTACCCATAAGCTATCCAGGTGACAGAATGATTTTGATATGTGTAATTATTCCGTTTCCATTTTGCATGCATTGTAATCGGTGCTGTGTGTGAGTTTGAAATCTGCATATGCACAAATGGCACACCACCAGATCGATGCAGATTCAACTTGGATGCATTTGCATATGAAAGACAGGTTGAATGTACGTACACACGACGAAAAATGTAGTACAAGGTATGAACGTACAGAGATATGTAGCTGGCGAATAAAAAGTTTGCGTGTTGAATGTCTCACGTAGAGACATGTGGAGATAGTCAAATTTACCTATTGTAGCATGGAGGTAAGCATGATGATGTGTCGGCATGAGTGAATGTTTGAATGATAGACCTTTAATTAAGTCATCAAGCTACTTGAATATTTTTCAGTTCTGTTTGGCATAATGTTTGAGTTAATTATACTAGTTAAATGGTCTATTAATTTTTTTTTTATGAATTTTAGATGAGAAACAACATTTTATTGCAATGTCAGCAACAGCCGCATAGATGGAGTAATCTCTTCGCGAGATTTTTTTTTTGCTATTTTGATCAAAAACTGAAATCATATTAGTGCCTGAAAATCGTATTCATTTCGTTTTATGTTAGCCTACTGCTCCAACCATGAATGTTAGTCACGTTCATAATCCTACGCTTTTTATGCGATTTTCTATTGCTGAACGAATAAAAACTGTACCACTTGTCGATATTTGCATTCAAAACATTAAATCCCAGGTAACGATTAATCAAAGTCGTGTTGCATTTCACCTGATCGGAAAAGGAACAAACGTGCACAACATTTTCATTTCGTAGAGAAAGGAGTTTGGAAAGGGCAAAACATGGTAGGTAGACTACTGCAAAACAAACGATAGCCGATAGCTACCAATGAATAAATTATACGTGCTTATTTGCGTATCTAGGGCTCTAGCTCTTCTCTACGGCACAAACTTCTGTACAGGTTGGACTGTAAATGGTAATTCACAAAGCATTCTCGATTTGATTTTGCGCCGTGTCATGTCAATTGCTTGCGCAATGAGGATTTTTATGTGATATGACCTTCTTGTTAATTCAAGCACAATACCGTTTGTAAAGTGTTAGATTTGTTTATGTGACTAGTGAGGAACACTGTTTTGCTCGGGTATCTGCTTGATATTCATAAATCACTGTCCGTAATTGACAATTCTTCGCAATTGAATTGTCATGAGTTGAAAATAAATGCGAAATTAACTATTCTAAAACAATTGGAGGATCGATATATGCAAAACTATCAAGACTCTTCAGAATTACGGTGGCAAAGAAATTACCGATTCACATGCAATCTAATTAACTTCTAATTTCAAGGAAAGTTTTATGTCGCTCGAAAATGTGAGAGAGGACACAATGTTGAGTTGCGTAATTCCAAATATGGACACAATATTTACTGTTATTTGCCATATTTCAGCAGATCAGCTTCTAAACACTCTTATTCGCATCGGGCTAAGATCTGTTAAAAAGCCCAAAATCTTTACGAGAGGACCTGATTCAATTTCAAGTGCATTTTGGAAAATGAAGCAGCGTATTCAATAGCAACAAAACAAGCTCTATATATTTTGAAACCTTTCCAATAACTAAACAATCTACATGATTTGAAAAATGACTAAAAAAACAAACCGTTGACAAAAATGTGATTTCTTCTTGAAGCCAACGTGGTCAAGCACTGCAGTTGCATCAGCAGCAACAACGCTCAGTCACCAGCAACCACAAACACCGACAAATCAACAGCATCAAAAAAGCCTGCGCGTTAGTAAATAGCTCACTAGGAGCTACTTGATGAGCAAGAAATATTAGTCAATCACTTAGGCCAGAGATTTTTTCAGTAAGTACTCAAAATAAAGGATCAGATGTAACTTATTTAAAGGATAATACCAAGCCTTGAGCAAAAAAAATGGTTACTTTTAAACAAACAGAGAAATTAGGTCCTGAGCAGAATTAAATCCTTATGCCGGGTTTCCACCAAAGAGACAAAACAAAAAACACGGACAAAACATGTTTTTCTGAACAAAAACACGAATGTTTTGTAAAAACTGAACAGTTTCGCGAGCATTTTTGTCTCTGAAAACTGTTTTAGTAAACAAAACACCTTATTTGTCCGTGTTTCTTGTTTTGTCTCTTTGGTGGAAACCCGGCATAAAGCGCACGAGCATAAAGCCATTAAAGTTAATTTTCTGGTTCTGTCTATGCAACAGCAAATGCATAGCCCACAAGTTGGTGTAGAGGCCTCAAAATGCTAACAAACGTAATCTGTGAAACAGTGAGCTGCAGAAAAATGGCTAACATTAACTAGAGTAAGGTGAAATAAGGGTAGCCTAAGATTTTTGTCAATCTCAGCCTACTCTATTGTTGAAATGACGGGTCTCTAATAAACTCATGCCCTCCAGGTCTTCCACCTCGTCGAAAATTCATAATTTCGAATCATCACTCTTTTGACGATGATAACTAGTGGCAACATAATTATTCTCTTTTGAAATAAGTTGCATATTTATCTCTTGTTTAATATCACTAGCTTCTATCATAAACCGACTATTTACTTCAAGTAACCGAAAGAGTTTACCCAGGATATTCAATTCAGATAAACTTCAAGCATTTCATTGGCTGCTCTTGATGAAGAAGTTGAGAGCTCACTCAGCCCCACACGAGCCACTTCAGCAAATAAAAACCACCTTATACTGTTTTTTTTTGCAAAAAAAGGCTATGAAAAGCTTCGAAAGGACCGCGGGGGGCAGATTATGTACCCGAAGCTTTCATAAAATACACCGGGCTTTTGGTTAACCTAGATGAGTTAAGGTACTCAAGTCAAATCAGGATTGGAGTACTGTGATTCATGAAATGTATCACTCTGCTCTCGCATACGTTGATTTTGAATCAAGTCTTTACCAACTTTAGACCTCTAGACTTGACAAGGGTTGCATTGCAACTACTTTGTTTTGCTATTAATGAGGTGATTGCTTTTTCAGTACAGCCGCAGTGTAAGTGAATGATGGTTAAATATAACCAAATCAAGAAAATATCAGGCATCTACTCTTGTGACTGACTATCTATGCATGCGTCTCCAGAGGAAACTGCGAAGATCGACAGCATACTGCAAAGATTCAGTGGAAAGAGCAACTCTTAAAAAGTTACTTTCACTAAGATCACGTGAGAATTGTTTAAAGATCCCTGCAAAGGACTCCGTAGTTTAACTTTGAACGTTTCTTTGCCTGAAAGTATAAGGTTTATTCAGATCAATTTGCAGCATGATAAAGCTTTGTCATTCCTTTTGCAAGAAAAATTACAAGACAGTAGGATCTGCGGACTTAAGCCATTCAAACGGTAGGCTAAAATACGCGGTTGTCAATTGGTCTTACATTTTTTTTCAACTCCTTACTTCGTCGCTAGCAAAGTAGCTGATTGATCTGGTTCAGTACGCCGAATCGGAGAGACTGGAACCTGTGATGGGCTGCGTTGTCAATTCCTAGCACATCATTTGGAGCAGCAACAAATACAGCACCAGAGGAAATAGACAGAGGAAATAGATAGTTCCTGCAGGGTTAAGCAATCTAAACTCTAGGATTTCTCTTAGTTTTGTCACTCCCAATCAAAATGTGGCTATTGATATATCACCGCCTGCCTGAAATATTTGGACCAATAACAGGATAGCACATGGTTAAGGACTGATTCTAATAATACCAAGATTTCTAAAGTTAAAATTTCTTAACACTCGTGCTTTAGAGAAGATACGCAAAAACGCCAATCTGGCTGAGATTAATTGACTTCTAGTGAACAAAGAGTGTTCTAGTGGTCTGAGCCGAAGTTTGTAAAGTCTCGGTTGACCATTTTGAACTGAGCCATATACGGCAGGTTTGGTGGAGCTAGAAACCATAGAAGCTAGATAAAGATACTAGAAAACTGATCACTTGAGCCTTTAAGAGCAACAAAGCGCAAGACTGGATCGTCGCCTACAGCATCTCACAAAGAACTTATATTTACTATTTTGCCTGTTGGCCATTGATAAAAAGTTGGAAGGAAAGCGTATGGCTGTTTTGAAAATTACCCAAGAATGGAGGGCACGATTAAACTCTGTCACTAGGTTCAATGAGATACATCTGCTGTGACTGCCGGGATTGAGCGGTGTTGAAGGAAATAAATTTGCTGATGCTGTTGCGAAGCAAGTCTTGACGCTTCCACTGCAAGGTTTAGATCCCATCTTAGGTCTACCGACCGCATCAGCTTATGACATATTTTGAAAGTGGGCAGTTGATACACATAAAGAAAGATGGTTATCTTCTGATGTAGCCAGGTACACGAGAATTCTTCTCAATAAGGGTGGGAAGCATTGTAGAGCCATGACTGCCATACTGACTGGACACAATCACCTAGGAGGACATAAAAAACCACATACATTGGTGTTGCATGGGATGACGCTTGCTCACCCTGCTTAGAAGAGGTGGACTCTGTTGAGCGTTTCTTTTGCAAAAGCCCAGCGTACTCGTGTATCAGATACTAATCTTTCGGCTGGGATGTTTCGTGCATGCAAAGGATAGCCTCTTATCCCTTATGATTGTTCCTGGACTTTTTCAGTAGATCAAGAAAATTTACTATGCCGAGATGCCTGTGGGTTGTAGAAGAGGCATCTGGCAACTCTAAGCACTCACACTAAAACACCAATTGTACTCATACCCCCAGCTTATTACAGTTTCCCAGATTTCTTAACGAAATCGTAAATGATAACGTAAATGATAAGGAAAAAGAGGCAAACTTCTGCATAATTGCCGCATCCCAGCCAAAACAAAGGAGTGTGAACAAAGGGGTGTCATATTGACCTCAGTGCTGAGAGGGCCTTTTTCAACCCTTATTTAATCACTGCCGAAATTAGCCGTATTGTTGGCCTACGCTCTTGAGCTCTGTTACACTTGAGACTCTCTTTCGATCAAACTGAAGTTAATCACAAGTCGCCTGTTACTCCCATACGATTTTACCAACATGCACGAAGGTGCTTTTAAGGTTGTTTCAACTTTTTGAAAAAGAAGCTTTAATTCTTTTTCAAGCAAGGGGGAAACGCTGAACTCTACATGACATTTCTTCTATCTTTGTGGATAAATCTGAATATTAAATAAACGTTATTCAAGTAGACTTTCTATCCTTATTTACTTGTTGAGCTTATCAATAATAAAGAGATACCAGTTTTTCTTCAAGAAACCTGTAACCTGTATAATAACAGGTTTTATGGTATGCTTAATTGTCCCCATCAAGCCTTTGTCAAATATCACGCCAAATGATATCCTAAAAGCCACAACTCAGCTAAACACCCAACAAGGCTATCGTTGACTTCTGTTCCACAAAACTGAAATTTCAAGTACTTCAACGCTTGTTTGGGGAACTGAGACAATTTAAGAAGATGGTACTAAGTGCCTGTCAGAATAAACCAAGATTCTTCTGACAAACGTCAATTGTCCAAAAGCCACCATTTTTTTCCCTAGTGTAGATGGCTATGAAAGAAGCCAATATTAGTTCATTTGTAGGTGAATAAAAGACCAGTTCATTTGTAGATCAATAAAGGACTTATCTGAGCTTCTAGTGAAAGCTTAAAAGTGCTTAACTAGGATGGCGAACGTCCAGCGTAAGAAAGCGTTTTAATTTTAACAGAGCAGAAGCGGGAAGAGAAGTAGAAACTAATCAAGCAGGAGCACGAACGTTTGAGCTTTGAAAGTGCGCTTGACTACGAGCTCGTACGGGACATGGAAGTTTAGGTTTATTTGCACCATTTTGAAATAAATTTCTACCTGAGCCAGTTACTACCCAACGGGAAAAGTAATGCTTCTGCATATATTCGGTAAGTATTTCGCGTAATGCGTGGAAGCAGTACCGATCCATTGCATGTCCTAGGCTGGAGAGATTTATACAAGGTGAAACTTATGCTTTTAGCTTTATAGCTTTATGTATAAGAGCTTTTTGGAAAGTCCGACATAGTATTCTCGCATTTCCGTCATCTAGGGTGAATACGAATTGAAGCTTTGGCCGGCGGCTGATCGTACCTCTGCATGACCCGAAATGTGAGGTTATTGCATGCTGAGTGATTGTGACGCTCATTGGAAATTGCAATAGCGTATAGGGCCACGACAACTGCAGGAAATACCTTCACAGAATAGGTTAAATTAATAGAGAATTCCGTAAGTATTTTGTTCAGGAAAGTGATGACGCTTTGTATACGTTTTTCTATTGCGCTCGATTCAGAAAGGAGTGAAACACACTTTTCTCTGCAATTGGTCCTGTGACGCCGGAGACAATCGTGGAGATGATACTACGGACAGATAACGCCTGGTCAGCTGAATCAGCATACGTGAAGCGGGTATTGCGCTTAAAAAATGAAAAGATGCCTCATAGACTCATTAAAATTTGAGTCAACCGAAGTAAGCTGGAGTGTAGTAGCTCGGCCGAGTTGAAGTACTGCGAAAATGGTTCCGGATCGGATTTCCGTGGTCGACGGGTTCTGTTTTTTAGTGAGTAAGAATTTCGCAAACTCCTGTATAATTCACCGGTAATCTTTTCAAGATTTTTCAACACTTGTTCGAAAAAAAAGTCCGTACAATTTTTTTAACCTTCAGAACTTTCTCGAGAGTCTATCAAAATATTTGACATTTTGAATTCTTTTTAAAGAGTTGTATTCACATTGTACTTGGATGACAAACATTTCAACCTTTTGCATTGAAACCAGAGCTGAAACTCGTTAAATTAAGCATTTAAAAAAAACATCAAATGGGTTTATCCTGACAGCTGGGGCTTCTCTGGTTGCAACAACGTTAGTACTGCCATACTTTGTCTTTTGTCTAGACCAAATATGTAGCTTCGCCCAAGATTTTATAAACGTCAGGAGATCCCAATGAATATTAGCTAAAAGATTTGAGTGATATCAGATTAATCACTTTGACATTGTTGGCTATTTTGGCAAAAACTTGATTTTTACATGATTTCAACTTGGATCCAAAGAGCTAATCTGAAATGTCTAAGCTGAATATGTACATACATATGTATGTATGCATGTATGTCATGCTCAATATTTGTCTTCCAATTATTACAATTGTAATTCGTATAATTATCGGATAATCACAAAAACAGGTTCGACTGCTTGTCAGCATGTTATACTCTTAATATATTCGAATGAGACGAATAACTTTTTCGAACCAGACTCAATCAAGCTTCGGATTAAATTATGGCAGATGCCAACAGCCATATCTGCACATGCTAGTACTGCATACTAGCTAGCAGGCGTAAAACGTCCTTGACTTTGAAAGAAACATGCCAAAATAATAAACGAGTAAGTTTGCATTTGATATACATAATTGCATTGCATGCATATTTCCAAGGTAACTTAGCGATGAATTTGCGAATATTGATCAGAATAGTCTAATTTATTGTCAGATTCCAGACGACTGCTTTCAAGTAAAGTATTCAACATTCATAGCAGGACATGATAAAACAATAAAGTAGGAAACATTCACTAATGATAATGTATGAGCATGACAAAAATTAGTCGTGCATAACTAAATACTGCAGTTTGATTACTAATTGAAATGCAATATTTCGAATACGGAACAAGATAAAGTTTTTGAATGTTAGCTACTTATGAGCATCAAAAAGACAAAGGCGGTTGATATTTTATGCAGTGATCTTTAAACAATTAGTCACCTTCAGACATACATATGCACATACGAGTATGTTTGCTTGCAGACGAATATGTGAAGTTTTATTCAGATTTTTAATCAAGAGCGAAAAAATATCGTCTGCAAGCGAATCGAACGAAAATTGATGCGCCGTCCAGCATCTACACCAATATGCTCATTCATTCATCCTAATAACATTTCATTGTACATAAAATAAATCATATCATTCCTACTATTCCGGCATCATTGCCCGTCATGGAGGTGGAGACTTGCACTATCATATTTCCGCGCAGCAAATCCTCTTTCCATATGCTTGCCATGCCGACGGGCAATCTGATTAATGATAGATTAATGATTGTATAGACCATGAAGACTGTTCGACTTTTTTTTTCTGTTCAGTCTGCCTTCCACTTGGCTAGATGGTAAATAGCGAATCGAATGCCTAATGCTGCACTGACTACACAAGAATAATAGGAATCCAGCAATGATTGTGCAAATATGACGAAGGTGGTATGCTGGTGGATACCTCACCGAATGAAGTCGGGCAATGTTGTTGCGAAATTGACAATGACGCCTGACCCGGCCAGATAATATGCGACTGACTACACCGTGATAATCTCGTTCTCTAACGGTAAGACAATAAACTTGGAAATTGGCTGATGGCGAATTTATCGTTTCCATAAGTATGGTACATACGAGGTTAGCTGGAATTTGCAGATAAACGGTGAAGATAGTACTGTACTTCGTCTGAAGGTTAAGTGAAAAATAAATGAAATCGATGGTGCGTTTCGTGGTGGCAAGAAGTTGCATGAGAGTAGAGCTCGAGATGGCTAGCTACAATTATGAAAATGCCTTGAAACATCAAGTGGTGGCATGATTTTGCAGTTGGGCTGTTTATAGACATTGCTCTTCAATGTTTACTAGTACTATTTAACTGCAGCACTCAAAATTGATGTTTGGATTCAATTTTCATTCATTTTTTGTTTGAGAACACTCCCAAAAAGAGCGAGCCCAAAAGAGGGGCGAAGAAGATAGAAACTGAATCATGATCAGCAGTTCCTACATATATGTATGTCAATAAAGACCGCCTAAAGTAATGTCATCTTGGATCGGAATGAAAAGGTAATGATTTTGTTCAAAGAAATTATTGGATATAAAAGCCATAGCTACCAACCTTTCATGCTTTATAATTTCGCTTTTTGTACGCATTTTATGAAGCTGTAATAAACACTAGTTGGGTTAAATTCTTGCAAATTTTTCAACTGATAAATGATACATTTTTGATATTTTATCGTAGACTTCTAGCTGCTAATGCGTCGGGTCCCTGGTTGGAATTAAATTTGGCCTGAAAATGGCGCATCGAGCATTGATTTAATCTATCTGTGAATAGGTACCTGAGTTAAAGCAGAGTAAAGTGAGTAGAACCAATGATTCCACATTTGTGTGCTCATCGATTATACACTTGTGATAAAAGTTTCAGCCCCTATACTCGGCTAAGGTTGTCATGGAATAACTTTAATTATAGACGTGCATGTACAATCACACACCGTACTATTTCGCTGAGGAAAGCATCAACACCTTGAACGTGACGATTGAGGTCTGTGGTGAAAAAATGAAGATAGGGATCCGAAAATGCTAAGCATCGCCAAATTCTCCGTGACTTAAACCTGATGATGGCTTTCCGTAAGCACCGAAGTTGAAAACGACAAAAAAGTTGATTGAAATCCATCTAGTCTAAGATTAGCGAAAAATGTGGAGATTTCTGCGAGATGATTAGAAGCATGTACCGGATCTAGGCTGTGCTGACCAGTGTTCAAACGAGGTGAGCCATGGTATTACTGGAATGACAGCATTTTGCCTCTTGCGGCTGTCGACAGCTTTTTTTTTTGCATACATAACTGCCAAGGTTTCTAGTTTGTCCGGCTTTGTCTTCAGGTCTTCCTTTCGTTTTACTAACATTTAACACTTGTACGTAGCTTTCTCGAATATTATTGTCAGGTCTGGTCTCCTAACCTTGTCTATTTAAATCATGCCGTAGAGAGCGTGCAGCGTAGATTTACACGCTCATTATTATCTAAGTTGCACATACCCTATTGTGAGTATAGTACTCGTTTGTCCTTACTCCAAATTCCCTTCTTAAAATCTCGTCCAGTGTTCCTTGATGAGTGTCTGCTTTTCAGGCTCCTCCACTGTCCTATGCTACCTGATCTTGGCACGAAACTCTTATTTCGCGTGACAAATCGCTCAAAAAAATCATCGTCAGTGATCTTAATTAGTGTTGAGTAGGACACGCTTTCAAAAAGAGTTTGTAAGAGTCGCCTCTTTTCTGTACTGAGCCAGTACAATGTCCCGCTTCAAATGAGGCGAGGCGTTTTTTATGAACGCGGTACAAAAGAGGCGATAGTACAAAAGAGGCGATATAGTACAAATGACGCGATGTAGTACAAAAGAGTCGATGTAGTACAAAAGAGGCGAATAGTACAAAAGAGGCGAATAGTACAAAAGAGGTGAATAGTACAAAAGAGGTGATAGAACGAACTCTAGCATTCGGCTCGCCACGACTGCTTGAATTGAAGATTTGAGTTAAAAAGTCTCAACTCGTCTCTACTCAGTAGTACAAACTGATTAAAGGTACACCCATCGTATTTTGTACGGGACATTGTACTAGCTTGCACCCGCATCGTACAATGTAATGCCTCTATTTCACATGTCATGTTGGTCGTCACTATCGGCTCTTTGTCTCTCATCTTACAAATCGCAAAGTGAGGAGTAGCATGACAAAAATTTTGAAGTGGTACATTTCATGAAATTGGGCGCGTCATGACAATTTTCGCTCTTGTACGGGACAAATGTACTGGCTCTTACAAGTCCTACTCAACACTAACCTTAATACCACTCGTGCGAACCGACGTTCTGTTCCATTCGCCGTTACTGCGTATCCCTAGAAGATACAATGAATTACAGCTTCTTGCCACTAACCTTCTCTCGTTTTAAACGGCATAAATTCTTTTTTACATAATGTCTTTCACTATATTTCAATTTCACAGTATATATGTATGTACATATGTGTTATGTATATATCTACATATATGGAAGCATATTATTTTTCGAATTCTTTATTCTATGTAATTACTTTATTCGATGTTTTTTATTGTGTTGCTATCTTAATTCATCTTATTTTTTTTTGTCTTTGAACTATCTTAATGTAATTTTGTGAATTATTTATTTATCTTTGTTTTTCTCATTCTGTTTTTATAATTGGGCTCGCTCCTGTTAAAACGGAAATAAATAAAAAATTAGCTTTATACGACCGAAATATCTCGAAGCTCGGCAAAAAGTGCAGTAATTAAGCTTCGATGTATCCAAAAATCTCCGCTACTCCTTAAAAACTTCTATGCAAACTATCAAAAAGAAGAGCATGATCTGTTTATACGAAGAAACTGATATCAACACCTGAAGTTTTGCATAAGGAATCGTTGTGAAAAAACTGAGGTGAATCAATTGACAAACATTTTTTCAAGGCAATGGAAGCTTTAAAGGCTTGTACTCATACCAAAAAAGCGCCAAACTTTTTGGCGAACCATCATCTCACCATTCAAGCATCGTCTAAGAAAATCTACTTTCAATCGCGGATTGAAGGAGTTTATTCTGTGACCGCCAATATTGATTTAGGAAATCGCTCAAAACCATTGACGCAATTAAAGAAGTAGTTAAAATCGTAGTTGATGTTGTCGCCGATGAGAGATGGAGATAGGCCACAAAGCGTCCTGGTTAGACTTAAGATTCAGAATGCCTTCGATTCAGGTAACACATCTGGAATGCTGTTCGAAGGATGGAGGACACCAACTTGCATCGTTAATATAATAGTGAGCAATAAGCTAATATATGAGTGCTATGACTCAAAAAAATACTTAGACTGTCTTAGGGGAGTTTTAATACTGTTTCAATATTGACTCAATTGCCTACTCTTAATACTGTTTCAATATTTACTTGACTAAAAATGTTCAGTTTTAATGCAAACAGAGTTCAGATGATGCCAGACTGTACCTTGAGCTTGATGAAATGCATTAAGCAAATCTGATCGATCTTGCGGAAAGCTTAACTTGCCAAATCTTAAACTACAAAGTGTATTTATTATGAGAAGTGGCTGAAAAAAGATTATTTATACAAATTATGGTAAATCTATTGTTTGTCTCTTTCAATGTATTTTCGATTGCGTATGCATCGATCCATTCTTGTATCTACTGACGTGTTCAATAGAATTTGCTGACAAATATTTCAATAGCTGTGACGTCTTTTCTTAACGACCTCCAATTGGTTCAAAATGGGTTCTTTTTAGCACACATTTTTCTTTTGGGCAAGGAAAATGTCAGAAAGTGCTAAATCCGGAAAATGAAAAACTTGTCCTAGTTTTTCGTGTAAAAGAGAATGAAATACTTTTGCCAGAGCTCTGAGCGTTTCTTTCCAACTCTTTCACAATAGTTAATCAAAGCTTTTTCCAATAATGGTGATTCACCGCATAACCATCTTTGATCTAAAAAAAGAAATCAACATTCCTTTGCACTTTGGTTTGCCTTACGAATTTTATTCCTTTGCATTTTGGTTTGCCTGACAAACTTTTTTGTACCTGTGGATGAGTGAGTTTTTAACACATGGAATATTTCATTGTTTCGTTTTTTTTTTGCTTCGAAAGATCTAGATTTCATCACATCAAAAACTTTTTTGCTCAACCGTGCCAGCACGAATTTTTAGGCGTACTTTTTGTTCAATTTCCAGATTAAAATCAAATTCACGCGCTGATCCAATTTAGACTCCAAGATTTTAACGGCAAGCGAGTTTAAACATAAGCGAGATTAAAAGCAAGCGTGTGTTAAGATTTGCTATACAGGCTCAGATACTTCCAAAACTGCCGCCCGTTAGCTATCGTTTGACTCATGTACGTTCAAAGATCGCTACAAAACCTGTAACTTGATAAATAGACCTTGTAAAATAATATCGCAGCTTCTAAAGGAAAAATTAGTCTCAACTTAATTTATTTCGCTCGAAAGATCGAAAAAATTATATCAGATTATTCTAATTAAATCATTGTAGATTTGTATTTAGAGGAAGAATAATAAAATACAACGTTAGAGAGGTCGAAGTCAGGGCTAAAAAGGCAAGTCAAAGGGATTTATTTTTGTCATCTCTGTTCATCAGTAATAATAGGTAATATTCATTTAGGAAATAAATGCCAATCAACGCAAGAACCCCACACTGATCGACCTTTTGAAACCGTTTTATTGCATGTGTGTTTTGATTGTTACAGGGCTCCGACTAAATATTCAGTTTTTTATTAAATTATTGGGAGTGCTCTGTTCTCATCAATAGCTTGTAGGAGAATATAATGCTCGTACTTACCCTAAAGTTGTGATAGGATTCCAATAAATCTCTAATGTTTAGAATCTGGAAAATAAAAAAAAAAATTAAATTAGTTTCCAATTTTCAACGATGCTTGACAAATAAAATATATTCCATCATTTTCTCATTCAAAACTTTGCGGGGGAACTTCAAGTTTGTATTTTTTTAAAAAGTTAATGCAGAATAAAAGTTTTTAGTCTTAAATACATCTTCAGTAATAAATAGGTTTGTTGCTAATGGTTTGCCAAAACGAAAATAAAAATGTATTTCTAGTGAAACATGTTTGATGAATTGTTCGTGAATTTGTTACCTCGATCTTATCCTTATTAAAAATGGTGAAGGTACTTAAAGTTAACCTTATCCATTTCAAGGCAGCATCAGATAACTTGCTGCTCCACTTGCTTAGAACAGAGAAGGAGCTAATCTTAATCCAAGAACTATGGGCTGCCTACAACATATGTAGGTACTGGATAATAACAACCGATGGCTAACTGAAACCACGAATCTGCATATTTGTTAAGAAAAACATTGCCTTTCATAATTTCTGTGACAAGGATAACATTGCTGTTGCAGCGGAAATCGACCAAAGACCATGTTGGTTAAGTTCTCGCTGCATGGTATGCGAGCATGGTCAATTTGGATGCTAATTCTGACAGCCAACTGTCTTTTCTCACCTCAAATCACAGGGAAGTACTTGACGTTACCTTAGTCAGTGAACGAAACTAGCATCTCCTCCGTGACTGGGGCTTTAGAGAAGTGTTCTTTCTTTGGTCACACATCTTTCATATCAGGCCGCAGCTCAACTGAATAGATAGCCTTTATCAGCGGGACTAGGATGGACTGGAAGTTATTCCAATCTCTGGCCCGATCCCCACTGGAAAATGACCGAATAGCATCGATTGTCATCATAAATTGAATCAGGTTTTGACACCCTTACTAGTTTGCTAAAATTCACATCTAGGGCAGCGTGTAATCCACCCAATGTCAGGAGGAATTCCAAGCTTCCATGGTGGAATATAGAAGTCACCACCCTGCGGATAGAATGCAGAAAAGAGTTCAACAACTTTAAAAGGTCTAAATAAATGGTTGCTGTATAAAATGAAGCTGAAAGCTTCTAAGGCCAAGATGTCCTCAAGAAACTCTTTCCGCAAAAACGTGGCGAGTCTCAGTGACAAAACCTTCTAATTTTCAGCACGAAACCAAACGCCATAGGGTGCATCATAGAATCTGATGGCATTTAGACTACTCACGGACTCACATTTTCCAGGTAGTTATTGTGCTCCTCAAGAAGTGTCGTACAAAACGGAGCAGGTCACCAGCTTAATGCCGTCTCTTATGATATCCAATTCTCAATTGACGTGGGTCATTAACTCATCTAAACCTCTAGGTCCTAGTTTCATTCTTCCGGCTGATATCTATCAGTCCATAGAAAGAACGCTTCCGTGACTGAGAGAAAATAAACTTATATTATCCCTAAAGCAAAATAAAATGTCCCATGATAAGCCAAAGGACTATAGTCCAATACGTCTTTGCTCTGTCTTGCTTAAGATTCTGGAAAGAATTGTTTGCTATCATATAAAAAAGTCAATCGATCGTATGCTCATCTTGTAGTCACAGCATGCAAAATAAAGTCCGTTGGAATTGCTCTTCATGTCCTCTTGTAGCAGATTGAGAACTATCTTGTTCTTAAGGAATAAAGGCTTGCCGGATTGTCAGTTATTGAAGGGGCCTTTAACAACGTAAAGTCTGGTTCGATTATTGAGGCACCATATGATATACAGCTGATAGCTTTCATCTGGCAGCTTCTCAAGAATAGAGTGGTAATTTCTTCCTTAGGGAATGTCCATGTACGTCCAAATAATCTTTTGCTGAGGTTGGACCGTGCCGTTTGCAAAGTAGTTGATTATAATTTCACGCTGGAGCCGTGAGAGTGGCTTGCATGTGAATTCAAGCAAAATTGAGCTAGAACTGATTACATGGAAATACAAAATTTGTCGATTCGACTTATCATTTTTGAACGAAGGCTAATTAGGCTAATTTACGATTAGGCTAATTCGCGCCTTAAAACCTTGGCTTAGTCGCCATCACGGTGAAATAAACTTCTACCTGTGCCAGTTCCTATCGGGCCACGGCGACTTCAGGAAATACCTTCACAGAATGGGGAAAGTCAGGACGGAGTTCTGTAAGTACTGTGTTAAGGAAAGTGATGCCGCTTTGCTTACCTTTTTCCATTACGCCCGCTTCAGAAGGGAGCGACACATGCTTTTCGCTGCAATTGGCCCTGTGACGCCGGAGTCAACCGTGGTGATGATGCTGCAATCAGATGACAACTGGTCAGCTGTGTCAGCATATGTGGAGCTGGTATTGCGTTTAAAAAAAGAGGAAGAATGTCTCACAGACTTCTGAAAGCTTTTCAGATCGGAAGTAAGCCAATGGGACACCTGATAGGTGGAAGTAGCACGGCCGAGTTGAAGTAATGCGAAAACGGTTCCGACTCGGAATTCCGTGGTCGGCGGGTGATATTTTTTAGTGAGTACGAATCTCACATAATCTTGTATAGTTCGCAGGATACTTATTGAAGGTTTCATCCGCTCCCAAAAAAAAAACTTTCAAAGCGTACAGACTAGATAGTGCAGAAAGAACGATATTTTGCGCTATTTGCCTGATGACAGAGAAGGATAGAGAGTAAAGGGCTTACCATCAGTTGGTACCTGAAAAAAGACTAACAAAATAAGTAAACTTTATCATAGGCAAAAGTGAGAAAAGCTTACTCTCAAATGACAGGTAAGAATACGTATACATACATATGTAGCTGATAGGTTAGAACGTGTTGGTGTGTGGTCCCATCAAGAAACACTAAGCGCAGCAAGATTCGCTGAACAAACAAAACTGTCTGTAGTGGATAGCATAAAAGTGTCGAAGATGCTCTTTTCACTTGCCAAATTGTATTGGAAATAGTATTCCTATTGCTTACTTTTTTAATACTCAGACTAGGTTTAAAGAAAATCAATATTGCATAAAACGCCATTCGTTAAAAAAGGTTTTTGACATAGCACATGTATATTGTCTAGTGAGAATGAAAAAGTATCTTAGCGTAGAAGTGCTGTTTGGCGAGGTACTTTCTGTGGTTTTTCATTTTTTGAACCAATTGCTATCGCAATTCTTTCCACGCTATTTATTCTGTACGCTTTGGCACTGCGTTGCGTAAGGGCGTTTTTACGGGCCACTACTTTATAGATTTTTATTGGCGCTGTTATTCTGAGGGCGAGAAAGATTCCGACCCCCACCTTATGTGCAAGTATCCGGCTTCGGCGAGGAGAAGAGTGGCTGCACTTGATGCACTTTTCTTCTCTAATCTAGCAGACAGATCCCTGGTTGACCTTAAGGGGAAAGCCCGGCTTATCAAAGGAAGCAGATGGTTTCCTAACTTTAGTGACTAGGGTCGAGAAAATTACTGTGGTATCACTACGAGCCTCTTTTGACACCCAGTTCAATCTACATATCTCCTTTCCTATATAGTCAGTTTAACAAATTATAATGTCAATAATGATGATAATAAGTTACATTCTATTTGCTCTAATTAATAATATCAGTTCTAGCGTTTTATTGCATTTAAATATTAAGCTATATAGCAATTTTTAATTCATGTTCTAACATAGCAACAATGCAAACAGCTTTCGATAGCATCCCACTACAAAACAATTTGAAGGCTTGAATAACACTCTACTTTTTCATTTCTTCTAGTATTCACTTTGACATCAATGTCTATCAAATAACAAGGAAATAATCATTTATCTACATTTCTCTAATGATGACATCGGGAATTATCGAAATTATTGGCTACTACTGCTGACAGGCATTATTAGCGTCATTGGTGGTTTCCCTTTTCCGACACAGCATTCTATTGTCCGTTTCACCTATTTACCGATAAAACATCGTTCCTATTGTTCAAGAGGCACTATTTCAAGAAACAGAAGGAAATACTAACAATCATAGGTAAATCCGTGCTGACGAGTTTCACGACGATCGTGATCGAATGTTTTGTTTGTACTTTTTCTTATCGTGATCTGGCACGTTTTATGTTTTTTTTTAATGTCCAATCAAGCGAATGGGATGCGCGAGTCAGCACTATCTCGAAAACTAGCCAGCATTTATGGTAGCATAGGTCATCTGTGAAGAGAAGATTTTCACTAATTTTATGGCTTCTTGGTAAGCTAATCTCTAAGAAAAAAACACAAACAAATATGAAGTACTTATAGGTGGGTTATTCCTAATCGTAATCATCTTTGAGCTATGTTTTTTGCATAAATTAAAATTTGTATTTAGTAAAGATTATTTCAATCGCCTGTAGGGCTATTCGTTTTAAATAACAAACACTTTGCGAAGAGATTTATTCGCAGAATGTTGTAACGATTATTGTTTTTGAATAAGTTATTTTCATAATAAACTACGTCAATGCATTTTTAAATTCTCTCCAGTAATTTCCGAAGCGAAATTTCCGGAAAAAATGTATCACCTCATCGATCGTAACGATCTTTTAATTGCATTAGCATTTTTCATTGATGTAATAATCGAAACGAAAACTGCAAAGTTTCATCAAGCCTACACGGAGGGATTTCATAAAATTACATTTATTATCACTATCATTCACCTCTGAATTGATGACGTAACTGTATCTGAGTTTCCAATTGCATGTGCACTCTATCTACATCTACCAATTTTCGGATGCAATTCTCGAAGTTTTCTTTGTGAGTATGACAAGGACCATCGAAGCGATATGTTCAAAAATTGAAAGTTCAATTAAAATAAATTCATCTCTATCATCATTACGATTGATTTGAAATGAATGCATCAATCTTTGCGTTTAATTCGAGATCCATTAAAGTTGCTGTAGCGATGATTTGCGGTCTGTGTTGTTAACAATAGAAGTTGCAGTGTAAATCATTGTCTATTACGATTACTATTACCACATGTGAGTATAATTTTTTCCTCTCGCTGTATCCAAAGTACTCATAAAGTGAATGAATGTATGTGAAGTGAAGAATAAATAAATATTCATGCATAATGTATCCATTGATTCATTAGATTGGGTGGATAGTTGCAACTGTGTTGTGTTCAGCAGTGTATTTAGTTTACAGTTTCACTTTTATTTACATGCATATTACTCATAGAAATATTTAACATATTGGGAACATTACAGTTAGCTGGCATTGATTTCTTCAATGAGTTAATTTTTTTCTGCTAATATTGACAGGTGATTTTGTCGAATTTGAGATACTTTTTTCTTCTAAAATTCCGAAGCTCTCATAGTAAAGACATAGTGTAAATTTAAAATATAAGCAAATATTGAATGAACATTAATATAAAAAACACTCGCTATCAAGAATCTGAGGAAAATTTACGTAAGCTAACATTTAAAGTGGCAGTTAATGAGTACGTTTTTTCAAATGGAAATAAAAAAATAAAAATTACTCAAATTTGGGAAATGTTTTATACATATATTCAAACATGTTTCGATTTTTTTTCCAAATACTTCCTCAAAAATATCGAAGAATGCCATTTGATTTTGCTATTTGTGTACCAGATGAATTCATCTGAAATCAATAAGATTTGGAGATTTTTTTAAGAATATGCGTCTCTTTAATGGGGGCATTATTTGATCGAAAACATTAAAATGGCATTGTAAGAGGAATTTGAAGAAAAAGTGACCATTTTCTATCAGTATTTTATAACCTTTTTGAAAAAAATCTACTATTCTACTGTTTAACCGTAACTATGTCCAAGAAAACCTTTAAGAAAGTGCCCACATATATCTGACAATCACATATCTTTCTCTGGTTCAGGGCAACAACGCCAAGCAAAGCAACAAGCAATGATCAGATAGAATTGGATTAAAACGAGTAAAATCCACGAGGAATAGCAACAAAGCTGACGCGGGAACTCGTTGCAGGTGTCTCTACTTCTACATACTTCTATCTCAGCTTTCATTCTTCACTAGTCGAATTCTACAGATTAAACAATGTCCCCTGAGACATTCACCGACAAGGGAAATGAAGCTCTTAAATTTGAGGAATTAAATAAAAGGATCGTTCTCTTAGCTCAGTGTTGTCCAAGATTGGCCGCTTGGACACGGCCGAGATCAACTCAACAGCCACATTATCCACAGCCGAGGAAATGCAAGACTGCACCAATTACAATAGTTTGACCGTATAATGAAATAACCAGAGTATCCAGTTAGGGCAGCGATTGAGCGGAAACTTCCAGGGCACATTTGTGTGTACAACACAATAACACAATGGGGTCAGCTTCATTGCAGAGCCTCTTCTTCCTAGCAGCAGTAAACCGCTTAGTCGAGAAACAAGCAATTAAAATTATCATCACCCCCCGAAAGGGAATAGGATAGGGAAGGAATCCCAAAACCACACGCTCGACACATTTAATTTGAAATTAAATTATATAATAATTAAAAAGAAAGCATCAATAGGATAACTGGAGAATAAAGAAAGTAAGATAGAGTTTGTTGATGGGAAGTTAGTGAAAAAATTAAAAATAAAAAGCATGCAAAGAAGAAGAAGAAGCTCTTTCATAATATAAATAAAAATTAATCAAAGGAGTTTCAAGAAGAAAACAAAACGAGAGAAAGTGCTTCCCAGACAGCGACAGAGTGCTGGTATGAGGGATGCAAAAAAATTTTTGAATTTCAAAAATAGTAAATAGTACGTAACTTACTTTACATGGTTCTAATGTGATTCTTCAGAAGCCTTTTAAAGATGGGAAAACACCTAGCATTCTTCAAGGAGTTAGGTAAATTGTTGAAGATTTCCATAGCTAATCTAATAGGATCTTTATGTTTTCTATTCGTTCTAGCGGTATCAAGTCTGAGAATATCTTTAAATCTTGTGTGATAGCTGTGATAATCACTGTGTCTTATTGGACATATCGAAGATTTTATATTGTTATTGAGTATTTTATATATTATTTTAGCTTTTTTCATAAATATAATATCCCTTACATTGAATTTATCCATTTGTCTGTATAGTATATCACTTGGAGTCAGTCTATCAAGTCCATGCACTGCCTTAACTATCCTATTGAGTAGTCTATGAATTGAGCCAATATTCATCTCTGAAGTTTGACTCCAATTCAAAATACCATAGGTAATCTTAGGCAGCACAAAAGAGTTGTAGATCATATTTTTTAGCTCTAAATCCAAGTAATATTTCATTCTGAACAGCCTAACCCAGAAAACCAACTTAGATTTCACATAAACTTATCATCAATAATTAGTCCTAAGTATTTAGATCTAGCCACTCTTTGTATCTCTTCTCCATGTAATCTGATGTTAAGGCAGATCTCACTCTTATTAATCTGCTTGAATACCATGTAACTAGTTTTACAGGTATCCCAAAAGCCAGGACCCATAAACAATTAATTCATTATTTATTTGTCGCTCCAGAAGTTCAGAAGAGTTAGCAGAGTATAGCAAAAGGGTATCATCATATGAATGTGAAGAATAGGTCCAGGTTCCACCGAATGCTAGTTTTCTTTAACCATTTGGTGTCGGTGGCCATTTTAGTGATGTTTTAAATATCCATATAATTCCATCGGCTAGTAGTTTAATAAAAAAACTAAGTTTGCGAAGTGAATTTAAAACGTTTTTAAAAGTAAATATGATGACATTTTTAAAATTTTTAACCCAATGTGTGCACTAAGTGCCTAAAACAAGGTCGAGAGAATTTTAAAAATTTTGAATTGCGATAACTTTTGATAAAGCTACCAGATCTTCATATGTCTTATTTATGTTACTAAGTTCTAGACAAAAGTAGTTTTTTTTATGAACATGCTGTCAATTCTGTAGCTACGGCAGGTAATTAAAGTGAAAACCCAAATCATCGAGTCTCCTAAAAAACTTTCTTTTTTTTTAGGAAAAAAAAGCAACTCTTATATAAATTCTATGCTTAGGATACACTTCAAGAGTAAGACATTTGAAATTCCTTAACGGCGAAGAACGGTAACCCTTCCCCAATTAACTTATTTATTATTATTATTATTATTATTATTTTATCATATTATTCTATATAACAGAAGTTTCTGATCACGATAACTCACCAACCGGTAATCAGATACACACTCAAAAAAATTTTGGTTGAATTTTACCCTTATAATAATAGGAAACTGGTTTCCTACTATTAAAGATGTAATTTTACAAAAGCGCGTAAAAAGAATATTTTTTTACGACCAAATGGTGTAATTTTACCCTAAATGATGATGCAATTTTATGGCTTTGGCGCAAAGGTGAATAGCAAACTAGTAAATTTACACTCTTTTTGCTTCAATTTACAAAAAGCTGTGTATTATTCAGCTGATATGACGTAAAAGCAAAAAATGCACATCGAATGTGTAAAAAAATTTGTGATTCGTTATTTTAAACTGCCTATTTTTATTTTATTTTAAACTGCCTATTAAATTCATAGAACATATTGGTTTTGAGTAGGGCCAGGTCAGATGGTAATACTTTGAAATATGGGCAACCCTGTGCCAGTGAGGCCTTTCTGAAAAATCACTTAGAAAGAAAAACTGCTTTTTGCCCCATAAATTCTGATTCAGACACCAAATTTAGACGAAATTCAAACAGTAACTGAGCCTTTCTAAGAAAAATTTAGTAGAAATTTGGTTGAAAAACTAGGTTGGAGCTGCCAGCTGTGGTAATATTGGTGTCTTGAATTTTCAAAATTTGCTTGGCAAAATATAGCTGTTTACCCTATAACTTTGATAGCAGTCATAGAATCAAAACAAAATTCATGTCGTAAATGGACCTTAATGTAGGCAATATCAGATCATATGTACTAGTCTGATTGAAAAAGCATGATAAGGTTGCCAGCTATGGTTGTTTTTTTGTATTTTTTTTAAATTTTCAAATGGTTATGATCTTGCAGTGACAGTAAGCAATTTAAAGAAAATTGAAAACTTTAAGAGTGATAATTTAAAATTTAAAAAAAATTTAAAAGCTTTAAGAGTGATAATTTTCTTGGAACCCCTATCACTTCCAACGTAGTTGCATGGTAGGTTGACTTCAACGTGAAGCAGATGTAATAAATATGCCGGCAAAGGGCTACCAGCACGAGGTATTTTTGTCATTTTCGTATCAATAAATGCTAACGTTAATCATTCATATGATGAAAATCTCGAGTGAAAATAAGTAACCAATGTTTTAATTTTCCATGTTCTAGAAATTTTTCGGATGGCAACCCCAAACATCTTTCTATCCTTGTAACTTTCGATGAAGTCATCGGATAAAAACAAGATTCATAGGTTAGGTTGATTGTGACGTCAAGCAGTTGTGGTAAACTTTTAGTAGCAGTGCTGGCAAAGTGTTGCAAACACTGAATATTTTCTTCACTTATGTTACAAGAGATACTGCTTTCAAATTTCTGTTACATAAGGCGCACTACATGCGTCCTTTTCAAACTGGTCCAGAAAAAGTATTGGATGAGCATGGATGGCGGGATGAGCATAATGTTTATTTATTTATTTAAATAAGACCAATTCAATAAAATCGATTTCAAAAATTTTGCATAAATTAAATATGAAATAATTAATTATAGTAAGTGCCTAGGTATTATTTAAAAATAAGTCTGATTAAAACGTTCTGTATTTAAAATATGTTTCCAAAAGACGGCAAGTTAGAAATAAATTTCCCAACTGGAGCTCATCGTGCTTGCTAAGTTAAAAAAGAAAACGCACATATACCTATGTACAAGCAAAAAGGACATTAAAGACATAGATCATGCAAAAACTCAGATAAACAGATACTGCAGGACAAGAAGTCGTTAAACAATATGTCCAAAAAACATTGGAGACGGATGCCATTGAACACGTTCAATGGCATCCGAAGAGTTCACAAACAGCATTAAGTATATGGTGTCCTGATGTTAAATCTGACTGCAATAATATCTAGAACTAGAAACAGCTTAAGATTGTTTGCATGTATAAAGCTTTTATGTGAAAACACAGTTGGAAGCTCGTCGAAAAAAGAACAAACAGTAGGAGGCCGAGAATGGAGCCTTGTGGAACACCAGCAAAGGCTAATATTGAGGAGAAAAACAATCACTTACAACATCTTTGCAGGTACGATCGAGGTGCAGTTTAACGTGCAGTATATGAAATAATCGAAAATCATCTAACATCACATTGAAAGTAGCAAAGAATGCATCAAAAAGCATTCGTCTGATAATTCCACTCAAGTCTCTACAAAAAGTTGAACCTCCTGCTGCACAGCTCCATAGACTGGCATATGGTCATGTTTTCGTCAGAAACATGGGTTCTCAATAAAATGTATTGCGAGGTCTTGTTTGCCTTCGAGACCATAATCCACCAATGGATATTTGACCCTATTATGTAGATGGATGATTTGATTGCTTATACACCAAGCAAAATATATCAGAAATAATGAGGTCAATGAGTAGGAGCAGGATTGGAAAGATAATTATAAGAGTGGTGGCGTACAAAAATATTAAGATAACAACAGGACGTTTCGAAACTATCTGCTGCAGCGTTGGTACACTCTGTGCTCGAAGCGCCTGTGCAGCCATTGATGATGAGTTATAGAATTTGAATTTTCGTGAAGATTAAATAAATACAAGATACATTTTCACGTTTTTCGAATAAAGTTTGGACATCAGCGGTGGCTGGAACCTACTTTGTTTACCGTTGGTTCACCACATATACAAGTGATAATTTTATTTCAGTTATTCACAGAATTCGCAATGGAATTACACGATTTTCTCACAGAAAGTAATTAGCAATCATTAACGTCCACATTGAACAAGTAGCACTTACATACATTCACCTCAATCAGCAGCTGAAAGATCACATAGGAAAAAAACAACTTTGCTTCATGGAATATTTTTTTATCAAGAAATAAATCTTTTAAAGCTTGTAAGAGTTGTCAGTTAATAACGGCGCTGAAATGATTGAACACTGAAAACCATTGAATTTATGATCACATTAAATTTTAGTTGCTTACATTTACGAAACTTGTATGAAATAAGTTCTTCAGAATAAATTTATTTTTTGGTTTTGTAATGACATATGAATGTATGCATATGCATTTACAAATATTGTGAGAAAAACCGAACATATTTTTTTAATTGGCTTCCAAAAATAATGTATTTTTTGAACCGATAAAATCCAGCCAATATAATTTTTTGGATTAAAAAAAAATAAAATCAAACTTATTCAAGCCATAGCGAAAACACGCACATTTTTATAAATCTACAACGTTTTATGGCAATTATACTTATATGTTCACAAAAAGATTAATACGATCACGGAAAAAAGATCACACCGACGGTGAATCGTCTAATTATGGGACATTGCCTTTTGGGCCAAGGTGGTGTGGAATCTGTCGCGCGAACCATATCTATACAACATATTGTCTACATACATTGTCTGCGTTGAACTTTCAATTGATTTCAAGGCATACTGAAAATTTACATATTTATTTGTATTTACCCGATTACTGATAGTTTTTTATTTGGGTTCACAACCCGTAATCAGACCTGACTTTCCATATTCAGTAAAAGGAAGTGTAAAAAGCATTTTTGCTGTTGAAAATTTTTCATATATTTTTTTTTACTGGAATTCGTTTTCATTAATTAATTGAGAATCAATGGCAATGCTACATAATGGTTGGACTGAAAATAATACACACACAAGTGATTGAACCCAAAAATATTTTGCAGTCAACGTATGCTTGAAATCTGTAAGTCTCAATACGTAAAAATCTGGTCGATCACCTTTTTGGTTTTACAACTCAAGATGTTTTGCATTGTCGCTCGGCCCAAAATTTCGGAATTGGATTTCTGATGCAAAAGCATATAAGTAATATCATCAGGAATGTGTTGAATGAAATATCAAAGATGCAAATGTGGTATAATAATTTTAGGTCTCAAGAATTGGCGGAAAAAATTAAGCGCTCATTATATACTGTTCGAAATATTTATTATTTAAGCGGAAAAAAGATTATAAAAACTTTCAGAGACCACCGTGTTATTTTTTGGTGGTGAATGCGCATACATTATATGACTGCATTGCTGAAATAAGCAGTTAATTTATCTGTCTAGAATGTTGTTGCCTGAAATATTTGGCCTGTTTTTGCTACAATATTGAGTGGTATCTTTTGCAAATCACAAGAAGACAATGTCACTTTTAGGCACTTTTAGGCACATCTTCGTTTGAAATATTGAAGTGTTTTTGTGTGTCATTAACGTTGAATATCATGCGAAACCAGTCTTATCACTTTTTTTTAACACTATTGGCACGTCAACATCCTAATCCGTTACCACCATTTGAAAATTGGTTGAAGGTCGTTGATTGTACTACCGATATGCTGATGCACATATGTATGTAAATATTTGTTTAGACACAAATTGATCTACTTCCCTACATCCGATTTGAAATTCAATCATCGCTACAGTGTCTAGTCGAATAGGTAAGTGAACGATATTCAATCAACCTTCAGTCAATTAAATTAAAGAAGCAAGATTCATTGAATTCAGATGTTACCGTTTATAGATACTCGAAGGTAATTCTTTTGATACAAGTGTTAAATGCATAATGGTGTTTATTTAGTATTCACGAAAACCACACGGCATGTGGTGTGAATTGTGATCTTTGAGGTCATGAGTTGAAAGTATGGATACATTGTTGCATCATATGATATGTGTGCAAGACATTTTTCCTAGCCTTTAACGTAACTCTTGTTACGTAGACGTATGCGGTTTAAGATATATGAAGGAATAGGCGTTCGAAACACATATAATTACAAATGGGTCTATTAAGTGTACAATAACATTTAAGATGCATAATTATGGCTTTGTTTTAAAATTAGCAAAATATCAATGAAAATTGTTGCAGGATAAAATTTGCGAAAAAAAAATTAAAATGCATTTTTGATGTACTTTAATTACTTTCATTTTTTTACTTAAGAAACGCTCATATCTCGTCTACAGAATGAAAATCATTTTCTCTTCTCAACGGTCCTGCCAAGTACAAGGCTTTAATTCGTATTTTTTTTATTCACAAAAAAGTCCAATAATCCTAATTCAGGAAAACTCTTGAGATATTTTGGCTTGGAACGATTTCTACCTATTGCCAGCTCACTAATATTATACCTGCCTTAGGCGGAAGCATAAACATTATTTCATATTTGCAAGATCGTATTATGTTGCAACTGAACGGACGAAACACTCCAATGGTGGTTGTATCCTTGAATATCGAGAATCGATGCTATGTGTCACGAAGGCTTTCTGTACAAGCTGATACAGCTTGGATGTACGGAAGAAGTAATAAGACTAGGCACATGCTTCTTTAGCAATAAACAGTTTTACGCAAGCGTCAACAGAGAAAATCTACTTCGAAGACTTGTGAAGTCTGTGTCAGAAGATTTTACCACTGGACATGTTTTGCACGTCATATTCACCGCTAACCGTCCTATTCAGGTCCTCAGGCATGCAGATGAACCGCTCTTAGTTGCGTCGAGCCAAGGCCTACTCATAACGTCGAGGAGCTTAGAAGATTAGTTAGTCAACTTTGGATATTATTTTGATAAAGGAATCAAACTAAATGTATGTAAAACTGTACAGTTGTTTGTGCTCAGGAGTCTTTCCGAGCATCGGGGATAAAAAAAACTGCAACAAGACTAAAAACGTCGCTAAATTCTTTGGGAATACTAGAATAATTCCCAGCTTTAGCTGAAGTGGTCTTGAAGTAGGTATGCGTAAATTCCTGAAATGTTATCCCTATCTTTGACGTTAAATCTTTGTACCCAAATCTGCGTTCCAGCTCATCAGATATCTTTGCACCAAAAAGAGGGACATAACAACAAAAGCAATTGGCTGCAAGTCGCATTTCTTACAAGGCAACCAATTCTCACATATGCATCCCCAATCTAGACTACCTGTTCCAAATCCGTCTAGGCCAAAATGGTGAATTCTTCAGTAGGGTAACTGAAAAATGGCTAGGGAACTTTCAGGAGATAGGACTTAAGTCACTCAGGCATCACGTTGTGGATCTGATGACCATCATTTATGTCCAGAGAGACGGACCTGAAAGCCTGATTGATTCGAGAAACTGAACTAGAAGCTCTTTTTTTTTAATTTAATGTTTTTGTGCGGCAAATCTCCGAGCTTTTTTTTCTTAGTGTAAGACCTGCAGTAATTTTTTACCAGTTTAGTTTTCGATTGTTTTAACTTCCCATTTTTCAAAGAATGTGGATAGTTCAAGCAAGTTGGGATAGTTGTTTGTAATACTAAGATCAAATCAATGCTTGATGTAAAAGTAAAGATCGAGTTGATTTATTTGATTTAACCATTTTGGAAAGAATTAATTGGTTTGCAAAGATCAAGGAAAAATGTTTCAGTTGAAAAATTGTTTCCGATCGGGCACCACCTTGTCGTGATAGAGATTCTATGGCTAGCAAGTTTTGGAACTTGCTGATAGCGTCCTCTTTGATTATTAGCTCCGAAATGGCAAGTATAGCGTCAGCTGCAAGTCCGACTACGACCGTGCTGGGCAAAAGGTATTTTTTCAGTAAACTGACTTTAGACATCAATGTAAAACACTGAATTATCATGTTGAGAAATGCTGGATTTTCAGATCAGGATCAATCCCCACTCTCGTGAATATGATTTCAATATGAAGTTCGTATTTGACCAGAGAATTTTTTCGGTGCTTAAAGGCAAATACCACATTATACTGAATTACTTCTTGTTTGCGGTAAAATTTATTTTAATCGTGACTGTCTATGGATACGTCTTCAGAGCAAAATGCAAAGATCCAGTGGTGGTTCTCTGCCTTAGAGGTTACGTGGATTTTGTTAAGGGGTCCCTGCAAAGGGATTTGCACCCATCATATCTGGATATTTCCATAGCTGAAGGTATAACATTTGTTCAAATCAACTTGCAACATGCCAAAGCTTCGTATTTTCTTTTGAGTGAAAAACTTACAAAACTACAAGCTTTTCCATATATTGCGCTTGTACAAGAGCCGTTGATTTGAGCCAGTAAAATCTACAGACACAGTTCAATCAAAGATCAGCAAGGCTGAGAATGGTGGCATCAAGCAGATCAGCAATCTGCTTGATGCCACCATTCTCAGCCGGGACCTGTTAGCAGTTGACGTGTATTACTCCCGCCGCCAATCCAGAAGCTGAAAGATCAGAGAAACTGAAACTTAAATCAGAGAAACTTAAATCAGAGAAACTTAAATCAGAGAAACTGAAACTTCTGATGAGCTGCAATGCTAACTATCAGCATACAACAAATGTAGCGCCAGAGGAGACAGACTTTTTGACTCTATAACTTTTCCCGGCCCTATGACTCTAAACATTGGGATTTCTCACAGCTTCGTTCCCCCTAGCAGAAAGGCGGTTATTGATGTATGATAAAGAGGTATGTAAGTTGATCTGGAATAGTTAGATCAAGAACTGGATAGCACGTATCTATAATCATATAGCTGGTAGAAAGAAGAAATTCCATAAAACAGTGATTGCGCTAAGTTCAATGTACTTCTTGCAGTCAGAGTGTGTCTTATTGATTAGGATAAAAATCACTATAGTCCTCTGAATAGAGAATAATTGGGTAGCAATGAAGAGGTCTGTCCAATCAGTAAAGGTGAACGCATGAAACGGTTTCCTGTCGGAACCTGTTACTGGAAAAGCTCAGAAAAGATATTCAAAAACTTTTCAGTCGCGCTTACATTGTAGTAAGAGAAGGAATTGACCAACTAGAGGCGGACTTAAAAGAATTGTTTGAAATGAAACAATGCAAAAAAATAAGATAATTTTTCTTTTTTATATTTTTCTTTTATAATGTTGCTGAAAACCTTGTTGAAAAATTTGACATACAGCGAAAAACTCATGTGATTTTTTTTTTACATCAAATGGGCTATGTGGCATTCCTTTGCTGAAATTACCATAGAAAAACAATTTTTCATTGAATTCATGTTTTTTTTTGTAATTTTGTAATGGAAAATAACCTCCTCAGGTGTGATTTGTTAGTGATGTGATGTTTGCAGACTATTATTGCTACAGAATACTAAAGGTACTTGATAAGGTTTAGGTCTGATGACTGAATAGAAGGAAATTGTAGAGTAAACACTATTTCACTATTGCAACTAATGTTTTGAATCTTTAACTTGTACAAGCTTCGCCCAATAGGCAGATCAACTGCTTAAAATAACTGGGACCTCATAAAAAGCTATCAAAAGAGGAAGCTGTCCACCGCAGATGGAGATGTTAGATTTTTAGTATAAAGTTACAAATGACTAATTTGAAGGAAGAAGCAAAGCCTAGATATTATACTCAAACAAAGTCTGTTTATAAATAGTAACAGTGATTAGTTTATACACGTTGATCAGCACTTTATGGTGTGACTCGGCCATTTTGAATGAAAAAAATTATAAAAAATTTGACTCTATTTCCCTTACACTCGACATCGTGCATGAGAACGCAAAAAGCTTAAATGAACTTACCTATCGTGTAAAAGAATTAACACCAAGAAATTGTCCGGCACAGATAAAATATTTCTAATTCTTGTCAAAAATTTACAAAGAACAGGCTATTTTACCGAACGTTGGAAAACAGCTGTAGTAATACCTATCTTACCAGCAGGAAAGGATCTTTCGGTACCGAGTAGCTACTGGCCTACCATTTATTCGCTATTATGGGAAAGATTTTTGAAAAAAATAATACCTGTTAGATTAAAGAAAAAAATCGAGAGCAAAAAGTTGATTCCGAATTTTCAATTCTGATTTAGGCAAAAATTGTTTACCGTCCATCAATTTCTATGAGTGAAGACCCATATTTCACAGCAGTTAGAGAAACAACTATCTACCATCGTGATATTCTAGAAGTTGAAAAGAAAATATTTGCCACAGTTTACCAAACCGGCCAAACTAATCCAAAACATTGGATATACAAGTAAGTTTTATAGGATTGTCAACAGAAGGCACCAGTAGTTTTAAAAATACCGGACCATGTTGCAGCTAACTTCATGCCAAAGCGTCATCATCCAACCCCATTTTACAGTAGGTGTTCTTTCATCAAAGTGTAGACAACATAGTTTTAACACGCCATTACCGAGAAGCTTTGGTGTTTAAATTCCATCTGACGAAAAGTGCAGCAGAAAGTATTTTCAGACAAAAGCTGATGCGATTGAAGCGCGCGATTGCGGAAAAACGGCAACTAGACATAAAATGGGCAACTAGACATGAGTCATTGATGTTCCGCCATGATAATGCTCGGACGCATATCGCACAAGTAGTCAAAACCTATCTCGATGGTACAAGATGAGAAGTCCTAACTCATCCACCTAATAGCCCAGACATTGCACCAGCAGACTACCATTTTTTCGGTCGATGCAGAACTCCCTTACGGAAGTACGCGTCATTTCAATTGAAGATATTAAAAATTCAAAATTCAGAATCCATGCATTGCCAGAAAAGTGGGAAAAAATATAGCTAGCAATGGGCAATACGTTGAACAAAATATGTTGTACTCCATTTACTCCCAGGACAAATGTTGATAGTTGATTTACGTTACACAATTTCGCACAATAAAGTTTCAAAGTCGAGAAACAAAATCCCCTTAAACTTGCTTGTATGACCAATAACACATCAAGGTGTATGGGTCTGTACTATCAGATAGGGGTCTTGTGTTATCAGGGTCCTAAATAACCTCGTCCAAAAAGCTGCAGTCACCGCAAGAGTACCACAAGGGTCTTGTCATAGCCCTTTCCTTTTTAATTTGTATTTTGAGGATATTCCTATTGTACCAAACTGCTACATTGCTTTTTTCGCAGACGACATAAGTATATAAGGGCTAGATTCTACAGTAATACTGAACAACCTAAATCCACAGCTTTTATTGCAAGTGGAATTGAAATAAATGGAGCTGAAAAATAGGCCGTACTTTTACAAAACGAAAAGCTGCACGAAATCTACTACTGCCAACAGTAATTTCATTAAAACACCCTACTAAATGAATTAGAATTGTCAAATATCTTGGAGTGAAATTTGATTCTAAATTAACATTTCAAGCTGACATCGAATATTTTCTAGGCAAATGCTCGAGCCTAATTATAACTTTTTTACCCGATAGTTAAAAAAACTCAGCACTATCTCAGTGAAATAAGCTTCTGATTTACAAGTCTGTAGTTCTTGATCTTCTCATATATCTAAAACATTATAAAATCAATTTAAAGTCTGAACTGACAATATCATTGTGGGGTACCAAGAAACCTTTAGTTCTGAAAGATCATCTACCGACCAACTTTTTACTGTCAAACATATGCTCCAAAAATGTTGGGAGATCACCATAGACGCTCAAAAATTGTTTTTTAAATAAGCATATGCCATAATTTACTGAAACGTAGTAAATAAAATAACGATGTGTTTTCTAATTCCTGCAAAACTAGTTCGATTGACCAAAATGACGACGGATCACGACAACAAGTACCTAACGGACGCGTTTGACACAAATGTCGGACTAACGCAAAGTGGTGGGCTGGCTCCCTTGTTGTTCAATTCAGTTCTTGAGTTTGTCAAAAGGAGGCTGCCTGTCGACACAGAGGATACGCATTTAAATAAATCCAGCCAAGTAGTAGTCTACATGAACGATATTAATATCTTGTTTTGTTCTTTCACATCACCTAAGAATTCCTGCTGAAACTACCAGCAAATGAAGCGGGTCTAAAAATTTACCCGACAAAATCGAAAATCATGACTTAAACAGGAAAAAACAAGATCAAAGTATAGCTCTTGAGAATCCAGTTTCAAAATTGTGGACAAATTAATGTACAAAGCTGCAAAATTGGTGGCAAAATGACGAAATGAAACCAAGATTACAGTTCGCTTGCAAATCTTTCTAATCCACTTTGACTATACTGAAGGCCAGCTGCATACCCAGAAATATAAAGCTCAAAATGAATAAATTAATGAGAACTGTATTGTGCTATGGATATAAAACATGGACCCTGACACAAGCATCTACAAACATGTCGAAAAACTTTGAAAAACGAGTCCTTAGGCGAATAATTGGAGCAAAATGGGAGAGCATTCAATGGCAACTAAGTTACAACTAAAAGCTGTATGAAATATTTGACGATTCAGAGGTGGCCAATTATAAAACTGTGTAAGTTAATATGGGCTTGTCACGGTAAAACACTTAAAAAGATATTCAACCTGAGGGTAGAAGTGCAGTGGGGAACCACAAGGAAATGCTGGGGCTAGGGTCACTTGGATTTTGGTACTAAAGGACGTGGTCTTTGGATCGAAACAATTGAAGATGTAATTTGTTAGCAGCGAAGGCCTGAGAGAAGGTGTGTTACTATGACAATGCTATCTCGAATAAATTATCTCACAAAAACCAATATCTGAATCTGATAGTTTTATAAGAAAGTAGCTGACGTTTAGCGATGTCCAAGTAGTGGAATTCTAAATAAACTTTTGAATTTTATGAAAAACTAGCTCGAGTTTACATATTTTAATTTATTAATGCCAAATATTTATCTTATTTCAGTATGATGCTTTTTTAGTCAATTTTTTAATTTTTGATTGAAATTCCTATCATGAAAAGTAAATTAATAGCTGCACTATGATTAAACATACGTCACGACACTTCGAACAAAATTTTAACTGCGAAGCTTCATTTTAGTACTTCATATTATTCCATGCAGCTAAGCAAAATTCCAAAGACTACAAGAAAAGGCTCAAAAAATCAAAGATGCCATATTTAAATGTCACCATATGCAAAACTTGTTCCAGCCTCAATAAATACCGAATGTTTTCTTCAGAAGATATTCGCTTCATAAAAAGTGCATGCATGTGAACTACACGTCGATTAAGTGAAATATTCATGGAGCGATTCGGCAAAGATATATTAGCACATGTTTGCATAAGCCATTTCAACTGCAAAGCTCTTGAATCTTCTCAATGTTAAGATTAATGTGTTCGAATTTTAAACGAACGGTATATTTTAAGTGAGTTTTAGCACTTTTTAACGGGACAACAGGTAAAATGAACGGTCTCTTTGAACTTCAGTTAACCTGAAAGATACAATACTTTTTACGAAAAACAATCTTTCAAAAAAACAAATTTCTTTGCCTTCCTGGGTTCAATAAACTTCTAGATAAAAGACGTTTATGTTTGCAATGAATTGAAAGAATCATCACAGCATTCAATGTGAAGGCAGTTGACACTTTAGAACTGGTTTTGTCACCGAAGATTGGATAAAAGAAATTTTGTTTGACTTTGAATAGAAACTCATCAATATGAAATAAAAAACAATGTATGATTATTTGACATGATATATTAGGGTAAGCTCCAGAGTTGTTTGACCTGTACATTTTTCTAATAAAAACCGGCTACAGTCTGGTGACGATAAAAATATGCAAATTTTTTTTATAGAATAATCTGAGAATATCCATTCATATTTCAATGGAAAAGTCTGGTTTCGTAATTCAGCTGAAGATCTCGTAGTCCGACTAACTTAGTTCATCTATTATTCTACGCCCTGAATTTGGATATAGATACAGATATGGCAGTTTTGGACTCTGAAAATTCAATTAAGGTGAAACGAGATCAAAGCTGTTAGATGGAAATGATTGAAACAAATGCTCCATATGGAAGACAGGAAAATGATCGTTTAGTTTGATGATTGAAACAAGTTGGCTTGAATAGTATTAGATATGTTAATTTTTACAATTTACGTTCGACGAGTTCGTTCCGATAGCATTCAAAAAAGGTGGTGACACGCAAAATGGCATGTTGATCTGAAGCAGTGGCAGTCATTGATTAACAATTACCAACCTTGACTTTGGTATCTAATGAAATCGAATCGATGTATATGCTAAATTTACTGTTCGTTTGAAATTTTCGGTGCGTTCACAGTATGCGCATAAATTTCGAGGTGCTGTCGAGTGAGAACGTATTTTCAAAATAAAAGCAGAAGTTCAGATATTTGCATTAATGTCGTAACTCTTGGATTTGAATATTACATAACTGGTTATTCGTGACTTGGAGCTGTGCGAGTAGATGTATGTTGGGAGGTTTTTTTCTGAAAAGCAGTAAAGCTTTAGTGAATTTTAGAATACATTTCAATTTATTGCTAAAGTGAAATAAAATCTATTGGCCCAAGGCCAGTTTCGTTGTTGCTCTCATTTCGAAACACTGAAACCAGCACTTTTTGTGTTTTATAATAAATTATGGCTGTCCATTCATGAATCATCCGTGAATGACGTTTGAATCTGCCAACGGATTTAATAATGTTTAAATTATTTTTAAATAGATAGACAGCCGACTGATATCTTACAGATTCAACACGAAATAGTGCATGTAAATTTTGAAAACGAAGTAAACTAAGTAAATAATAATATACTTAGAAATAAACAATTTAACATAGCTCATTATCATTGGGGCTACAATTGAGATCTGGACGTGGCCTAATCAAAGATAACAATGACTTAAAAATAAAAATGTTATGATATCGTAGCTGAGATTTTTTAGCTTATTTCTTCCGAATCAAACAAAAATCCAAGCAGATACATACATTTTTCTCTTTAATTTTTGATAGACTGTAGTTGTTTGAATAGTTTTGCAAGAATACTGCGTTTTAAAAAAAAAAAAAAAAAAAAATTGATTGATGGAGCACTTTACGTTTTCTTTGAATTATTTTTCAACTTTGAATAATACAACCAAATCAATTTGTTCAAAAACACATAAGCACTCATGCAAATATAGTGGAATATCTTTGACATGCATCATTCACCTGTGATAAAAGTTTGGATTTCAAACGAACGACTTAAGACAGTAACCTTGTAAACAATAAACCAAAGCTTAAGAGATACGAAAATTTTATTGAAGCTTAAATTATATTCTTTGAAATTCATAAGCCAAATTTCTTTTGCTAATCGAAAACTCCATAAATCATCCGAATGAAATTCGATACGTTAAAATGCTGTTATTGTTGTCTCAACACAAATTTACAAATCATTTTTGAATAAAAGACATATTAAATCATTTAAAAAAAATTAATAAGAAATTTTTGTAAATTGTATTAATTAAATATGCTTATGAAGAAAAAGTGATGGCATGTTTCAAGAGTAGTTTAATATTGCTGTAATTTTTTTAGTTTTACTATAAGAGAGCGTTTTCTGTAAAAATTTATTTTTAAGCTTTTTGTAAGTGTACAAGTCGATCGACTTTTTAGAATTTGATTATATTGATATGCTATTGGAATTTGTTAGTACTAGAAATATTTCATAAAATTTATACAAAAGAGATTTCAATGATGTTTTTGAATAAAAAGCGTTTACAATTTTGTATTCCTGGTAAAGTTAATGGTTGGTCCAGGAGATCGAATTTGAATAGTTAACGACTCTGATTTAAAGATTTTATAGTGGTTCAAAAAATTCAGACTAGAGCAGCTAATTTGATTTGTGGTATTATACCAAAAATATCAAAGCATAATAAACGCATACACTATTCTAAAATTAATAAGTTCAGTTAAGTCAAAATATATAAATGAAAAAAGGAGCATTTCAATGAAATTTAATATAAGGAAATGAATATTTGCAATAGTTGATAAAATTGTGGTTGACGGTTTGAATGCCATACAATAAGAGTACACTTCGTTAATTTACGATGAATATCTGAAAGCATTGAATATGACGATTATGACGTCCATTTATAAACGTAGTGACTGACATTGATGATTCTAAAAAGCTGTGTTTAATGAGCTGCTCTAGGTTGAGCTAGGTTGAGACATCTCAACAAAATGTGTTTAATGAGCAATTTGGCTGCTCTAACTTGCCCGAAGTTGCTCTGATTTGTGTTTCATGAGTCTGCTCTAAGTTGAACTAGAGCACTTTAGAGCACGATTTTTACTCTACTTTTTTTGGTAGAGCAAATTCGGGCAAGCAACCAGCTGTTTTCCAACTGTCACGGAACCGACTTTCAACAAAAAATTGTTACTGAAGTGCACTTTTTTGTTAGTGAATTAACAGGTTGACCTTCTGACAAGTAATGATTTTTGAGAATTGCCTCTCAGCTGCTCTCACTTGCTCGACTTTTTTCTGCCTCTCAATTGCTCGGGTTTGCTCGACTTTTTTGACAGCCGCGCTACTATAACTTGCCTTGAGATGCTCTGCTCTTTTTTCGTGCTCATTAAACACAGCTAAAATTATAGACGGGCTTCATTTTCAGTCATTTCAGCAAAGCTTTTCAAAGAGGCATACACATTAGATTAGTGCACATGATAAATAGCTTAATAGATTACGCTCAAAAATTATTTGTTATAAGTTGTACCGTCAACTAATCTACTTTAAAATCTGCAACATCTTCTTACTATCAGTGCAAACAGTCATAAACTAAAGAATAAAATCAGCACATTTGCGGGTTTTGATATATAACATAAACTGACAAGATTCTATCATGGTTAGACTTATTCAAGAGTAAATCACGTAATTCTGCTGTAGTAGTCCATCTGAAAAGTACATTTTCAGCCGAAGTGAGCAATCGCTGTAAGTGTGCAAAGTTTACATTCTTAACTCTTGTTAATCCAAACTATCATGGCTCAAACCTTATTTGAAATAATTTGAAGCATACAAATTGACTTTTGAAATTTCACTCAATGTCACCAGGAAGTTATCAAATGGAAAAAAATAATCGGATACTGAGGCATAAAAAAGCAGAATTCTATAGAACCATTCAATTATTGAAAATTCATTTAAAAAGGCTTAATAATTTAAAAATAAAGCGAGTTTGTATAAGTTTTGTAAGTAACTCTCAAAACTCAGTAAAACTATTACACTGTCCTTCACTGTTTATAATAAGATGGTCTCAACTCAAAACCACTCTCAACAAGCTCTGAATATTGCAACAAATAGACCAGTTTCCATCCCAGAAACGTTTGCATCCTCATCACTAGTAACTCTTGGTATCACATATTTCGATGCAATCAAAGAAAATAAACACGGCTCCGCTGAAATCACTGCTCAAAATAGCTCCAACAGCCAACTCTTTTTTATTTCAGACAATATGAATCGATTCATGACGACGAGAGTGTAATTTCGTCCTTCTACTGTCCACCGAGGCACAACATTTCAAAGGCAATATTTGAAAGCTTCTTGCCATCGCTTCTCATAGTGGCTGGCAACTTCAACGCGAAACTCACGTTTTGGGGATCTCAACTCATGACCCTTAGGGTAAAGCACTTTTCGATACATTACAAACCTATGGAATGCCAATACATATATCTATTAACTGGCCAACCAGTGTATTAGCTGTCTGACACCAACACATTTCCGGACCTCACAGACTTCGCAATCTTGAAGAGAATACCTCTCCTCACTTCGCTTGCTGTAAGCGTAGTTATTCGAACAAAACCAACTGGAATGCATTCATACGATACCTCACCAGCTCAATATTTCTTAAAGCATAACTTAAATCACCGGAAGATTCATTTCTGCCGTTATTCTTTTCAATCAGCATGTCTTGGAGGCTTTTGAACCCGCAGCACATAAATCTGAATTGCACGTTTCCATTCAGAGAACAACATACTCGTCATCAACTAAAATTCTAGAATAGGGAAAAAGACTGGCATGAAGAAATTGGTAGCTGCACAGGTCACTTCAAACCATCCACAGGGGGGGTTTTTGGGTCCGGACCCCCCCAAAAGGAAAGTTCAAAGTTTTTTATTCTAATGGCTGTTAACTGTTGATTATCGTATATTGTTACGAGATTGAAAAATCTCATATAAATTGTTAAACAGTAAATTATGATTAGATATATATTTAATAGGGAATATAAAAACTTTATTTATTATCATAATAGTTGACTCTAAATTGAATATTGAGTCACAAATATGTTCAAGCATGTATGAATTTTCGAGGCTTTTTGAAAAATTCTTCAAGAATTTCGTTCTCGGTAAGTTCAATGCGAGTATGGATATTCAAAGAAGCAAGGCCATTCAGGCGCTCCTATCCCATCGTATTCCTCAAGTAGCTTTTGATCCTTCTCAACGTCGAAAATGATCGTTCTGAATTTTCTGTAGTTACAGGTAACACTGCTAACACTCGCAAAATCTCATTAACATTTTTGAATGACTCGCTATTGATTATCTGAAAAATATCGTAAGTTTAAGCTTTGCATATCACCTTTTTTTGCACGTAAAAATTCTAATCGAAAAATATTTACCAACAAAGCATCAAGTGCATTTTGATATTCAGATCCTGAACTCGTTGTCTCTTCATTCTGACTTCTGAGATTAAATTCCCCTCTGAGCAATCCAATATGTCTTCATAAAATTTGTAAAGGTCTGCGTATTTTTTTTGGTCAAATTCTTGTTTGAGGAACAATTGTCCGAAACTTTTAAAGATGGGTTTGTGTTCTTCAAATCGACTTTTAAGATGAGAAACGAGTGTATCGAGGAACGGAATGTAGAATGCAATTCTATAATAATCTTCCACATTTTTGGCTTCAACATTGCAACCACTTTTTTGTCAATTGTAACGACGTGGCGATTTCATTGCGATCTCGTATTGGAAACAAATTCCAGCAACATGTGCATAAATAACATGGAAAGATGAATATCCATTTTCTCGGTTCTCCCTGCATTCATTCAAAGCGTCATCTGCTAATTTGGTGGCTTCGCCTAGATCTTGGTTTTTCAATTGCAATTCCTGACTCAATGGCAGAACAATCGAATTAACTGATTCCATAATGTGACAGGCGATTTGGAATTCAATCACCGAAATCGCAGTCAAAAGTTGCGTTGGATTTTGTGAAGTATCACGATCATTCCACGCTTTTATTTCTTCTAATGCCTCAATTATGGCTGGCTGCAATTCGGTGTACGTTGCTATTGCTATATGAGACTAAGCTCACCTTGTACTGCAAGTTGACTTCAATTTCTCTTTCTTTCGCTCACTTTTTTTTATTTTGGAAATTTCTTTCTTCAGAATGTCCTGTCTTTTAGGCCAGTAGAAAAAATTTTTTTATTCCAGATAGCTGCATTAAGAGCCAAATTGAAGCTATGAGCGGCGCAATGTACATAAATCGCAAGGGGAAGTACGATCTCAGATAAGCCTTAGCATAAAAAAGGAGTCCGAAATATTATAAGACTTGTTATTAAGTAGTAATCCGCTAGTAAAAAGTATGTTTATGTCATTTTTGTACAGAAAAAGATGGAATTTCATTAAAAATTCCTCAACTCTCCGATTCATCTCTTCTTTTACTTTCTGGTACGGATTGTGGATCAAGCCGAGTGAAATACGAAAATAAAGTCCTCTTCATGTTATCTAAATGACGAACTCGGAGAATAGAAAAGCCTTTTTTTATCACAAAAACAACTTTCCTCAATAACGATTAAAGACACATTTCCCGTGTTCCTTTCCTACAAATTGGTACTTGCAAGTATTCGGCAGTAGATCATGAATGGAACGCTATTTTCTTTGACATTTGAAGACTAGACATTGAAGACTTTAGCAGATATGCCGTGCTCAAATGAAAACAAAGTTTTAAATTGATAAAAGAATTAATGCGTAGAAATCATCACATTCGATAGAAAATGTTATGGAAACACACGAAAAATTGCGCCGTTTGCCTTTCTTTGAAATTGCAGAGCTTTGTTCAATTTTCCGATAGCCAGGTTTTTCAACATAACCTATAAATTATCAAATACACCTCTTGGGTATAATTTACCACCTGGCGGGAAAAAAAGTCGTAACTACTAATCATCTACTCGAGAACGAGAGCATGAGTAGTTGATAGCAGCCAGAAGTACTCGCGAGTACTAAATAGTACGAATGGAACACGGGCATTGACAACATACATGCTTACCGACGGAAACGGGAGAACTTCGAGAAAAATTTGACAAGACAGTGCTGCTATCGGATTGTCGTTGGCGTGGTATCCAAAATATTTTGCACGTAAAATTCGTAAATGACATTTGTTGTTCGAATGCTACTAACGACGGCAACCACTGTGCCAACTTCGAAACAAAAACTTTCGAATAGGGTCTCCAAACTAAGGAAAGATATATATACACTTCGAAGTGAAAAAAAACCCCCTAAGACCGAGTCCTGGATCCTTCAAACTAAAGCACGACTCAACAAATCTTCTAGTCAACTCAAGCTGGCACTTGCGAAAGACAACGAGCTAAAGTTCTACTTATTCTTGGAGTACCGCATTCCAATTAATCATGCAGCCAATTTGCTCTTGAGTTTCTAATCTTTTCAATACTATCTTCCAAATCAGATATTTGCCTGATCCTGAAGCTTGGAAAACAAGCCTGATAAGGACTCTTCTCAAATGAATTCATACAGACCAATTAGTATTTTGTGCTGCGTCTCCAAAATTTTCGAGAACATTTTGTTGAGAATGCTACTACCAATGCTAGAAGATGTGAAAAAATTCCAGAACATCAATTTGGGTTTTGAAGACATCACATCATTAAACAGTTCCATAAAATCGCGTCAGACATCAAAATAGTATTCAAAGACAAAAAGTACTGTGCAGCAGTCTTTTTAGGCTAACTCCAGCTTTCGATAAAATTTGGCATGTAGGATTGATCTTCAAAATGAAACTAATACTTCCAAAAAGCTTCCATGAAGTTCTCTCCTCCTTCTAAACGGACTGCGCATTTAAAGTGAGATGCAATAGCTATTCTATCGGTAAACATCGCGAAGAAGTATTTTGGGACCGTTACTTTATACAAATTTTACATCTGATCTCTCAATAAGCGACAAAATAGCTGCAGCTATTTTTGCAAATGATGTTGCTATTATATGTACTGATTCAGATCCAGTGATAGCATCCCGAATACCGAAAGCCCACATTTCACTTCTTGAAGAAAGGCTAGTGAAATGGAGAATCAGAACGAACGAAACCAAATGCATCCACGGTACTTTCACATTGCTAAAACTGACTTATCCTCAAGTATATCTAAACAATGTACCTATAAATTTATATAGAGTGAAGTTATTAGTTTCATATCCCATTTTACTCCTGATTTGACCTACTTAGAGCTAGGATAACTCAAAGTTCAGTGCGCGATCTCCCGTCTGAATCTGGATTCGAACCAGGTACGTCACATACTAAGGTTAGTACTCTACCTCTTAGTCTACACGAATCGTACTTAAATTTTGACTCAATAATGATGGATTGTTTTCCTCTACTTAGAACATATTGCTAGAATACAGTCTATTTTACGGGAGTGCTAAATTACAAAACTTTACGATTGTTTTATTCCATTCGTTGTAAAGATTATTAAGCATTTTTGGTCAGTGAATATCGTCGACGCTAATTGTGCTTAGTTTTTATTCGGGAAATTTCATCACAGGCATGTCTTTTATATGTGACGATTAAGGTTTTGAATTAATTGAGTCAAACATTAATCCGACTTTGCTTTTAAAAATCAGATCAGTAAGATAAGAGAATATTTGAAAACCGTTTTTCACTCCGAAAATATTAAGCAAGATATTAAGGTGAATCTAACTTCGGAACTCGCCAAATTATTTAAGCTCATGCAACTGACTGTAAATTAAGAAAAGGGTATTTTTGAAAGATATAAGAGTAATGTGAGGACATGATTCCACGAAATCCATCACATCGACGAAAAATAGCACCTTTATACTCTTTTACACAAAATAATATTCTATTGTTGTTTATTACAATATAAAATAATTTTGAATTTTTTGCCCCAAAAGTTTGAGTTGGTAGGGTTAATGAAAAAAATATCTGCGCTCAAATCTGTATTTACATATTTTCCAGATGCACATATCTTGCAAAAACACATTCGATTTAATCACGTGAATTTAAATTAACACGGGTGAAAAGAAAATTATTTCTAGTATTCCCACTAGTTTAGTGTCAACTATCAGCCTCTAGATCACTTTTTATATACTCTTTAGTACCGGTTTAACAGTATTAAATTCACTTATCTCTCATAGCCAGGCAGACCACTTGCTTGCGGTGCACTTGTCGTTTATTTTTGTGTAAGGACTATCTGATGGAAATTAATCCGAATAAGTCATCCACTGAACTGGACGTCTCTGCGTGCAAGCATATGCTAGCTTATCTTCATTTGCATTTATGTGAACAGGGTTTGCGGTTTCTCAATCGATTGCAAAGGTATTAGTATTTCAGCGAAATTATGTGAAAATTACAGTGCCGTAGCCGTAGATGGTCACGACCCTCATCAAATTAAGCAGAAGTGATTTATTGGGATATTCCTTGATTTGCGGTTTTGTGTTTTCGAAAATTCTGCACTTGTTGCTTGCACAAGAGTGATAGATCCTAAGAAATGCTAACTGTCATTTTCAACGAAAATATCACACAAAAAAAACTGAATAGATAACTCTTACTTTTGCTTAAGACAAATTCGTATCAATGAATTTGTATCAATTAGTAAAATATTAAAGTTGGCCCAAAAATTCATTTTAAAATTAAGGCTCCAATCGGGCAGCTCGAATATTAAAAGAGTGTCTTTCAGAAGTCATACATTATATGAGGTCAAAGCACATTTTTGAATTTTGTGTTTATTTTGGCATCAGAAAAATATTCACGATACTTTCATAATGGTTTCTGACAAATAGTGCATTGAATTTGCTTTTGTATTTTAAAAAAATACAATCAGAATAGCTATATCAAAATAAGGCTTTTATCAGCAATATTTAAATCAAATTTGATCATTATGTTTTTTTTTGCTGCTAATATCAATGTCACCGCCATAGGTTAATACGTAATGTATCACTGTTCAAAGTTTACACTATAATTTAATTCAATGAAATTTTTCACTTATTACACCGGAAATTCGGCCTTTTCCCAGACGTCAACAAAAAAAACTAAGTCATTAAGCCACCAAAACACAATCGTTTTTGTATTATCAAATCAAATGAAATGTATAAAAGTTCGCACGAAAACCATCACTAATTTGCAGAACTCAAAAATGGCTAAAACAATTTAATAAAGAAAACAACCACAGCAACAGTTTTTTCACAGAAAGGAATGCATTAATGAACTAAACTTACATAAAACTTTGCACGGTAGCCTCGTGGAAATTATGAAAATCTCCAAAAGTATCCAACAAATAGTACGGAAGTAAATCACTTTTAGTCTTAAATATATTTTACAGCGGAAAGTAGACCGGAGATGGTACAACCTTCAGCACCTTTTCGATTCGAACGTTAACGATGCACTGCACAAGGATCGCGTCTCGGCTATTAACTTTATATACACATGTGCTAAAATCAAGTTTAGCAGAATCTCTTTGATGAAAAAGTTCGCGAGTACGCGGATGATTTAAGATGAAATTTTAATTAAATGAATTATATTAGAAAATAATAGCTTTATGACCACGATAAGATCACTGACACAGGTACAGGTAGTAGAAGTTGTTGTTGAATGGGAAAAGAGTTATGGATCTACTGAAGTATCAGTATCGAAACCAGCGTTGTACCACCAACCACGTTCACTTGCGAACTGAGAGACGATCAAGACGAAGTTTTGTAGTTATAATGTGATTGGAAGTATAACGAATCTAGCCAGCTGCACGGACGTCTCGATCTGCGGGATAGTTTCTTGTACTTTTGCAAATCGAACCACGAGCTGAGCAAAGTTTTGCTGATGGCTAACGTGCAGATTCAGTGTGTTATTCAGCATGAGATAGCGGTTTGAATGGTACGTTGGGATTTCCGCGATTAAAATGATCAACAACTTCTCGGAGTTTGTGATGTGTTAGTGTATTTAAGGGTACTTTGACAGCGAAATATGAACACGTAGCTTTTCAGCGTTGGTAAATCGTCTTTTATAGATTGATGATAATGTTAATATCTATTATTTTATTTAAGACATTCTTCTGTGTCAGGCTATACATGAAACAATGAAGATTATTAAAACAACAAATAATTTTTATAGAAGTGTTTTGATTGCGGTTCTATTTGAAAATGGACTTTTATTAAGTAGTGCTTTCAAAGATGTTGGGAGAATAGAGCCGGAGTTGAGCAAGTCCGAAGGATAAACTAGGATTTTGGGTTGTGAGATGAATTGTATACCGTTTTATGATTTGTTGATTGCAGCCGCCTTCATAACATAAGTCCGATCGAGGCGTTCCAATTCCTCTAGATTTACTTTTAAACTCTGTTCACTCTGTTCAAGTGCAATGTCACAGTGACATTAGAATTACCTATGGTGACCAAATTCTCAAGCAAATACATCGTTCACACGACGGCCAGTATACAATCCTCTTAATCTACATCAATGCCCACGCGTTCAAGTATATATATGAGTACGATGTAGCCAACAAACGGTGGCCAATTCGGTGGTCAGCCCAAGAAACGGTGGTCGTATCATACCTAGCAAGTACAAGAGAAAGCCAATATTGAAATTGCAAAATTCAATAATCAATCAAATCGCGGCTCAAAACAAACTTTCAGAGTCTGATTACAGTCTTCACCACTCAAAACTTTTCTGATAGTCTCTATTCTAAACTTCGTTCTCATACTGGCTATTTATAGTTGAGTTTTTCGTATCGAATTTACATGAGGCAACACCAATTTCTTTGAGGCCAGCCGCAAAACTGATGAAGCGGACACAATGACGTTCCAATATTTTGTCATCAATAGCAATGCAACAATATTAAGTTAACTAAAAATTGGGGTGTAATGTTGGGCCGCACCCCGGGTCACCCCAAATAGCCCAACAACAACCGGTATGACTCGGCTTTACTCATGGTTTTGCGATTCGATTGACGAATGGAATTTTCGGCAATGACAGGAATGATTTTTATGATATGACTTTGCTTAGTTCAATGGTTCAAGGCACTACCGACGATTAGAAAAAACGCATTCGAGCTGGCAATTCTGGTCCTAGTTGCTTTATGCATTGTACATCTGGAGTGAAATCCGAACCCAAATGGCTTCAGGCTAATGTCATGTCGTCTCCGTCCCATTAAAACTCGTTAGGTCTCAGACTACATTTGAAGCTCAATTCTCGCATTGTTCTGAGAGCCAGACTCCATGAAGTCAGGCGCAAATCCTTGCATTGGCTTTACTGTATTGAGACTATGTTAACTGAAACTATGATAACTACGGGATCATCAAGGTGGCTGCGCAGCCAGGTGAAGATAGCGGCTATGAGTTGGGACCCAAAAAAACTGATGACAATACAACAACAAAAGCAACAGATAAGAGGAACGGGCGAAAGCGAGGGAGCAATCAGTTCCGTGTGCGCAAAAAGCCAAAATTGTTGACTCTTGCGTTAGTGCTCTAAACACTCCGAGGAGTCATCCGCGTGACAGCGCTGAAACAAAAGTGGTATCACAGACAGCACCGTTAGAACTCCCACTAGCACGTATGCCCCCTAGAAACGTATATATTAAGCAAGAGCGAGGGCTGATGAAGAATGACGGGGTATTGTAAACATATAATTTAAAAATGTTCCAGGCTGCCAACGTGCAAAAAAATATCTCAAAGCACGTCAAAGACGGTAAGCTGGAGCTGGAAGAGGCGTTTGAGGTCATCTTTGACTATCGAATCAACTTACAAAAGGCAGAAATGGAATACCAAACTACTGAAACGGCCATTCCTGCGAAAATTCCGAGAGCATATCACCCACAAAAGAATAAGCGCTTGTCTGAATTTAGTCCTGAAGTCAATAAGTTCCAGTCAAGAGGGCGGTGCAAGCCTTTGACCTAAAGAATTGGATGACGGTCACCCACAAAAAAAGGATGTAAACGTCGCCAGACCACCGGTAGTATCCGCTGGGCCAGAAAAGACCCAAAAAAGGGGCATCTCACTGCCGAAAATAAAGAAGTTTGTGACTCCTAGAGCCTGCATCAAGATTCTGGACACCAATTGCCTCACAGTCAGCGAGGAGGTCATATCCACCATCAAACGGATGCCGGTGAAGTGAAAACCACACTCTTCCTCAATACAAAAGAGCAGAGGAGAGCCATGGGGGAGCTGAATGAAGCACCAGCATTCAACGTCCCCAAATCTCAAGTCATAGAATGAAATATGGCTACCGAATTACGCTGCTTTGACTTTTTGACTCGTTCAGTTTGCTTTTAGTTACTGTTTTTTTTTCGTGTAACGGCTTTTTCGGGCTATTTGTTTTTCTCTGTTTTCTTTTGTAGATTAGTTTTTCGCAAAATTACCTTTTTTGTAATCTGCGGATCGTTTGTGTTTGCGACTGACAACACGACAATTGATGCACTCTGGCTCTACGTCAGCTACTTTTGGACATTCACCACGTGTATAGCTCTCCAGGTACTTCACGTAGCGATGGATGATGGTGCAATTGCTTGCCACATGTCCGAAGTTTTGGCAGTTGTATCACTGCAACCTCTCCTTATTCCTAACTATTTCCCATTCCACTTTTTGCTATAGAATGGATTGTATTTTAAATACAGTAGCTAGCTCCTAGGAAGGCTCAAACTGCGCCAGAAAAAACCTGAACTGACGTCTAAAGTTTTCAGTCCCAACCGATTTCTTCAGTCCCCGGTCCTTGTGGGTGAGAAAATGTGTTACTGATGTCAACTTCAGGTCAGTGTGTTGCGCCACGAGCTCATTGTGTATTTCCGCTGGTTCAGTGCCCCTATGCAGGCCACGGATAACAAGCGATTTGATAAAGGTTATTAATTGCGATTTGATAATATAACGTATATCGTCTCTAAGGCCAATGACAGGCATTTCGGTTTCACTGAAGCGTTTAACGCTTCAGTTTGGCGCGTCGGCTGACACACACAGCGCTTTTCAGAAGCGTTTATCGAGTCGGTTCAGTTACAAATTACGACGGAGTATCATATAGATGCTTGTGAAAAAAGTAGTCGTGTATACATATATATGTATATATATATATATATATATATATATATATATATATATATATATATATATATATATATATATATATATATATATATATATATATATATATATATGTATATACATATGTGTGTGTCATCAGAATGCTAAAGTAATGCACGACTATGCCGACTCGGTTTTTCTCTCGGGAAACACCACGAATTGGCCTAAAGCTTATCAAAGCGGAGAATAATTGATACGGCAAATTAGATCGTTTTGCAGAAGAAGCCTCCAAAAGCAGAATCAAAAAATTCATGATCCCCCACTGCAAGTGGTCACATTAGTCAAGTATGCAGTATGAGCTAATGTCTGATGAAAATTAGTGCATACTTTCGAAACCACTTAGTTCAAAAAATTTCAATTTTAATCATTCAACAAAAACAATTCCACTTTGAAGGGATGTGACTTTTTCTGAGGCTGCAATGTAAGTAGTCGCAAATCGACCACTGCTTTTAATATGATCGAAGACGTTTTTATGGTCTTCTAATAAAGATCATAGGATGAGTCATTTATCACTTAAAATATTCTTAATAAGAGGTACAATGCCTTGCACCTTCATCTACAGATGGATTTAGAAACATTCATTTCATAGGCCGTGATAAGAGAGATTATTAAGTTTTTGTGAGTCCGGATAGCGCTGGGTTTAGTCCGAGCTAGGTCTTCGTTTAAATTTACCTGCTCCGTTCATTGTCGTTTATTTTTGCTGTTTATAACCAGATTAAAGTCCTGATTATTGCGGGCGGCGTACAATTGCTTCGGGTCCACATCGTCCACTGCAGAAGTCAACGACGGCTCATTGACACCTTTCAACATGCAGATGATTGATGTCCCCTCTTAGTTTTGGTGCTGTCCAGTATCATCGGGCCAGAATTTGGCACTGAGCTCAGTGCTGGTTGACTTGCTTTGATTGAGCTAGATTGTGCTTCCATGAGTACTACCATTTGCCGTTTCAAGTCGAACGTCCCTTTACGGAGTGTGTGTAGCGAATCCAATCCTGGGATCCCGGATCCCGGCCAATTTCTGGTCCCGAAAATCCCGGGATTGATGACTTCGAATCCCGGGATTTTCGGGATCAGAAATTGGCTGGGATTTCGGGGCCGGGAGTCAAGCATTATCGGCAATCAAGTTACAGCAAGACTCGAAAAGTGCAAATAGAATCCATATTTATGAGAAAACAATTAGCTCACATCAAAATGCGTAAAGAATAGAGCAAAACAAACCGATGTAACAGTTAACAAGAGAATACAAAGGGGTTTGTAAATAAATAAGTATGGACTATTTCGCATTTAGTGCATTCGTTACATCGAATGATTTGAGGGAATTAATACTAGCGAATGCATACACAGATTTACCAAAATCCTTAACAACAATCAAAAAAAGGTTGTTGGCTATACAAGCAGGATAAAGAAAATAATAAAAAATAAGATATAACAGGCTAGTATCTCAGGTGAACGGTTCAGTTTGATGTTTGATTAATGGACCTTGACTGCAAATAGGCGCTATATAAATATAAACATCTACTTAGTAAATTCTTACTGGAGCTTGGTGCGAGTAAGAATATCAATGACAGCTGCAAACTACCTAGATATGAGTTTAATGTTTCTCTAGAAAAACACATTGTTACCATCGTAACTGCTGGGTCAAACGAAATGCGAAAAGTAGGCAGACTATTTGGAACAGAGCAACATATTTGTTTGGCGCATAGCATCCACTTGGCGGTTTGCGATGTTCGCTATAATATGAGGTCCATTCCAGATTAAAGAGTTGATGAAGCAGCTGATAGTCTGAACGACGACCACGAAGATTTGGATGGTCCTGAATCAGCTAACTACGTTGAAACCGGTCGCCTGCAAGACACGCTAGATCAGACGAAGGACATCAGCGCATGCATAAAGAAAGTTGGTTAGGTAGTTTTATATTTTAAAAAAGCTCCAACGAAAAATAATAACGATCTTTAAAACTATGTCGGATCCGAGCAAGGCATTTAGCTGTCTCCTTTAAATGGATTGTAAAACAAGATGAAATAGTCTCTTGACAATGCTCGAATAGTTTCCCATTTTGAAAAATAGTGTACATTAATAGGCCTGCAATATTCAGAGCAATTAGAAGCAACAGAGTTTGATTCGATTCAGAAAATTATTGAAGTTTTACTCCCTGTAAAATTGGCTGTGACGGCCTTTAGTCGCAGACTTGCAAATTTATGCAGTGTTAATACTTCATCAAGATTTGTATTTAGGCTGTTAGGAGAAAAACGGTATATTCTTCTGAATGCTATGAAAATTGCAATATTGGACCGAATAAAAGAGCGTCAGTGTACCGAGCTATCTGGTATGCTAAGCTATCTCCAGAATCCACATTGTACCAGCGAAAATTTACTAAGTGAAATGAAATCTCTATTTTTGAAACCAAGCAACGCAAATATTAAAAAAAATACTTCAATGATCTAGATGCTGAACCCTATGCTTGGTAGCCAAAGAAATGAAGAGAACCCAGTAGATACCCATATTGATCAGAACAAGGTAGTCGTCAATTAACGCTACAAGAAGAGCTGCAAAAGTATGAAAATAATCAATCATGAAATGCCGCAAGAAACTAATCTAATTAAAACTATTGCAAAAGAAATGAATCTTTTCGAAAGTGGTGGCACTTGCATAGTTTGGAGCAGGCGTACCAATATTTCTCGACCGTTTCCGCGGCGTCCAAAATCGGGAATAAATTTAGAAGCAGGCTTGGAGACGATACCTTAGATGCTTTCCTATTGCTTCAATGTTACTTCCGAAAAACCTAATGAACTTTGGCCGAAATTTTTATGTTACTTTATTATGTATATCAATTCTAAGAGTTGTGTTTTGTTGTTGTGGTTTTTGGTCTTGATTTTTTGTTGTAATTTGTAATAGATGTAATTTTTAATATCTGTCTTCATACTGTCAACGTTTTGGATAATTAAAATTATTGTTTTTATTTGCATCAATAATATAAATTAGTAATAATGCAATTTTTTATACAGTGTTGAGCTTACTTATTGTTGTAGTTTTGAAATGATGGCAAATTATATAATCTGTTTACTAGAAACTTGACTTATTTTGTTGTGTTGTATTTTGAATTTCAAATCCCGGGATCCCGGGATTTGAGATTTTTTAATCCCGTAATCCCGGGATTGAAAATATGGTTCGGGATTGGAATCCCTAAGTGTGTGGCACTTCTTTTTGAGAGAACTGATTTTGTCTGTCCTTTGACTGGACGAAAGACAATTCGACTCAACATGCGAAACTTTGGCGGATCTGAGGCATCGTCTTCTTTCGTTTCTTCGCCATTGGGGCATTTTTTTATAAAAATAATGAAGTTCAATTTTCTTTTTTATAACACTAACTGGCACTACGTTCACACTTAAATAGTTTTCCACAAATTTTAATATTTTCTTTCAGTAATATCCTTCGATATAACTCGCAGTAACAATGCTTTTGCACTTATATATATGTACGATTCTACTAACGGCACTTCGAGTCTTGCAGCCAGCGGAATACGTCTATTCTCACTGAAATCACGGTGAAAACTCGAACATTGTCACTTAAATCAGGCATAGTAAGCCAATGGGGATACATACCAGAGACAAAAACTGCCGTCTTTAGCACTAACGCCCAATCTGACATTTTTTTTTCATTTTAGAGCTCACACCGGATTTGAAAACTGCAGACTCTATTTCATCATTCTGCAAAATATGAAAAAATAAGCCTTTTTAGAAGTATGCTATAACCAATACTTAATGAAAAATGCCTCATTTACAAAAAAAACGTAGTCATTACTTAGCACAAACGCCCTACCTACTATAGATAGGGCGTTTATGCTAAGTAGTTTGATCATCATTTCCTGGCATTTCTTACAAAAAAGTCCTATCTGCTTAAAACCTATCTTCCATAATTCTTTTAACTTTTACTTCAGATGTACCTCAAATAAACGTATCCGTATGATTGTTTAAACTTTCATCTCGTTTGAAGATGTCTGTAGCATGTAGAAAAACACAAATTATTGAATATCTCCAAAGTTTCTAAAATGTAGATTGAACGTTTATGCTAAAGACGGCAGAATATTTTTTGTCATTCATCACGGCCTACGATTTCTGATAAAATTTGAATATTCATCACATTAGAGGTCCAGTTTATATATGAAATAAATCTGGATAGTAAAAGCGAATGCTTGCAAGAAACTCCTAAATAAAATGTGAAACTTATTCATCTTTCATAAGCGGCTACTTAATCCAAAAAAAAAATCCTCCGATTAAATAGTGGAAATTTTATTAAATACCCAGCTCTTATTATTTCTGCTTAAATAATTGCATTTATTGTTTCCAGAAACAAAACCATGTCTTGGAAAATTCAATAGTAGAGGAGCTATCCTAAAAACATTGAATTGTAATTATTTTTCTCCAGATTGGATCTGCATTTCACTGATTAAAAATCAATAAATGCAAATTGAATCATTATTCCATTTCCTTAACTGCATTTTAATGAATGGGTCAGAATAACGTATCCGAAGAAAATTGAAAGGCGTATTGATTTTAAAATGAACATTCAGTCGCTGTGCGTCCTAATGTAGTTAAATATGAATAGATGAGAGGTACCTTTTAGCTGTAGTAGGACATTAGTGAGGTTGGAACAAATTAAAAGAAGTTAATATGTATAGTGGAGGGATAATCAATTATGCATTTGTATTTTCAAACTGATATAAAAGGACTCCTGCGAGATAAAAAGACAGTAAGTAATTTGATGATGTAGAAGAGGCTAGGACTCAAGAGACATCAAGTACGAGTTTGCATTCTGAATTCACCGTATATTATAAGCCTGAAGAAATAATTGGATGTAAGTCATATGACATTATAAGTACTAGATCAAATTGACTCTACGGCTGAAATATTAAAAAAGTTACAATTCTTTTGCAAAGAGTACACTCACACTATATAAGTAAGCATTCAATGTTCAGTCTGTTATAAAGTTTTATTAATTTATACTGCACCAAGACTTTCTTATCATGATAGTTAATTGCACCAAAAGTATAATCGAAACGGTCCCTCTAGCTGTTTCATGAAAAGGCGAATCTAACCTTGTTAATCATTGATACGATTGTAGTACCCTGTAAATATATGTACAATATAATGTGTAAACTACTTCAAATCGAATTCATGGAAAACTTACAATTTTTTTGATAATATCCTCGAGGAGAGCATCGCTTGGAGTAGCGAGTGCCAAAACGACCAAAAGGCAGAAAAACAACACCAGTAAGAAGTTCATTATCGCGGCAAATGTCAAGAAGTCCAAACAGTTATTAATTCTGATTGGCTTTTATATACGCTCAGTAATGCAGTGTGTGCTTATCTGATTAAGGGATGGTTCAACTTGTGTCGATCGAAATCACAACAATTTTCTAGAAGCCAATTTAAATTATCTTATCAAAATCTCGTGACGTTGGTGGGTGTGTTATTCTGAATCGTGCGTTTTGTATTCGTCAGGTATCGATTTCGGTAGACAGTGGTTTCTATTTTCTGTTCTTTATGTTATTTGATAATTTACTTTTATAGACTTGTAGTGTTTCAGTCCATGAGCCTTTATCAAGTTTTAATGTGTTGATTTATGCATAGAAATATAAAAACTGTGTTTTTGATTTCTCTCTTTTGGAGCATTCCAAGACAGAATAACGATTTGATCTATTTTTAATTTTAAAAAACAATCAACCAAATGTATAGCATTTGAAATTATACGTACTTCAGATTATTCTTGGGTTACGTCATAAAAGTTATCAGTATGTTACTTTTTTGCAACAAACGTCAGTAACAACAGGATTTACTTCGTATCTAAATGGAGTTCATAGTTATCTATTGTGATATTCTCGATAGCAAAAAAGATGATATTATGGAATATGAAAATGAAAAATTATGAAAATAAGGGTTTGTTTTCTAAATGCAGCTTTGCGACAGTTATTCATTTAATTAAAAAATGAATCAAATTTTTATCACTGAAAGAATCGTAAAATCTTCTATACATGGATGAAATTATTGCCAACAGTCGTATCGTATTGTGTCTCGCAATAAACTAGTAATCTGCCAAATAAAGTTATCTTTTAGCCGAATCAATCTGGTCAATTTATGAAATATTTAAATTAATTTTTTTAGAAACCTGAGTAATTCGTATGCCTACACCACTAGTTTTAATTTAGTAGAGAAAATCAATAATGATTTAGATGTTATATACTTTTTTGGTGTAATAAGTATTTTTCGCTAATCATGAGTTATCAAGAGTTATTTACTTATTTATTGGGTGCAGCATCAATGAACAATTAAACATTATAAGAAATAAGAAATTTTTGATGAAAATGAATAATGAACCATGTAGTTTTTAAAATTAATAACGAAAAATTCATGCAAAGCTTAATCCAAATTCAATTTTAATTTATTCATTGTTTTTTTTTAACATTGTAAAATATTAAAAGAATTAAAATAGTCATTACCATGTGAATGTATTATTTTTATTAGCAGAGAAAGCCCTAAAACTCCTTCACAAACTCTAAATGTTAAAAATACTATACTAAAATATATTTCTCTATTCAAATAGTTTAAAAAAAACAAATGAATAAATCAATTAAGAAACAAATGCGAGAGAATACCAAACTTGAAGGCATTGTGCTAGAAGACGTAACAAAGGAGAGTGAAATTTGACCATGAAAAGCCTTAGGCCATTCATTCAGGACTTTTACTTGTTTCTAAAATGGAATTACGAAAAGGGTAGAACAAATACAGGATGCTAAATTCGGAAAATAGCAAAATAGCGATCTTGCACTGTATCGATTTCCAGATTTTTACCAGAATTGAGACATGGGTGTTCTAGGATACCCTTCATTAAGGTAAATTGTAAATAAATATGGTTGGAGATGTTGGGTGGAAACAAAGCTAGTGACTTTGCACGCTCTGGCGTAATATGCATGACATGAACATCAAATTTCAGTTTTAATCAAACAAAACGCCAGGGTCCCTAAAATGCTATACTACAGTTGGAGGAAATATTAGGCGAGAAAAATGAAAATGTGTGAGTAGCATTTTTATTTGTCAATGATTTCTGTATGCTGATAAGTAGCAAAACAGAAAGAAAACCATTACAAGGAGTAACAATGTAAGGAGTAAAGGACCAAGGGCAGAGCCTTGAAAAACTTCAAATGTGGGACAGAAAGAAGAAGACATGATATCGTTTTATATAACTTTGGACAGACTTACATAGAAATCGGTGGAAAATCAGGAACAAATATGCCAAACGTTTCAAGTTTCATTGAGTTGGAAATTGTGAGAGAATCAAAAGCCATCAAGATTCCCGCTGAGATTGTGAGGTGATAAATTAAGAGAATGCCATAAAGTTGATCAGTATGGAGAGACCTTCAATAAAACCATGCTGGTCAGGAACAAGAACATTTTGAAGACGAGGGTAGACTCTATTCTAAATAAGAATTTCAAAAAGTTTATTGAAACATTAGAGCAAGGATTTATGGTTTGGCGAACTGTAATAATGTGTAGTCACCATTGGCGACTTGCGAACAAACATCAAGCCATTGGCGTTAAAAAATTGTAAATAACTAATTGTGTTTAAAGCTTCAAGGAAGCTGGTGATCATGTACCAACTTAGTCGGTTTTGATTAATCAGTCAAAATTCTAGAATATTTTTCTTACCCTTGCCTCAAATTCTACTGATGTGATTTCGTAGAACCAAAATAGTCTACTAATTTGATTTTTGAGCGTGCTCATGGAAGATTATTTACACTCAGAAAAATATGTTTCCGAAAATCAAAGAAAATATTTACTTGTTTACGAGATGTGAAATCTTCCACAAATCAAATAAACTTTTATTTGATATCAGTAATTTGTATTAATATCATGTAAAAATTTCTTACATTCAACGGAATACAATTTTTACTATACCATATTTCAAGTAAGTAATTATCCTCAAATCTTGTAAATTATGTCTATGAATTTAGTAAATTACATCTACAACGCGAACATATTTTTACATGTTTCAACAACCACGCTTCAATATTCGACGAAAAATTGATAATTTCTATCAACATTTCCTTTACACAAATGGTCTACAGCTTAGCTCGCTAACGTGTCAGTCCAACGCAGCGATCTACAGCTTGCGGGTTCGAAATCCGCCGGGTTCATGGCTGACATTGTTCGTCTTCAGTTGTCCTAACTCCATTGATTAAGTATCACATTATAGCTTTAAGTGGCGACTAGGTATTAAAAATACTAGCGCTTCAGAAAATAGGAAAAAAAATGTGGCACTTAAAAAAAGGAAAAATAGAAACATTGATATTGGCTCTACTATTTTTTACTTATTTTTTTATTTTTTCACTCCCTTCAAAGTAAGCCACACTTATGATATGAAAGGAGGGAGAGTTTTTGCGTGCCAACAACATGCCATGCTTTCAAGCGGTCCCCCATCTAAGTAGTAACCACGCGGTGATCGTACGTGAACCGATTTATGCCAGATGCCAGAAACTATATCAAATTTTACTTAGAGCAAGTTCGATATCAGTTATTTGCAATGAATAAATTCCTTCCTGTGGATTGAGTAAATATTTCTTTGGCGCAGAATCATTACCAATTTTCTTTGATAATGTGTTCATTTTTCTTAAAAAAATAGAAGTATTTTTCTGAGTGTAGAGTTGTTTTATAACAAAAAGCGTGTTTTTTTGCTTCCCCTATCTATAACAGAACAATGCTATCCACTGCAGACGCATTGGAAACAACAACAACTCCCCCTATCCATAACAGGAGTTGTTGTTGTTTCCAATGCGTCTGGACTGGTAAGCATTGTTCTGTTATGGATAAGGGGAGCAAAAAAACTCTCCTAATATAGTGTTAGAGTTAGCACAATAGCAGCACTATTTTAACTTAGTTTTGTCGTAAATAGTGATATGCGAGTAAATACGCTGATTGCGGGTAAAACATTTAACACATTCGTTGATTGTTGGATGCCATTTCACATATGTAAACCCATTTATAATTTCGCGTATCTTCTTTAGAAAGGATTCTTTGCACAGCTTTCGAGTGCAGAAGATCAAACTACCCACACTATAAGCACTGCGCAAGTCATCAAAGGCGTCCAATATCAAATCAGACGAAAACGAAAAACCATGTCAGAGGCTTTTGTGGAGATGTTTCACGCAAACTTACCTTACCTAATCCACACTTCGCATTATTAAAGAAGGTCAAAAAATAAACTGGGTGTTGACTGAGGATCACTTTGAAGGAAAAATTTAAACTTAAGTCAAAAGCTTTGTGCAGCTGGTACGTTTAAGTGTGTTTAACTGCACAAGTCACTGATCCTAATTTAACTCAGGTACAGTATGCTTAACTCAGGTACAGTATGCTTAACAGTTAATTCAACGCAAAGCGGCTTTGGCTTTCAAATTTTTCGTGGCCTGAATAGTCAAGAATTTTCCCTAATGTAAAATAAAAACGGTCTGTGGGTAAATCTAATTGGGTCAAGTCTTGTAGAAGTAAGAGCGTTGCTATTTACGCCATTTGTTATCTAAATCTATCGTGTAGTTCGGTTTGTAGTTATTGCATGTATGAGTGACGGATATGTGTAGCATTATAGGACTACAGTATAGTGTAATGGGTCAATTACTCAAATATACATACACGTAAGACAAGACAAAAATTAATTTACTTTCAATACAATTAACCTTGATTAGCATATACTACATCCATATTCCACTATAGCATTGATGTGCATAAGGCATTTTGTCATGGTTTGGACATGTTCTATGTGGTTTATGTATGTGATGTATGTCTTGGTTTGATGTATGTTGTCTTGACTTGGAGCATGGATGATGAATGTGATGAAACCATGTAGGTAGTTGACCACGTGTAGTTCAGTAATGAACTAGACAACTTAATGTGCGAAAAATAAAGCAAGCAGCTCACATGAATTAGGTCATGAGCTTATGCATGAGAACTAATTGAGTAATGGTTATGCATTATCGATAGGTAAGAATAGAGTAAACAAAATTTTAGCATGAATGGAATGTGAAAGTGATATGAAAAAAAGTTGTAAAGTAGTCTTGGACTAATAAACATTATTTAAGATTACTACATTTAGTTTTGGTTTTTAAAACTAAATTATTGCCTTTCATCGGCAAATCTTAGTCTAGCCTTATGTTGGCTTATTAGTACATATCGGCTGCACGAGTTGTATGCAGCGCCAAACATGCGGCAATCCACGGGTTGCCTGAAGTATAATTGATATATTGACAAAGAAATAAAACTATCTAACATTTAATAAATTAACTATAGTAAGCGTATATCTCTCGAAGATTATCGGAAGAGGATAATCCTTCCTAATATAAATCGAGCACCTTTGCAATAGGACTACATTAAAGGACTAAGAATGTTAATGTATTTTAAAGTTTTAACGTTTTCTTATTTATGGTTTTTTTTTTACAAAATCGTAACTTGTAAATTCGGGCTGATTCCTTTCGTATCTGTGGTATATAATGTTGGAAGAATCCAGTCAAGAAACAGAAAATGTATATTGTGATTCCAAAATTTGTGGAAAATTTTCTGGCAAACGAAATATGCTGTTGAAGCCACCGATTACTAAAAAAAAATTAAAGAATACTCTGATTTTCAATCAATCTGGGAACGGCACATCCTTAGGAGGGCTTTCTGATTTGTGATCTCCGAAGAGTTTCAATGATTGCAGCCTCAAAATATGCCGAGAAAGATACTGAAAACGCTTATGTTTTACTGCTTTGTCTGAAATAACTTTGAACATCCTTTGCTGGCATTCCACAATCTTTGGATGAAGAAACACAAGCATAATGAATGGTAAATGCATTCAAATATTTTTGCAAAACAAATATGCGGAATCAGAGCTATGTTCCCTTTTCATAATGTTGTAGCCATTTTCTTTCTGTGTGTTCCTTGGTTCAAAGGATAATTGAAAAAAAAAATGTTTGCTTGGTGTCGATTTATCTTTGTGTATTATATCTACCCGCTCATAAAACCTACTGTTGATCACGCCAAAAGCTTAAACACAGTATTTTTTCACATTAATTAACTATAAAAATTTCTTTTAACCTATCGGTATGTAGCAATTTTAATAATTTTCTCAAATCAGTTGAATTTTTCAATGAAAACCTAGCCATTTTGTATTCAAATAAAACACAGAATAATTCAGATATCGTGCGGAAATTTATCTTAATTGTAGTACACACACATTTTACGTTTAAGTATGAAATTAAATTTTGTTCTTATGACTAACGCGAGCACGTTTTAAACAATAAATTTTTCGAAGCCAATTTTCCGCCACTTCTAGCGCGCACCGAGCCCACACTTAGAGTTAACAATTTCCAAATCATTATCATATGCATGTTTGAACCACTTTCAAAACTAATTTCGCTTGCATGGCTTTTTGAAAATTTATTTGTTGATAGAATTATTGATGTATAAACATTTGAATGTATAGTATACATCAATGTATCTTGAAGATTTCAGGCCAAAAAGATGACGCATTCACGAGAAACGGCGATTTTTTGGTATCTTTATTGCAAAATCTTCTGTAACATAAAATACATGCTAGGCAATTTTTCGTTGCTGACTGTCTTACTTTCAGCTTTTCACAGTTTGAGATTATTTCGATCGTTTTCAAGCTTTTTCGCTAGTCGAGACTCGAACAATTTCAAGTACTTGTTTGTATCTTTTTTCTATGAGTAGCAAGCTAATTTTTTCGTAGCAATGTTGTTCATTTGGGTGTATATTATCTGATATGAATGGCTTTGTTACGATCAAAACAATCAAATTACTTCATTAAATGCTTTATTAATGGCACATCAATAATATTCGCAGTCTACGATCAAGATAACAAAGCATTTTAAAAATGTCTATTCACAATAGCCCGCAATCATAGTTTACAATCACATTGTTTACATAGTTTACAAAGATGTGAAAAATATGTGAAAATTGAATATAACTGTCGAAAATGAAGTACATGTAAATTCTTCGATACATAAGTACTTTATATCAGATTTTTAAGGAAATCTTAATGCTTCGAATATTGTTCATAACGAATAGGATTATCAATATTTAGGGCTAAGTTTAAGTGAGTTTGTGATCTCACTAGACATTTTCGAAACTTAAATATTTTCGCTATGGATTTAAGATACGTGCAACAGTGCAGGTACTATTTGAGCCCATCGACATAATAATAATAATAATAATAGTATTATTGCCAAATTCAAAATTACAACTCACAGATACATTACAAGAAGAAAAAAGAACAGTTGGCCTTCTTACAATGAGCATAGCTCGTGCTATAGAAAGAGAGCCTGTATTTTCAACAATATTTTTACAAGTTATTCCAATTTGATTCTGCTTTCGGAGGCTTATTCCGCAAAACGATCGAGTTTCCCGTATCAATTATTCTCTGCTTTGATAAGCTCTAGAGACGATATACGTTGTCTATGCTGATTTATAGACAAGAAGGGAGCCGTGATCACAAATCAATAAGTTATACTAGTTAATTCATTATAGTAAGTATCTAACACATTGTTTTAGAATCCGTGCAGCAATTTTAATAATACACTTAGAAAACTGGCATTGGCAGTCAGTTATTAATAATTAAGAAAAATAAACAAAAAATTCACGCTACAATATTATTTTCCTGGAGGTACATTTTCACAGCTTTTCGAACAGCACACTCAGAAAAATTTCACTACTTAGCACTTTTTTTAGAATCACTTTAAATCAAAAGTTTCAATCACTTTGAAATAAAAAGCGAATCCTATTTGAATTCTACTTTATTATAAAAATTTTATTTTCAAATCAAAATTTTTCATCATTGAATCAAAAAGAAACGTATATGGGGGCAAATCATATTTGAACATTTTTGATTCAAAACTTTTCAAATATGATTTGGCTCCATATACGTTTCTTTTTAATTCATTGATGAAAAATTTTGATTTGAAAATAAAATTTTTATAATAAAGTAGAATTCAAATAGGATTCGCTTTTTATTTCAAAGTGATTTCAACTTTTGATTTAAATTTGATTCTATTAAATGACATTTTTCTGAGTACATGACAATTCGTTACATATGTTGACTGGTAAGCTATTAGAAAGTCGTGGAGCTACATAAGACGCATGATTTCCAGCAGTTGTAGTTAGGTGCCTTGGTTCTTGAAGTGCTCTGCGGTTTTGTAAACGCGTTGAGTGACCTGTATTTAATTCAAAGGGAAATTCACGAAGGTGGTTGTGTATATATAGAAGCATTTTAAATTTATAACTGTTAGATATTGAAAGGATATTGAATTCAGTATAAAGAAATTGAGTAGGGTATCGTATTGGTTTTTTTAAGCAGATTTTTATAATTTTTTTATGCAAAATTATCAGCGGTCGTAAGGTACTGGTAGCTATACCTCCCCAACTGACAATAGTATACTCTACTACGGACTGAACAGATAGATAGCATAGTTAGCATAGTTCGTAGCTCTACAAATTTATAAATAGTTTTCCTTATTCGACCGCAGACAAAGCAAATGTGCTTGTCCCAACGTAAATGTTGATCTATTACTACGCCAAGGTATTTCACGGTTGAGTTTACTGGAAGCGGAGAGCAATTGCAATTTATTGAGGAGCATGAGTGTTTGTGCATGAAAACCCTAGGAGTTTCCTACGGTAATCCTAATAAATTCAAGGAAAACGGAACCAATACAGATTTTTTTACATTGATACTGACTTTATTCAACTCTAACTAACGTGATATTGTACTAATACCGTCATTAGCTATTTCAGTTGCTTCGTTCCAATTGTTGCCCCAAAAAAGGGCAACAGTATCATCAGCGAATGCATAAAGAGAACAGTTTGCTATTTTTAATTCCGATAAATCGTCGATGTATATCAAAAATAGAATTGGACCCAATACTGTTCCTTGTAGAATCCCAATACTTGCACCTAGGCTGGAGCTAATATGGTCATCTATGCGTACTGACTGGGTTCTACCATGCAAGTAGCTTCTGAAAAGGTTTAGTACTATTCCTCTTATACCCATCCTCTCCATTTTTACTAATAGCAAATGATGATCTACCATGTCGAGAGCCTTTTGAAAATCAAGAAATATTCCTAAACATCTCACCCTTTTATCCAGCTTTGATACTAATGTTTTGGTCACCTTGTAGATTGTGTCTTCTGTCGAACGTGATTCTATAAAGCCATATTAGTCATCTGAGAGAAGCTTTAGGTCTTCCAAATACCTTGCAAGTCTAATTTTTATTGCTTTTTCGAATACTTTTGAAAGGCATAACAACAGAGATGTTTAGACTTGAGCTCTCACCCCCTTTATGGATAGGCACTATCTAAGCATGTTTTTGTTGAGATGATTTAGTTGGGACATAGAACGTGAGTTTATTTTATTTCCATGACTTTCAAAATGCAATAAATATTATTTAACACCACCAAACAAGTTGAATTTCACAGTAGCTGGTGGTTGAATATCGGTCCGTCAGTTGATAGTGCTGAAAGTTATGCTTTTGTGTTCTTTAATCAAAAAAATATATTATTTTCACGTTGTATGTCGAGGTTTGAAGTGATGAAAGCAATTTAAGTATTGCACTCCTTAACAAGTATTTGATTTTATTCTCTATTTTTGTTTTTCATATTCTGCAGTAGTGTGAAAAACGAAAAAGCAGACGTAGCAACCTGCAATAGAATTGTTGTTTTAATATTCTCAAGCATATAATTCATTAACTTGCGGATCTCAATCGTTGAATATCCATGGGATAGAATTTCCCGGACGTTAAAGAGACAGGACGCAGTGCATTTGGTAGTATGATCAATATCTCCTTACGGATTGCTACGCATCGTTCAAACCAACGTGATCTCATCAAGGATTCGCCAACGCGCAAACTCTGTATACGTAGAACTTCGCCGAAGTAAGTGAAAAGTACCAGTTCGATGCAGGTAAGGCTTAAATATTGGACCAACATCAGGTCGCGATAAACTGATCGTATTGTTTGCTATTAGACAATTAATCTTGGATTATTTGATGTAGCACAATTATGGAACAATAGAAACTGAGTGAAATGAATAGGCATCATAAAATGCCGAAAATCTAAATGTGAACTTACATTGGCTGATAAGTAAAGCAGAAAACACAGCTGAAATGTTATCTGCAAAGACTTGATCAGGCAATACGGGTTGAAAAAGTTTTCTGTCGCCTGACAAACATTCAGAATTGCATGATGATGTTGAACGCAATCTTTTAAAGCTTGTTTCAAGCTCCGATCCGAATTGAATTTTCCGCAATGAATTTTCCCTGTTTTCTTGGCTGGTAGTACACCTTTGACTTCTTTGCTGCAGTAATATTGACCAACTTCATCATATTCATCGATATTCGTTTTTGATTGTCTAGAAATCACGTAATTCACTTGTTTAGATAGTGTGAAGTAAGTTCTTAGCTAACCTGGATTCACTTAAATCACCTCCATCCAAATACTTGGCAGTATCTAATACATTTTTGAAACTGCAAAACAAAATATCATACTGTCCACAAATGAGAATAATTAAAACGATATAAACCGCGCTGCCATTTGCAAAAACTACTCCGATTTGGATTTGTGCGAAAAACTGTAGGATGTATAGTATTTCGTAGACAATTGGTTGCTGTTAATAAAGAAATTTTTAAAACTGTATCGAAAAAGCATATGCATGGAAGATACCTTTTCATCGAAAGGATACCAGCAGTGTAGTGGTAAAGTACGTTCCTGATTCATCAAAGGGTATAGTGACCAGAAAATTGTACCAGCTACGCATGCTGCTATCCAGGACAATGCATAGAACTTCGCTTTCTTATATGATTGCTCGATTGAAATGTACGTGGTTGCTGAAATGCAGAGTACAAATGACAGAAGATGTATTCGTGTGAAATATAAATTTTCACGAATATAATGTGAGTTTTGCAGATCTTACCTGTTGCAGACCTAAATCGAAAATTCTCATTCATGAAATCAACCAATTTTTTTAATCTTTCGCTGTAGGCAATGAAGAACACCATAGCGAAGCAACAGAATGAGTAGATAATGGTCGACGTTACAAAATCTGAAATGTCATCCAGGCCATTTTCCCACCTATCAACAATTGATTTGACATGGAATAGTGCAATGTGTAGTGGTAGTATAACCATAAAGACTTCATACGATCGTGCTAAGGCTTTGATAATCCAATGTGACTCCGGCGTATATAGGGGCCACTGAGCCATCGCCATTAAAAACAATCGTTGAAATTTGAATATATCAGATATTGCATTGTTATCTTCAAATCCGTATGGATGGTTGGCCATGTTCTTGGCGTGCTCTGGAATTTGAAGTTGATATAATGAATTTCAAACAGTATCCTCTTCAAGTTTCAGCAAACGTTAAAAGAATTTAAACAAATTTTCGTTTCTAAAAAGTATATGCAACTAAAGTAATTTGGCTGAAAACCACGAACCGAAAGTACGTGCGAAATTCAAATAAAAACAAATCACTTGTCATATCCATTATCTACTACTACTAACTTATCTACTAAATTGAACTGAATTTAATATTAAACCTCTGCACCCACAGAATAAGCTGTTTCTCGATTGACTCTCTTAGTTCGTATGTTTTGAGTGTCTCAGGTGTAAAATGTATCTCTGATGAAAATAGACAGCAATGTTTCACTCGAAGTCGTAGTTTGAGTAACTTGACGGATTGGCATTTCAGAGTTTATACTACTCGCGAGCAATATTGAATTGTATTTTGTGATGAATCAAAATTCGTTGATACCACTCCAAATTCTTCACGCGTATATTTCACTGGGACCGCCCCCAATTCATATCGAGTGAGATATACTCTATATTTATGGAATATTTCAATTACATACAATTATTTATACTAGTTCAGTTGTAAATTGAGCTTTGGCCGTTGCTCCTAACACCTACTTGTATGTCAACCACAGCTACACGGTAGTTACTTTATGTAGCCTTACTATATATGCTTGAATCAACATGAAATGGCTCAATATCAGACATGTAATTTTAATTTTCGGTAACTATTTATTTAGATATAACGTTTGTCAAGTTTGATTTGTCAATTTTGGATTTCTATTCACAATTCTATTGTATTGTTGGTCAAATATTGATTTGTTAAATGAGGAGATAGTAGATAGTAGTATAGTAGATAGTAAACGACCGACAAGGAAGATATTTGCGAACATTACAAAACAAGGGGATTTTTCGATTACACTTTTCACCAATGAAAGGGAAATGCTAAAGTGTTGTAAGAAATGAACACAGGAAAAATATTCTTATACCTAGCTACTGAAAATTAAATTTAATGGAGCTCATGAACTATAGATTAAATTATTTAGTGAATAAGAGTGAGTGGAATTTACCAGACCACACCAACAGGCGTACTCTACAGAAGATTAATTTAAGCTTTATTCAATAAAAACCATATGTCTACAGATGTAAATAATTTGTCGTTTACTCTATGTGGGCTGTATTTGGCGTTCGTACTAAGACTAATTGACTTCTATAATGCTGAGGACACCTAGGCCGAAAATAAGTCAAACTGATTTTGTGCATCCATTGTTTTAAATTAAATTCCTTATATTTCGTCAAAACGTTCCTTAGTTTGCGAAAAACACACTTATTGGACCTTTCCACACTATTATTCTTGATGCAGTCCTCAATACGGTTAGACAACAATCACCATTTCCACATTTGGTTTGCAGCAGCAACGGAACCGTTTATATACTGATTATGCCTATGAATGTGTGCGTGTTTTTGTTTTCTTCGAAAATTAGTATTAAACTCACTTCGCCGAAAATTCATATTTCTTCTTATATATATATATATATAAATATATATATATATATATATATATATATATATATATATATATATATATATATATATATATATATATATATATATATATATATATATATATTGATTGAGCTAAAATTTTCGGAAGACGTAGATGTATATAGTAGGTAGGTCCATGACTTGCTGAAATTCAGATATCTTAAACCTTTTGGCGGCGGCAGGCGTTTTAGTGAATTTTGAGGTACTCCTATTTTTCCAAGCAGCGTTAGTTTTTTTTTTCAAAAAAGGATTGGAAATTAAAACTTATTATTTTTAAGCTCGTTTGTGATAAAGAATTGGAAATTTAGAGCCGTGTGTTGGTGCAGTGTGCCTAAAAGTAGACAATGATTTTTTTTCAAATTTTGATTCGTCATTACTTCTGACAAAAACATTGGATCATCGTGAAATTTGCAGAGCGTATTGATGTTGACTATAGTTTAATACACATGGATTTTTAAGATAGAGCTGGTAGTCTTGTAGCTACGGCAGGCTCCTGAAATAAAATCCTTCAAATCATTGACCCTCCTGAAAAATTTTTGATTTTTGACAACAAATTCAAATCATTGATAAATTTTGACCTTTGTCCATCATGTCAAATTGAAATTTTGAAAATTCCGATTTGCAAAAGAACGGCAACCCATCACCAAATTACCTTTATTTGCAGCACTCGAAATTTCTGTTCACGAGAACTGACGACCGGATTATTCGATCATAATGAAATTTACAGGACATGTTTGTATCAGCTAGGATCGAGTTTGATAGAAGTGATTTTGAAATACGGGCAAGCCTGTGGCAGTGGTGCCATCTTCAAAAATCACTAAAAAAAATAACTTTTTCGCCTATAGCTTCCGATTCAGCCATCAAATTTTAACAAAATTCAGACAGTACTTGGATCCTACTTTAGATAGCATTTGATGAAAATTTGGTTGAAAAATTAGAACAGAGTTGCCAGCTATGGTGATTTTTGTCTCCTAAATCTTGCAAATTTGCTCAGCAAAATAAAGCTTTTTTCCCTATAACTTCCGGTCCAGTACAGAAATCAAAACGAAGTTCAGGTAGTAAACGGACCTCAATATGAACCAAGTGTCGTAGGAATTTCGTACAAAAATCCTGAAAGAGCTGCCAGCTATGACCATTTTTGTAATCTTGTTTAATTTCTTTACTGAGCGATTATGTCATTAGATTTGCAAATGGGAATGATCCTGCAATAAAAATTAGCAACAAATATTAACGCTTTAAAAATTTGAAAAGTTTTGAGGGCGGTTACCCTAAAATTCTTTTCACCCGTATACGAGCGCAGTGATTCAATCGAAACGAAATTTACTGGTTGGGTTTAACTTAACGTGAAGCAGATTTGGTATATATTTTGCTCTGCTGCTGAAACAGGGTAACCAGCATTAGCCATTTTCGTAAATATTGCACCAACAGATGCTTCAAATAACGTACTCATATGCAAAGCATTTGCGATAAAAATAAGAAACCAATTTTTAAATTTTCCGAGTTTTGAACATCTTTCGGATGGCAGCCTCAAACAGCGTTTAACCGCTGAAACTTTCGATGAAATCCTGCGATGAGAACGAAATTCAAAGGATAAGTTGATTTAAGTATGAGCTTGTTATGGTCGTTATGGTAAACTTATTGCTGCTTCGTTGGGAAAGTGTTGCCAGCACTGAACATTTTCATCATTTGTGTTATAGTTGAGTTTTGTTGCTTTGGATAAGGAATGGTTGGTATGATTCTACAAAAAAGTGTATTACGTCTTTCCACATTTTTTTGTCAATCAAAGACAATTTCTCGAAAATTAGTTTTCTAGCGGTTCTGATGCGCTAGATTTTTGTCATTTCGACTTGAGTGTTTCATGAAAAATTCCTGACCCGTGAGCTATGGCTATAGATGTGTTAGTGAGTTGCAACCCAATAAATAGGTTTCAAACGTGATGCAAATTTCTCTCCAAGTGCATCACTTTTTGTAGAGAATTCCCCTTGATTCTTTTGCCTCTTGCCCACAAAACCGGTTTGAGGACTGCATCATGAATACTAGTGTGAAAAGGCCCATTGAAAGCTAGTTTTGCATGCAGCTTAGCCATTAAAGAGAAATAAGAAATATTAATAAGAGAGTATTTTTAATCGCAAAAAAAGTATTTGCCAAATAGTGTTTCGTTAATTTGTCGCCAGTAAAATTGTCGACAATGGAATCTTCCTCTCAAAGCTTGATTGGTTTAATATTTCTAGTCAGTTACGCTTCTGGTTTTCTTAATAACTTCGTGATCATTCTTGTTTTGTCACGATTTACTCCTTTGTTTTCTCCTTCTACCCTACTTCTACTGTTCCACAAGATCCGATTCTTGGCTCATTTCCTTTTCTTCTGTTTACAACAGTCTCATATAGTGTCTCTGTCCATATTTTCGTTTCACATACTAGGTCTCTTGATTTTTAACGTGTCTAGACCTTTTGCTGATATTTCAGTCTGGGTACGACCGTATTTTTTTTCGTAACCAGTATCGTCGAGTATTGTTGTCAAATTTGGTTTCCTCATTATCGTTGCTTAATTGATGCTGCTGCATCTGTGATGCTGTTGTGTCTGTTGATGCTGTTTCTCTCTGCTCTCTATTCTAGAAATTCCTAAGATGAATGTCTCCTCCACCATTTTATTTCATAATTCTGTGACTACCTGACTTCAATATGCAGTTTTCCGTTCGTGACAGGAAACGTTTCACAAGATATTCATTAACTTTCAACACACCATTTGAACGATCTTATACATGTTTTTATTCTCTCAATTTACGGTTGACTGCACAGCATAATTTTTATATATTGGTTCTCCTCCACCTTCATTAGATATTCTTGAAATCAATTTAATGATGTTACATCAAGTTAGAAATTTCTCCTTTAATTTTCATCAAACTTTATCTCAGTATTTACGAGATTGTGAGCTGAATTTATAGTCTTATTTTTTCTGCTATTTCTTTTTTTGAGGAATTTTTATATATATATGTTTAATTTTTCAGTTAGCTTCTTGTTTAGTTTTCAATTGGGTATATATCGGTCGGTCTAAGCAATACTAAAAATATTGAAGGTGTTCGAAAAGTTTCTACTTAAGATAAGAAAAATAGATTCACTCTCTGAGCCTTGTTTTGACAAGACTCTTAGATGTCTGAGAATAGAAACAAACTTTACAACGTTAATCATCGTATTAAAGCCTAGTACTATACTCTAGCAAAACAAAATGAAACGAAAAGTACCCTTTAATAAGGAGCAAAATAAAGTACCGATATTTATGCTAGATATCATGGTTTTTAGATTCAAAATTTCGCGCCGACATGAAAAATTGTAAAATTAAAGCCTTTATTCCTTTTCATCTCCATGTTTTCTGCCGTAACATCAACACTTAGAACTTTGAACCGATTTTCTCACTTTTAAATGAACAAACGAGTTATTTTGCTGACTGAAATGGGATATGACCCATTGAAAAGCAGCGAAATACTATTTACCGACATCTATTAGGATTTTCGATTTACAGTCAGCTCCTTCGATTTCGTTCATTAGACTATAGTATTTCACACCCGTCGAAATTTTCGCTGGCGAAATGAATAACTCTTCTTGTATGGGATTTGACGTTGATTTCACTTCGCGAAGAATATAATCCTAGGCTTAAAGACGAACACGATTTTATTGCTAATGAATTCTACATTAAGTTTCATGGAGTGTATGACAGATACATTAATAGTACTTGTGAGAATAGAATCCGTGAACCCAACATTTTTTTCCCATTTTGTTAATATGAAGCAAAAAAATAAACAGTTAACCCTATTCTATGTTCAATAAGAGTTCGATGTTGTTATTTTTACATCATTTTAAATACAACTTTCTTGATTAAAATTTTCAAGAGGCTTTTGTCTCGAACAATTTTCACTGAGAGTATGAAGCTATCGAGAAATCTTTTATATACTATTATTTCGTAGCTTAATAGTAACAATTGAACTTATCCTGACCTCCTTCCTCCTATTTTTCTGATTAAATATGTAGTACAACTAATCTGGCCCTTCCATATTATATTCAATAGTGCTTTTTCCTGTGGGCTATATCCATCGCATTGGAAACTAAAAATGAGGCGATGGTAGGTTGATTCAAAATTATAGAGGCACCACCATTCTATCCGCAACTCCCAAACTATGGGGAAAAAATAATTTATTGCAAACTCTCTCTTCTGGTCGCAGCTTGACTGAACGAGCAACAGCATGTATTTAGGAAAGATTGTCCCACCACCATTAATGTTAACATGCTTGTTTCTGTTGTTTTATGCGAAATGAAGAAAGGTGGTCAAACTGAGGCAGTTTATACAGAGTTTAGCAAAGCATTTGACCGGGTTGATCATTCCATTTTGATCTCCAAGCAGCATATCGGAATTGCAAGTGTTTAGTACAGTGGCTTAGCTCCTACTTCGACGACCGTTTATAATATGAACATTTCAAGGTCTTGTCTCTAAAAAAGTTTGCATTAACTGTAGTGCACATCATAGAAGTCATCTTGGTCCTCCCTTTTTTCATATATTTATATCAGATTTATCGGATATTTTATCTGGCATTCCATACTATACACAGATGGCCTCAAAATTTACCATATCATCAAGTCACCATCCGACACTGAGCATTGGTGCTTCGTGAACAAGCTCCCTTTTGATATCGCTAAGGGCCACACGTTTAGTGAAATCGTTCGCGAAATTGCACGCCTTCATTAAATGTACTGACCCATCAGCGCTGCACTCAGTAGGGTTGAAAACATATAAGATCTTGATGTGATCTTGGAAGAAAAGTTCCGCTTCAATTTACATTACGAAAGAGTGCTTTCCGATCAAGTAAACAACTCATGTTGTATATGCTTGCTCTGAGCTCGGCCACAGCATTAGAACTTATAAATAGCATGGAAAGAACGGTATTGTGCGATATTTACCTGATGGAAGAGAATGGCAGGGAGTGAAGGATTTACCATCAGCTGGCCCCTAAGAAGAACCAAAACCAGAATAAGTTCACTTTATCATGTGCAAAAGTGAGAAAAGCATACTCTAAAACGACAGGTGGGAATGTACGTTTCCGTGTTAGTTGATAGGTGAGAATGTGTTGACGTGCGTATAATCCCATCAAGAAACAGTAAGCGCAGCAAACATTCGCTGGCAACAAACGAAATTCTCTGTGGTGGATTGCATAAAAGTGTCGGAGATATTCGTTTTACTCGACAAATGGTATCGAAAGTAGTATTCTGCGTTGGCTATCCTATCACCATTTTTATACTCAGAATATGTTTTCCGAAAATCAATATCACATAAATTGACATTCGTTAAAATAGTCTCTTTGGCAAAGCACATGTATATTGCCTAGTGGGAATGAGAAACTTATTTGATCGTATAAAAGGGGCATGTTCTATCTACTTTGTGTCTTTTTTCAACTTGGACTTGGATATTGCTATCTTTTTCTCGCAATCAGTTGGGAAATATCGCAAATTGTATCGCAATTCACGTACTTTTCGAGCTATATATAGTTCTTAAGCTATGACCGGGCTTTGGAAATTCACAGCGAAAGACAAACGATTCTTACTTTTTACTCTGCGAGGTCTATTCAACCCTTATGGTTCCAGCAATCTACCACCATACGAATATAGCCTTAAGCTTATTGTCACTTGCATTGAGAAATTTAATGTTATTTGTCTGTTTCAGTTTCGATATCATAAGAGACTTCTTTACCGTAAGAATGGAAAACAAAAGACAAGTTTGTGCTCAATCAGCCCTTCAGAATCACTAGACACCGGCGATTACTTATTGTATACCAGCACACCGAAACATATGAAGCGAAAGAGCCAATAAATAGGTGCTACAAGTTGTTCAATAGCATTAGCCAGAGCTTCTCCCCCACGATATCTAAAGGAACCTTCAAAAATAACTTTATCACGGCTCTCTCATCATAGTTATCCCATCCATTCAATACAATAATAAACCTGTATTGTAGGTCTATGTACTGCCTGAATTTAACTTAACTTACTTACATTAACATTAATTTTCAGTGTTTTTTTGTATATTTATAAATTTGATTAATATTTTATTATTTTATTTGCATTATGTTACGATAAACCTTGTTTTGTAATTATATAGATAAACAAATAAACAAAGCTACAAAAGTTCTTTAAATATCGATTTTAGATTTTTTATAGTCCGTCAAAATGCGTGCATATAATGTCGACCTGCTCCAAAAGTCGGCTACCCAAAACTTTTTTGTCTAAAGTCCAATATTTAGCACAATAACCACTGCACTTACTTTATATGCTTTTTTACCAACTTTGATCCGTGTTGTGAGATATGAAAGGGCTTAAAACAGAGTTGCAGCAGGCCGAACTTCAGAAGCAAGATGGGCGACCTTTAAAACAATCAATCTATGTGCTCATTAAACTAGTTTTTACAATAAAACAACAATAACTATGCGCAACCACTTCCATCGAAACACATTTAAAAATTATATTTAATGGAATACATTTTGTTAGTTCATCATAGTCATAAAGAAAACAACGAACACAAGTGTATGTTTTTTTCTACATTAATACATTTATTAAAATAAAGCTGCCAATTCGCAATTTGAATGGATCTGACAATGTATTCACAAATTAATTCAAATCATATCTAAACTCACCAATTCCACTTGGAAATGAGATCTTTGCAAAGTAGTTAGCAGCGCTTTACCTTAATTGAAACTAAGGGATACATTTTTTCAAATCATCTTTATATCCAGTTTTTCGGATGACTTCGCATGAGAATCAAAACGAATGTTATTCATCCGATTCGCAGGTGCTGTCAATTATAGGAGGTGTTGCGTTGTTTTTTTAAAATGTCCGGGTAATCGGTTTACATTGCAAACTGCATTGCAATAGCAACGCAAATTTCATCCGTAACTATTTTTGAAATTTTAATGATAGTTCCATATAATGTGCAGTTAGTGTTGAATCACATTCTTTCGATGTATTTTTTCCAGAAGGTAATATTCAATTTTTCCCTTAAAAGTCCCACTAAGGCAGCTGATGGTATTGAAAGCTTCAACATGAAGATATTTGCAGACTCATTATGTTTATTATTGACGAGCGGTATATTGAAAAAATTACATATGGAAAGTTTAGGGACACTAGATAGAAAGCTATCTATTACGATGAAATGTTCATCTTCTAAAGTAAAAAGCTACATAAGCTTTGCACATTTATTTTTTACGACCGATTCAACTTAATGTTAACCTATTTCTCCAATTAGAGTTAATAACATACATGTTTATTGATTTTGGGAAACCCTTTTGGAAATATCGGTCTTTGTAATAAAAAGAAATTGATGTACTCGTATACTACACATATAAAGCAGAAAATTCGTCTTATTTAGTTTTTTTTTCTTCAATTATTTCTTTTTTAAGGTTTAACTGCAGGTAGCTTTGTTGTAATAATAAATTGCTGGCGTATTAAAATAATAATATTTCTTTATGACCTATTCCCTAATCCAATTTTTTTCCTGAAAATTCAATAGCCACTGGACAAAAAAGGCTGTCATGCTGATTGGGACAACTACTAAAATTGCACGATTCGGTGCTGTACTGGAATTTTGTTTCCCATTTAAATTCATTCCCCGGTACGGTAATATTTTTTGGTCACCTGAAGAAAGTACCTAGTATGTAGTTTGGTCTGGAATTCCAAAGTTTAGCTAATTTCCGGCAAAACAATAAATTCTGCAATCGAAAATATTTAAAATAAATAAGTTATAAAAATTTTCTTACATACAATTTATCAAGGGCGTTAAAGAATTTAACATATTATTTGTATTGCATGATGGTTCACCAGGTAAAAAAAAATTTAAAACTCTAAAATTAAAAGCCAAGTTCGTAATTTGATAATGATTATATATCATCTTATATAATAAGGAAAATTTGAATTGAAGGAAATACCATCAGTGGGTCTATTCTAAAGTGCATAGATTAGATAGTGCGTTTTACACTGCAGAGCTGGAAAAACTTCCCCATCAGGGAAACCACTAATAAGAATTGTTTCTTTTTTAATTTTCATTAAAACAATAGGCGGAAAAGCATGTTTAGACTTGTGACGCAAGCCCAGTGCCTTTTTTATACAATAGCTTTTATACGTACCATAAGCAATAAGTTTGCTTTAGTTTGTATATCTCTTAGAAGAGACCAGACCCTTAAGTCAAATATATATGAAACCTTGAGTTTCTATCTACAGGACTGAGAAACTTTTTATTGTATAATTCTATTGAAGTATACTTGATTTGGTACATGATTGATTTGATACAACAATAATTTAAATTGAAAGAGAGTAGATTTTCATAAAGAAATACATGTATAATTACTATATTTCCCTTTCTTATGATATAAAAAGATGTAATGTCATGTACTTAAAGTTTATTACAACTTGTTTCATCTTTTTGTATAGAAAGTTGTTGGCGTTAATTTGTTTTAATATGAGAGATGATAAATAACCACTATCATTTAAATCGTCTCAATTTAACTAAAATTTTTTTACTTTGATCCCTTTATTTTTCGGAAATGACTTTTAAAATAACACATCATTTGGTATTATTTATACAAAATGCAAAGATTCATCTATAGAGCCATAAAATGTTGCTCACTTTTTCATATGAAAAACAACGCTAGTTTTTATATGAAAAAAGTCTAGGAGCATCAGAACCGCTAGAAAACTTATTTTCGAAGAAATTATCTGTGAGGGACTTAAACATGTTTGAAGACATAATACACTTCTTTGTAGTATCATATCAACCACTTCTTACTCAAAGGAACAAATATCATTTTCTGACAGCATTTCCTATACCACAAATGAGGAAAATGTTCAGTGCTGGCAGCATTTGCCCAACACAGCAGCAATAAGTTTACCATAACATGCCCATGCATAATCAACTTATTCTTTGAATTTCGTTTTCATCCAAGGATATCATCGAAAGTTTCAGCGATTAAACTATGTCTGGGGTTGCCATCCGAAAAAATTCAAAAACTCGGAACATTTAAATATCGGTTGCTAATTTTATTGTAAATGCTTTGCTTATGAATACAAAATGGAAGCATCTGTTGGTGCAATATTTACGAAATAGTCTGGTGCTGGCAATTATGTGCTAGCACCATAGCTGCTTCACGTTGTGTTAAACCCACCCTATAAAATTCGTTTCGATTGAATGGCTGCGCTGTAAGTTATAGGAGTGAATATAATTTTAGGGTTACCATCGACCAAACTTTTTTGATTTTTGAAACCTAAATATTTGTTGTTAACTGTCATTGCAGGATCATTCCCATTTGCAAATTTTATGACAACATCGCTCGATAAAGATATGTCAATAAATTACGAAATTCATCATAGCTGGCAACTCTTTCGCGATTTTTCAACAAATTCCTACAGAATTAGAAATGCAACAAGATCCCCTTATCACATGAATTTCGTGTTGATTTCGTTACTGCATCGGAAGTTATAGGGAAAAAACCTTTATTTTCCTGAGCAAATTAACAATATTTAGGCGACAAAAATTTCCATAGCTGGCAGCCCTATACTAATTTTTCAACCAAATTTCTGTGAGATCTATCTTAGAGTAAGGTTCGCCTACTGCGTGAATTTCGTTAAAATCTGGTGGCTAAATCGGAAGCTATAGGCCAAAAACCAGTTTTTTTCTCGGCGATTTTTCCAATTGGCACCACTGCCACAGTGTTGCCCGTATTTCAAAATCACTTCTACAAAACTTGGTCCTAGCTAATTTCAACATGTCCTGTAAATTTCGTATTGATTGCATATTCCGATCGAAAGAAGAAGAAAAAATAAATTAAATTTAATCAAATTATCAGCCTGTAAATTGTCATCGGTTTGTGCCACCGTTGCAAGTAGGCGCTAGTTCGAGATTTTGCTAGTTTGGCAGCATGAAAAAAAAACAACAAACTCGTGCCTCTGAGATTAACTGGGCAGCAAAACCGTTTGAATGAAAGCTCATGGGCTTACAATAGAATAGAAAATCGAGGGTAATTGTTTGAGGTGGTAAGTGCGACCACTACCAGTAGCAATTGCACAAACCAGTAACGATTTACAGGCTGATAGTTTGACGAAGTTTAAACATATATTTTATATAATTTACTTGACAACGTTAGACAAATACCGTTAGTCAATTAGTATTACACGTAAGGATAACGTTTTAAAAATATTACATTACATAAAATTACTGTGAAAGCAGAAAATTAAGCGAATTTTTTTAACCACCTATCTTGTTTGAATTGTTTTCGCAACTTATATTGATAGTTGAGCTCAAATTTTACTTTTAATGCTTTATATTTTGTGATGTATTGTTAAATATGAAGAATAGGAATTGATTCACTCTTAAAAGTTTCCATGTATTTTACGTTAGTAAAATAAAATATAGTCAGCATTTATAGTTTCTTTTAACTGAGTGCTTTGAAATTGATGATTTGATTTATTTATTTTCTATTACCTTTATTATTCAGTATTATTTTATTATATGTGTTTTAATTAAACAGTTTTCTTTCACTCGTTGTTCCAACGATCGGCAGATGCTCCGAAAAAGTGCTTGCATAAGCTAAGCTTAGTGTCAGATGTGATAAGTGCTTAAAAATGTTATAGTTATGTTAGCCGTTACAACTTAGCCTTAAACATAATTTTAGCTTTGAACAGATTCGTATCAGCAGCCGTCGCTTAGTTGTTAAAACTTTGAAGAAGAGTGAAGAATGAAAACGCCTGAGCAATGACCTGAAATAAATCATTGAGATGATTTGCTTCTAATATATCACCTTATCTTACGGCTTTCAGTCGTTCCACATCCATCGCTGTAAACTTTGCGGATGTTATGGTTATTGGACGAACAGTGATTGGCAGGAATACCAGCAAATCCTTTCGAAGTCCAATATCGAACTCATACCAATTGCATCTGAAGAAAGCGTCTCCTACCTTTAAGCTTTGGGTTTTAATTACTTCCCCCAGGTACGTGAATATCAGGAGCTCCATCAACGTCATGAAAACATACTGACCCAAATTCAAACTTTTCACGAGAGAGCTGGTGGTCTGCGAACAGTAAACATTCGAATAAATCTTAGCAAACCAGGCAATTAATGAAGATCAAAACGTTTTTGAAACTTTTCATACTCACATTCACAAACACGAAAACCAAAAAGCATAGTTGGATGGTCATTTGCAGCGACTTAACAAGACAGAATGTATTATAGAAATCCTCCAGAGCATAGCACACTTGCAGGATGCCTTGGTGATGGCGAATGCAATCTTTCAGTGCTTCTCTAATGGCCATTCGAGTACTCATTGCGATGACGTTCTGCTTGTTGTCGCTGATATTCTCGAGCTGCTCCTCGCTACAGTAGTACAGGTTGGGCTCTTCATTTTCCGTGCCAAGGGTATGCTGTTTGTCTCTGAAAGCAACATCAAGAATATTTAGTATAGAAACATAAGCGAAAATAAGTATTTAATGTGACTGGTTTTGCCACTTGCAATGATAACGAGTTTGAGGAAATTATGAATCATTTGAGTTGAAAATACAAACGAGAAAATCTACTATTTCATGTAGTTAACAAGTCTTTACTGCACATCATACCCTATATTTTTGTTGGGCTCCCCGCTGATAATGGAAGCAGTGTGGTGAATGTTTTTGAAACTGCAGAACAGTATGTCATATTGGCCACATATTAGTGTAACTAAAACCACGTACATGCCGCTTCCATTGCCAAACACCATACCAATCTGAACTTGAGCGAGAATTTGGATAAAGTACAGTACTCCGTAGACATACTCCCTCTGAAATTCGATAAAACAAGCAATGAAAGAATAATTTTAAAAGTCTGCTCATAGAATTACTTACTTTTTCGTCAAAAGGATACCAGGCCTCGACCGGAAGAGTGCGCTGGCGGGCCAGAAGTGGAACAGATGCCCAAAACATGGCAGTGGACGAGCATAATATCAACCAAACGATGGCGAATTTGCGTGTCGTCTCATATGAATCCATTACGTGAATGTATGTAAGACCTGTTCATGGAAGTTTTGGGAACTTTAGCTGAAATGAAGATTAGTGAATGGTTTCTATGCAAATGATATCATGATAATGAAGTGTGCTTAAGGCATGATTTAATTGACAAATTTGGTAGCGATCCAATAACGTTAAGGCTTATTAAGATATTACCAGAAGAATGATTTAGGGTTCCACAATAATTTCTATTGTAGGAGTAAACATTAGAATCGATTACGAAAGCCTAAAATTCAAGCTAGGGAAATATGCTGTTTTAGCTAAAGAAAATTGAATTGAAGCATTTGTTTATCTACAACAACACCACTACCTTTTTATGTGCATTAAATATTTGAAAGTAAAACATTTAACTCACTACTACCTACTCATACCTTTTGCTGACCTCTGTCGAAAGTGTTCATTGATCAAATTCGCCAAACGTTGCAGCTTCTTGCTATTAATAATGAAATAGCATGTAGAAAATAGGCAAAATGTATAAATTAGAATTGAAACCAATATTCCAGCTATCCGATCCAACCCTTCAGACCAATTGTCCTTTGCTACAATAGCTTGACCAACTATCATGTGAGCACACAATAAAATCATGAATATTTCGTAGAGCCTGGCAAAAGCTCTCAGCCAGCAGGACGGTCTATTCTCTCCGACAGAGTCCAATGGCCACATAGCAATTATTCGAAGTAGAAATCGTTCGAATTGAAAAAAGTCCTGGATTTTACCCAGTGGCTTCATGAAAAATATAAAAGGTTTAACGCGAAACATTTCGAGTTGAGAACTTTTGCACTTTGCAATTTGATCTGAGTTAGGAAATGCACAATGTTACCACCGCTACGACTTAATGCTCAGAGAATAAGTGGAAGCGCGCACTTGAGCTTAAATAAGTGGAATTCGATTACACCTTTATTGTTGTAGTTTGTATCAAAGGAAATTATGTGAATTTTTGATGCGCTTAACTGCTGCATTTATTATTACATGTGAAAGGATTTTGTTGTTTCAAGTAGGAATGGCAAATTTAACTAGCTTTTCATGTCTGAATTATTTTTCAATAATAGTATCATGGTAACAAAATGGCTTATAAGCTACGAATTAAAATTAATTTTGACAGTTATAGTGGATAATACGGAAGAAAATCCCAGAAGATAATAGGTAGAGAAGAAATAGAAGAAGATCATTTTTATTGAAGTTTATACGTGAGTGTGTTAAAAGTGAAGATTGCTATAAAGGAAGAACAATCCTCGTCAAGAAACTAGACAATAGGAGTAAGAAGAAATGGTCTAGTATATTTCAGTAAGAAGTGACGTTCATATTTTTTACTGGAGTGTCTGTAGACATAGCTCGTTAAATTAAAGCAATACTGAAGCTGTTGAGCTTCAAGTTACATTTCAGCTGAAAAAATGGTCACATTAAATTAAATCAAGTAAATCAAGGCAAATACTTATCGTTACCATGATTATACAACTCTCTCAGAATTATAGCGCTTCTCTCAAGCAAAAGTATATATTGCTAAAAACCATAAAATTTTGCTGGCATGCTGATAATGTTAACGATTTCTTATTGGATTTGTAACACCATTCAATTTCAATAGCCGTTCAATAATCTTCGCACTTAGCTTGGCCTCAGGTTTGTTAATAATATGTTACGATTATGGAGTGCATACTTAATTTTCATCAGTCTAGGTCTAATAGTTAAATCTATTGAAGGATATAATCACAGGTTGTTAAATGGTATACTCTTCTCTAGTACTTGCTTTATTATTTGCATGCCAATAGTATGTCAACACTTATGCCGGGACGAAAACTCTGTAATATTTCTAGTCAACATACACCTTTTGCATATTGTTGTTTTTGTTTGGCTGCATAACTTATAACATCTATCGCTATCATATGCAGAAGCAAGGCTTTGCAGTATCATACTATTGTGTCTTTCTTGTAAACTCGACAAGCCCAAAGACTATGATTTGCATGTTTGTCTTCTGTGACAAGCTGATAGCCTTATCTGTTTCTCACACGAATACTTCCATATTTCATACCGATGAATAAATCACCGCAAGTCAATTTGGCCAAGTACGCGAGGATTTCGAATCTTGTTCAATTAATAATATGAATTAATTTTCACCTTAAAACAAGTTGGCAAATGTAATTTCTAGTACTTATTCAAAGTATTAGCAGTAATTGATTTTGAATTGTGATTTTTCGATCGTTTTTTTATTGCAAAGAAAATACCTGTAGATCATATGAAAATTTAATGCTAACATTCCTTTGAACTAAATACCCAGATCATCCAATCACCATCACTAAAAGTCGTCTGGACCTGTTGCATTTTGAAACGAACGTGCTTAGAGAATTAAGTTTTGATTCAATGACTGTTCCGAAACGTGTAGAAAGTTTTCATTTGGATGAGGGTGAATTCAAATGGCCAGTACAGTCACAGGACTTCCAGTATCTTTATCAAACTTCAATCAGACTTGGTCCTACTCAAAATCATTACACCCTACTAATTTTATTTTCGTTCGCGAGTTCCCGCAACTACAAATTCGGGCGCTCAAAACCTATGTAGGTTATTTGGTAAAAGGCTACCATTCTTGTGGGATGAAGACAAAATATCAATTACTCTCAAGGCATTATCATACGCCTATAGACAAAATATCAATTACTTTCAGGGTCTTATCATATGCTTTACGAATGTGATGCCAATAGATCCGCTTAATATTCAAAGTCATGCTTACTGAATTGCTGGTCTGGACCTATGTGAAGCCCAATGTCACTGTGATAGCAATTGGTATGGTATCTTCCGCTTCACCAGTATGACAGGCTCCATCTTCGCCGGTGCCTATTGCAGGCCATAATCGAACATCAATTGTTCCACCTTTCTTATAACTTGTTTTTTTCCTAGTGTAGCTGGCAAAAAAAAAAAATGTGCTTCCCATATCCCCGGGTGACCTATCACCGCGGGATATGGGAGGTTTGACTCACTAAAAAAAAGGACCATCTACAAGCCCACGAAGTTCCGAGTAGGGACCTGCCTAAGCACTGCTTCGACCCGGTCATGCTGACTCACCCATTGGTAATCGCGAACTTCAGATACTACCCCAGTTCATGGGTCGGTAAGGCAATCCTCCTTCCGCTTTATGCGGAGCACTTTTTCAACATATGTTGAGACTGTGCACCAGTTCTCTTCGTTTCGCAACATTGCATCCACGATCGTCTCAAGCGTTGCCAGGCCAATCGTCGACTCAAAACTTACAAAGCGACTGCACATAAAGAATGTGTGCTGAGCATCATCGAGCTCAGTCACACAGTACCGGCAGTACGGTGTGACCACCTTACCCATTCTGTTCAGGTATTTCCTGAAGTAACCGTGCCCTGTCAAGAATTGACAAAGGTAAAAGTTTACCTCTCCGGTTAAGCCAAGGCTCAATGAGACCAATTAGCTTAGCCGTCCAGCGTCACTTAGCACTTACACTCCAACATTGTTGCCAGAGTTGGAGGGTAAGCGTACCCGCGTGCGTTAGAGCCTCAGTTCTGCCCAGCTCTGAGCGAAAGAGGTACCCTTCTTTGCGTTCTCGCGCTAGTAGGTTGATCGAAATTACTCCCGATACCACCATCACAGCCTCTTCTGAACCCATGCGGTAGCTACAGGCGATACGCAGGGCACCCCTGCGCTGGACACTGGCAATGCGCTTCCGGAACTTCTCAGTTCGGAGCGCATCGCCCCAGATTTTGGCTCCTTATAGCAACATGGAATCAGTCGTTACCATCAGTAGCCTCCGTCGCATCTCACCGGGTCCACTGACTTTGGCGATCAGCCTACTCAGCGAAGTGACGGCCACTAGAGCCCTGTCACATGCCCTGCGGATATGATCCTAATACGTCAACTTGGTGTCCAGGGTCACTCCCAGATATCTGACCGACTTGCTGGTCTGGACCTCGACGGAGCCAACTGTCATGGGTATGACAGTTGGTATCGTTATGACTTGGTTAAGTGATTCCCACTGCCACGTCGTCAGCGTAACCTACACATTTCATATTCACGAGCATTACCAGGCAAAGCAGTGCATCGTAAACAAAGTTCCCACGTTTATGCTCTACTCAAAAGGTGGTAAGTCTCCTACAATCTCCTATATCGGTGTCATACAACAGCCGTTGACTCCTGAGATAGCCCCGCATAAACATCAAGCAAGTTGTCGTGAGTGTAAAAATTAGGACTAAGAGCTGGAAGAACGTTTGCCTACGTCAGGAAATTGAAGGCATTTTCAACATTCAGTGCTGCCAACAAGGGGATCGTTCCACTGCTGTAACATAAGTTCCCACTCTTGCTACTGCCAGAATCCCTACCGAGAAGGTATCAGCATTTGCATGTTCCTTTCAAAAGCCGTGTTGTTTGTCAAATAAATCACTAACTGGCCTCATTGTTTACAGCAGCGCTGATTACAGCAACTGCTCAAGGAATTTTACATCCAGACCACTCTTTCTCTTATCGATGATTGCCAATCGAGACTGTTTCCACCGAGACCAAAGAAACCTCTTCGCTAAATAGGAATTATAAAAATCCATTAATTATCACGGTTGACTGTATTCCTCAACTTTAAGGGGTCCAATCGACACTCGATTAGTGTTTGACGCTTCCCAAATTCAGATATGAAACACCATGCTAATGACCTCTCCCGTAAAAAGAAACATCCCCCTTTTGTTGATGATAATGTCACCATCCGTCCTGTTTTATCGCAGTCATCAATCTCATCTTTCCACCAATACATTTTTTTCTCTCGAAAGATTGACATTGAGAGCCTGCAAGTTCTTTGAATTGAACCCATATTATTTCATGTGGTAGTACCAATCTATTCACGGGCAGTTGGAGTTGACTTCTGTGAAATTTGGTGGTATTTCAATCAAGCATTCTAGAAAAAGAGTGGCCATTACACGCTATTGGTAATATCCAAGGTGATGTAATCACAATCACTCTCCATTGAACAATGGAAAACATGGTAGTTGCCGTAGTCACCGATACGTTTCGCCGATACGTGGTTTTTGTACGTCAGCGATCCAAATCGCCACGTATGCAAAGATGGTATGTTCTTGATATTATTAGACTGGCTTATCAGTACAATATGAGCCTTATGCTCACAGACTGGCTGCGTATGGACACGAGCAGCTGTCCTGAAGCCATACACATTCTCTCGGAGGACCATCACTTTCTCTTTTTGTGCGTTTTCTTACCATCGAGTGTGATTTTGAGGCACAAGATTCAATCACATGATGTGTTTAGCTCCATCTGTGCTGCTACTTTTGCTGTGGAGCATGTATTGAGAATCTGCAGAATAGCTTACTTAACTGACCACACATCTAGAAGCTTCACCCCGATTTTACTAGACTTGAGGATTTTGAGAGCTTTGGTCTAATCCAGCTTTACCATGGGCTTTCTCTTTTCCATGGAAAAAGGAAGAAGAGAGTCACTTTTTCTTCACGGGGTACTCCTTGTGTAACTTCTCGCCTTATCGATACTGGAATCTTCTCATAAGCTGTGAGGCTAACGAGGTATATGGACTTGATTTTGACTATAAAAGCCATGAGCTACACAGCTTTTTGACCGTATATGGCTGGCTGTATCAAATTGTGTTTCCAAAAAAAACCCTCTCTCAATGGTCTTCGGGATCCTGCAAAGTTGTGGGCCAGATCCATTGTAGTATAAACCGCTGCAAATAGCCCCAATATATCCGCATAAGTTTTATTTGGAGCTGCTTTGATGACTACAGCGTCCAGTTTCTTTCCATGCCATCTCTCTTTTTTTTGTGGTTTTTAGTCCTGCCCGGCTGTTCTACATTCACTTTTGGTTAGGCTTATTTACAGCACATACTTCTTTGAATTTCCTTTGTTTCTTTTTTTTCCATCATGTAAATTCACCTTCCAGAGTCAGTGGCAGAGGTGTTTTTTCTTCGAGCTCGATTTTTAATATATGTGTATATATCTGAGTGACTGGATGAATGACCAGTATATGTGTATTTGCCTGAGTAAACTGAAGCTGCGGTTTTTTCCGGCATGTAAAATTTGCCTCGAATAATTTTCCCATTTCGAAAATGCCATTCGTCACATGTTTGGATATATTTTCAACATCCTACGGAGGATTTAATGTTACCTTCTTAGCATATTTTTTTCAACTAACTGTTCGCGTTGTATGTAGCCTCAACGGTGAGGCTCGATTTGATGGGTTTTGTGATAGAATCTACATATATGCTATTATGGCCCCCGAGAACTCCGATTTTACCCGACAACTCCCATTCTAACCAAAATTTTCGTTTTTTTATAAAAAAGCAACTCATATTTAAATCTTATGTTGTATCTGCATAGCCAAAGTAAAACTTTTGAAATTATATATCGGGCAAAAATGGTAGCACATCATCAATTCACCTATATCTTTAGCAGCAAAAATATCTGTTCACGAGAACTCACGACTGAAAGTCACAGAATGTGTTGGTTTTAGGTAGGACCAGGTCTGATAGAAGCGATCTTGAACATTTGCTAAGAAAAAACTGCTTTTTTCTCTATGAACTCTGATTAAGTCACCAGATTTTAATGCAATTTACATACACTCAGAAAAATGTCACTTTTTTTAGAATCACTTTAAATCAAAAGTTGATATCACTTTGAAATAAAAAGCGAATCCTGTACGAATTCCACTTTATTATAAAAATTTTCTTTTCAAATCAAAATTTTTCATCATTGAATTAAAAAGAAAACGTATATGGCGCCAAATCATATTTGAACAATTTTGATTCAAAAATTTTCAAATATGATTTGGCGCCATATACGTTTTCTTTTTAATTCAATGATGAAAAATTTTGATTTGAAAAGAAAATTTTTATAATAAAGTGGAATTCGTGCAAGATTCGCTTTTTATTTCAAAGTGATATCAACTTTTGATTTAAAGTGATTCTAAAAAAAGTGACATTTTTCTGAGTGTAGTAGTTGAAACTTAGTGCAACCCACGTTTGATAAAAATTTGGTTGGAAAACTAGACTGGAGCCGCCAGCTTTGGTAATTTTGGTGTGTTGAATTTTGAAAATTCGCTTAGGAAATTAAAACTGTTTGCCCCATAGCTTCCAGTGTAGTCATGAAATCGAAACGAAATTCATTTGGTAAATGGAACTGATTGTAGGCAATATAATGTAATGTAATATAATGATCTTTTATTGACAGTAAAAAATATTAGGATTTGGAAAATTTGAAAGCTTTTGCGAGTGGTAACCTTAAATTTTTTTGGCTCCTTTAACTTCCAATGTAGTCATCGGATCGAGACGGAATTCGCGGGGTAGGTTGACTGTAACGTGAGCCAGATGTGATAGATTTTTGGTTTTGATGCTATCAAAGGGTTGCCAGTACGAAAAGTTTTGCATTTTTTGTATGAATAAATGCTTACATCAGCTTATCATATTGCGGACATTTACAATGAAAATAAGCAACCAATGTTTGAATTTTCTAAGTTCATGAAATATTTTCGGATAGCGACCCCAAACATTTTTCTATCCCTGTAATTTCCGATGAAGTCATCGGATGAAAACGAGATTCGCAGCTGCAGTGCTGGTAAAATGTTGCAAGCACTGATTAAATTCTGCATTTGTGTTACAGAAGATGCTGTTTTTTAAAGTTATGCAAGATGAGCAGCCGATAATAAATATAAGTAACAAGTGTATGACTTTCTTAAATTTTGATATTCATATAAATGGCTACCCTGGAAACCTTTTCACCCTATTAATTTGAATGCATTGGTGAGATCAAAGCGGTACATTGCCCTCGAAACAGGTTGGAGTACATGTGGTAAAATATCCTTTCAAATTCTGCACGTTTCCGCTACTGTTTATCGAACATTAGTATTTCTAGCGGTTCTGTTGCGCTAGAGTTTGTTTTTTGAGTTTTCTTTATTATTATGCTGAAAAGAAGTCAAAGTACCACAACACTCCCGTAATATGTCTATGTGTGCGTATCGGCAAGATTGTCTGATTGACAGTAACTTAACCTAAGCTTTATTATTATTGTACATTGCATATATTTTTTTTGAAACATTTTGAAGCTTTTAAATGGGTTGTAAAATATAGTACAAAGTAACAATATACTTCTATTTCTAGTACCAATGGCTTAGTAATAAAATAATATTTTGAATAGGTTGTGTATATAGTGCGCCATATGATCATTATAGAAGAAATAGTGTTATTGTGTCCACCGTGAAATATTCAAATGCTTATAGCCTGATAATTAGTATATTAAAATAACCACTCAATTATTGAGGCTTTGAAGTAGAGTGAAAAACGAGAACGCCTGTGTGATGGCCTAGAACAAAATATATCAGAAAACCTCTTCGAACATGTCAGTTTATCTTACAGCTTTTAGTCGTTGTACATCCATTGCTGTAAATTTTGCAGTTGTTACAGTGATTGGACGTAGCGTGTTTTGTAGGAATATCAGCAAATCTTTTCGGAGCTCAACATCGAACTCATACCAACTGCATCTGAAGAAAGCATCTCCTACCCTTAAGCTTTGGATTTTGATGACTTCTCCCAAGTACGTGAATATCAGGAGCTCCATCAACGTCATGAAAACATACTGACCCAAATTCAAACTTTTCATGAGAGAGTTGGTAGTCTGCAAGCAGAAAACATTCGAATAAATCTCAACAAACGAAGCAATTAAAAAAATGGTTAAGGACAGCAGAATGTTTATGAAATGGTTCATACTCACATTAACGAACACGAAAACCAAAAAGCATAGTTGTACGGTCATCTGAAGCGACTTAACAAGGCAGAATGTATTATAGAAATTCTCGAGAGCATAGCACACTTGCAGGATGCCCTGATGGTGACGGATGCAGTCTGTAAGTGCTTCTCTTATGGCTACACGAGTGTTTATTGCAATGACATTCTGCTTGTTCCCACTGAAATTCTCGAGCTGCTCCTCGCTACAGTAGTACTGGTTGGGCTCTTCATTTTCCCTGTCAAGGGTATGCTGTTTATCTCTGAAAGCAACATCAAGAATATTTAGTAGAGAAACATAAGAGGAAATAAGTATTTAATGTGACTGGATTTGCCACTTGCAATGATAACGAGCTTTTATGGAAATTATGAAAACATTTAAAAAAAGAGTAATTTAAGTTGACAAAGACAGCGGAAAAATTCAGTTGCTGAAGCACTTAAAACTTATTTGTTACCCCATTCTTTCATAGCTCTCTCCGCTGATAATGCTGGCAGTGTGCTGGATGTTTTTGAAACTACAAAACAATATATCATACTGGCCGCATATCAAAATAACCAGCGCCACGTACATACCGCTACCGTTACCAAAGACCAAACCTATTTGCACTTGAGCGAGAAATTGGATGAAGTACAGGGTTTCGTAGACATACTGCCTCTGAAATTTTATAAATCATGCAATGAAAGAATAAAAGTAAAAGCATATTAATAGAATTACTTACTTTTTCGTCAAAAGGAAACCAAGCCTCGACCGGCAGAGTACGTTCGTGGACTAGAAATGGATAGACTGCCCAAAGCATGACAGCTGCAAAGCATGATATCGTCCAAATGATGGCAAATTTACGTGTCTTTTCGTATGAATCCATGACGTGAATGTATGTAAGACCTAGTTATAAATAAGGAGAAAAATGCTGTTCAGAGCTATAATTTTACTTATTACGTTATAGTTCAAAGATTGCTTCAGGTTTCGCATGAATTCATAGTACAGTTTGGTGTTTAATTTATTGGATTTGGCTCTTACTACCAAAGGTCTGTCGCTGCAGATAGTGGCTCATAGCTAGTGGCGTTTTTACTAATTTTCGAAGAAAATTAGTATTAAACTCGTTTTGCCGAAAATTCATATATAGGTCCGTGATTTGCTAAAACTTATATATCCTAAACCTTTTGGAGGCGGCGAGCGTTTTAGTGAATTTTGAGGTATTCCTATATTTCCAAGCAGTGTAAATTTTTGTTAAAATAAATGTTTGGGAATAGAAACTTATTAAGTTTTAAAAAATTGGAAATTTTGAGCCGTGTGTGGGTGCAGCGTGCCTAAAAGTAGGCAAGGATTTTTTTTTCAAATTTTGATTTGTTATTACTTCTGATAAAAACATTGGATCATCGTGAAATTTGCAGAGCATATTGATATTGACTAAGATTTAACACACATGAATTTTCAAGATAGCGCGCTGTAGCTGCAGCAGGCTCCGGAAAAAAATATTTCATATCATTGACCCTCCTGAAAATTTTTTGATTTTTGACAAAAAATTCAAATCATTGATAATTTTTTACCTTTATTCATCATGTCAAATTGAAATTTTTAAAATTCGGATTTGCACAAGAACGGCAACCCATCACCAAATTACCTTTATTTTCAGCACTCGAAAGTTCTGTTCACGAGAACTGACGACCGGCTTATCCGATCATAATGAAATTGACAGGACATGTTGGTATTAGCCAGGACCAGGTCTGAGAGAAGTAAATTTCAAATGCGGGCAACCCTGTGGTAGTGGTACTATCTTGAAAAATCACTGAGAAAAAAAGCCGGTTTTTTGCCTATAACTTCCGATTCAGCCATCAGATTTTAACAAAATTCACACAATATTTGGATCTTACTTTAAATAACATTCGGTAAAATTTGGCTGAAAAATCAGAGAATAGAGTTGCCAGCTATGGTGATTTTTATCTCCTAAATCTTGCAAATTTGCTCAGGAAAATAAAGCTTTTTTCCCTATAACTTCCGGTCCAGTATAGAAATCAAAACGAAGTTCATGCAGTAAACGGACCTTAATGTGAACCAAATGTCGCAGGAATTTCGTACAAATATCCTGAAAGGGCTGAGCAATTATGTCATTTGATTTGCAAATGGGGATGATCCTGCAATGAAAATTAACAACAAAAATCAATGCTTTAAAAATTTGAAAAGTGTTGAGGGTGGTAACCTTAAAATTCTTTTCACGCGTATAACTTCCAGCGCAATGATTCAATCGAAACAAAATTTACTGGTTGGGTTTAACTTGACGTGAAGCAGATTTGGTATAAATTTTGCATTGCTGCTGACACAGGGTAACTAGCATTAGCCATTTTCGTAAATATTGCACCAACAGATGCTTCAAATTACATACTTATATGCAAAGCATTTGCAATAAAAATAAGAAACCAATTTTTAAATTTTCCGAGTTTTGAACATTTTTTGGCCAGCAGCCTCATACAACGTTTAACCGCTGAAACTTTCGATGAAATCCTCCGATGAGAACAAAATTCAAAGGATAAGTTGATTTAAGTATGAGCTTGTTAAGGTAAACTTATTGCTGCTTCGTTGGGAAAGTGCTGCCAGCACTGAACATTTTCATCATTTTTGTTATATATAGTTGAGTTTTGTTGCTTTCGATAAGGAATCCTCATCATCGATGGCGCGACAGCCCAAGTCGGGCCTTGGCCCCCAGTAACGTCCGCCTCCAATCGTCTCGATCCTGCGACCTGGTTCTCCAATTATTGAGCCACAGTATTGACCTGCTGTCTGCGTCTATCGTGTCTTCCGAACGTTTCCTCGGCTTACCAACTGGACGCTTCCCTTGTGCTCTACCTTTCAACGTTCTTTTAGGTAGTCTATTGGCCTCCATCCTCTAGACGTGGCCAGCCCATTGCAACTTTCGTAACTTAATGCATGTGGATACAGGTGGGTCGTCATATATATGGTACAACTCATGGTTGTATCGCATTCTCCACTCTGTCCCTTTTTGTATGGGGCCAAAAAATCGTTGTAGCACTTTACGCTCAAATACGTCCAGATCCTTTTCGGAGTCCGAAGTCAAAGTCCAGGCTTCGCTTCCATAGAGAAGCACAGGTTTACTGAGTGTTTTGTATATGCGAAGCTTATTATTCCTGTGCACGTTCGTAGACTTGTTTGCTGCATTTATCCGTCTTAAAATTTCGTCAATTTTACTGCCTGCATTGTCAAGGTGGACTCCTAAGTAGATGAAGCTATCTACATTCTCGATGTTGTAGTCTCCTGAGGTCAAGTTTTGTCTGATTGGCGCCATTTTTCTTGTTTGGGTCATAGATTTGGTTTTATCTTCGTTGACCCGTAGATTTATTTTCCTTGCTTCTGACTCCAAACTGAGGAAAGCTTCCTTTGCTTCTGATATGGTCCGTGCCATAATGTTGACGTCATCGGCGTATGCTACTATTTGCGTGGACTGGAACAGTAGTGTGCCTGTTGTATCAGCTGGTATTTTTCTGATGATGAGAGCAAGGTTGAATAGCATCGGGGAAGTCCATCTCCTTGCTTTAAGCCTGAGTTAGTGTGGAAGCTGTTGGTTAGGTCACTGTTGACTTTGACTTGAGATTCGGCGTTCATTATTGTCACATTGGTCATGAGGACGAGTTTTGTTGGAATTCCCAAGTTGAGCATGATTCGGTAAAGTGTATTTCTATCTACACTATCATATACTTGCTTGAAATCTACGAAGACCTGGTGCACGTCGATGTTATACTCCCAGCATTTTTCAAGCACCTGTTTGACTGAGAATATTTGATCTATCCTAGATCGTCCGGACCTGAAGCCACCTTGATACTCTCCTATGATGTTATCACAGAAGGGCTTCATTTTGCGTTCTATAATTTTGGACAACACTTTATAGGACGAGCATAATAAAGCAATGCCTCTGTAGTTTTCGCAACGTAATTTGTCTCCTTTTTTGTAAATGAAGCATATAGTACTTTTTCGCCAATCGTTTGGCAACTGTTCTGCTGCCCAAACTTTGAGTATTAATTGGTGGAGAATGTTGCAAAGAAGAGTTCCACCATTACTGAGTAATTCGGGAGGTATTCCATCTATTCCAGGAACTTTATTTATTCGAAGGTTACGTATGGCTGCCAGAACTTCTTCGAATGTTGGTGGAGAGATGTGAATGTCCTGTTCTGCTTCTGGGATATTTCGATCTGCTGAGTTTGTCGTCGGCGCGGGATTAAGCAGCTGTTTCAAATACCGTGCCCATCTTTCTTTAATATCGACCGAGTTACTGATGATGGATCCACTTTCATCCTTACAAAGTCTCGTTCGTGGTTTGTATCCCTCGCGTAGCTGTTTGATTGAGGAATATGCAGCTTGTAGATCGTTATAGGTCATGTTTTCGTTCAGTTTCTGGATCTTGTCGTTGGTAAGTTGGCGTTACTTTTGACGACACATTTTTATTGCCTGTCGCTGGAGGATGTTATAGTTTTCGGTTTTAGCCCGTGTCGGTCGTTGGATTAACTCTTTGTAAGCCTCATTTCTCTTTGTGATAGCATCTTGACACTCATCATCGAACCAGTCATTCCGAGAGTTTTGGCGTTTATGTCCTAAGGTATTTTCTGGTACTGCTACTGTTTTGCCTCCGATAAGGAATGGTTGATATGATTCTACAAAAAAGTGAATTACGCCTTTCCACATTTTTTGTCACTCAAAGACAATTTCTTCGAAAATTAGTTATCTAGCGGTTCTGATGCGCTAGACTTTTATTTTTTAATGAATTGACCAAACGCTTTGAAATAGTCTGTATAACGAATGGGACATACACTGATTACTTTAAATATTCAAGGCAATCAAAAACCTAGATTTTTCATTAATTTCTAACTCAACTTACTATGCTGCTTAACCATAATATTCAAAAATTGATATTCACTGCGTTTATTGTTTTATATAAAAGCAAATTAAGTAATTACATTTTTCATACCTTTGGCTGACCTCTGCCGAAAGTTCTTGTTGATCAACGATACCAAACGTTGTAACTTTTTCCCGTTGGAAATAAAATATACCGTCGAAAATAGGCAGAACGAATAGATTAAAATTGAAACTAATATTCCAGCTATCCGATCCAATCCTCCAGACCAATTTATGTGAACTGCTACAACTTGAAAAACTATCATTGGAGCACACAGTAAAATCACAAATATTTCGTAGAGCCTAGCAAAAGCTCTCAGCTTCCAAGATGAGCGTTTCTTTTCAACGGAATCCAAAGGCCACATTGCTATTATTTGAAGTAGGAATCTTTCGAATTGGAAAAAGTCCTGGATTTTACCCAATGGCTTCATGAAAACCATAAAAGGTTTGTTATGAAACATTTTAAACTGAAAACTTTTCCTTTTTCTAATTTAGCCTGAGCTAAGGTTTACACAACGCCACCACCGTTACAGCTTTATACTCACAGAATAAGTGGTAACGTGCGGCTTGGACTTAAATATCTTAAATTTGATTATAGGTTCTCTTGGCGGCTCTTGTCCGAGGAAATAATTTAAATTTTTGATGCGCTAAGATTGTGAAAGTGTCATATCATAATAAATTTTTGGGTTCAAGGTTGGAATGCCACATGTAATAAATGGTCGAACATTTATCGATAGTTGAATCGATATCAAACGAATCTAAATTGTTTGCAGCTCTCGCGAATTTTATTTGAAATATTTTTACATTTTTATGCTAATGAATGAAGTTGAGTTCTTTGCAAGGCACCACCCCGAAAAGTTTCAAAATTTAGTAAATTTCATAAATAAGAATCAGTGATATTGCACAATTTGCTATATTTGTAGTTGAGAAACAAGTCTTCGATAAATTCGCAAACAATATCAAATATTGGTTGATCAGTCGATACTAAAAACAATTTGTTGTATCCTGTATAGAATGAATCAGTTTTGATGGCATTTGAATAATTTTCACACTTAAAATAGTTACATTTTCGTCAATGATAAGTTTTTCGTACAGGAAAAAGGTAGCTAACTTGTAATCATAGAGCTCATTCGTTATTTTTAAGTCCACATTATCGACGCTAATTCAAACATTTACACACATTTGCTTTAGAATACTCCATCAAAGGAAAATTATATGCTTTTGGACACCAGCGACACGTGACTCAATTGCTTCAATTTCGAAAATTTGGTAGGGCGATATTAGCGTTAATGGTTTATTTCTTACCTAAACTCTTTCTCGGGGAAGTTGTTAAGCTAATGTTTGTATGTATAAGTGATTAGTTTTGCTGGATGCGAAAAGAAATCGATACACAATCACACTGATTGATTTGGCTGGGTCCAATTTGAGCATGTTAGTCATAGAACAATCTCGGGAGATCACCAACGAAAAAGCGGTGTTCGTGCAAATATTTAATGGATATTTTACAAAGTTGAAATACAGTAGTCCCTCGACTTACGTCGGAATTAGGTTCTGAGAATATGCGACGTAAGTCGAAAACGACGTAACTCGAGAGTAGAAGGAACCCCAGGCGATAAATGTATAAACTTTCATTTTTTGAATATGAATGTATTTATTTTTTAAGTTTGTACATGATTCATTTTTTTAAAGAAAGTCGTGGGTTTTCGTCTACATAAGTTTTATACTTGCACCCTTCATGAAGTGTTTATACACGACTACACGTTAAATTGCAGATAGAAATGAAGGCAACAAGTAGAAACCGGAATACGTATTTATAAAACTTACGAAGAAGAAAATAGACGGCTTTAAATATGTACATATTTGACATAAAGCATTAAAAAGCAACACATTAATTGTTATCATCTTTAGAATGAATAGCCTCTATTTCTACTGTTTGTGGGTTGACTGGTTTACTGGCGAAGAAGGTCGAAATTCGCGTTTGGGGCAAAGTTTGTTTTCTTTTTTCTTCGACCAACTGCTAGTAATCGTTGACAGAAGTGTAGACTTTGTTTGAAATTTTTGCACTTCTTAATTTGTCGGGATCATTTTCTTTGAAGATTTTTATATATATGATTAGTAATGCTTTATAAGAAAGATTATTGGCTTGCAAATATTTCTTTATTGTCGGACAGAAACGTTGATCAAACCAATCACGAAATATATTAAAAGTAACCCAGGCCTTTTTGTTGCACCTCCGAATAACCGGTCGATTTTCCTTGCATACAATTTTGAAAGCCCTTGGATTTTTTGATTGATAAACAGCAAGAGGTTTCAGTTTCAAATCACCTGACGCATTCCCTCCAAGAAGCAAAGTAATCCTGGATTTTTCTGCCTTAAAGCCAGGAACTCTTCTTTCTTCAATCGAAAGAAATGCTCTTGAGGGCATTCGTTTCCAATACAGGCCTGTTTCGACAGCATTAAACACCTGCTGTGCACAATATCCTCTATTTTCAATAATATCATGTAAAGTGTCGCATCGCACTATCCGCAAACCATCCATTGCTGGCAACGAAAGTATCTCCTCGATTCAAGTTTGCTTGTTCGAATAAGCTATTTTCCTTCGCCTTAATAGTTAACGTGCTCACCGGCATATTTTGATGGTTCAGGTCTTTGATCCAAATAATCAACATTTTTCCCAATGCAAACGCCAAATACGAAAACTTTCCTGCGAAAATCGTGCTCACACAATTCTGGGAATTTCCTTTTACCAGAGGAACAGTTTTCATATGAACAAACATCTGTTCTATGAAAACGGCGACGTAAGTCAAGGGACGGACGACGTGATTTCAAGGGTTTGATCTCAAAGTAATGAACGACGTAAGTCGAAAAAACGTATAACAAGGGAGACGTAAGTCAAGGGATTACTGTATCTTAAACCCGATTTTAGTGTCAGTACAAATTTGTTAGCTTTTTGCCTTTCCAGTAGTAGGGAATGCACATGCATTTTAATTATCCTCGTATTAAATAGTTTTCAAATGGATTATATTTTTTTTTTGTTTTGGAAATTGAGCCGGAACCGCTTTCGCATTACTTCAGCTCGGCCGTTCTAGTAGCACCTGCCAGGTGTGGCAATGGCTTACTTCCGTTCTGTCAGACTTTCAGGAGTCTATGAAGCATACTTCCTCTTTTTTCAAGCGCAATACTAGCTTCGCATATGCTGACACAGCTAACCAGGTGTAATTTGACTGTAGCATCATCTCCACGATTGACTCCGGAGTCACAGGGTCAATAACAGAGAAAAGCATGAGTCGCTCTTTTCTGAAGTGGATGCAATGGAAAAAGACAAGCAAAGCGTCATGACTTTCCTTAGCAAAATACATTCAGAGCTCCGTTTATTAACTTTCCCCATTTTGTGAAGGTATACCCTGAAGTAACCGCGACTCGATAGAAACTGGTATACGTAAAATTTTATTTCATCGTGGTCGCGATTAAGCCAAAGTTTTAAGCCCCGAACTGGCCTAATCGTCCATGATTCCTTCAAGCTCGTAGCCCAGTGTTCTTTTGTCCATTTTGTGAAGGTATACCCTGAAGTAACCGCGACTCGATAGAAACTGGTATACGTAAAATTTTATTTCATCGTGGTCGCGATTAAGCCAAAGTTTTAAGCCCCGAACTGGCCTAATCGTCCATGATTCCTTCAAGCTCGTAGCCCAGTGTTCTTCACAAAGCTCAAACGTTTGCACTCGGGCTTTAGCAGCCAATATTCCCATTCCTGTTCAGCTCAAGAACACCTCCCTGCGTTAGCTCGCTAATTGACTATTGGGATCACGCTATCACTAACACGGCGTTTCTTGCAACTGTTCTGCAACTACTTGTAATTCACAGCGCTCCCCACACTGGACGCTCACCATCCTATTTCGATACTTTTCAAACCCTACCGTAGTGGTCCATATTTCCAAGCTATACCATTGAGATTGTGACCGTCATAAGGAGGTTTCGTTTACTCGTACTAGGACCGTGAATGTTTGATATGAGTTTCCTAAGCGAGATAACAGCCAGTAACTCTCTATCGCATAGTTTTCGAATATGCTCTCCATAGGTCAACTCGAAGTCTAATATTACTCGAAGATATTTAACCAATTTTCTGGTCTCAAGTACTTTAGAGCCAACCGTCATGGGTATAATTGTTGGTATTCTCCTCTTCATCAGCATGACAATTTTAGTTTTTGCGATTGCATGCTGGAGACCATGGCTTTCCATCCAGCCTTCAACTCTACTCATTACATGGTTGAGTTTGAGTTGGGCGAGGTGAGAGCTTTTAGATGGGATGGCAGTGGCTACATCATCAGCATAACCCACCAAGAGCACGTCTTCCGGCATTTCGAGGTAGAAGAGACCATCATAAGCAATATTCCATAGGTGCATTTGGCCCAAGAATGGAGCCTTGAGCCGCTCCAGCTTTAATGGTTTTTCATACAGTTCCCGGATTCGTTTCATAAATCAAATGGCGATCTTTCAAGTAGTCTCGTACCAATGGTAGCAAATACTCCTCAACCTGAAAATGCCACTGCAGAAAATCCAATATCTCACCGAATTAAAAGCATAACGGACGTCTAGCGTTACCAAAAACACTATGGGTCTAGCCTGATGACAAGTGGCTACTGCGCAATCTACCCTTCTAGAAGATTCCTCAAAGTATTAAGCATGCAGAGAGGTAACGAGAGAGGTACGCTCAGAGAGGTACGCTCATGGTGTGCTATGATCTCCCTTTCCATTTGCAATTAGAGATAATTGAAGACACCCGCCAGTAAACATTCATTATACATTCGTTGTAATGTCGACAGGTGTCTCTCCACCACTACTTTGAGAACTGTTGAATTAGAAAGAATTCAGTATAAATTTTTAAAGTACTATACGTTGCTTTTAAACTTCGTTATATTTATTTTGAGATCATGGCGTTGCTAGACAATATGTCTCTGCAGGCTCGTCAAGCATGCTATGAAGTCACATTCTTATATAATTTAATAAAAGGCAATTTGGATTTCCCTGATCTCTTTAGCTTATTGCAATTTCTAACTAGATCAAACGATATATTTCTTTTAGATAAAATTAGGTCAAAACTGGTAAAAACCAGAACTCCCCTCTTATGAGACTCCGAATTACGGGCAATATTTTTTGTAATCAGGTTGATTTTTTTAATGATTCTATGAATACAATTAAGCAAGAGTTGTGCACTTTTTTTCTCCAATGGTTAAATTAGATATAGGATGTATAATAGTATCGTTCAATTTTCAATGTTATTACCACTAGCTTAATAGTTGGCATTGTTTTCATTAGCTTTATTTAAGGATTTTATAACAGTCCCTAAAATTTTTTAATTTATTTTTAAGTTAGTTTAAGTTATAAACATAGTTATGAAATGGATTTTTTGCCATGAATAAACAAACAAACAAACTTCAACCGTCTGGACCTTTTCAATTCTTCATTCTGATGCTCAAACTGCGTGGTTCTTCGACAGGGAACAAAGGGACATCTTCCTGACGGACTGTGTGATCGTTTTCTGCTCTCACGTTGTGCTGTGCACAATATTCCTCAGGGCCTCTACCTCCATACGTGGGTCGGGATCCATGTGACTGAGTCTACCCGATACTATTTTGTAGCCTTGGCTGCATGGGTCTCGGTCTACTTCTTTACTTATAAATTTCCACATTTTGTTTTCTTTCACTTTATAGCTATTCGCAGTTTTTTTTTGCCTTAGACCGCTGTGCTCTGCACCTCAGTTCCGCTAACTCCTCAGTCCACAAATAACCCTTCTGTTTTCCCGGTAGTGACTTAAGAAGTGGCATTGACGCATAACACACTCGCCGAACTTCGCGCGTGGTAAAGTTTACCATCGTACCTATTTCCCCGGGCCCCATTGCTACTCCAACTTGGCCTGTGCTGATCTCTTCAGCAAAACTGGTCTCAAGTGACTCTAACAGCTTCCTCCTGTTCAAGTTAGAAATATACCACCCGAGTATCTTCACTCTAGAGTTCTGAGGGGCCGGGCTTTCCTCTGACAAGCAGAAGGTAATATACTTGTGGTCACTTCCAGTGTACTCCTCCATCACTCTCCAGTCCCTCGCCATCATAGACAACGGGAATGGTCTCACCAAAGTCTGGTCTGCGGTACTTTGGTGTTGAGTCCCTGTTCACCATGACCATACTCAGCCTGGACACTATTTCCATAATTAAATTCCCCGTGCAAATGGATTATATTGAATCATTCATTTATTGACGATTGAAAACAATATTCATATTTATGGCCTACGTCAAATTGACTATTTTTCTGTGAACCTAATGACCCACTCTTGTAAACGTAATCAGAATAGAAAGATATAAGACATCTTCATCTTGTGACAAACACGACAATTAGGTTGAGCGAAATCATTTTAATTTTTTCGGTATTTAGCAAAATCCGAGGCTAGGCTACAGTAGATTTATATTGCTTTGAAATAACAGCCACAGAAAAGAAAAGCACCTAAAAAATAATTATTTTTCTGATCCATATCAATATCAGCAAATGCCTCCGTTGCAGGTTGTTTTTCTGCCGCATATGCAATTTTAAGTTGTGGACAAAAATGTTTTATCTTTGGCGAAAAAGCAAGCTGTAGCTACGTCTTTCAACTCTTCATTGTTTGATAACATCTTCCCGCGAAGTAATTTTATCAATTTCGGCAAAAGATAATAATCTTTGGGAGTCAGGTCAATAGGGTATGTGATTTAAAATATGGAAGCCCCATTTATGCAGAGCAGCCAATGCAAAACGACTCTTGTGAACAGGCGCATTGTCATGCAGAAGTAGGACAACTTTTGTTAATTATTCACTTCCTTTTTCTTTGGTGGCTTCTTTCAACCACTCTAGAATTGTAGCGGTCGTTAAGAAACGCTTTTTTTAAAATTCAGTCCACAGGATGTCTTCTGAGTCCCAAAAACGGCCGCTATGACTTTTCCAGCAGACTGTGGCAACTTGAACCTTTTAGGTGGTGGTGGGCCCTTTTTGTGTATTTTCTTAGAGTTTTATTTGAGGTCAGGTTCATAGTGATTATTTCATCTTCGTCTTCACTGCAAAGGTCCAAAACCATGCAACAGCACTCCACATGCTGTTGTTCCAAAGGTGGTGTGAACGTTCTTGACACCCACCTTGCGCTGATTTTTGTCATGGCAAGATGATCGTGAAGAATATTGAAAATAGTTGTATCTAATATTCCAACGATGTCTGCGAGCTAATGTATCTTTGGTCTAGGAGTGGTCACTTTGATTGGCCGTCTTGGCCCTTGGTTTAAACCGTAAGCGCTTGTCATCTCTTCCGTTATGATTTCAGCCAACTTTCCTTGTTTGGTGAGGAACTTTTGGGAACAGCGCGGTACTCAATTTTCTCTATATTTTACACTTTCTTCTAGATTGAGTTGCTTGTTCGACGATAATGCAAAAACTGATGACTCGATTGAAATAAAATTTGATATTTGTACTTATAATGAGTCTCTGAGCTCATTACGTTTCATTAAACTATTCTCATTAATGATCTAACTATTCGCTCTGTGAGTCTAATGACCCACTCTTGTAAACGTAATCAGAATAGAAAGATATAAGACATCTTCAATATTGTTCGCCTAAACATTTTTTCAAGTACATTACTTTTCATCAGATATACACAACACGAGATACATTACTTAGTTACTGGTCTACATTTTCTTCGAGCTGGTTATTGTGAACTTTAACTGGCTTTAAACTTAACGGAGGTAGGTTTGAAAGCTGGTTGATTGGTGCATTCGATAAAGCTTCTTTGAATAATCTACATTAAGTTAGATTTGATTGGGATTGTAAATGTTGTCCATTGTATTGAAAGTGTTACGACCACAAACGGTTATTTTAACGATTTCTTCCTTACATTAGAAGTAAAACGTGTGTAAATGTGACTTTCCAAATACTATTAAGTAAACGAATCATAATTTCGTTAAGTTTCTGTTAGTGCCATCTATGAAAGTAGAAGCATATACTCATGTTGCCGCATGTGGAATTGATCTGATGATGTGCATAAGTTCATATATCTTTCATTGCGCGTAGCTTGCTTGAAAAATAAAGTCGAAGTTATACAAAAATGGAGAATTTGATTGTGCATTGAACATTTTTCTAGTTCTTTATGTTGTCTACAAATAAATGTCAGCTACTTCATTCATATCATTTTTTCATAGCGCAGCATATCCTAACTTTAGCCTATTGATTAGATTAGCCCATTAAGCCTATTAACTTCAACTCTGGAAAATTCTTCACCCTGATATTGGAACTAAACAAAATACAGAGATGAGGAGAATCGTGCAAAAACAAGAAAATGAGACTGATAGGAAAGATCCAAACAACTTTTCGATTATGATTTAGTAATTCGCTAAACAAAATTGTTTGAGAAGTAAGAGAATTAAAGATTGATCTAAAAAAGCTTAAATCTTTCTGAAACTAAGATAATGAATTTTAGCCTAAATTAGTAATTAATAAATTAATAAAAGTTCTCAACCGATTCTTATGAAACTTGGCACACGTTTTTTTTTATAGTATAAGCTTCTAGTATGAAATTTAGCATTATTGTCTGAAAAACTGTCGACAAAAGGGTCAAAAATCGTACTTTTTATGAGGCCTGCTAATTCACGATTTTTTGACTTTGTTTTCTTAGTTCAACTAGAAAATACATGTTTAATAAACACACTGCAACCCATTTTTTGATTTAAGATTGCTATAACTGATGCTAAAAATCCCGCCGATTGATGTCTTTCACCGCGAGGGTCTCAGGAAATTGGCTACTACGGCGGCCAGTTTGAAAAATAAAAATTAAATTAATCAGATTTACGTATTTTAATATGTAATGAATACCCATGATCGCTTTCAAAACGATTCATTGATTCCTTCTATTTTAAATGAGCCTCTGAAAAACGGTCTAAATTCAGGCGCTTACATGTATCCCCGGCCTTAACACAGACCTAAGCCTTATGCACATCCATATTTTTCGGTTCTCTTTTAAATACTTTTTGAGTTGAACTAGAGGTTATGCTCCTGTTTTGGTTACTTTTTATATATATCTCACCAATAACCACTGAAAGACAATTTAAACAATTATTATGTCAAATTAAATCATCTACGCGATGTTAATTACAGTTGATTACCATTCGTTGCCTCATGGGAAATATTATAAAAATTTTAAGCGTATTAACTGAAAATAACTCTTCTTTTTAATCCCACAATTGAACATCTGAATTTTCAGTATTGTTTCAGGAGAGGGCAAATACAATTCATAGGACTCGTATATCTGCAGGTTGAATTGGAGATGACGGAGCATTCTTACAAAAATTTATTTTCGATACAAATTCGATTCTTCAAAATCGTCGCACAGTGGCCGTTTGACATCACAGGATATCTACCCAGTCATCTGCATTTTCTCCAGTCTTTCTTATGGAAATCGTTTCGAGTGTTTTCTGTCGTCTTGGCTAGTCATATGACTATCCTTCATCTCAAAACGTCCTACGATTCACTTGCAGATGGATTGGATGCGTTTGCAGAAACGTCAACAGTTTCACTTGTTTACGTATTTTGCTTGTTCAACACGATATATTTCCAAACGAGACACACACTGCTCCGAGAAACTATTGACTTTGCAAACTCGACTTTTCGTCGACGATCAGCGAAAGGTAAGTTGAAAATAGTTGTAAATCATAAAGTTCTAAGCTCTCTGTAGCCATCCATAAAATTATAAACCAGTAGTGATGGGCTCAAAAATGCCAAACAGTTTGCAAAAAAGGTTTGGCTGCAAAAAACGAAGAAACAGTTTTTCCAAATAACGACAAACAGTTTTTCTGAACAATCATTTTTTCTAAAACGAGCCGTTTTTCTAAAAAGAACAATTTTTCTAAACGAACAATTTTTCTAAAACGAATAGTTTTTCTAAAACGAATCGTTTTTCTAAAACGAACTGTTTTCATAAAACAAATCGTTTTCCTTAAACGAAACGTTTTTCGTTTGTTTCGTAATGGAAAACTGTTTAGCTGCGGGAAATGGATGTTCAGAGGCAAAGCAGGAAATGAATAACCCTATATAATACGAGGTTGTCACACTTATTAAGTGCGTATATTTGTATCTGGTTAGGGTAAGTAGCATTGAAAACAGAAACAGTTACTGTTGTTTTGAATGCTGCTTACGAGAACGAGCTCTCGATGGCATACAACCATGTATTTTAATTCTTTACGACCATGTGGTTACTGATTGACTTATAATTATACGGTTGATCAAGCAGATAATATATTGGAAAATTGGGACAACACAAGTACCAATTTAGCTTGGAAGCGCATGATACTATCAATGAATGATTATGATATGATGGTGGAAGACATAAGACAAGAAAAACATAATACGCAAAAATTCAATGTACTGAATTAATTGAAGATTATTCAAACTATGAACCATATTTCTGAATTGAACTACAGTCAATCTCGGTTGTAACGAACCTCTAGGAACCGTGAGAATTGGTTCGTTATAATCAAAGTTCGGTATATCCAAATAACTAAAAACCAAGAAACATTTTTTCCGTAAGTTTATTGAAAGCAAAATAATAATATTTTCATTAATGAGCAAAATATATATGTATGTATGTACTTCAAGATAATACCAAAACGAAAACTCAATTTCCAATTAATTCGAATTATAGTATCAAATGTCCATGAATACGTAAATTTTTTACTTAAAATAGTCTCTTATTTTTGTTTGAAGCTCTTGAATTTTCAGCGTGTCTGTATAAGCTTCAATTTCCACCAAATTATTTAAAATATTTTGTAGTACATCATGAGACTGGAAAAATCGACGCAGTTCTGTTAGTGTTTGCACTATTAATGTAGTAGTTGCAACTGGACCTTCAGTTAACTCGTCCTCAGTTTCACTATCAGAGCTTCCATTATGTTCCATGGCTTGAATATCAGCAACTAACTCGTCGTCCGTTAAAAATGTCGAGGTTAAAAGACTGGCATCAATACAGATACATTGTTTGTATAAATAAACAAGTAGGAAATTTATGTATTTACATTGAACTTTTAATATAAATATATATAAATAGTTACTATATATACACTACCGTGCAAAAGTAAAAGGACATCATCTAAATAAGTGATTTTTTGAGTTTGTGATTGTTTTTTATTGTGTTTAATAGCATTTTATGATTAAATCTTGTATACAAACTAGAAAATATACTATTTTGCTATGATTTGTGTTCATTGAATCCAAATTTGCATGAACATTTTTAAAAATACCGAAAATATCAAGACAAGTCATATCAGGTTTTTTTCATCAATGTGTCCACCTCGTGCTTTGATGATTGCAGTGCAAATTCTTGGAAGCCTTTCGACCAATTTTTGAAGTGTTTCAGGTTGAGAGATTGTTCCAAGTCACTTTAAGACTGTACAACAACTGTTTTTCACTGGTCATCTGCATGTTCTTCACCTGCCGGTCGAGCTCATCCCATAATAATTCGATCGGGTTGATGTCAGGGGATTGCGGCGGCCAATCCATGATTTTGAGCACACTTTTCTCTTCCTTGGACCATAGATAGTTTATGCACAGAAGGGAGATGTGCTTGGGATCATTATCTTGTTGAAAGATAAATCCGTTGCCGATCAAACCAATGCCAGATGGAATGGCACTTCGTTGAAGAATATTGTGATAGTGTTCCTTCCGCATTATTCCGTCAAATTTGACCAGTTCTCCAACACCATCGTAGCTGAAACACTATCAAATCATCGCGGAGCCTCCGCCATGTTAAACTTTTGGCGCAATACATTGGGGATTAAACCGCTCATCTTTATTTCGACGAACATACTGGCGCCGCCTGGATCCAAAAAAGTCGAACTTTGATTCATCGGTCCATAACACAGATTTCTACTGATCTACAGGCCAATCTTTATATTTTCGAGCGAAAAATAGTCTTTTCAGCTTGTTTTGTGGTCGTAGAAGAGGTTTCTTCACAGCAACGCGACCAAATTAGCCCTTCTCTCGCAAACGACGTTTGACAGTATCCACCGAAATTGGGTTCGTCAGGGTTTCGTTGATTTCAGCACGAATCAGCTTGAGTTGTTTTTTTTTGTCGACCAGAGCGTTTTCAATTCATATTTGAGTTGGTTTCGGCCAACCGCTTCAATGTGGTTTCAACTCCAGACTTTGAAGCACCAACAATATTTGCAATTTCACGAATTGTTTTACCCAATTTTCTCAAAATAAGTATTTGTGAACGTTTCTCAAGTGAAATTTCCTTTTTTCGAGACATTTTCAGCGATCACAGTCGATTTTGCGCGTGTAAACAATAACGGGAATGAATTTGACAGTTCTAGTGCACACAGAGCACAGCAGAAGGCACAAAAAACCGTTATTTTTTTGACAGGCATTCAAATGATTCAGAGTGACTGTTTAAGACAATAGCGCCCTTATTTGAATAGTTTAAAATAAAATAATAGTGATTATATTTGAAATTACAGCGCAAAATTGATGCAACTTAAAAATAAGTTAGGTTCCTTCATAATTCTATCATTTTGACTAATAATAATCAGATGATTTAATGCTAATGTATGTAAATCATAATGAAAACGTATATTTTCTAGTTTATATACCAGATTTAATCATAAAATGCTGTGAACACAATAAAAAACAATCACAAACTCAAACAATGTATTTTTTCAATGATGTTCTTATACTTTTGCACGGTAGTGTATATATATATATGTATATATATATATATATATATATATATATATATATATAGTAAAATTTTAATATATATATATATATATATATATATATATATATATATATATATATATATATATATATATATATATATATATATATAGTACCTTTTAACCCATTTCAATTTCCTTTACTTAATATAGCAATTCTTCTAGCCTCAGGAGTTACTGTTACATGAGCTCATCATAGATTAATAGAAAGCGGACATGGCTACCTATATTTCATGGGAACATTTATCTTGGGGTTCTTCATATGTATGTACTGCTGCTTTGAATGCTTCTTAATAGCCATTCATTAAGTGGTAGCAAATCCTCCTCATCAAATTGATCGTTACTGTTGGTCGCCAATAGTCCTGCATGTTTAAATGCATAGATACTTTGTGCCAAGATTTGTGCAAAAGATTGATCGCATCAAGTAATGTGACACTAAGGCTTGTACCAGCATCAATGCTTTGAACAATGTTTAACAAAAGTGTGCTTTGATAATGACTTTTCAGCGAACGGATGACACCCTAATCCATGGGTTGTAATTTTGAACTGGTGTTCGGTGGCATAAACACCAGCTTTAAGGAATTCAGCTGCCCAATTTTTGGATGCGCAGGACAGTTATCAACTATTAATGCGGTTTTTCGTTTTTTCTTCGTTAGCTCTTGGTCCCATTCGCGTACATAGTTGATGAAAATGCCGGATGTCATCCAAGCTCGATTATTGGCACAATAATCAACAGGCAACCTTTTAATGTTTTTGAAACACCGGGGCCATTGTGACTTCCCGATAACGAGTAGTTTCGTTTTTTCGTGCCAGAGATATTGGCGCACACTAAAACAGTAACCCTTTCCTTCGCCAATTTGCCACCTTGGCACTGTTCGCCTTTAAATTTTAAAGTTTTATCGGGAGTCAACTTGTAGAAAATACCAGCTTCGTCAGCGTTAACAATGTCATCATCGCCAAACCTCTCTTTAATTGTAGACCAAACAGTGTTTATCCAATTGTTCACAACATTTGTATCTACGAATCTGGATTCGCCAACAATTTTGCTGCTACAAACATTATGGCGTGTCTTCCACTTATCAATCCAGCCTTCACTGCAGACAAATTCGTCTATAATTTTTCGAAAAAAATCTTCTGCTTTTGCCCTTAAGACAACCCCACTAATTGTTAAATTACACAATCTTTGTTGTGTGAATCATTTTAAGTGTAATTTATCCACATCATCATGCAACGATTTACGCATATTTTTTGTCCCACCATTCACACTTTCAAAGGCAAGAAGCAACTCGTCCTTCTTTTTCCACATTGTCGCAATTGTCGATTTGCTTATATTTTTCTCACGACACATCGCTTTGTTTTTTTCCACTTCGAATTTCGCGGATTATAATAACTTTTTCTTTTAGGGAAAACACCTTTCGCCTTTCACTCATACTATGTATGTATTTGGTTCCACTGTAAAAAAAAAAAACAGGCGATTGTGAAGAAATAACACTAATGGGCCGTTTAGACAAGCGTCCATGCGTCCACGCGTCCATGCGATCTAGCGTGTTTTGCTTACACGAGTCAATTTGATTTTGTTTATATAGGCGGGTCTAAAGCGAAGGAGGTGGAGTATGCTGATTCATGTACAATAGATTTTAAAATGATTTCTTTCGCTCAGTGGCATGTGTGGATGAATCATTTAAATATATGTTTTGTGGATGATTATTTTCTTATATAATGATGTGGATAATCTACATTTTGCATCCTTACGTGCATGACTATTACGAGAAAAAAATGAATGCATCTGAATATCTAGATACAAACATATATATGTAGGTATATATAGTCATATGGATAAATACATACAATTTTCTGTTACCAATATATTTGTACGGAGTAAAAAAAACATCATTATAAGCGTGTAAAATCCATCCACTTATCGCCTTAGCCCCGCCTTCAAAAAACTGGATTCGAGTTGACTTGACTCGTGTAATCTAAAAACGCTTGGACGCGTGGACGCATGGACGCTTGTCTAAATGGCCCATAACACGACGGCGGTATCAACTGCGAGCTGCCAGATTAATTCAGGAATGTGAAAATTACCGATGGCCATCTGAAATCTGAAGTCCAACTATTCATAATGGGAAATACCAAATTACGCAAGCATATGAACTAGCGCTGAATTATTGATGTGTGGGAATTCCCCTAATTTTTTGATTAGAAGTTCGTTCTATCCGATAATGATGTTTTCTCAGAAGTTCGTTATATCCGCTAATGATGACCCAATTGTGCGACCATTTCGTTCACTATATACGAGTGTTCTTTATAGCCGAGTTCATTATAACCAGTACTATTTCTAAGGAAAATAGTGAAAATTAGATGGGACTTGTTAAGTTGGTTCATTATATGCAAGGGTTCATTATAAAACGGTGCGTTATAGCCGAGGTTGACTGTACAAACATTTCAAATATTTATTTTGATGCTTTACGGATTTTCTTTCTTCAAAAGTTCTCTACTCTTATGTCGTTACCAAACTGTTTTTTAAACAATTTTGAAAAAACAGTTTGTTTTCGTTTTTTGAAAAAAAAAAAACGCCCATCACTATAAACCATCTTAAATTGTATTTACATTCATCTAACTTTAGTTTGGAAGGAAGGCCATAATTTTTTAAACATGGAGGCTGATTTTCGATTTCTTTTCTTAGGTTTGACTTACGTGACAATTGAAAAGTCTTATTTGCGCTCGAGTCGATTTTCACTCTACTGGATTTGTATGTGTGTTGGATCGACGATTTTTTGGTGTTTGTACCCGTTGACGTTGTCAGGAAAGAATCTCCCTTTGAAATGTTGGTATCCGTTTGATGAAAAGGTACGAGCATCCGACAGGAGTAGCAATAAACTGTCATCTAAACATACGTGTGCTTAATATAATTTCAGCAACCTTACGTATTCGAAGCAATGTATTTCATTCAATTTCTTGCCCAAACCCAACTTGGCATTGCGTTTCCGAATGCAAGTATGTCGTATGTAGCAGTCATAACGCTGGTATGCGGGCAATATGACATACTTTTCTGCAGCTTGAAGAATTTCATTTATACAGCTGAATTGAAAACACGAGGAGCTACAACCCATATGAGGCAAGACTGCAAAATAAATGGAATTTACGTGAATTTTCCGGTGACGCAATGGTGAAATGATTTTTTTCTTCAATTTGTAGACTTCTGCAAGGTGAACATGACTTTTCGAAGGAAGAAGTGAATCAGTATTACTGTGAAGAGGAAAAATATGAAAATTTAAATGAGATACGTGCAGGAAAAATCAAGAGTCCATGGCTTGAGCAAGAAAATATGAAAAAATCTTTGAACGATGCGCTGAAGGACTGTGCAATACACCACCAGAATATCCTGAACGCATGCAACAAAATCGAGCAATTTTTTAGCCCTATCTGTTTCGTCAAACAAATGCAGATAATGTTTCAGCTGTGCTTTATGGCATTTTTTGTGGTCAATGTGAGTATGGAACATATTCTATTTGTTCTACTGTGCAACGTCCTTTGCTATTTTTTGTGCATTTACTGGTTTTTCCAGTTGCGTTTGAAAATATATGATCTTGTTTAGCTCTAGAAAAATTCCTACATGGTTTACCTTTCCACGTTATGTTCCTAGGCCGATGCAACATGGTTTCGACTGATCAGCATTGGCCAGTACCTATCGTTGACCTTGGTCGAGATAACTCTGCTTACTTACTATGGAGAAACCTTACAACGACACAGTGCTTGCGTTGCTGATGCTCTCGCAAGATCCGATTGGTATCAGGTCAGTCGGTTAGTCAAACAGGATATACTAATTGTGTTGATTCGAAATACTAAACCGGTCAAACTGACTTCCGGGAAATTTTCTACAATGGACATAGAGAAATGGAAAACAGTAAGTTTTTACAGTTTTTTTCTTTCCTAATACAGTTTTCGCTTTGCTTTTAGGTACTGAAAACGGCATTCTCCTTCTTCACCTTGCTCCAAAATTTGAAATAGTGAAGCAGTCATTGAATCAAGACGTCTTAATATTATTCTCTATAAAAATGCTATTGCCGCATAGTAAAAATTTTAGCAATCGTTAGAAGTTTCATTACAACTGGAAAATCATTTGAAATAAAAGTATTTAAATTGTTTTCAGTCATGCAAAGAAATTTCATCACAGCCTATAAAAAATGTCAGCGATTTTTTTCAGCGAAAAGTATAAGGACTGGATTAGCTCATTTTTGATAAACTTAAGATACTAAGTCGTACCTGAAAAATCTCATGCAGGGCAAGTCTTTGATTATCAGAGCAATGAAAGCCAAAAGAACAAATGGTTTCTTAACTGAAACTACAACAGCTTGGATACAGCATGTAGCAAAATTAAGCTAGCGAAAATATAAAACCAAAAAACAATATTTATCGTATCACTTTAACGACGGAACTGCAAAAAATCGATCCAGATACTAAATTGTTAAATTTCACTGAGAAGAGTTGAAGAGTTGAAGAAGGCTGTCTTTACTTGCCATTTTCCATGGCATGCCATTCGACTTGCCATGGAAATGGCTAGTTGAGACGGTCTCTGGCATTTGTTTGGCTATATGTTCACAGTTCTTGATTTTCAAAATTGCGCTGAGCCTTGGTCATGCTCCGTTTCTTATAAGCGAATGTAGGAATTCTGAACTTACAGGGGTTGTAAGATTGATCGTTGAGAAATCAAAATAGTTTAAAGAATATGGAATGGTGTCAAACTGCGAAAAATTCGAATTGTGATGCGGAAATTTTGAATAATAAAATTAAATACTTGCTATTTTCGAAAAATAATTAATTTGAATTTTTAAAGATGTGTAAATAAATGAAACTGACAATTGATGATTAGCGGGGTTTGTTTTTAAAATGACTTCTACCCTCTCTCCTTTCGTATTTCCAAAAACTTATCCAAAAATGGATTTATTTTACACACGGGCTTTTCATCTACAGCACAATATCTTCTCGCTTCACGTCAAATAATTTTCTATGAGCAATCAACGCTCAGATAAAGCGCTCGTCCTTCCTGTTCAGAGGCATTTTCAAAATGACGTGGCATACCATGGCAATTGCCCATACATCAGATGCCATGCTATGATTTGACATTCGTTGCGATCAGATATGTCATGTCGCGTTTATACATAGGGACGAGCGTCTTGTGAGGACACTCGGCAAGACTTTGGACACGACATAGGGTGAATTGTTTACTTAGGATATTGCACCATGCAACACGCACCATGCATCTTTCGACAGTTGTGAGCTGTTTTGTTCAGTTCAGTGAACGATGGCTACAGGGATACAGGTTGTGGCTATTGTAACTGCGTGGTGTGCGTTGAGTTGTTTCAATCTGTGCCACGCAAGAATATGTTTGAAGTCCCGGCGGAAAATTCGAAAATGTAAATGAGCATTCGCTACCCTCTCGAATCCCTTTGACTCGGTACATAAAACCGACTTCGCTTCCAGCGGCTTCGAACTAGGACGAGACGGTCATAAACACTCAGGCATAGCAATAAAAGGATCATTATCCCTTCGTAAAACAAACAAGAGCCGACGAGCAAGCCATTTACACACGCGTGCTTGCCATGAAAAACACAGCCGAGAATAGACAATTAGACCGTTTACACACTCGCCTTGTCAACATTTGCCATTCCTCGGCGAGAATGTAAACGTGGCATCAGGGGAAAATGGCAAATGGAAGCCGAAGGTGAAAAATCCAAGTAAGGTGATCGAAGTTATTTAAAATCGTAAAACGAGGAAGTTGCAGTAAGCGGCTCTGTCCCAGTTGCTGTGAAACCACTTGTGTAAAAATACAATCGCTTACTCGCTATAGACTAGGTCGCAGAGTTGCAGTCACGATGAAACCATTCATGTAAAACGGGCCTAAGCCACGGTTGATAGATGTTTGGTTGGAAAATTAGGTTAAAGCTGCCAGCTATGGTAAATTATTTCTATTGAATCCTGCAAATTCGCTCATTAAAATAAAGCTTTTTGTCCTTTAACTTCCAGTGCAGCCATGAAGTAAAACGAAATTAAAACAGACCTAATTTGGGCAGATCGAAATTCATATGACCTAATTCTGAGCCAAATTAGGTAGGAATTTGATTTAAATATCCGGATAGAGTTGCCAGCTATGGTAGTTTTTGTACTATTAAGTCATTCCTTTAGAAAACATTAAATTTTTAAATGGTAATATCTAGCAATGCCACTAAACAACAAGTATTGAGATTAACCTGAGAAAATGAATAACAAAATCCCGTGGTATAATTTTCGAAATAAACTTTATTCACAATATTGAGTACTGCGGTTTACGGTAGTTTAGATCGGACTGATTACAATAATGAAAATTCAATAAAATTAAAGCTTCAAATATAAATTCATTAGTCTCACAAATACAACATTACATTTAATCTCACAAATACATTTCCATATGATTTCATATCCAATACTCTCAAAGCGGTATATAATTCATGGTAGTCAAAACTAACATGCTAAACAATAATTTTCAACATCCTCCCGCCGCCAAATTAGGATCGCACCTCTAGTGGAAATAAGTGTTGAACTGGACGTCTTATTGTACTGCCATTAGATAGGGCTACTTCACAAGCTCGAACTTTGCCGTCTCTACCTGGAAATGTCTGCTGAATACGTGCTAGCTTCCAAAACAATCGATTTTGCGATGGATCGTGTACTATAACAATATCATCTACGCGTAAGTCTTGAGAAAACTTATTCTGGCTGTGATGTGCTGACCTGAGAGATTGTAGATACTCAGTTTTGAAACGTTTAAAAAATGACTTTGCGTAGCGAAATCGAGCTTGCCACTTTGAGCGCATATCTTGCCCAACATTGGCCAAATCCGTCGAAAGAGTCGAAGGAAAATGCCCAAGCAACAAATGAGATGGCGTTAACGGCAGTAGATCACTTGGGTCATCTCCTATGTACGTAAGTGGTCGAGCATTTACAATAAACTCGGCCTCCATTAAAAAAGTTTGCAATTGATCGAATGGCAATGTTGTTCGTCCAATTGTTATCTTCAGCACGTCTTTAACATTTTTCACGAGCCGTTCCCAGAAGCCACCCCACCAAGCAGCGCGCTCCACTATGAAGTTCCAGGAGACTCTTATGCCACTGAAATAATCTTGAATTCCTTGCGACTGAATGATTATATGCAATTGCTGAAGCTCTTGTGCAGCAAGTTTGAATGTTTTCGCATTATCTGACATTATTAGTTCTGGAACACCGCGCCGTGCGAAAAAGCGCCGAAATGCTGATAAACAAGATTCGGTTGTTAAATTCGACACTAATTCCAAATGAACCGCTCGAATAACTGCACAGGTGCATAACATAATATAGACTTTGCTGGTTGCGTTTTCGTTTGAGGAGTTGCGTATATATAGTGGTCCAGCAAAATCAACACCTACCGTTTCAAATGGCCTAGACGCGTGTAATCGTTCTCTCGGTAGTGGAGCAATAGGCTGGGTCACACATTTTCCTTTCAGGCGTTTGCATACATTGCAGTTTCGAAGGATACGTTTAACAATCTGGCGAGATTTAACTATCCAAAATCTTTGGCGTAGACAAACCAGTACCGCACTAACTCCTCCATGTAAAACCCTTTCGTGCGCATTCCTAATTAACAGCAAACTGAAGTAAGAATCTTTTGGCAATATTATGGGAAAACATTCATCGTAACTAAAATCAGATTGGTACAAACGGCTTTCGACGCGAAGTACTCCATTTTCATCCATAAAAGGATTCAGTGATAATATTGATGAGTGTTGAGGACAAATTCTTTTATTAGAGAGAGCAGTCACCTCCTCAGTATAGGCTTCCGATTGTACAGCTTTTATCCAATATAATTCGGCCTCCTTGAGTTCATTGGCTGTCAAATGTTTTTGAATGGGTTTATTTCCTCGAAGAATGTAAATGAACCGTAGAACATAAGCAGTGACTCGAATAAGCTTTTCGAGTCTACTGAAGCATTCGACTTTCAAAATTGTTTCTCTTTTGCAAATACGAGCATCGCTGTGGGTCCAGAGACATTGAGATAAATCTGGCTCGACAGAGGCTTCTTGAACTGGCCAATGCAGTTGTGATTTATGTAGCCAGCTTGGCCCGCATATCCAGCTAGTTGCCTTCAGTAGTGTACTTGGCACGATGCCTCGAGTGAGAAAATCTGCAGGGTTTTCTGATCCGGGGCAATGCAACCAGTTTTCTGTGCAAGTCAACTTTTGGATCTCCTGAACGCGGTTGTTAACGTAAACGTCACGTCTAAGGCTTCGGCTGCGAATCCAATAAAGCGAAATTTTAGAATCCGTCCATAGAAACTCCGAATCAAAATGAATGATTAAATTCGACTTTATATAAAAAAATAATCTCGCTGCAACCAGAGATGCAGTAAGCTCCATTTTGGGGAGGCTGAGTTGTGTTGCACTGTCGCTTTTTATAGGTGCTATTCTGTTTCTTGAACATAAATATGATACGTTGATTGATCCATCTTGGTTTTTACTCCTTATATATGCAACTGCTCCATATGCTTGAGGGCTGGCATCCGCAAATATGTGTAGCTGTTGCTCAACTCGTGATGACGATACAAAGACGCATCGTGCTATAGTTAAACCCCGCAAAAGTGGTAGGTCTTGTGTATATTTATTCCATTCAGTCATAAGATGACAAGGTAAAGGTTCGTCCCAATGTAATTTCTGCCACCAAGTCTCTTGAAATAGTAATTTCAACTTAACTGTATATGGACCTAACATACCCAAAGGGTCATATATCGATGTAAGGGTTTGTAAAAGTATTCTTTTGGTGGCTCCAGATAATAACTTGTTGCACACCCCATCCAAGTTAACGGCTATTTCATCAGAGTTCAAATACCAGATAGCTCCCAGCACTTTCTGTTTGTTTTTGATATCTGAACTATTGTTTTTGAATATTTTCTGTAACCGCTGGTCGTTAGTTTTCCATTTACGGACATTCATACAAGCATTTTTCATAATGTTACAAGTTTCGTTATAAAGTCGAACGGCGTCTTCAATATAATCTAAACTAACCACCAAATCGTCCATGTAAAAACTCCGCTTGACCAAGTTGCACGTTTCTGGAAACTTATCGGATTCTAATTGCAAATGCTTTTGAAGAGTGGCACAAAGTAAAAAAGGGCTGCAGGCAACACCAAACGTAACTCGATTCATCCGGTAAGCCCTAATTTCGGGAAGTTCCTTCTCTCCTTTTATCTTTTCATTGAACCAAAAAAAACGGTGTACATCTCGATCTTTAGGTGCTAGGCTGATCTGAAGGAAAGCTTTCTCGATATCAGCAGTTATTGCAATTTTTCCTAGTCGAAAATTAAGCAACATGCCCAAAACTTCGGGCAACAAATTAGGCCCTGGAAATAAAGCTTCATTCAATGAAATGTGGTTATTTGATTTGGCTGAAGCATCGAACACTATACGAATTTTGGTTGTCTCTTTATCCATTCGATACACTGGACGATGCGGCATATAGTAGATTTTTTGCTGAGTCTCAAAATTTTCGTCACAGTTTTCGGCGATTCCGGCATTCATAAGCTCCCACATGACTTCATCGTACTCTATTAATTTGCTTCGATCTCTAGAAAGCCTCTGTATTAGCTTTTCTACTCTCACGAGAGCACCTCTTTTATTACTATCCAAAACACAATCATCGTTTTTCCAAGGTAGAGATGCTTCGTATTGCGTTCCGTTCTTGCGAATATATTTATCAATGTCTAATGAGTTATTTACGTTTTTAACCGGTGAAGTGATGCCTATGCTTTCTAAATTCCAAAAGTTTTCTAATTGGGTTTCAATATTTGGAAAATCGTGCTTTGATGGACTTACTGCAAGGTTTACTGTGGTTGCAATCGATTCAACCTCACACAAGCTCGACGTTGGGCCTTGAATGGTCCATCCGAAAATAGTGTCGATTGCCACTAATCTGTCACCTAGGCGTTTAAACGTGTCACCTACTACGGCCCAATATACATCGCATCCTAATAACATTCCGATGCTACTCTCAGATGTTTCAAAGCGATAATCATCTGCTAGGGCAAGATTTGAAACTAGGTCAGAGTTTATGATCGGCGCAGGTAAAACATGGGGACAAATCTCCGGAACTACAATGGCTAGCACCACAATACACCTTTTGTCACGAACATTCGTCAAATTCACTCTTACGCGCTTGAACTGTTTAGACGAAGGTGCCTTTACACACCCAAAAGGAATAATTTTCAAATCGATGGTGTCGTGAGTTTCGAGATTCAGTTTATTTGCGACACTTTCCTTTATATACGTCCTCTGAGACCCGCCATCCAATACAATGCGTAATAAGACTGAGTTTTTATTCTGGCTTGAAGACGATGATGCCATAACGCGGGCGGTTTGGAGTAGGATAGAACCAGTTGTCGACGAAAACAATGTTGTAGAAGGTGACACTGGCTTTGCAATCTCTGCTTTGAGATAAGCTGACTTGTTTTTCGCTGCGAGATAGTCAGGATCGCACATAGCTGTAGCATGATTGCCCGCACATGAACTACACTTAATGCGCTTATTAACACACTGTTTCGCGTTATGCCCTCGTTTTGTGCATTTGAAACAACGTCCTTCCCTTTTAAGCATAGCCTTCCTTTCGATTAATGGGATAGGTTTGTTGCACAACTCTGTTGTGTGTGTGGTGTTTTCACAAAAATAGCAATGGCATAGTGTGCTAGCAGGTGTAAAGAACCCAGCGGCAGTCTTGAAACTTGTATGTGTTTTCGAACGTGTTTTTATTTCAGACGACTGCTCTGAGCGCTCCAATGAGGCGATTTCTCTTCTAAGAAAGTTCAGAAGTTCTCGAAGGTGATCGTTACTAACACAACCGAGTGAATTATCACTATCGAGAGAAATAGAAGACACAGACACATTCGCTTCATCATCTTTCGTATCATTGCACTTAAGTTCAGCATTCTTTTGTTGCTGTCGATGGAATTCCACTACTAACTCGCGGGGCAAGCTTTTCACTATAAGTGCTTTCAGCATAATAGAGTATTGTGTTGAAGGCACACCGAGAACCGAAAGAGATCTTGTTTGCGTAGTGACATTGTTGTATAACTTACGTAGGCTCACGACATCGGAAGGGGATATAATTTGAGGCATTTGCATCAGCTTTCGAATTGAATAATCTACAAGTTTACCAGTATCACCGTATTGCTCTGTTAGAAGAGAAATTGCAGCATCATAGTTTCCATTTGTAGGTGTGAAACCGGCAATAGATTCGGCAGCCCTTCCAGTTATATGATTCTGGAGGTAATTAAATTTATCAGCACCGCTTAGATCTTGCCTTTCATGAACAGCGGTCTTGAAACTTTCCCAAAACGGTATCCAATCTTTGAAATCACCGTTAAACGTTTTCAGTGCCAATTTTGGTAATTTTGCGGTACTGCTATTTTCAACGTATCCTCCACGTGGTGCATGGGAAGGATAAATCCGTTCCTGTTTATCTTGCAACCTTTGCAAGCGGTGCTTGAGTCGTGCCAAAATGCCAGCTGCTTTGTCTTCATACTCGAGCATCGTTTCCAATTCCTTTGATGCACTTTCTGGTTTAATTGCGCCTCTCGTTTCTAAATTTATTTTTTTCAAACTATCTTGGGCAGCCGTAAGACGTTCGATAAAAGTAACCAGCTCCTCTTCGATTTCGTCCAGTCTTTCCTTATTTTCTTCACTTAATTTTGAGTCCGAACTCGATAAAAAATCGCGGGCAGCATTTGTCAGCTTCGTTATCTGACCGCGATAAACCGCTCGTTCGGTAACATCCATTGCGAGTATGTACGATAGTAGATATGTTGATATACTACAGAATTCGATAACTCGTCGATTCCCGGGTTTCGGCACCAGATGAGAAAATGAATAACAAAATCCCGTGGTATAATTTTCGAAATAAACTTTATTCACAATATTGAGTACTGCGGTTTACGGTAGTTTAGATCGGACTGATTACAATAATGAAAATTCAATAAAATTAAAGCTTCAAATATAAATTCATTAGTCTCACAAATACAACATTACATTTAATCTCACAAATACATTTCCATATGATTTCATATCCAATACTCTCAAAGCGGTATATAATTCATGGTAGTCAAAACTAACATGCTAAACAATAATTTTCAACATAACCCTTTGTTAGCACCGAAACCAAAAATATGTCACATTTACCCCACGTTCAAGCCAACCGACTCTGCGAATTTCGTATTGATTGGATGACTGCATTGGAAGTTATTGTGATACAAAGAAATTTAGGGCTACCACCCACAAAAGTTTTTAAATTGTCTAGATTGTAATATTTGTTGTTTATTTTCACTACAAGATCACTATGGTTTGAAAGTTTTATGACAAAATCGCTTGCTAAAGATATGCAAAAAAAAAATACAAAAGCAACCATAGCTGATAGTCCTATGCTATTTTTTCAAACTAGATTTCTGCTGAGTATTGACCACAACAAGCTCAGTTCGTCATATGAATTTCGTTATGATTCCATGACTGCACTTGAAGCTATAGGGCAAAGAAATTTATTTTCTTGAGTGAATTTTCACCATTTAAAACACTGCAGTTACCATAGCTGGCAGCTCTAACCGAATTTTTCAACCAAATTTCTTTTAAACGTAGCTCATAAAAGGGTCCAGCTACTGTGTGATTTTCGTCAAAACCTGGTGACTGAATCAGAATTTATAGGGCTTAAAGCAGTTATTATTCTTAGTAATTTTTCAACATGGTACCACTGGCACAAAATTGCCCAAATTTCAAAATCGCTTCTATCAGAGCTCGTGAGTTTCCGTGAACAGAAGTTTTTGATGCTAAAAATATGTAAATTGGGGGAGGGCTACCAGTAGGGATTCCAATCCCGAACCATATTTTCAATCCCGGGATTACGGGATTAAAAAATCTCAAATCCCGGGATCCCGGGATCCCGGGATTTGAAATTCAAAATCCAACACAACAAAATAAGTCAAGTTTCTAGTAAACAGATTATATAATTTGCCATCATTTCAAAACTACAACAATAAGTAAGCTCAAAACTGTATAAAAAATTGCATTATTACTAATTTATATTATTGATGCAAATAAAAACAATAATTTTAATTATCCAAAACGTTGACAGTATGAAGACAGATATTAAAAATTACATCTATTACAAATTACAACAAAAAATCACGACAACAAAACACAACTCTTAGAATTGAGATACATAATAAAGTAACATATAAAAAATTCGGCCAAAGTTCATTAGGTTTTTCGGAAGTAACATTGAAGCAATAGCATAGCATCTAAGGTATCGTCTCCAAGCCTGCTTCTAAATTTATTCCCGATTTTGGACGCCTCAGAACCGGTCGAGAAATATTGGTACGCCTGCTCCAAACTATGCAAGTGCCACCACTTTCGAAAAGATTCATTTCTTTTGCAATGGTTTTAATTAGATTAGTTTCTTGCGGCATTTCATGATTGATTATTTTCATACTTTTGCAGCTCTTCTTGTAGCGTTAATTGACGACTATCTTGTTCTGATCAATATGGGTATCTCTTCATTTCTTTGGCTACCAAGCATAGGGTTCAGCATCTAGATCATTGTAGTATTTTTTTTAATATTTGCGTTGCTTGGTTTCAAAAATAGAGATTTTATTTCATTTGGTAAATTTTCGCTGGTACAATGTGGATTCTGAAGATAGCTTAGCATACCACTGAGGCTCTTTTATTCGGTCCAATATTGCAATTTTCATAGCATTCAGAAGAATAGACCGTTTTTCTCCTAACAGCCTAAAGACAAATCTTGATGAAGTATTAGCAGTGCATAAATTAACAAGTCTGCGACTAAAGGCCGTCACAGCCAATTTTACAGGGAGTAAAACTTCAATAATTTTCTGAATCGAATCAAACTCTGTTGCTTCTAATTGCTCTGAATATTGCAGGCCTATAAATTTATACTATTTTTCAAAATGGGAAACTATTCGAGCATTGTCAAGAGACTATTTCATCTTGTTTTACAATCCATTTAAAGGAGACAGTTAAATGTCTTGCTCGGATCCGACATAGTTTTAAAGATCGTTATTATTTTTCGTTGGAGCTTTTTTAAAATATAAAACTACCTAACGAATTTTCTTTATGCATGCGCTGATGTTCTTCGTCTGATCTAGCGTGTCTTGCAGGCGACCGGTTTCAACGTAGTTAGCTGATTCAGAACCATCCAAATCTTCGTGGTCGTCGTTCAGACTATCAGCTGCTTCATCAACTCTTTAATCTGGAATGGACCTCATATTATAGCGAACATCGCAAACTGCCAAGTGGATGCTATGCGCCAAACAAATATGTTGCTCTGTACCAACTAGTCTGCCTACTTTTCGCATTTCGTTTGACCCATCAGTTACGATGGTAACAATGTCTTTTCCTAGAGAAACATTAAACTCATATCTAGGTAGTTTCCAGCTGTCATTGATATTATTACTCGCACCAAGCTCCAGTAAGAATTTACTAAGTAGATGTTTATATTTATATAGCGCTTATTTGCAGTCAAGGTCCATTAATCAAACATCAAACTGAACCGTTCACCTGACATACCAGCCTGTTATATCTTATTTTTTATTATTTTCTTTATCCTGCTTGCATAGCCAAAAACCTTTTTTTGATTGTTGTTAAGGATTTTGGTAAATCTGTGTATGCATTCGCTAGTATTAATTTCCTCAAATCATTCGATGTAACGAATGCACTAAATGTGAAACAGTCCATACTTATTTATTTACAAACCCCTTTGTATTGTCTTGTTAACTGTTACATCGGTTTGTTTTGCTCTATTCTTTACGCATTTTGATGTGAGCTAATTGTTTTCTCATAAATATGGATTCTACTTGCACTTTTCGAGTCTTGCTGTAACTTGATTGCCGATAATGCTTGACTCCCGGCCCCGAAATCCCAGCCAATTTCTGATCCCGAAAATCCCGGGATTAGAGCTCATCAATCCCGGGATTTTCGGGACCAGAAATTGGCCGGGATCCCGGGATCCCGGGATCCGGGATCCCGGGATTGGATTCGCTAGCTACCAGTCGCTCCCGTTGTTAAATTTCAAATGCTTGACCTTGACTATGTAGACAAAGTATAAGATATAAATACTTCTGATGCAGTGACGAAATCAAAACGAAATTCATGTGAAAAGCATATATTGTTGCGTTTTTAATTCTGTAGGAATTTTGTTGAAAAACCGTGAAAGGGTTGCCAGCTATGATGAATTTCGTAATTTATTTACATTGCTTTATCAAGCGATGTTGTCATAAAATTTCCAAATGGGAATGATCCTGCAATGACAATTAACAACAAATATTTACGTGTCAAAAATTTAAAAAGTTTGGACGGTGGTAGCCCTAAAATTATTATCACTCCTATAACTTACAGCGCAGCCATTCAATCGAAACGAAATTCATAGGCTGAGTTCAACACAACGTGAAGCAGCTATGGTGCTAGCACATGATTGCCAGCACCGGACAATTTCGTAAATATCGCACCAACAGATGCTTCCATTTTTCTATTTCCCCCTTCTATGGTAAGCATAATTTATGACAAACGACTTCGAATATATAAACGCACTAAAAGATTATATAAAAGTAAAGCATCTAAGTTATATATCTATATGCTTTTAGAATCGTCAAAAATTGGTGCAACTGCACCAAATTGTTTATATGATGTTATTTTATTTGAATAAAGCTCTTTGCCCTATAGCCTCCAGTACAGTCATGGTATCATAACGAAATTCATATGGCAAATTTAAATTATTGTAGACAATATTCAATAGAAATCTAGTTTGAAAAACAATAATAGGGTTGCCAGCTATGATTGTTTTTGTATTTTTTGACATAGCTTTAGTAAGCGATTTTATCATAAAGTTTTCAAATCGTAGTGGTCTTGTAGTGAAAATACACACCAAATACTAAGATCTAGAAAGTTTGAAAGCTCTTGCGAATGATAACCCTAAATTTCTTTTTATAAAAATACACTCAAAATCTGCACAAATCCTCTACTGTTCTTCGAACATAGTATTTCTAGCGGTTCTGATGCGCTAGGGTTTTTCAATTACGTTACTCTCATCGTCAGCATTTATTGTACTGAATATTTCTAACTACTGTTATGTAATGAATAATGCTTACATTCAGAATATGCTCTAGATAACTTTGATGACGTAGAAAATCATTACAAAAAAATTCTTTGACATTAAACAGGAGTTTTTTTTAATGTTCTCCAAACATTAGTGAAAACGTTATCACGATCGAGTATATATTCACTAAAAAGCTTGTCGTCGTCAAGGCGTTAAGTATAGCTCAATTTTAATTAAACACACAGCTACGTTTCATACGTATACTTCCTTATATTTCGAAACTTCAGCTCCATCGGATAACATACTGTAGACATAATCCCACCGATATAGTCAAAGACATAAAGACATATGAATATTCGGGCAAAGTAATTCTTGTACTAAATTTCTTCGAAAATAATTAAAAACGCTATGTAACTACGAACAATATCTGGAAGATTAAGACGAGATATTTAATTGAATGAAACGGAATGGACTTTAAATTTATTGCCGTAATCTCATTGCTTGAATTTGATGACACGCGCTTCCCTTTTAAATGCGTATTTAATTAAACATGAAGCTATGCTCATATTTAGGGTTCCAATTAAACAGTTCTTCCCAATAGTAAGTACAAATTGGTCATTGAAAGCCAATTTAAACAATTATTAAGTCAAATCAAATCACCCACGCGATATTGTTAATTGCATTTGATTACCATTCGTTGCCTCATGTGAAAAGTTGTTAAATTTTTAAAAATGTTGACTGAAAATAATCCTTTCTTTTAATCCCACAAGCTCAGTTTTGTTTAAGCAGTGTGTAAACACAGCTCGTAGGACTCGCAGATCACCAGTTTGAATTTTCTTTACGTTACATCATTCTATGAAGATGATGGAAGGTTCTTATAAAAATTTGTTCTCGATTCAAATTCGAGTCTTCAAAATCGTCGCACAGTGGCCGTTCGATATCACAGGATATCTACCCAGTTATTTGCAATTTCTTCAGTCTTTCTTATGGAAATCATTTCGAGTGTTTTCTGTCATTTTGGCCAGCCATATGACTATCCTTCATTTCAAAACGTCCTACGATGCCCTTGAAGATGGACTGGATGCGTTTGCGGAAATGTCAACAGTTTCACTTGTTTATGTGTTTTGCATGTTCAACACGATTTATTTTCAAACCAGGCATAAACTGCTCCGCGAAACTATTGACTTCGCAAATTCGACTTTTCGTCGACGATCAGCGAAAGGTAATTTGAAATACATTTCTTCTTTCGTATTGGAAGAGAGAAGTCTATGACTAAATATGATTGGAGGGTTCAAATCTTTTAAGGACAGCTGCATTGCACCAGCTTTCTGTAGCTGCATTGCATCAGTTTTCATACATTTATAGATCAGCTAAAATTTAATTTACTTCCATCCAAGTTCACTTTGGATGAGAGAACATTAAAGGGACAATTATTCAAATGTGGAAGCTGAGGTTCGACTTACTTTCTTAGGTTTGACTTACGTGACAATTGAAAAGTCTTATTTGCGCTCGAGTCGATTTTCACTCTACTGGATCCTTATATGTGTTGGCTCGACGATTTTTTGGTGCTTGTACCCGTTGACGTTGTCAGGAAAGAATCTCCCTTTGAAATGTTGGTATCCGTTTGATGAAAAGGTACGAGCATCCGACAGTAGTAGCAATAAACTGTCATCTAAACATTCGTGTGCTTCATGTAATTTCAGCAACCATACGTATTCGAAGCAATGTATTTCATTCAATTTCTTGCTCAAGTTCAGCTTGGTATTGCGTTTCCGACTGCAAGTATGTTCTATGTAGCAGTAGTAACGCTGGTATGCGGGCAATATGACATACTTTTCTGCAGCTTGAAGAATTTCATCTATACAGCTGAGTTAAAAACGCGAGGTGCTACAACACGTATAAGGCAAGGATCTGCAAAATAAAAAAAATGCATTCCCGCGAATTTGCCGGTGATGCTATGTTGAAATGATTTTATTTTCAAATTTTAGACTTTTACAAGGTGAGCATGACTTTTCGAACGAGGAAGTGAATCAGTATTACTGTGAAGAGGAAAGATATGAAATTTTAAATGAGATACGCCCAAGAAAATTCGAAGGTACGTGGCATGAAGAACAGAATATGAGAAAATCTTTGAACGATGCTCTGAAGGATTGTGCAAAACATCACCAGAATATTCTAAACGCATGCAACAAAATCGAGGAATTTTTCAGCCCTATCTGTTTTGTCAAACAAATGCAGATAATGTTTCAGCTGTGCTTTATGGTATTTTTTGTGGTCAATGTGAGTATGAAACATAATCTATGTAATCTATTGTGGAACGTATATTGCCATTTGTTTTTGTGCATTGAAGAGCCCTTGAAGTACATTTTGAAAATATTGTATAAAATCAAGAAATATTGTATAAAATTGGTACATAGTTATCATTTGGACCCAATTTCACTAGGCCAATGCAACATGGTTTCGACTGATCAGCATTGGCCAGTACCTATCGTTGACCTTCATCGAGCTAACTCTTATCACTTACTACGGAGAAACCTTGCAACGACATAGTGCTTGCGTTGCTGATGCTCTCGCAAGATCTGATTGGTTTCAGGTCAGTCGGTTAGTCAAACGGGATATACTAATTGTTTTGATTCGAAATGTGAAACCAGTCAAACTGACTGCCGGGAAATTTTCTACAATGGACATAGAGAAATGGAAATCGGTAAGTTTTTAGAGCTTCCTAATACAGTTTCCCTATTTAATACAGTTTCGCTTTAATTTCAGGTATTGAAAACGGCATTTTCATTCTTCACCCTGCTTCAAAATTTAAAATAGTGAAGCAGATGATTGGATCTAGATGATTTTATATTATTCTCTCTGAAAATTATTTTGCACGCACACTAAAAACACTTAGCAATCGTTGAAAGTTTCAATAAAGCTTCAAAATCATTTGAAATTCAAGCGTTTGATCTATTTTCAGTCTAGCAAAATACTCTCATTACAGCCTATCAAACATTTCAGCAATATTAGCAATAAATCGTTTAGAATTTAAACAATGCGTAACAATTGGAATGACTCACTTTTTCATATTAATCATCTAAAGGTACTAAGTTTCGCATGAAAAGAGTCTCCTGACGGACCTACTTTTTGATAGCTAGAGTAATGAAAGGGAAAAAGTAATTTTCAAACTGGAACCGCAACAACCAGGATGCATAAAAAAGCTGTCACTGAGAGTATTTGGACCAAAGCTAAGTTCAAAAATTCACAATGCGCAACAATATTACTCGTGTCATGTCAACAATAGAACAGCATAATATTGAAGTTTCTGGGATAGGGTATTCAATTTACGAAATTAAACAAATTAAGGTGAACGAATCTGCATTAACGCATATTATCTCCTGGCTGGACCCTCTACTTACTCGTTCGCAAGCTCAGACTGTAGCTAAAACGTCTAGGCGTGTCCCTCAACATACGCCCTGTAATCACCAGCAGCTACCGAGCCCGCTGATACCAACAATTTCATCTTTATTTGCTACCCAGACTGTGCAAACTGCACCCTTTTCACTGCAGGATAATAGCTCAACTAATCAGCACCTCTCCCGCTTCTGCTGCTGCTTTGCTTACGCTTCCGGTATAGATGCTAACTCCTCTAAAAAAAAAAGTTTTCATTTTTCAGTTGGCGTATTGTACTTCAGCCGAAACAATCAAAAAGTACGTAGCAGCTAAACTTGGATACGCGCCACCTCTTTTACTGTGCGAAAAAAATGTAGCTATGATAAAGAATAATGCATATGATTAGTGTATTTTCTATTTACCCCTTATACATGGCCATAAAAAGGCGACAAAGTAAAATAAACGCACAGACAATATTCCAGTATTTACTTTAATAAGTGTTTTTTTTTTAGTTTTGAACATTTTAAAAAGATTTTAAAATGTAAAGAAAATACCTGAAAGCGTAGTTAACTATAGTTGATTTGAATTACAAATTAAAAAAACTCTGGTCTATTTTCGAAGAAAAGTAGAGGATTTATGTATGTAGGTCTTCAATGCATGTTTTGGTCCATATTATAACTAGGGTTGGGTCGTACTAGGATTTTCACATACTAGGTATAACTAGTACGAGTACAAAAAATAGCTGTTCCAAAAATACTAGCAAGTATTTGTCGGGGGCCGTCTAAAGAAAAACAATCAAATTCGATCAATTTAATTTGATTTTCATTTTATTATATGCACAAAACACCTCCCGTATTCGTTCAAATGACTGAAGTCAAAAAATTTACTAAGATAAGACAAACTAATCCTGTTGCCATCTATATGACTTTTCATGGATCGATCTCTGATACCAAACTTTTCTTGGCTAATCTAAAACAGTCGGTTTTCCACTTCACCTCACTGAAGCAAGAAGTTAGTCGAAAATGTTATTAAGAAATGATAAAGAAATGCACCCACTAGTGGGCCAACCTCTTCGGTAAGGCTGGACATGAATCCAGGGGCATCTTACCTCCCGCGGGCTCGTACATTTTACAACCCTGATAGGGTTTGAGACACCCTCGTGGCAACCTGCAGTCACGATGAGGGCCTCAGCACAGCCGGAGAAGCCAACTGGCGAACCAAAAAAGATCTCAACCTTTTCCTCCTTAGCACTTTTAGTGCTACTTTCAGTTTTTCCAGACGGTTTTCCGGCGGATTTCATTTTGCCGTATCTTCGAAGCTAGGCTGCTTTTTCCCAGACTTTTATCAAAATTTCGCCCGCAACAGCTCCAAAAAGGTCCCCGAATTCATGCTAGACCAAAAAAATTATTTTGGTAAAAATTGGCGTTTTTGCCCAATATCACCTATCAAAATTTTTTGTCGCTAATAAAATATCACCATTGTACTTTTCGACCATTTTCAATCATCGAAAGTGCCGTAAAGGCAGTTTTTGCCAAACTAGGGCCAAAAAAACCCTTACCCCCCAACAAAACCAAAATTTTTGTATCGCAGAAACAGGTCATAAACATTACTACTTGTTATAATTATATGATGCTAATCACATGAACTTTTTATGGCCGCATCTCTTACAATATAAATGAAAAAAATAGTTGCTTTCTTTTCAGTACTCCCCACTCATAATATTCTACAACGTTACCTCATTACCACTTTAAATTTACCAATAGTAAATTTATTTATGGACTAATGCTCAATTAGAAACAAATTTTATTTTATTTTATTTATCAACCAAGCAAGGTACAAGTAACATAAACAGTAAAAAAAGCAAAGTTGTAAATTACGAGTACATAGAAACAAAACGAAAAATTAAATAAAATAATTAACAAAATAAATCAATAATAAATTAATAAATAACAAATAAATAAAACATTGTCATATAGCTTAGGATTAAGGGTTGCGGATGGCTTGGAAAAGGGAGGATTTGAAGGATAATTTTGAGACTGTTGGAGAATACAGATTACTTATGCTATTGAATATCCTGCAGCATCTATTTATCGGCTCATTAAGAACGCTACTTTGTCGGTGTCAACTTGTAATTGGAAGCGTGATCCTTCGTCTTGACAACTTTCATTATTTTTTTTTTTATTTTTTTATTATTATTTTTATTTTTTTATTTTTATTTTCACAAGTATCTTATCCAAATACATTGAACTTCACTGCATTGAATTGTGTCAAATATACACTGATTTCAATCTGCACTTGTAGAGATAATGAAAATCAAAACTTTTTTATTTGAATTATAAACCCACTTAAACTCCTAGCTATAACATATAATCACAGAGATAATCATCAAAAAATATAGCGGGCAAACACAATCATTTTCATTTCCCATTCTGGTATTTCGATGTTTTTTTTTCATAAAAATATAATTATTCTTGAAAATTCACTCGAATATACCTATCCAATATCTATATCTCTTATACTTCATCAACAGCCTTAAGCCGGATTTACATTCTCGCCGAGGAATGCCAAATGAAGACAAGGTGAATGTGTAAACGGTCTCCTTGTCTAGTCTCGGCTGTGTTTTTCATGGCAAGCACGCGTGTGTAAATGGTTTGCTCATCGGCTCTTGTTTGTTTTACGAAGGGATAATTATCCTTTTATTGCTGTGCCTGACTGTTTATGACCGTCTCGTCCTAGTTCGAAGCCGCTCAAAGCGAAGTCGGTTTTATGTACCGAGTCAAAGGGATTCGAGAGGGTAGCATGTGCTCATTCACATTTTCGAATTTTTCGCTGGGACTTCAAACATGTCTTTGCGTGTCCCAGATTGAAATCACTCAACGCACACCAGGCAGTTGCAATAGCCACAGCCTGTACCTCAGCCATCGTTCACTGAACTGAACAGCTCACAACTGTCGAAAGATGCATGGTGCAATATCCTAAATAAACAATTCACCCTTTGTCTTGTTGAGTCTCGTCCAATGTCTTGTTCAGTCTTGTTTACTCTTGTACACGAGACGCTCGTTCCAATGTATAAATCGGGCATTAGAAAATTTCATTTCAATCGGACCTCGCATTCCTGAGATAATCTCACTGTAACCAATCAGAAAAAACTTAAGAAGGTCTACAGGAAGAAAGTTTCAATGAAAATCTTTATCATATGCACATATAAAGTGCATACATATGTGTGATCTTCATCCGCGACGGCCAGTTTCGAACATCACAAACGAACACGGCATGCTTGCACTGTACGGCATTACCCACAGCCTTTAAGAAATTCATACCGAAATCCGACGAGATCCGTGAGATACTCCGCGGCACCGATTGACTCGCTCCTGTGCAAAAGTGTCGAGCTCATAATTAAGTGTCTAGCTCATAATCAAGTGTCGAGCTCATAAACAAGCTCATAATCACATCAACTGATTGCCTCGTTCATGTGCTGTTCATCTCTAGTTCTACTGTGTGTACACCAACGTGTCGGCCAACACACGCTCTATTCTGAGCGAGCTGCTTCACCTGTGAAGCAGCTCGCTCAGAATAGAGCGTGTCGACACACGTGCTGGGGGCTAGTGATTGATTCATCGCGATTGCCTCACTCACGTGCTACCCATCTCTACTTTATTGAGGTATGAGTAACGCTATGTGAAACGTTCATCATGAAATCGTATGCGCAAAGAGATTATTTAAGGTAAAGGTTACAAACATCAGTTATTCTGATATACATATGTATATCGTTAACTATTGATTTAACGTCCAAACCGGCACCGAAGTCTAATAGAAAAAAAATACTTTCTAGTTGTTAAGATATGAAGGACAACGCACACTTAATCATACTTACAAAAACCTGGTTGAAACCGTCTGATAAACTTTCAAATCCTTTCTACTTAATCTATAGATCCAATAGATTTAATTCTAGAGGTGGTGAAGTTGCGACATGCATCTAAAAAAACGTATACCACGTCGTACAAACTAGTATTGAGACCAAAATAGTTGAAAATCTCGCTGTTTCCTTACCGGATCACAAAACGTATGTAATAAGTGCGTATTTTCCAGGCACTAAACTTAGTAACGATAAACTGAGTATGCTTACAAGCGATATGAAGCTCTCTACAAGAAAATTTGATGCATTTTTGTTAGGTGGCGATTTTAGCTCATGTCATAGATAGTTGAATTGTACCAGCGCAAATTCCGCAGGATAACTACTTTTTGACCTATCTTGCGCTAGAAATTTGTGTGTAAATTGCCCATCCCATCTTAAATAAATAAATAAAATATTGACCATCCTTTAAACACGACGTTTCTTATATCTACCAGATTAGATGTATGCGAAATCAGAAAGTAGATTTTTTGAAACCATGCGCTCCAACAACCCATCAAAAATAATTTTGTGGCTTATTTTGACAAGTAATTAAGACAAATTTACTGACTTTTTAAACGATGGTCTGTAACTGTTCTGTAACTAAAATTAGTGGTTTGAAAATTTCAATAATTCTGACAAAAAGATTCAACTTCCTGCGGGTGCTAATTTTAAACAAAACTTATTTCAAACGAAATCAGTTTAATATATGATACTATCACGTAATCGGAAATCTAAATAACATCAATACAACAAAATTATTTTATTTTTGATTAAAAAAAAAAAATTAAAATACAAAGGTATAAAAAAACGAGCATAAGTAAGTAACCAATCAAAATATCACAATGACATTAGAATAGCAAGCAGAGAATTTCGGCAATAGCAAATGCAACAGATCCTTGTTGGAAAACACGCAGTGCTCAGTAATGGTTGTGTTAATACTAATACGGTAATGTTTCAATTTTTGGTCTAATGCTTAGTACATAACTCTGATCTACTCTATAGAATATTTCCAAACACATTTGGTCCACGTAGTCTCTGCTCGTCTATATCTAAGTCTTACCAGCAACAAAAACTTAATCAATGGACAACTGACGGAAAGTTCCTTCCATGCCGAAGAGGTCGTCAACAGTTCTTGGTGCTCCGGGACGAAGAGCTTCATTAGCCTTTGACTCTTCTTGCGATTTAAACCAATCCGTATATTCCTTGAGTTTCTCGCGCCATTGATCATTCAATTCAACCATAGTTCCGGCCTTGCCACCATATTCGTTCGGAAGCATGTCTTTCGGGACATGCTTGTACAAACCTTCGACGCTGCTATGGAAGTGGATTCGATTGCGGATCTTCTCCTTGACGAACGGTTTCACAAAGTTCATGATGGTATCAACGACGGAGTGAACGTTGATAACGTGCACTTCCTTCACCTTGACTGGATACGCTTCTTGGACAGCGATCAAGAATTTTTTGATAGTGGTTGGAGGAAACTTTGCAAAATGAGCGGCAGTGGCTACTGCAGCATCGAGGACGTAGATATCGCCAGCGATTCCAATTTGCTCTTCTTGCAAACGAATATCGCCAATCATGAGACCGACTTTCATTGCATCAGGAACTTGAGAGGATTCGAAATCACAATCGATAGCACTAAGGAAGGTAACGCGTCTTCCGTTTGGCGTTAATCCAGGAAGTGTTGGCATGCGTCTGAAAAAAAGCATGTGACCATGATAAAACCTAAGACTTGTTTGATAAAATCAACTTACACATATTCCAAAACACGCGCCAACTCCGGATTATTGATATCGCGATTAGCGAAAAATTCAGGGACTGCGTTACGCATCGTATAGTACATATCTAACTTCTTCTTGACCTTTTCCAGGCTGAATTTGCATCCTCGCAAGAAAGTCCTCAGTCGAGCATCGTCCATATCCTTTGGTAGATGCGGTTGCATTTCCAACCATTCGCGGATAGCTGCTACGTCCTTTTCAATCGCTTCCGCACTTTCAGGCTCGCGGAGCTCTTCGCGGATGGAGATACGCATCTCTGGAGTTGGTTGGACTAGATTCATCTGAAATGGAAGATACGAACTTTAGTTTTTAATTACTTATGAGTATAAAATGTAACTTTTTGAGGAAAGTGTATTTTGCAGCAACAGCTTCGTTTGGATTATAAAACAGTTGAAGTAAATGCGACTAGTAATAAAACTCGATATTTCACCAACAATTACAAAGTGATTAACATCGTCTCGATAACAAGAGTCTAAGCTCAACATTAAAAAGATCCACTAGATTATATTTATGACTGTCTTTCAAAACTAATTTTCACTTTCAGGTTTGCGTAACAAAGCAATTACTCGTTTTAAGTTTTACTAGTCATTAATCCGAGCTTGAATCCAGTACAATAATTAGGTATAGTCGGTTTCATAAACACTCGTGCTCGACGATTTCGTTTACTGAAATACATTTGTAGCTGTTTGGCGGAATCTCATGAGTAATATTGTGGTCGCATCCCGTAATAATAAAACCTTTGACAACTTTCGGACAGACTTTAAATCCGGTCGTTTCTCAAAAGCAACCGGCAGGGATAGAATGTTATCTGCAGCTTTCATAAACGAAACACTAATTAAAAAGACTCGGTTTGAATTTACAACGGCATTAAAGCAAAACCACAGCGCTTAACCCTTTCGCTGCGCTACACAGCGTTGAGTTAATTGTGCGGCGATATTAATTAAGTAGCAAGGTAAGCTTGTGAACTATGTTCCGTGCTGAAGTTCATCATAGAGTTTCGAGAGGTGTGAGTGTTGTTGGTGGGAAACTAGGATTGTTATATGAACATGTCCCAGGAGTAGGTGTCTAGACGCGATTAAATCGTACACTTAGTCCTATTCACTATGTGGTTATGATGAAGTGTGATGTTGGATGGTTACGTGCATAAAGTTGAAACATTCTGGATTAAGCATGAATTCAAGTTTGAAAATGATTTTCGTGTCAGTGCTATGCATGAGGTTAATCAGACACATTTTGAGTAGCGAAATGTTGGAATATCTGGTTAGGAATTTTATTCGTGAGACATTCAGATTAACAAAAAGCCGTGTTCTTTTATCGCGTTGGGTTGAAATTTACATATTATACAGACTTCTTAACCCTTCTTGACTGATGCATGAGCCAGAGTATATTAGGCATAGGGATTCCAATCCCGGGATTACGGGATTAATGATTCAAAAAATAGCACAACAAAATAAGGCAAGCTTTTAATAAACAGATTATATCAACAAAACTACAACAATTTAAGTAAGCTCAAAACTGTATAAAAAATATGTTACTGCATAATTACTAACTTAAATAATTGATGCAAACAAAAAAAATAATTTTAATTATCAAAGACGTTGACAGTATTAAGACAAATATTTAAAATTACAACTATTACAAATCACAACAACAAATTACAACTCTTAAAATTGAGATACATAATAAAAAAACATATAAAAAATTCTGCCAAAGTACATTGGTTTTTTCGGAAGTAACATTGAAGCAATAGCAAAGCATCCAAAGTATCGTCTCCAAGCCTGCTTCTAAAATTATTGCCGATGTTAGACGCCGCGGAAAAACTCGTTCTAACTCGATACTTGTTGGTGGAACGGTCGATAAATATTAGTTCGCCTGCTCCAAATTCTGTCCACGAGTGCCACCACTTTCGAAAAGATTCATTCCTTTTGCAATGGCTTTAATTAGACCAGTTTCTTGCGGAATTTCACAATTAATGATTTTCAAACTTTTGCAGCTTTTCTTGTAGCGTCAATTGACGACTACCTTATCCTGATTCAATGTGGGTATCTACTGTGTTCTCCTCATTTCTTTGGCTACCAAGCAAAGGGTGCAGCATCTGAACCTTTTTAATTTTTTTTGAATATTTGCGTTGCTTGGTTTCAAAATTAGAGATTCTATTTCACTTGGTATATTTTCGCTGGCAATATGTGGATTCTGGAGATCTCGGTACACTGAACCTCTTTTATTCGGCCCAATATTGCAATTTTCATAGTGTTCGCAAGAATGGACCGTTTTTCTCCTAACTGCCTAAATAAAAATCTTGATGAAGTATTAGCAGTACATTAATTTGCATCTTTGCGACTTAAGGCCTCCACAGTCTATTTCACTTTAAAGTTAAATTTAGTTTTTCTAATCGATCTGGATACTGAAGGTCTATTAATGCCTTCTGTGTACAATTTTTCAAAATAGAAAACCGTTTGAGCATTGTCAAAATACTATTTCATCTTGTTTTGTAATCCAGTTAAAGAGACAATTCTTTGCCTTGCTCGGATTTTACATAGTTTCGAAGAACGTTATCATTTTTCGTTGGAGATTTTGGTAAAATACAAAACTACCGTACGAACTTTCTATATGCATGCGCTGATGTCATAATCCTTTATCAGATCTGGCGTGTCTTGCAGGTGACCGGGTTCAACGTAAAAAGCTGATTCAGGACCGTCCAAATCTTCGTGGTCGTCATGGAGACTATCAGCTGTTTCATGAAATCTTTAATCTGGAATGGACCTCCTATCAGAGAGAACATCGCAAACTGAATGTTATGCGCCAAGCCAAGCAAATATCTTGCCCTGTATCAACTTGTCTGCCTACTCTTCACATCACGTTTGGCCCATCAGTTACGATGGCAGCAATATCGTTTCGTAGAGAAACATCAAACTAAGTAAGACGCTCTTTCAATATATCTAGGCAGTTTGCAGCTATCATTGACATCCTTACTCGCACCAAGCTCCAGTAAGAATTTACTGAGTGGATATTAATTTTTATAAAGCGCCTATTTGCAGTCGAAGTCCATTCATCGCACGTCAAACTGAACCGTTCACCTGAGATTCTAGCCTGTCTTATCTCGTTTTTTATTATTTTCTTTATCCTGCTTGCATAGCCCACAACCTTATTTTTGATTGTTGTTGAGGGTTTTGGTAAATCTGTGTATGCATTCGCTAGTATTAATTTCCTCGAATCATTCGAAGTAACGAATACACTAAATGCGAAACAGTCCCAACTTATTTATTTACAAACCCCTTTGGATTCTCTTGTTAACTGTTACATTGGTTTGTTTTGCTCTATTCTTTACGCATTTATATGTGAGCCTGCATGTTAATTGTTTTCTCATAATTATGAATTCTATTTGCACTTTTCGAGTCTTGCCGTAATTTGATTGCCGATTATGTTTGAATCCCGGCCCCGGAATCCCGGCTAATTTCCCTAATTAGACAACAGACGTGCATCACAATTAATCACATTGTTTCGCTATTTCACTAGTCATTCAAAATTGTGATTGCTTCATGTGGAAGCAATTAATTTACCAGGTATTTCTTCACACAGGTGGCCACATCATCCAATGCCATGTAAATGTAATATTTACGTATGCACACAAATGCATCGAGCATCAATATTCGAGCCGTTATACTAACTGTGCAATATTGCAAGAAACTTTTTGCTAAGCCATTCGTCTACCATTGCACTGTTTCACCTTTCTGTAATATTGTGGCACTGGTGCGGACCGTTGAGGTTTGCGCAATACCACGGAAAGTGAAAACTCATTGACCAGTTCGGAAAACCTAGCAAGTAGAAGTCAGCAAACAAGTGGTCGAGATGCAATTGGCAATGCAATTGGTGCCTGTAATATGAAGTATGATTGCATGCAGAAGAGATCAGGTGATGTAGGTATAACATTAATGTGCAATCTTGGTTGGAGCTAATGTGCAATATTCAGTCTATGTTCAATAGCTTTAATAATATCCGGCAATTTTTTGAATGAGTGGTAGTCAAGGAAACTGCTTTGATAGATACATGAAAATTTGGTCTGAAGCTTGAAATAAGGTGAGTAAAATAGTTGAGCTTTATATGATATTGATAAAATCATTTACCTTAAATATATTTTTGATAAATGAACAGAGAGAACAATGATATGTAGTTTAAATTCTTTTTCTTAGCATCAGATACAAAATATGGAACTCACCGACTAATATCGAAAAATCATTGTCACATGATGTAAACTTCACTTTAGACGTTTTTAAAATTAAAAAAAAATATACTGCGCATAGCTTTGATAATCGGTTAAAGTTGTTTGTGCCAGTTTCACAACAAACATGGTGTCAAAACAAGAAAAAACCATCGCGTTTCAAAATAAAAAAAAATTCAATCGTAATATTAATATTCGGTTAACTTTTGAAATTATTGGAATTTCTATTATGAAGTAAAAAACATAAATTTAATATTTTGTTGAGTATTCTTTCTGCTTCATGGTAAAACGTAGTCATAAATTATCATCTTTGGGTATATTTGCTTAGTTTGTGTCCATTATTTATATGCTATTATTTAGATTGGCAAATGCAGTTTCAATTAAAAATTATACAGGAAGCTAATTTAAAAAATCAAGAAAAAAATTTGACTTGACAGGACTTGAAAATTACGAAAAAGACAGAAACTAAGATTATAAGTTCAATCAACAAAATCATACTAAAAGCAGTATATAAAAAAGAAGCGTTATTTTGTACTGAGATCAAATTGGAGGATAGTTAGACAAGTAATTCATAAATTTATGAGGTAGCATAGAGCACTTGCCCTTAAATTGATTTTGAAAATACTAAGGTGTAAGAGGACCAATATTCAAAGAAATATATTGCCTAGCGAAGCGTGAAAAAGGAGAATATAAATAGGAATAAGTACTCAGTCTTCAAACAAATGGGCATCATGCGTATTCGCTGATAAAGTCCAAATCTTATGTGCGGGATCATTGACTAAGCAGAGCTTTTATTCCCAATTTTTCACTTGCTCTTTCTTCATATAATCGTCCATAAACATCAGTTAACTTATTCCGCTGACTGATACACACCTCCAGCCTGTCACATGTTCTATTGCTGACCTAAGGTTGCAGCTGCTGAGCTCTTTATTTGGTTCACACCAAACCATTTTTTCTCCTGTAAGATCCAAACACATCGAATTTGTTTCCATGGGCGATTGTTACGTCATCCTTCTTATTCGGATCGTTTGTGCTGAACTCTTTGAGGAGCTTGACGTTGTGCGGGTGATTTGAGGGTGAATTTACTTTCTAAACTGTTGAAAAATCTTTCAACAAGAGGGTTGATCCAAAAGTATTGATAATGAATATAAAACAAGGTGATTAAAATTAAAAAAATATTATTCATACTTCAACATAGTCTCCTAACAAGTTAATACATTTAGTCCCTTTTTTCCAAACACAGGATATGCTTAGAAAGATTTTTTTTGTCTTCACTCTCCTAAAACGCCCCAACAGCGTCCATCACTTCGCTATCATCTTCAAATTTCTTGCCCCGAAAGTGTTTCTTAAGCCGAGGAAAGAGGTAGACGTCACTGGGAGCTAGATCAAGTGAATATGGTGGATATTTAAGCAGTTTGGATCCTGTTTCTTGAATTGCAGCCATCGCAACTGCAGCCTTGTAAACCATTGCGTTGATTAGATGAAACAGCACTCCAGCTCGCAGTTTGTCGTGTTTATTTTCCTCAATAGCCACTCGCTATCTTCTTTTTTTGGTCTGCGAAGTAATATAGTGGCTTTCTTTTCCAAATATTCTGCCATAATAATTCCTTCAGCGTCCCAAAAAGCTAATGCATAAGCTTCACTGCTGAAGTCGACACCTTGAATTTCTTCGGCATCGATGAAGAGGGTCGCTTCCAGGTCATCGATTGCTGTTTGGTTTTTGGATCAAAATTGTGTATCCAGGTTTCGTCTATGGTTACGAAACGTGACGAAAACTTCTCCAGATCTGCCTGGAACTTGTCGAGACTCGCCCTTGAAATGTCGACTAGTTTCTCCTTTTGCTCGTCGAATATCATTTTCGGCACCCAACGCGCAGAGACCTTCTTCAAATGGAATTCGTTGGCAACGATTCTTTGTGCACTGCCATACAAGATCACTGTGACCTCAGTTACATGTCTGATGGTCACTCATTGATCTGGTAACACGACATCTTCACTTTTTTTCACGTTGTCTTCAATGGTGGCTGTCTTCTTCGTGGTGTTGATTTTCAGTGGATGTTCTTCGCAGCTTAAACTCTCTGGCACAGCGTGCTGCGGTGGAATATTGAGAAACAGAGTCCCTTTGTGTTTCTACCAAGTCGATTTCTATGTCTTTGGTAGATAGTTTTTTTCAAACACAGGTACTTCATGACAAGTCTAACTTCATTTTTTTTCTCATTTTGATGTTCTCTCTTCAACTATTCGTATTTTCTATGCCCATATCCATGAATGAATTTAGTAATGCCGTTTCAATCGCAGATAATGAGTTTCAACTGGGTGAGGTATTTTTGTAACATGATTTGTACGAGAGAAGCCAGAGAAGACATACTTTGTTGTAGTGATACGACGATATTATAGCTCTTTTCAGTTATTTGCTCGGATACTGCGAAAGCTCATTGTTATGATATGCATCGCTTTCCTTTAGGATTGTCAGTTGAAACGACCGCACTTAAGATATCAGAAACATATCGCGTTTGGGAGTCTAAGTTGAGCACGTCATTCACCCGATGATCCAGGTCAGTTGACGCAATAAAAGCGATCCTGTCAACAACGACGCTCTGGACGTAGAACTCTCACTAAATTTCCAGCACAATGAACGGACCACAATACTGGATGAAGTCTCATCTAATCATGGACCAGTGCTCTTCTTGATAGAAGACGTCTATATTGACGATCTTCTGAGATTCAAGAGGAAAACGAACTAGCATGCTTTCAGTACCGCAATTCGCAGCCTCTAATCTGAATCTGGATTCGAACCAGTGACCCCTCACACTAGAACCCAGTAGTCTACCCACTAGACTATATGAGCTTTTTCAACATATAATAACTAGATGTAATCAAAAAAGCCGTTCGGCCAAATGTGTAAGTTTGTCTTATTGTAAAACTGCATAATTTTCATATTTCAAAACCTAAAATACAACTAACTGGATCATATTTTGAGGGTAGAGCTTTTTCCGTTAGAATGAAAGACCCTTCTCCAGTAAATGACCAATTGAAGCTGGAGTCCCGCAAGGTTCACCACTCTCTTCATATACTGTTGTACAAACTGTATACGGCAGACTTATCGATGGTGTTCAACGAAAATCACTCTTTTGGCTGTCGACACCTGCATCGACTGTACTCGTACATTCCGATAGGCAGAATTTATAGCCTGCAGTTTTTCAACAAAGCAATGAAATATTTTTTTTAAAAAAGAGAAGATACTAGTGTTGAAAAACGTAAGCAATCTTTGTGACGAAGCAGGAAGTGTCTCTTTGGGTGTAATTAATTTTCAAAAGTGGTTTTTCTTATCCCTGGGTACCATGTGTTTGGTAATTGCTAGCTGCCTTAAATGAACTTTGGAATCTAAAACGGAGCTAGCATCATTTTTAAACACCATATAGGGTATCGTTATTGAGCGGCTCAGAGACAAGAAAAAGCTGAAAAGAAGACTACGTTTTTTGCAGATAACACTTTCAAAGTATTTACTGAAATATTCAAAAAATAAGATGATTGCTATAAACAGTAGCTGAACGACTTGCGTTGAAAATCAGTAAAATATTAGCAGCTTTTGACAGACAAAGAATTGCACCGGGAGAATATAGTATGATTGAAAGAATAGACAGTAGATTAGAGAGATTTTGCCAGAATATCTGTACTGCCCCTAGACGTGAAAAATTTTCACTAGAAAGCAAGAACATAAAGAAGCAGAGAAAGTAGTTACAACTGAAAGGTTTTAGAGCTTTTTTTATTCAATAGGCAGCGCCTTGAAGTCGCCATATCGTAAGGACAGAATTGATTGAGTCGGTGGAAAACGAAGCAAAACAGTTCAGTAAAAGACAGAGCCGATCATTCATAAACTATAAAAAATATAAGAAGTAATGCAGAGCTTGAAAAACAAGGAAAAAAAAATGCACTCTATGTTGAAATGAAAAGCAATTTCAGTAAAAAAAAATTTTGAAGTGTGATGAATGGCAATGTTAAATATTTATTAACCATAAAATAGTTAAACGGTGAGCAAAAGAATAAATACAAAAACCCGATCACAAATTGGTGCACCCTCAAAACAAATTTGAAGCCATTGTATGTAGATCGAAAAGTTGTTCATAATAAAAAAAAAAACGACCATACTTGAACTTGCATCAATATATTTTTTATACAGAAAAACTATTTATTGCAGAAATGAATACCTAAAGCAATTTGAATCAAATTGGATTATAGTTTGAGCTAATCGGCTTTAGCATCGCCGGGATCGGCATATTTTCCGAATCTTTTCCATAATAAGATTCTTCACCAGCCCATCAAAATACTGATTTCAGATACTTTATAAGCCAAAAAAAAGATTCAAGTTGATATCATACCAAAAGATCTCAAAGCGATTTTAGTTATTAACATATCCAATTTCAGTAACTAGTGCATAAAATCACAAACAATTTTTGATTGGTATAAGTGACAAAAAAACCACTGGTGATACCAAGGGGAGTTGTTTGTATTAACCTTTAAGTACAGGATAGAACCATATCCAATCGCATACCTCTAAAATAATATGTTATTTAAAAGATACAAAACACGCTCATCAGCAACATATTTAATGATGCGTCGGTACTTTACCGAAACTATGCTAAACGAGTCGAGTTTCAATTAAAATTTTATGACAGGTTAGATCATTTGTGTTGATTTTGAAAACAGATGAGTATAAACTGCGAAAATGTACCGCCAAGATTAATAAAAATGATGCGAAAAAGCTTGGGATTAAATTGTCTTCATTTCTGTAGAAATTTACGAGGGAATTTGCAAAAACGGCTAGTTGCAGATTACGGTAACAAGAAAAGAATATTAATCGGACAACAGTGATTCATGGTGGGCTGGTATATGAATACCTACCTAATATTAAAAAACCCTAGCGCATCAGAACCGCTAGAAATACTAATGTTCGAAGAACAGTAGAGGATTTGTGCAGATTTTGAGTGTATTGTTATATATTGTTGTTATACTGTTCTTATTGTCTTATATATTATATATTGTACGCAGTGGCGGCTCGTGACCTAATTTTATGGGGGTTCACAAAAATAAAAAACCTTTATTGGGCACATGAATACATATTTACTTTGCACTTTTCTTAAGAGTTGCATTTGTTTTAGTTAATTTGCCGAAACATCGCAAAACTGCTTTAGAATGAGTGAAAAAAAATTATAAAAAACATAACAGGTTTATGGTTTATTACAGCATAACGGATGCACCGATATCAATAAATTTTATTAAAATTTACAAACAGTTCTAGATACACATAATCCCAGAATTTATTTAAAAAACGGTATGACTCTTCTTGTATAAAATTTTTCATATATCCACACTCCAAAACCTTCGGTGTTTTATGACTTCATTAAGTGCCCAGACTATCTTTGCACAATCGAACCTGCCAATACATTCAAATGTATATAGTTTTAGAATAGGCGACAAAAGAAATTAAACTCCCAAATCATTTCCAAGCATTTACTTTCTCTTAAGACTAATCTTCTAAAATACTGAATATATTTTACTAGTATTTATTTCACAGCAAACATTTCAGAAAATTTCTTTCTTTCTACTATGAATTAAATTCTAAACGTGTTTTTAAATTATAGAGACACAAATAAAGGTAATAGTAAAATTAAACCCAATAGTTGTTATAATACTGCGCATTAACGTTCTATCTGCATTTTTCTCATTTTTGATTAAACATTCAAAAATTACATACTCTATTTCCTCATTCTATAAAAATTTTTTGTGGAGGTATGTTAAATTCAATATTGAAAAATGTACTTCCATATACTTCCAGTACAAATTAAAACACAAATCATTGAATATCGAAAGTACCAAAATGTATATGCTTAGAAGGGTAGAATAATCCACATACATACATGTATATGTAAAACGCTCGAAACGGCAGCACTAATCACCCAGTAGGACCACAAGCATCGATGACTTTTACCATGCAATCTTTCATTGATGCCTATGAATTCCAAAATAATGCATGACAATATCATGTGTAAACAATCGTTCTGGTACAAAAATTCATGTGTGTTTACCTACTAACTACTTTCCTGCATGAAAAAGTCATACACAGTGAAGGGTAGAGTCATGCAAAACGGAGCGAGTATCGCTACTTATAATGACATCGCAATGTTAAATTCATCGATGCGGTATGACGAGAAAGATCCGATAATGATGACTGGTAATAATTACGTAATGATTACCAGTCATCATTATCGGATCTTTTTCGTCATACCGCATCGATGAATTTAACATTGCGATGTCATTATAAGTAGCGATACTGGCTCCGTTTTGCATGACTCTACCCTTCACTGTGCATGACTTTTTCATGCAGGAAAGTAGTTAGTAGATAAACACACATGAATTTTTGTACCAGAATGATTGTTTACACATGATATTGTCATGCATTATTTTGGAATTCATAGGCATTAATGAAAGAGTGCATGGTAAAAGTCATCGATGCTTGTGGTCCTACTGGGCAGCGAATAGAACTGACCACCGACAACAATGTCTAAATGCATCAAATTGGTTGTCGATCGCACATTCTGAGTGTGAACCCCCTGCTAGTACTGAGACGAGCTAAATGGATGCACCCCTCGCTTCCTCGCATGCTCCTCTAGCCCCCTAATTCCAGCCAGACAATCGCACGTGCGATCGCTAGTACAGAAAACAGTAGAGATAAGCAGATAGGAAAATTGTATGGCTTGTATGTAGGAATAGAAAGTTTCTGGGATAATAGATACGAAAATGATCGGCAGGTAGCATTATGTGCTGCCATAACAAGTTATATATTGTTCAATGTAGTTCAATATTTTTGTTCAATATGTATAGATTATTAGTTTTGAATAATTGATTTCTTTGAGGGGGTTCACGTGCGAAAGTGAACATTAGGACGAGCCGCCACTGATTGTACGTATTGTCATATATATTGTTATATATTGTATATTCGCGATGTGAATACTTAATGCAAGCATTTATTGGTACCAAAATAACAAAAACACCTCGTGCTAGCAGTTCTATCTGCCTCACGTTGAAGTCAACCTGCTCTGCGAATTTCGTGTTGATCCGATCACTGCATTGGAAGTAATAAGGATACAAAGAAATTTAGGGTTACCATTCGCAAGAGCTTTCAAATTTTCTAGATCTTAGTATTTGGTGTGTATTTTCACTACAAGACCACTACGATTTGAAAATTTTAAGATAAAATCGCTTACTAAAGCTATTTCAAAAAATACAAAAACAATCATAGCTGGCAACCCTATCATTGTTTTTCAAAATAGATTTATACTGAATATTGTCTACAATAATTTAAATTTGTCATATGAATTTCGTTATGATACCATGACTGTACTGGAGGCTATAGGGCAAAGAGCTTTATTCAAATAAAATAACATTATATAAAAAAACTTGGTGCAGTTGCACCAATTTTTGACGATTCTAAGAGCATATAGATATATAACTTGGATGCTTTGCTTTTATATGATGTTTTAGTGCTTTTATATAATCGAAGTCGTTTGTCATAAATTATGCTTACCATAGAAGGGGGATGATGCAGATGAATAAACTAATAAACTCGGTTATAGGTTCAAGTAACAAACAATAAAATTTCCAAAGCTCGGAATATTTAAATATCGGTTGCTTATTTTATTGTAAATAGTTTGCTTATGAATAGAAAATGGAAGCATCTGTTGGTGCAATATTTACGAAATTGTCCGGTGCTGGCAATCATGTGCTAGCACCATGGCTGCTTCACGTTGTGTTAAACCCACCCTATGAATTTCGTTTCGATTTAATGTCTGTGCTGTAAGTTATAGGAGTGAATTAAATTTTAGGGTTACCATCGCCCAAACTTTTTAAATTTTTGAAACGTAAATATTTGATGTTATTTGTCATTGCAGGATCATTCCCACTTGGAAATTTTATGACAACATCGCTCGACAAAGAAATGTCAATAAATTACAAAATTCATCATAGCTGGCAACTCTTTCACGGTTTTTCAACAAAATTTCTACAGAATTAGAAACGCAACACGATATGCTTTTCACACGAATTTCGTTTTGATTTCATCACTGCATCGGAAGTTATAGGGAAAAACCTTTATTTTCCTGAGCAAATTTACAATATTTAAGAGACAAAACTTGCCGTAGCTAGCGTCCATATACTAATTTTTCAACCAAATTTTTATGAAATCTATCTTAGAGTAAGGTTCACCTACTGCGTGAATTTTGTTAAAATCTGGTGGCTAAATCGGAAGCTATAGGCCAAAAACCAGTTTTTTTCCTCAGTGATATTTCCATATGGCACCACTACCACAGTATTGCCCGTATTGAAAAATCGCTTCTATCAGACCTGGTTCTAATTAATACCAACATGTTCTGTAAATTTCATATTGATCGCATAATCCGATTGTCAGTTCTCGTGAACAGAAGTTTTGGGTGCTGAAAATAGAGGTAATTTGATCACGGGTTGCCGTTCTTGTTTACCGCGGAATGTTTGAAATTTTTATTTGACTTGGTGGAAAAAAGTCAAAATTTGTCAACAAATTGAATTTATTTTCAAAAATCAAAAATTTTTCAGGAGACTCGATGATTTGAAGGATTTGTTTTCAGGAGCCTGCTGTAGCTACAGAGTTGCTCGCACAGTCTTGAAAGTCCATGTGTGTTAAATTCTAGTTTACATCAATACGCTCTGCAAATTTCACGATGATCCATTGTTTTTCTTAGAAGTTATGATAAATCGAAATTTGAAAAAAAATCCTTGCCTACTTTTAGGCACTCAGCGCCTACACCTGGCCCAAAATTTTCAATTCTTTATAATATACAAACTACAAACATAACAAGTTTTCATTCCTAGTACTTTTTTTTAACAAAAATTTACACTGCTTGGAAATATAGGTGTACCTGAAAATTCACTTAAATGCCCGCCGCCGCCAAAAAGTTTAAGATATCTGAATTCTAGCAAGTCATGGACCTACCTGTTATATACATCTATGTTCTCCGAAAATTTCAACTCAATCGGATCGGCCACTCCAGAGATTATCTCTCTTAATCATTTTGCTGATATATATATATATATATATATATATATATATATATATATATATATATATATATGACGATTTTTCGGCGAAGCGATTTTAATACTAATGTTCTTCGAACATTAGTAAAAACTATACCTCTTAGCTTTGACTTTTGTATTTGCGTTAACACCTATTGTTGATTTCATCAAAATAAAATTTGTGGCTACATCTGTCTCAATATAGATTATGTAAATGGGTTCGATAGCAGTTTTGAGACGGTTCATTATATGTATTGACATCATTGTATATAACAGCAGAATAAGCAAAGTTGTGCCTAAATCTGTGGACTTATTCGTGCTTTTAATCCACATTGTTAAGTATAAGGCAATAATGTTTTTAGTAGGTGGCTTGGCAAGGAGGTTTTTAGTAAGTGACATGGCAGTTAGTTGGTGACATGGCAAGCCATTTTTTCTTCAGAAGATATACATGTACATATTTTAATTTCATGACAGTTATCGATATTTTGCAGGAAATTTCAATTTAAGAATGAGTAAATGCGGGAAATGAAAACTGATAAAGTTTTATTCTTGGCTTTGATAACGCTTTTGAAATTTTTAACCGCAAAAGCCGAAATTTTTTTTCAAATTTCAATTGTTGACGATATCATTCCGATATTTGCATAACATATTTGTGTTGATCACAGTAGACATGTATGAATTTTGATGACCGTACAGGCAACCTTATAGGTGCAATTTGCAGATGAAAAAAATCCTCCAATTGGGGAACCCTCCTGAAAATTTTTCGTTTTCAGAAAATAAGGTGAACTATATATAAATCCAATGTTTTGTCCACCATGACAACTTAAAATTTTCTCACCAATTCACCTTTTTTGAGCACTCGAAACTCGAAACTCACAACCGGATCATTATGAAATTCACGAGGGTAGAAACAAGTCCGATAAAAATAAACTAAACACTTGACAGTGCCGCCATCTTGAACAATAGCTCAAAAAAGATATTTTATGTCCGACAACTTCCGATGCAGTCATCCGATTTCAACAAAATTCATACAGCAGATGGATCTTATTGTAAGCCAAATTCAATCAAAACATTGAAAAATTAATACAGGGTTTTCTGCAATGATAATTTCCGTCATATTTTACTAAAAGATGCCGTCATTAAATTTTCATTAGAAAATAGAAATTACTGCGAACAAATTTAATAATTAAAATTTTTAATTTAAAATATCTTCATACAAAAATTTACATGTAAAATAAACTATAAACAAATTTTCAAGCAAGAATAAAACTTTAATAAAAAAAACTTCAAGTAAACAAAAATTTAATAAATTAATAATTGTACTGAAAATCTACAATCAATATTTCCATTTCAAAAATTTTGAAATTTTCGCGAGTGATTACGCTCAACTTCTTTTCACTCAATACTTTTCACTCACAACACAATAATCGTATCGATTCAAAATTCACACGTTCTTTTTAGCTCTGGCATTTTTTTGGCACTAACATTTTTGTTATTTTTAGAACAAGGTTTTTTTTCAATTTCGTACGAAACAGAATGCTACATTAAATTTTCATATGGTGGACAGTTATAATGAAAATAAGTGGCCAGTGTTAGAATTTTCCAGGTTTGGAAGATTTAACGGATAACACTTTCAATCCGTGCAACTTCTGAGGCAGTCAGCTGATTAAAATGAAATTCTCATAGTTTGTTGATTTTTACGTGAAGTAATTGTGGAAGACATTTAGTTGCAGTGCCAACACTGACAAATTTAATCATTTTTATCCTTGCTAGTGGGAAAACCGGGAAAATTTTCAGCCTTATCTATCCGCAATGCAGTCATAGTACCAAAGTGGTATATAGCCTTCGGGGTGGTCATAATAAGGAGCACGTTCAGTCAAGCATGCGTTCTAAATCTCCAAAATACTTCTACTTTTTCTCGAAAATGAATCTTTCTAGCGGTTCCTATGCTGTAGAGTTCCTAAAAGTAGAGACAATCTCAACAAGATCCTCAAGGCACTTAAAGACACCAGACGAGCCACTTGTGTAGCTGACTATTAAGGACACCTGAGCTTCCTCTGATGAAGAGAGGCGCCAGCTTTTCATCGATTCTTACTGGAATAAGGTTGCTTTAAATTAAAATTTTTAATGTTAATAAAAAGTTGTTCAATTTTAATGATCCCGCAAAAACAATTCCAATTTGCTTTTAAGATTTAAATATTCCAACAACATCTCAGTTATTTTACAGACCGTTATGTTCCAAATATCTAAGAAAATTACTTCCTGGAAATTAGATAGTAAACTAACGGAGAAACGATTAAAGATTAGAGAAGAATGGCTGTTTTGAATCATTTAGGAAAACTATTTCAAAAAAACAAAAATTTTAAAGGTTATTTATTAAAAAAAAGTCACCGTTTCGAGCCTAAATTGAACCAAGAAAGAGTTCTTCTGTTTCTTCCGTGTCCTGGGTCACGCGAAGGGCAAAAAACTGCCGGATTAAACAAAAGCTCTTCATTGTGCGTTGTAGATCATCAATAGAAATTTAATTGAAAAAAAAATTGGTCTACATAGCTAGAATAATTCAGATGTTAGCATGAATTTATTTCAAAGCAACAAAAAAAAAAATTTACTGACTAAATGTGAGAAAATTCAATAAGTAATAGTAATTTATGTCGTTTTGTCTCACCAGGAAATTGTGGGATACGAGCCACAAATAAATAATTTTACCAAGGTTTCACTACTGATGCCTGTTAAAACTGATATCTTATTCTAAAAAAAAACTCTAGCATACCTGAACCACTAGAAAGTTCGATGAACAATGGAACGATTGAACAATTGAGTGCATATTCTACCACACGTGCTCCATCCTGTTTCGAGTGCAAAACCACTTTGATCTTAACAATACATTTAAAATCATTGGGTGGAAAGAATTTCAGGACTACCACTTACATGAATTTCAAGATTTGGAAAAGCCAAATACTGCAAAAACTTTGAAAGCAGCATAACATAACCTAAACAAAAAAATTCTAGCATTTACTAGCAGCTAAAAGTATCCCACAATTGCCTCACGTCAAAACCAAATGACTCTATCGATCTCGATTTTATCTCATGATTTCGTCGAAAGTTACAGGGATAGAAACATGTTCGGGGTCTAAAAACGAAAGACGTTTGGAACCGAAAAATTTCTAGAACTTAGAAAATTTAAACATTGGTAGCTGATTTTCATTGTAAATGTTCGCGATATGAATGCTTAATGTAAGCATTTATTAATACAAAATCATTAAAAATGCCTCGCACTGGCAGCCCTTGGCTAGCATCAAAGCCAAAAAATATATCACATCTGCCTCACATTGAAATCGACCTATCCTGTGAATTTCGTTTTGATCAGATGACTACATTGGAAGTTATAGGGGTACAAAGAAATTTAGGTTTACCAGTTGGAAAAGTTTTCAAATTTTTGAAAACTTAATATTTGTTGTTTGTTGCCACTAAAAGACCAACACCGTTTGAAAATTTTACGATAAAATTGCTTAGTAAAATATTGCAAATAAATTCAAAACCAACAATAGCTGGCAGCTCTATAATGGTTTTTTTGACCAGATTCCTTCTGAATAGTGCCTATAATAAGTTCCATGTATCATATGAAATTCGTTTTGATTTCATGACTGCACTGGAACCTATAGGGCAAAAGCTCTTTTTTCCCGAGCGAATTTTCAAAACCCAAGCCACCAAAATTACCATAGCTGGCAGCACCAACTGAATTTTTCAACCAAACTGTGTGAATTTCATAAATATCTGATAAATGAATCAGAACTCATAGGGCAAAAAGCAGTTTTTTTTTCTTTATAATTTTGCCCGCATTCCCGAATTGCTTCTATTTGACTTGGTCCTATTTGATACCAATACATTCTGTGAATTTCAACTATATCTGATAATTGGATCGTGAGTCTCGTGAACAAAAGTTTTTGATGCTTAAAATATAGGTAAATTTGGTGCTACCGTTCTTGTCTGATGTGAAATTTCAAAAGTTTTACTTTGGTTGTATCGTAAGACGAAAATTTTTCATTAGAGTCGATGGTTTGAAGGTTTTCCTTTTCAATACCTACCGTAGCTGCGGGGCTGCCAGCAAGTTTATTTAAAAATGCACGAGTCTACAGCTTAGTAATACCAATATGTCCTTTAAGTTTCATTATGATTTGATAATTTGTTCAAAAGTTATCGCAATTCAAAAATTTTCAAATTATCCCAATCTCATTTTAGGAGCCTAGCGCACACATAGGGTTAAACATTTCAATATAATATTCACATTAAGAACACGTTCAAAATTCATTCCACAAAATTTGTTTTTGCAAAAGTTATTTGTTGACAGAATAATTGGTTTATTTGAAATATCACTAAAATGGCCCCCGGTGCCAAAGGGTTAAAGATTGTTAACTTTTTTATGAAAATTTCAGTTCAATCGGGTTGTGCGTCCCTGAGATATTTTCGCTGAAATTTTTTTTATGATAATATATAGATATAGAAACATAAATTTTCCGCCAAAATGATTAACAAAATGACATAAGCGAAAAGAACACAGAAGCTTAAAGGAAAAATTCAATTTTCCCCAAAATAGCTCATACTTCCTCAAAACGTTTTATACGTGCACTAGGAGAATTTTTCTTCGAAGGTTGGCTAAAGTCTTTGCATAGATAAATATGTGAAGCGATGTAAAAGGCATGATGTGCAACAATGCTTAATGATTTCACAGTAAAATCAATTGCATGATTTAGTAATTAATATATATTAATTATTAAATCATATAATATATTTATTACAAAAAAGTACCTTGGAATTTGAGCAAAGCTTAATAAGGAAATTATAATTTTTTCCAGGCGTGCACGCAATGAAAAAAGATTCTCACATAAAATTTAACAATAGTGTTTAGTTGAATGCTAGAAAATAATATGCACAAACAACGTGTGAAAATAAACTAACACATTCCGTTAAAGTGTTAAACTTTTACGAAAATATCAACTGTACATTGCTCTCATAGTTTCTGAGAAAAGCTTCCAAGCAACGAAGCACGTCTTTACGAAAATCAAGCATCAGCCTATTAAATACAGAGTTTATCACTTCAATCTGCATTCATTAAACGAGAAATCATAAATTTCATTAACCGTGACCATTGTATGAGTGCACTTGGAGAAAGTATACTTTTTAAAACTATTTAGTTCCACTAGTCTCCTCATCGCTGCAATTCATCGGTTGGGAGTAAATTAATTTCCAATTAGATACGCTGCTTCTGGCGATAATCCATAACGTGTTCAATTAACATTTCACTCAATAACATAATTTTGGGAATTTCTTAATTTTTTTCTCGTCTTACCTTGATAGTTTGCAAAAATCGATATTAATCCAAAGAAAACGAAATTTCACTAAATCTCTTGCACTTTCTTGCGTCCGAACTTTGCAACTTTAGAGCAAAACTACACTGTATACTATCGCACTGAACTGTCGCGGTTGAATGAATATCTTGTATCTTGGGTAAGTTTCTTGCGCTTGAGACAATCGTTGAGGTCGTAGTGAATTTTCACTCTGAAGCTGTTTTTCAGTCAGATCTTCAATCTTTTCCAATGTATCTCGAACTGGACTCTGCGTCCAACTAGTCGAACCTGTAGTTGGCGCGTCACTATATAGACACAATTGCAAAGTGCTTGCATAACCGTAATTTCCTTTAGATTTTGCGTTTCTTCAATTGCGTTTTCTTCCTCATAGATTTTTCTTTTGCATTGAAATAATTGAAAGTCTGGGGAAAATGGTGGAGTAGGAATGTGCTTGCTGATCAGTGCAAGCAAAATGGGGAGTTACGAATGAAGAAAAACTGGTGGGCTTGTCAAATTCAAATCTAACGTGATAGGCAAAATTTATAACTGGTGGAGATACAGGTGATGCGGCAAAGGAAATTCCTCGACCTTTTTTTTTTTTAAATATTCCAAAAAATTTGATAAAGAGATAAGACAAAGAGTTTGATGAATTGAACCGAAATATTGGTAATCATTCGAAATAAGTTTCGATTTGCGCATAACCTGAAAGATTGTGTATTTGCTTCAAATATTTTTGCATGGTAACCTTTTGGTTTGCAAGAAATAATTTATGATGAAATCGCATCCCCTAGCTCAGGCTCGGATACTGTTGAGCTTGGTGGCTGTTAAGTATTTCTGGCGAGCAAAATAGGGTCGGAGTGATAAAAGCTAATCATCGCCAATGAAATCTGATCCGACATATCGAAACGTAATAAATTCAAAATAAATTTAGTTTAAAAATTATTGTATAAACTTTTCAATTTAAACTTCAAACTATAATTTTTTCCCCAAAAGAGAATAAAATCGTATTGCATTCGATTTGATTGGTAATTTATAATGACCCTAGCTTTTAAATGTCTTTAGTTTTTTATGGAAGTTTCCACTTCATTTGTTTTTGTAAGATTCTCATCGTTTTTCAATTTCGAGCTGACCTTGTTAATTAATTTAAAAAAAAAAAAAAAAATTGCAAAACATTGCATTCAGAGCACTTATTTTGACTTTTGACATTGTGGCAGCTGATAGTGAAAGTTTAAGTACCAAACTGCCGGGGACCATTTAAAATACCTGACTCGTAGGTAGCATAAAACTAATTGAGTACGTAAATTTAAGTAGCATTTGCATGTTTACAATTGAAAAAAACAGCAACACTTTCTTCAATGGGCCCTTGTGAGCTTAATTGCGCCTTCTCCGGAGTTTATCTGCAGGAGGCAGTCGCTATTGAAAGAAAAACGACATGGCAATAATTTAAAAAAATGGTGAGCTAAATTTAATTTGCATTTGGTTGGCATCGTAAGCTTAGTTGGTAATTTGAAAATGAAAGTTTACTTTTACCTAAAATACGATTGTAAGATGATATCAGGGCTCGGCAATTGTAACAAAGTGTCAGATGAATTAACAACTAAAATTGTAAAATAGAAAAAAATGGAGATTTGTCCCTTGAATCTGATCATCTAGGGGTTTCATCATATCATCTATTGTATCATAAAACGGGCTTAGTTTCAAGAAACGACCCCATAAAGCCTTCCACCCATTTTGATCTGCGTGTTAAAAAAATGCGCAGACCATAGCAAACATGCATGAGAATGTTGAATTACAGTTAGACGAAGCTGTTTATAGTAAGATGAAAGCTAGATTTTGTTTAGTAAGTAAAAATAATAAATTACCTTAATTTGCTTGCATAGAAGTTGATCTGAAGGTGTTCCGAGCATCAGACCAGCTGGTTGACGAATTGTCAATACGAAGATGATTCTTCCTGGCGCCCGATTTGTAACTCTGCTACCTGTATGCCATAAAGAAGAGCGGAATGTGTCACTCCCATTTTTTTTGGTTTTCTTCAACTACCTTAGTGAAATGGTTATTGACCGTCACGTTGAACCCTTAAGTTCCATCAGACTGAGGGTGAATACGACTAAAAATTTCAACTGTGGTCACCATGCAGTTCAAGGGCCAAATGCTAGACGATCTGTTCTGCTACTATAGTTGCTTCTTAGTATGGAATGAACTAAACTTACTGAAGTCATCAATTAGTACTAGAATACACGAACTAGCACACTTAGAGTTCCAAAATGGTGCGGCAATGTCCATTACTTTCCTTTAGAATGAAACATGTGGCGGAAGCGCTGATGGTACATATTCGGAATGAATCTTTTTGTCAAATGTTTTCGTCAGCTAGCTGAGCGTCTAAAACTGCCTCTTGTGACCATCTTTTGATAGTTTCAGTCATCACTTATCACACATTATCACTTGGCTACTCTTTTTTAAGACGGTGGCAACGTTTTTAGTTATTTGGACAGTGGCGACAGGACAAAGCATCAGCGTTCCCTTGTATCTCTACTTTCTAGAATACTGTTGCATTGCCGTACAACTATAGCCTTAAAACAGTGATAATTTTATGGTTATTAGCTCTGTGGGCCAAACTTTGATCTCCAAATTCTCGTATTCTCCTCCCTGAAATTCACTGAGAAAAAATTAAAGAAATTTCATTTCTGTGCATTTTTTACTGTACCGAAGTAAAAAGTATTTATGGCAGTTATAGCCCAACTCTAATTTCTAGCCACAATTCCAACATCGGAAGGACCAAATAGCTCTGAGCTCTGTATTTGTATTAAAATTGTTTTTGCGGGATGATTAAAATTGAAACATCTTTGATTTACATAGAACATTTTGTTTGACAAAGTGGTTTCGAAAGTATGCACTGATTCTCATCAGACACCAGCACACAGTGCATACATGACTGATGTGAACACTTGCAGTTGGAAATCATTAATTTTTATTTACGTTAGTTGTGACAAATTTTAACATCTCCGACTTATATCCATCGAAATAATTTACTCATAAAGGTTATTGATTTGTGATCATTGTTCCCTTCTTGTCTATAAATCAGCATAGACAACGTACATATATCGTATCTAAAGCTTATCAAAGCAGATAATATTGCTGCATATGCCGAGCAATAGCTCAGCTATCATTCTGTTGGCAATCTCGTTGTAAATGTCGTTGTTCACTACAATTTTCACTCATAGGCGCATTCCTTTTCTGAACTTCTTTTTTCAACGCACTAACTTCTGCACCCTTATAACTAAATCTCCTGAAATTTTAGTATGTTGCGAGGTGCACTTTTAGCTGCTTGAAAGTTTAAGCCATATGCCAAGGTGCCCTTACCAGTTCACCTTTTTTCTATCTGAATCATTTGTTGGAGCTTTTGCTCCTGTAATTTGTTCATGGATTTTTTAAGACTGTACGAGTATTATTCCCATGCTTTGAGCAGTTCAATAGTGCTAGTCTTTAATTTCCTGCGGAAATCGTTGAAGAGTTACCCTGGGCTTCTGCATTTGGTTGTAAATTTCTTACTTATAGATCTGCATTAGTGCATTAATTAAACATGCGAAACTTACGTGTAGCGCAAATGGAATCATTAGATTCAAAGCTGTTTCTTGTTTTGGCTCATCCCAGTTGCTGCTTTAAATTGTGGTTCGTAGACGCTCCAATAACTCTAATGCAAGCGCGTCAGTTAAGGGGTTGTATGAGTCTTAAAGGAAAAAAAACACAACTTTTTCAAAAAATTGTATTTTAAAAGCCAAAAATTAATTTTATTTGAAATTCATACATAGAAAAGCTTAGCATTTCAAAAAGTTGTTAAAAAAAATTTTTCAGCTGAAAATATTGAAAATTGTCGATTTTCCTGCAGTTTTCCTCGTCCCGCTTTTTTTTGCGGTAGGCAGAATATTTCGGTGCAGGTTCATCTGAATCAAAAATTCAAAAAGTTTCTTATAGTTTATACCCTAGGCTCATAATTGAATTCGCACCTCAACGGAAAGTTTCTGAACGGACTTTGGGGGAAAAAGTTCTCGAAGGCCTAAAAAATTATTGAAAAAATTATTATGAAAATGCAAGAAGATGCTACTTTCTGCTTAAATCAAGAGTTTGAAACCGGGGAATATTTTTTTGCCTTGGCTTATATGGACACACAAGTTGAACTCATGAAGCCTTCAGAGTATTTAGAAGCTGGCTCATTGCCTTTATTTTCGCTATATTCTATAAAAAATTAAGCGTCATCAATCATAAGTGACGATAAACGATATCGTTGGTGAAAATTTTCCGTGTTTGGAACTATGAAAATGGACAAACGATAACAACTATCGAAATCATTCCAAGACTATCAATATGTCGGCGACTTGTGGCACAAAAGCTGTAAATAAAGTTCTTCATATAGATATCGGCGATAGATGAAAAACTGTCAAAATATTACAAAATTCAAGCATGGAATTGCGTTTTGATAGGAAAACTTCGATATACAGGTATCTCTAGCTTTCTTGTTTCATCCTCTCTCGATTTCCTTCAACTCCCTTCCTAATTTTAGGTGACTTCAACATGTCCACTGTGGAGTGGGACTCCAATAACCTCAGTTCACTATCCTATAACCACCTCTGTGTTGTGACTTCTTCTTTTCTTTCACTTTGTTCTTATTCTCAAATTAACTACCTTCATAACACCAATACCAGAATCCTCGCTTTAGTCCTGTCTTGAAGGTGCTAATGCTTCCACTCCTCAGACTATTTATTATATTTTATTATATATTTATTCCTTTAAAAAAAAACCCACTGAATACCTCGATAGCTCCCACTGTCTCCTGTACCTCCCCTGAGTTATCAATGTTCAGTACCAATCCTTTGGAAGTTGAAATCCTTTTGCATATCTTAAATTCTAATGCTAGTTCCGGCCCTGATGGTATTCCTAATGTTCTTGTCAAATCCCTCTTATCCTCGTTCTGTGTTCCTTTAGCTACCCTTCTCAACATTAACCCTGCATCTCCTGTATTGTCTACTTTATGGAAATTCGCCAATATTCCGTTGTTTCCAATTATCGTCCTAAATCGCTCTTCTGTTGTTTAAGTAAAATCCTTGAACATTTTGTCTATAATAGAATTGATCCTTCTCAACAGCCTTTACTTGCTCCTGACCAGTATGGGTTCATCAAGGGTCAAACTTATGGAGTTCAATAATTTCGTCGCCTTTGCCTTCGATCTTCAACGTCAAGTTAATGTAATTTAGTCGAAGGATTTTGATTTTGTGCTGCTGCAACTTAAACTTAATGGGTTCGGTGTTTTTGGTGTTCTCCTCTCCTGGTTTTTCTTCTATCTTCATACTCGTCCCTGCAGAGTCACTATTAATGGTTTCATTTTCTTTCCTATATTTCGCATATCCGGAGTTCCTCAATGTTCTATACCAGGTCGCTTACATTTTATCTTGCTACTAATGTTCGAAGAACATTAGTATTAAAATCGATTCGGCCAAAAATTCATATTTCCATATATATATATATATATATATATATATATATATATATATATATATATATATATATATATATATATATATATATATATATATATATATATATATATCATCAAAAAATTTCAAAGAGATAATCTCGGGAACGCGCCATCCGATTCAGCTGAAACTTTCAGAATATATTGGTGTATATGCAGAATAGGTCCAGGTTTCACTAAATGTCAGTTATTGCTAACTTTTTGGCGCCGGCGGCCATTTAAGTGATATTTTTAATATACCTATTATTTCGTACATAAATAATTTTCGCAAAAATAAAGTTGACGAAATTAATTTCGAACCTGTTTTACATGTGAATCGGATAATGTTTTGGATTTTTTTTAACCCCATGTGTGCGCTGGGTGCCTAAAAAGAGAACGGGAAAATTTGAAAATTTTTAAACTGCGATAACTTTTGACAGAGCTATTTAATCATTACGAAATTTTCAGAACGAATTTGTATTATTTAGTTGTAGATTTGTGTAGCTTCTAATGAGCGTGCTGGCAACCCTGTAGCTAGGGCAGGCACTGAAAGTGAAAACCTCCAAATAATCGTCTCTCTTGAAAAAATGCCGCTTCTTCAAAAATCAGCCACTCATATGTAAATCTTGTGCTTTGTTTGCATAGGCAATAAAAAAAATTTGATATAGTATAACGGGCACGCCTGGTAACCCTTACTCAATTTACCTATATTTTTAGCATCAAAAACTTCTGTTCACGGAAACTCACGATCCGATGAGCAGAATTAATTGAAATTTGCGGAACGTATTGGTCTTAAATAGGACTAGGTCTGATAGAAGTGATTTTGAAATGCAGGCGATTCTGTGCCAGTGGTGCCATCTTGAAAAATCACTAACTGCTTTTAGCCCTATAAATTCTGATTGAATCGTTCGATTTTTAATGAAATTCACACAGTAGCTGGACCTTACTTTAAATTTCTACCACGTTTGGTAGAAATTTAGTTGAAAAATTCGGTTGGAGCTGCCAGCTATGATAATTGTGGTGTCTTATATTTGAAAAAAAAAATTTGGAAGTGAAAACATTAAACCATCGAATATTCAAGAAAATGTCCGTTTCTTGCAATAAAACCAATCTGTATACAAATCTGATGTTTCGTCTACACGTTCAAAGTAAAACTTTGAAAATTTAATGTCGGAAAGGAACGGTAACCCTCTCCCAGTTAACCTATATTTTTAGCATCAAAAACTTCTGTTCACGGGAACTCACGAACCAATAATCAGATACAGCTGAAATTTACAGAATGCATTGGACTTAAGTAGGACCAGATTTGATAGAAGCGATTTTGAATTGTGGGCAACTCTGTGCCAGTGGTGCCATCTTGAAAAATTACAAAGAAAAAAAAAGCTTTTTGCCCTATGAAATGTGAATAAGTTACCAGATTTCCATGAAATTGACTCAGTAGCTGAACCTTACTCTAAACTTTGTTTGATAGAAATTTGTTTGAAAAATTCGATTGGTGCTGCCAGCTACGGTAATTTTTGTGTCTTTGGTTTTGAAAATTCGCTCAGGAAAATAAAACTTTTTGCCCTATAACTTCCAGTGCAGTCATGAAATCAATACGAATTTCATACAATTAATGGAACCTAGTATAAAAATTATTCAGGCCAAATTTGGTTGAAAAGCCACGATAGGGTTGCCAGCTATTGTTGGTTTTGTGTTTAATTGCAATATCTTTATTAAGCGGTTTTATCGTAGAATTTTCAAATGGTAATGATATTGTAGTGACAATAAACAGCAAATATTAAGTTTTCGATTATTTGAAAAAACTCGCTGCAGGCAACCCTAAATTTCTTTATCCTCCTATAACTTCGAATGTAATATAACAACGTGAAGCAGATGTGATATATTCTTGGCTTTGATACTGGCAGAAGGTTGCCAGCACGAGTCGGTTGTGCTACTTTTGTATCACTAAATGCTTACAGTTAGTATTCATACCGGAAACATTTACAATGAAAATAAATAACCAATGTTTCAATTCCCAAAGCTCTGCAAATTTTTCGGATCGCAGCCCCAAACACCAACTTCAGTTACAGTGCTGCAGGCACTGAGCATTTTCTTCATTGATGTTATATGAGATGCTGCTTTCAAAATTTGGTGAAATAAGCAACTGATAACGAATATAATTAACCCGTGTTTTGCTCTCATAAGCGTTGAAAATCATGCCAGTGGTAATATATGAAACCTTCCACCATATGAGTTATAATGCATTCTTGAGACCAAAGTAAAACGTGGCATTTGAAAGAGTTGGGCCGTAATAAGCAGCACAATATGCACTCAAAACTTGCACGATTCTTCTACTGTTCTTGGAACATTAGTGTTTCTAGCGGTTCAGGTGCGCTAGAGTTTTTTTTCAATTACTTTCTTTCTGTTATCGATTCCCCCTGTCTTTTATATGTGGATGACTTAAAATTATATAGAGCAATCAAGTCTGCCAACGATTTTCACAAATTGCAAGCTAGCTTGTTTGCTCTTAATCTTTGGTGTCAAGACAACTTCTTCAGGTGCGCTAGAGTTTTTTTTCAATTACTTTCTTTCTGTTATCGATTCCCCCTGTCTTTTATATGTGGATGACTTAAAATTATATAGAGCAATCAAGTCTGCCAACGATTTTCACAAATTGCAAGCTAGCTTGTTTGCTCTTAATCTTTGGTGTCAAGACAACTTCTTGCCACTGAAGCTTTTGAAGTGCCACCAGATGTCTTTCGCATATAAAAATACCCCACATGTGTTCTCTTATTCTTTGTCTGGTATTTCCCTGTCAGTTGTCTAGCATTTTAGAGACCTGGGCGTAGTGTTTGATTCAAAATTAAAATTTCATGTTCATTTCATGAATATGACGTCCATGGCCTATAGGATTGCTGACTTTGTCTTGCGTTATTCGTATATGTTTACCAACATTTCTTCCTCTAATCATTTATTTGTCTCCTTAGTATGCAGTATTCTAGAATACGCGTGCCAAATCTGGTCTCCGCGATTTCAGTGTTTATCTGACGCCATTGAATCTGTTAAGCGCAGGTTCACTCGCTGCCGTCTTTTTAAATTCAATATCCCCTATTGTTTCCACTCCTCTCATCTTTCCATTCTTCGTATGTCCTCGTTGGATGCTCGATGAGCGTTTTTTTTTCAAACTTTGCCAATACATTTTTGAGTCAGATCTTGGTTCCCAGATAGCCAGACGTGAATCTAGTCGTCCAAGTCGTTCATCTGGAGTTTTCACTGTTTCGTTTGCACGTACTTGTTGTCTCTACCCAGAACGCACAATGCTCGTAAGTTTGGTCTTCTCTCGCAATCTTTTTTACAATTCAAGCATGTATTGCGAATGTTACCTGGAATTGCTATTTACCTTAATTCTAATTTTAGTTTTCAAATTATTCCATTATTTTTGTTATTTCTTTTTCTTTTTTGAAATGTATTGCGAATGTTACCTGGAATTGCTATTTACCTTAATTCCAATTTTAGTTTTCAAATTATTCCATTATTTTTGTTATTTCTTTTTCTTTTTTATGCTTCATTTTTTTTTGCTTTCTTGATGCTGTAATTGGAGTTGAATCTGTAGTGCAAGGGATGAATAAATAAATAAATATCATATCATTCAGGCTGGGATGCCAACACCCTAAATTCGACTGTCGTTATTGTTTTCGTTTGATGAAATGAGATATCGACTGCCGAAATCTCGTTATTCGTGCTCAGATCTCAAATAGTACACGTCCTTTATAGTGATAAAGAATACTTGACAGAGTTCCAAAAAAGTTAGGATATAAAATACCTACTTCAATTGTCTACTAACAAAGGAGGTACTAAACTTGAAAATCCTCATTGTTGAACTTTTCTGACATCACCCCTCTAAATCCTGCATTTTTAATGCAACTATTAATTCTCTTTTATGACTATTGCCATGCAGGGAGGAAGATTAATGTGGATTTAATCACACAAGGGCCCATTATGATGCTGCGTTTTGTATAGCTTACAACCCTTATTATGTTCACATCTACCCCAAGTTCTTAGGTCTCTTTAGGTCCAACGACGCTACTTTAGTTAGACTTGCAAAGAAGTATGAGCCAAGGGACTACTTTCTTCTTCTAGAAAGGGTCTGGCATTCGCAAAAGTGGGGAAGATCAGTTTTCTCTTCCTCCTAACTCCGGCAGAGGTCGTTGTAAAAGGAAATCAAATCAAATTTTCGTCCGTGCCTTTTTCTTCGCATGGTTTCTAGAATTATTGAACAAAATCAATTAAACTATAATCAAAATTTCAAGCACATTGAAATAATTGCACTGTTAATTAGCCAAAGTGAATATCTTTCAATATCAAGCAGTGTACTTTCTTTAAAGATTGAAAGTTAAATATTTTCCTAGCTATCACTATCTCGTTGGTTCGCTTGGAAAAAACAATCGGGGAAAAATGCGATTTGCATCGCTATGTCTGCAAATATCTGATTGTGGACCATGTTTCAAATTTGCCAATGTATATGCTACTTCCGTTAGCCAGATTTAGTTCTCCACGTTGAAAAACCACTTGAAATTATTCCCCCAACTGTGGCATTTTCTTTTTCAGACGTGAGTTAACATGATCGTATTTGCACAGCACACTACCACACAAAGAATGGCTCAAGATGATTGATTTGAAATCAAAATCTGAAACACTCGCAAAAACTCAAAGATTGTACTGTGAGTTTAATGGATTATTTTCAGGTGATCGAATGCTGTGTTGTGAGGAGTTGGAGAGTTTGATGGAAATTGATTAATTTTTTTTTTGTAAGTGCATCAGCAACTATGTTAGTATATGTGTTAAACGAGTAGCATAATAGCAACTGGTAGCACGAATAATACATATCTAGTGTCAGTTGTTCGTAAAATTTTACCTACTGTGATGTGCTTTTAAAGAAATATAGTAGAAATATACTGATGAGTCATCTACGAATTGAAGGTCAGTGTTATGAAGTCATTCATGGGTACATAATAGACCGCGGAGGATTAATTGTTCCTTCCCATGACATCCTTGAACTGAATTCTCTTGCATATGAACATCGAAAAAAGTCTTCTAATGTTGCCGATGAGTATTGAGAACACCAAATTTGAATGGAAGTGAAATATAAAAGGTTAGTGGCATGAGGTTGAGTCTACTGACCCAACAAATGTTGTAATTGTATGAGAAATACAAGGTTGTCACCGGTCAACTTTTCACACAGAACACCGGACAGATGACATCTATTGTATTTGCTACCAGTGATGCAATTTAAGTTCAGCTTATATACTTTTTTGCAAGTGTTTTGAGTTTGTTTAACAGTAGGTAAACCGGATGGATATTCAAAATCAGGTGATAGTTATGGTGTAAGGTCAATTAAACTTATTTACATTTCACTCATATTTTCGTTTGTTGATAGCTAAACACATGTTGCTACATAAGTCTGACATTGATGGAAACTCATTTAACCATGCTATCAATCAATAGTCAATCGTAACGGTAAGATTATTACTTAGCACAATCATGCGAAAACATACTTTCATGGCTCGGAAAAGTATATGCCAAGTATGAAGCACATATTAGTCACTATATAAATAATTTAAGGTTGAATGACCACTGACCTATTGATTCGAGTAAATACAGTAACCAAAAATTTCAAAACTGTAACAACCTTGAAAATTGGACAAGCTAATTTTTATTTTCGTACATTTCCAACTATTTGTCCATCCAATTATCTTGATGTTTAAGGTAATATTATTAGGCAATTGAACAGCTTGTGAAAATGTTTTGTCACGCAGTGTGATTTCAGGTCATTATGTATTGGGTTTTGGTGTTCTCTTTGAAATTTTTTTGAAATCAATTCAAATTAAGGCTATTTTGTAAATATTGGCTGAATATATGTAAGCTCTTGATTGAAACGGACAAAATAATTATCATTTCAGAGAGATTGCAAAGTTTGAAAGGATTTGAGCCTGTCGAAGTTTTCGATAAAGTAACCGATGCATTATGGAATACGAATGATCAGTCAGATCTCTATCATTATCTCAAAGATTTCCGAAGATTTTGAGTAGCAAAAATAAATTTATGCCTAGTATCGGAACTTGATTGCCATTTATTAAAATGCTAAATAAATATAAAAAAAAACGTATATTTATTGTATCTAAAGTGTTATATCATTAGAATTCATTCACTGATTCTAATCTGAGAGAAAATATGCATGTGATGTTTTTGGTGCAAACGCAGACTCTGAAGTCACTGCTGAAGTCACCGCTAAAGCCTCCCGAGTTTCTGGATTGGTACTTCGCTCTGCCTCTAAATTCGTTGACATTCGTACATGTGCTCGTCTTTTTTTAATGTTAGTTCGTTGTGTCCTCGAATATGCTTGTCAAAAGTGGTCTCCACGTTTCCTTTACCTTTCTGAGGCCATCGAGTGTGTGCAGCGTAGGCTCACACGCTCTTTATTTGTTAAATATAATATCACTTACTCCTCATATGTTTCCCGTTTGTCCTTTCTTCAAATTCCTTCCTTGGAGTCACGCCGGCTGTTGCTTGACGAGTGCTTCCTGTTCAAATCGCAGCGAGGTATTATATCTGGCTTCACCGATTCATTCCGACCTCGCAGTTCGTTACGGTGCAACAGGTCTCAGGAAGTCTTCATTGTTCCATTCGCGCGTACAAATGTGTACTTCTTTCCTCCTTTCGTCAGAATCCCTAGACGACATAATGAATTGGAGCTTGGATCTCTGCCACAATCGTTTTGTAGCTTCAAAAGTCATTTAAAAGCATTTATACTTGACCTGAGCGTTGGGACATTAGATTGTTGAATTGAATTTTCTTTTTGTAAATATTAGTCTTTTATTTTTTCATTTATCATTGCCATAATTTGAATTTGTATTCTGTTGCGATGAATTTATGTAAATAAATGTAGATAAATACCTCCTTAGTTAAGAAAATGCACAATGCTACTAAATATTCAGCACTTCCAGCCATATTATTTAAGCTTTCGAGCGTCTTGGCTTCATAAGGGCTAAACATTATGGATGTTTCGTATTTGTGTGCAGATGTCTTTCTTCAAATAGTAATTTTCGTAACACTTTGCAACATTCATAAGATTTGGCATATTATAACCATAGGAAATATTCACGAATGTATTTCAGAGCGTTCCAGATTTTACAACCCAAAATAAATTTTGGGTTTATTTAATTTTTATGTCGTACATATGTATGTATATATTTTTACTATGCTCATCTTAAAGGCTGCGATTTTATGTAGTGTAGTACGTAGAGCAGTGGCTCTTTGAGTGCAGGGTCCCTGGTTCAAATGCAGGATTGAACGAAGGTACGCGCACCAAGCTTTCAGTTTACCTACCTTACCTGTAAATAGGTTCACGCTGAGGAATGACCGAAATAAATATATTAACATCTTAATATTGTTATAGTAACAGCATTGTCACTAATACATAATTTTAGCAGCTCAACATTTTATGTTAGGAAGTTACAATATTATATTTGCAGTTTAACTTTATATATTAAGGCTGTTAACTTTTTATGTTAAGAAGATCTGTAAACATATTTCGATAAAATGTTTTCACATCTTAACATAAATATATTAACCGATGGTGGTGAAATTGATGGTGAAACAACAAAGTACAATGCTAGTATTGTATTTTAGGATGTTAATATTAAATACGGCAATAGCACACAGTAATAACCGGTTCGCATCCGATCAACGAAGCTAAGCAGTGTTGGGCACGGTATGTACTTAGATGGGGGACCGCTTGGGAACACCGCGTGTCGTTAGTATTAATAATTAGTATACTAATATAGTATTGTAGAACGTTAATATTGTAGAACGTTAATCAATTAACTTATTGCCATGTTAATATTTAATATTGGCCTACTAATATAATATTGTTACAGACAAATTCACCACACGCATGTCAATATATAAAATTTTAAGAATGCTATGTGCTGGTAATATAATGTTATAGCTAGGTCAATATAATAATGTAAAGAAATGCTTTTAATATGAAGATATTAGCTGCAAAATATATTAAGGGTAGAACAATGATTTTTTAGCGTGTACCTAATCAAAATCAGGTGTAAAGTGAGTGGTGGAGCTAATTACTTGACCCCCGTATTTTTTATTGTAAAGTTCTGAATTAAGCTCTCCGGCAGGTTCCATTCTTAGATCCAGCAAGGATTGTCGTGTTATGGCTTCAATATTTAAAAAAACTGATTAGGATGCTCGTTCTACTCTTTTATTCATCATCAGACAACGGGGCATATACTGCCCTGCTAAGCATAAACGTAATATTTAATTTATTCTCATTTTTGAGTTGGCACTGGATTCAATAATTACATACCCTATTAGAGAGAGCTCACACTCCTGTCAGAAGGTACCAGTAAGTTCATAATTGGTGTTTACCTCAGCGCCAGGAACAGGTGTTGTGGTGACCATCAAAGTAACTCAAAAGGAAATAAGCTCTTACAACTTTTTCACAACCACAACCTTCTTCTTGTAACAATAGTGGTAAAACCTTTACTACAGGGTCCAGACCAGAGAAAAGGGGTCTTCTACCGTAGATGTCACTTTCGGCAGCTTAATGACCAAGAAAATCAGGTGGAGCACAAGCTTAAACCACATAAGCAGTAGTGGACAAAGACCTTTAGAACAAAAAACTGCTCAATATAAAAAAAGAAGCAGTTTCAGAGAAAATTATTGATTTGATATATTAACGCAGCTTTATTGGCTCTCCTTATCCACGGATTTCAAAAGTTGGCAAAATGAGGAACTTAAACGTCTGTAGAACGCTAAAAAAGGCTTCCTCAAGCTGTACAAGGCGTCCAGACAGTTTTTTTACAGATTCTTGAGCCCAAAAGAGGAATGGAGGAATTCAAGAAAAAAGTAGATCTTATTACACTTCATCCTTTCGGGATCCAAGAAACTATCAAGAATTCCCAAAAATGATAAAAACCAAAAACTCTCCGAGCTCGCAAAGGTTTGATTTAGTCCCCAAAAACACTCAGAAAGTATTTCTGACCCTAAACATGAACGAAAATTCAGCCCCGGATCCTGGCTAAATAACCTACGACATGCCAAACGCAATCAATTCTTTCAGCTTCAGTGCTTCTTTAAACACCTTGAATGAAGCAGTCAACCAAGATCAAATTTAAATCCTAAAAATCCTAAAAAAAACCCAATTTACTGTCAAGCTATAGACTAATTTTGCTGCTAAATGTCTTGTTTAAAGTTATTAAGAAATTACTAAAGACAGGCTGATAGCCAAGTGTAAAGTTCTTGAGAAACTTCACTCCAAATCGCACGGTTACACTAAAAAAAACTCTAACGCACCTGAACCGCTAGAAATACTAATGTTAGATGAACAGTAGAAGAATCCAGTAGATTTTGAGTGCATATTCTACCACACGTGCTCCAACCTGTTTCGAGTGCAGAATCATTTTAATCTTAACAATGCATTAAAACTCATAGGGTGGAAAGAATTTCAGGATTTTCTAGATTTAAGAAAGCCAAACACTGCAAAACTTTGAAAGCAGCATAACATAACACAAACAAAGAAAATGCTCAATGCTTGCAACACTTTACCAGCGCTGCAACTAAAAGTCTCCCACATTTGCTATCGATTTCGATTTTATCCAATCATTTCGTCAAAAGTTACAGGGATTGAAAGATGTTTAGGGTCAAAAAACGAAAGACGTTTGGGACCCAAAAATTTCTAGTACTTAAAAAATTTAAACATTGGTAACTTATTTCATTATAAATGTTCGCCATATGAATACTTGATTTAAACAAAAATGTATCACACCTGTCTCACATTGAAATCAACCTACTCTGCGAATTATGTTTTGATCCGATGATTGCATGGGAAGTTATAGGGGTACAAAGAAATTTAGGGTTACGAGTTGCAAAAGTTTTCCAATTCTCGAACCCTAGAATGGTTTTTTTACCAGATTCCTTCTGAATAATGCCTATATTAAATTCCATATACCCTATGAAATTCGTTTTGATTTCAGGACTGCACTGGAAGTTATAGCGCAAAATGCTTTACTTTCCTGAGCAAATTTTCAAAACCCAAGACACCAAAACTACCATAGCTGGCAGCACCAACCTAATTTTTCAACCAAGTTTCTGCCAAAGACGGTTTAGAGTAAGGTCCAGCTACTGTGTCAATTTCATGAAAATCCGGTAACTAAATCAGTATTCATAGGGCAAAAAGTATTTTTTTTCTTTATAATTTGTCAAAATGGCACCACTGGCACAGATAGCCCACATTTCAGTCTATAGTTGACAGCGAACATGTACGGGTTCAGTTCTCCACGCTTAAAATAAATCGAGAAAAAGCTTTTACATACACAATGGTCCAGTACAGTGAATGTAACGAGACCGCCCAACGGAGCCATAAAGATAGCGTTACTTGCTTCGAGTTCAACGCGGTGATACATATCAAATGTGCCGGTTTGAACATCTTTGACGTAAATTATCTAAAGGAGCATAACATACTGAAATCGTGGAAAATTTCTAAATCAGTTCTATCAGACCTGGTCCTACTCAATACGAATACATTCTGTAATATTCATTTGTATCTGATAATTGGGTCGTGACTTCTTGTGACCAGAAATTTTTGATGCTTAACATAAAGGAAAATTGGAAGAGGGTTACCGTTCTTGTCCAATCCGAAATTTCAAAAGTTTTGCTTGGTTGTATCTATAAACAAAGCGTAAGATTTCTATATGAGCGGATTTTCACTGTAAAAGACGAAAATTTTTCGGGAGAGCCGATGGTTTGAAGGTTTTCACTTACAATGTCCGCCGAAGCTGCAGGGTTGCTAGCACGTACATAAAAAACTATGCTAGTCTACAACGTAGTAACAGCAAATATCCTGTAAGTTTCATAATGATTTGATAATGTGATATCGCAGTTCAAAAATTTTCAAATTTTCCCAATCTAATTTTAGGCCCCTAGCACACACATAAGGTTAAAAATTTCAAAAAAATTACCATACTCACATTTGGAACACATTCAAAATTCATTTCATAAACTTTATTTTTGCGAAAGTTATTTATTGACAGAAAAATAGGTGTATTTAAAATATCACTAAAATGGCCGCCGGTGCCAAAAGGTTAAAGATTATTAACGTTTTGTGAGACCTGGCATTATTCTGCATATGCCCTTATGTATGAATTTTTGGCCAAAGTGATTTTAGTACTAATGTTCTTCTTCGAACATTATTAACAACTCGAATCGCACATGTCTAAACATGTGAGACTACTTGATACGCCAGGCGAAAAGAAATCATCAGTGGGTAATGTTTCTTATTCTAAGCATATCCAATGCATACGAGAGTGTAGACTCTTCCATACTAAACTTATTCCTTCCTTATTGTTAAAATTTAAAATTTTGTAGCGGTGATATGAAACGCAGTGTTGTAACTGAATAGGTCTTTATTTGTATGTTTCGACAGCTTGTTTTTGCCACTAGCTGTGTAGCCGCTCAAAATTTGTTGTCGAACGTGTACAAGCTCTCTTGGTGAAATATGATCTGATATAAATTAAAGTCGTTACTTACTTGTACAAAATATCTTTAAGTGTGATATTACTTATCAAAGTTTATGATTGAACAGTGATCCAACTTATGAAACTTTATAATTGAAGAGAAATTTTATGAAACTTTATATTGGATAGGATTTTGCACTGCACTTTTAATCACGAACTGACTCACTTGTTGAAAATAACTGTACCCTCTGGTAAGGTGCAGGTCTTCTTCCAAGGTTTTGTTTTGCACTGTGAATTGGTAACCATGATTACAGTTCGTGTGTTCGACACGGCACCATTTGACGGCGTTAGTTGTTACACCCCGGACCGTGCTGGATGCCCATCACTTCCTACATCGACGTCCAGCTTAGCCAACATCACCGTCGGACGCACGTATATTCCTCCACTCGTTTGCACTGTAGCTGCTCGTACATGTCCATCTCTGGAACGCGTGACTTCGATGATTCTTCCTTTAGGGAAGCCCCGAGTTTTGTCGTTTTCGTCGAAAATTACAACCAGATCACCTACTTGTAGTTCAGCTGGCGATTCGAACCATTTTGAACGCCTGGTCAGGGTAGGACGGTAGGTTAAAACCCATTGGTGATAAAATCGTTGTAGCGCTTGTTGTGACTGTCGCCACAACAATTTCGGTGCCTTGTTATCGGTCGGAATCCCAAGGGGTTTGGCTGGGTTTTTGTAAGCAAGTAGTGCATGATTTGGCGTAATGGCTTCTTGACCTGGGTCATCTAATGGAACATACGTTAGAGGCCTGGAATTGACTAGAAATTCAATTTCGATTAATATGTTTTGTAGCACTTCTGGTGATGGCTTGCGTAAAGGGTTAAGTGTTACATTCATTGCTGATTTCACCGAACGGATCAGCCTTTCCCAGGCTCCGCCCATATGTGGGGACAAAGGAGGGTTAAAGTGCCACTTTAACGTTGGAGTTGTGGTGACTTCTTCTATGGTTTCGAAGTTCACCTCCTGATATGCGGCTCTAATCACCTTCTCCGCTCCGATTAAATTGGTGCCTCTCTCGCTGTAACACTCTAGAGGTTGGCCTCTTCTCGCTACAAAATTTCTAAAGGCCATCAGAAAACAATCGGTAGTCATTTCGCTAACCAATTCAAGATGAATCGCTCTGATAGTTAAGCACGTGAAGATAACTACCCAACGTTTTTCGGGCTTACGATGCACGATGACCATAAGTGGACCAAACAAATCAATACCCGTATGTGAGAAGGGTGCTTGGTTAACAGCAAGTCGTCCAGCTGGAAGTGGTGACATCTCCGGGGGTGCTGGTCTGGCAAGACGCATTTTGCATTTTTGGCATTGTCGTTGAATCTGTTTAACCAGTGCACGTAGCCGTGGTATGTGAAATTGCCTTCGCAGTCTGTTAACCACAGTTTCGGAAAATTGATGTGCGCATTCCTCATGCATATTCATGACCAAAAGCATCGTTATACGGTGTGAATTCGGAAGAATGATTGGGTACTCGTTCTCAATTCTGCCTCTCAGACGGATAATTTTATCTTGGTCTAGCATTGGGGAGAGCTTATATAATTGACTTTGATTTGGGACTCTTCCTTTTTTCTTTAACAGAGCAACATCTGGGGAGTATAGCTTCTGAGCTTCACGAAATAGAAATATCTCTGCCTGTCTCAATTCTTCAGCCTTTAGAATTCCTTTTTGCTCTGTGATTGTGGATTTTTTAATCAAGTTAATGAACCTGAGAAAATAAGCTGTAGTGCGCAATAGCCTGTTCCATTTGCTGAACCGAGAAATATCTATGATGTCAGTAATTTCGGAATGCAACGCAACGTATTCGAATGTTGGATCTTCAGACTCAAACAGATTTGCTTCATTTTCATCTACACATTTTGGTTTGGGCCAAAATTGCTCCCCTTTCATGAGAAAGTCTGGTCCTCTGTACCAGCAACTTTTGGCGTTAAGTTCAATTGTGTCGCGCCATTTCGTTGGAATGTCTGCTACATTTTCGTTACTAGGCACCCATCTCCATTGGTTTATGTCAGTTGTCTCTCGAATCTCACCGACCCGACATGCGACCCATGCAGGTAATTTCTTGCGAGAATGGAGCCAAGATAAAACAACAGTTGAATCACTCCAGAAATATTTGTTATGTATCGTGATATTAAGTGCATTTTGGGCCGTGTTGCTTAGTCTGGCACCGATTGTTGCTGCTTGGAGCTCTAGTCTCGGGATTGGTGTATATTTGAGAGGAGCGGCTTTGACCTTTGCTGTCATGAGTGAAACTTGAATATCATTTGCTGTTACCACTCTTAAATACACTGCTGTAGCATAGGCTGATTCACCAGCATCGACAAATGTATGAATGCTTAGGTTCCTGCATTCAATCCAAGGAACTGATATGTAGCGACGTGGAATTTTTAGTGATTCAAACGTGCTAAGCTGACTAAGCCACTTTTTCTATCGTTTATCTAAGTCGTCTGGTATGCTTTCGTCCCAGCCTAGTTTATAACGCCAAGTCTCCTGTTGAATCATTTTCAACCCAGAAACGAAATGAGAAATAAGTCCAAGCGGATCATAAATTGACATAAGCGTTATGAGAATTTCACGCTTTGTTGGCTTACGAGCACCGTTTAGGACGTCTTTATTCGCCTTGTTGAAACGAAGTGAAAACGTTATACAATCTTCATTGATGCTCCAAAAGATTCCAAGCACCTTTTCAATTCCGTCATTCCCACTGAGATCATATGATGCGTTGGGATCTTCGACTTGATTTAGTACCATGCGCAGTTTTACAGAATTCGATTTGAAGTTTCGAATTTCAAACCCACCTTCTGAGTGTATGTATTTCATTTCTTGAACCAGTTTGATAACTTCATCTTCCGTCTCACGCCCGTCAAGCACGTCGTCGACGTATGTGTTTTGAGTTATACTCGTGACGGTATTGCCGTATTTACCGGCGTATTTTGACGCATTCGTTCGCATTATATATTGGGCTTGATACGGTGAACAGGTCGCACCAAATGTTAAGACGGTCATAACGTATATATCGGGTTTCTCTGTTTGTTTACAATCACGCCATAATATGCGCTGTGCCATTTGATCCTCATAGCGCACCTGGATCATGTGAAACATTTCACGAATGTCCCCAGTCACGGCAAATGTGTGGACCCTGAATCTCATTAAAATTTCTATAAGTGGGCTCGTAAGGTCAGGACCTGTCAACAACATAGTGTTTAGAGAGATGCCATCAACTTTGGCCGCAGCGTCAAATACGAGACGAATTTTTCCTGGTTTATTGGGGTTTTCGACAATGAATACAGGCATATACCAAATGTGTTTGCAAGAAGCCTCTAGTTCAGGCGGGGATAGTTTGCGCATGAAACCTTTTTCAACATATTGTTTCATTTGGTTTGTGAATTCTTTTTGAAGTCGTGGACTTCGAATTAGTCTCTTTTCGAGGCACAAAAGTCGGTTGTAGGCCATCGTGTATGAGTTTGGTAGATCAAATTGATCATACTTCCACAAAAGTCCGACTTCATAATTCTTTCCCCTTTGTATTGTCTTGTCTTTCATAATTTTTTCGGCACGTTTTTCATCGTCTGTCAACATGTACTCGTTTTTAATACTTATCCCAAGAGCATCTAATGAATAAAATTTTTTGATCATCTGCTCCAAACGTCCATCCGAACAATCACACAGGTGCACATTTACATGTTGATCATTGTGTGCAACATTTGACGACAGTACACCACATAAGTCCCATCCAAGGCGAGTTTTCGTGGCGACCGGTTCATAGCGGCTACCTTCCTTTACGTTTCTGGGTACGCACAAGTGCCAGTTGTCTAAGCCGATGAGGATAGTGGGTTTCGCATTTTTGAAAGATTCGAATTGCGCATGACGAAGGTGTTTATATTTTGCCACAAGTGCGCTACGATCAACGCTTTGTGTTGGAAGGTCAAGACACGAAATTGTTTGTGCCGAAATTTCATAAGAACGGGTTTTATCATTTCGTGGAGCTATTTCTAGTCTGACGACTTTCGAGTTCGATTCCACGTGACTCTGTCCGTCAGTCCAACGCATACAAAGTTGTTTTCTTTTGCCTTCTACGCCTAATTTTTTCGATATACGATCTTCAATTAGAGTTATAGAGGATCCGTCGTCAATGAACGCAAATGTATCGAAACTTACACAGCCGTATTTTAACGTAACTGGAACTATACGATATAGAATATCATTACAGTTTCGTTGAGAAGCATTTGCTACTGTGTTGGTGAAACTGGTTTGACTCGGTAAATCATCTTTATGGAGGAGCTGGTGGTGGAGCTTTTTGCAGCCATTTATACCACACTCTTTCGCTTTTTTGCACCTAGGGGATTTATGTTGATACAGACATATACGACACAATTTTAACCTGTTGACGACCTTCCATCGATTGTTCAAGTCCATTTCTTGCAACTTTCTACACTGCGCTGGGCTATGATAAATCTTGTTGCATATCAAGCATTTCCTCTGCCCACAAGTTTCGACACCTTGTTCAATATCCGAATCGTTATCGCTTTGCGCAGTGTGAATATTGACGCGGCTATTGTCTTGAAACTTTGACATCTGGGGAATACGAGTCATGACATTACAGGCACCTTGCGCGATCGTATCCAACCACATGCTAAACTGTTTAAGCTTTTGTTCTGATTGCTTGAGCTCTCGTGTTTCGTAAAGACCCCAATCGAGTCTTGTTTGAGAAGGCAATCTTTCCACCAGTTCGTGAAGAAGTCTTATGTCATTCAAATATTCTTTGACATTAGCTGATTCGATTGCGGCGATTAGGTTTCTCACTTGAACCGCATAGAATACTAGCGTTTCGAGTTTGTCCGGTCTCGGAGCAGGTGTTTTTTTAATCTTATCAATCTGTGTTTGGATAATAAGCGCCGGTCGACCATACAACATTTTCAACGTGTCGATAATCAAGGTTACATTGGATGGATGCGTCAGATAGCATTCAACGATTTTACGGGCATCGCCTTTTAAGGCTTTTTGTAGACGGCATAAATTTTCTACTTCCGAAAACTTACACGCCTTTGTCGAGTACTCATATGATGAAACAAAAGTCGGCCACTGTTCTGGTGAGCCAGAAAACAGAGGCAAATCACGAGCTATCGTTTGCCGTGCTAAAAAGTGCTCTACTTGATGTTCTCCATCACAGATTGTTGAGTTTTTGTTTAACGCAGTGACATTTGAAGAACGTGGCGTAGATTGATTTTGGTCAGTGAGTACTGTCCGGTACTTTGAATCTGCTGTTTTGGGGGCGTTATCTGCTCCGTCGTCTAACATTGCTTCTGCTTTCGCATCACGTCCATGTTGCTTGATTTGGTCACTAGACGTCTGTGCCATCAAATGCTTTAGTTCTTCTAATTTCTGTTGAATTACGTCCCCACGTAATTGTTCCCGTAGACGTTCAACTTCATCCAACTTAGCGGAGAGTTCTCTTTCGCGCTCCATCTTATTTTTGGTGAAACTTTTGAAGTGAGCAATGCAAGAAGCACAAAGCCATTCTTTGTGTGCGATATCAGCATCTACGCCGACGCATTTGAAGTGAAACCAGTTCTGACAGCCATCACAAGCAACCATTTCGATATTATCGTTTTCGGTGCAAAGCGCACAATTGGCTTCATCTTCGTTCAGAAGATCTGATGTCATGCTTCTGGTTTTTACTAGATTTTCATGCGACATTTTGAGAGCTTGCAACAAATTTTGAGGATGTTAAAATTTAAAATTTTGTAGCGGTGATATGAAACGCAGTGTTGTAACTGAATAGGTCTTTATTTGTATGTTTCGACAGCTTGTTTTTGCCACTAGCTGTGTAGCCGCTCAAAATTTGTTGTCGAACGTGTACAAGCTCTCTTGGTGAAATATGATCTGATATAAATTAAAGTCGTTACTTACTTGTACAAAATATCTTTAAGTGTGATATTACTTATCAAAGTTTATGATTGAACAGTGATCCAACTTATGAAACTTTATAATTGAAGAGAAATTTTATGAAACTTTATATTGGATAGGATTTTGCACTGCACTTTTAATCACGAACTGACTCACTTGTTGAAAATAACTGTACCCTCTGGTAAGGTGCAGGTCTTCTTCCAAGGTTTTGTTTTGCACTGTGAATTGGTAACCATGATTACAGTTCGTGTGTTCGACACGGCACCATTTGACGGCGTTAGTTGTTACACTTATGTTTCAATCATTTTCACATTCCCCCTGAGTACAGCTATTGGAACCTGTGCTTCCTTCATTTCAGAAGTTTTGGATTGGGCTCAGGAAATGTTCAGCAAGGGCATCCTCCAAGAAGACGTGCTGATTCTGCTGCTTTTTAACATGTACGCCATCAAGCTTCACTACAACGCCCCAATTACTATATAGTGGTTGACTCGCGAAAGAGCTCAGGTGCATAGCCATATATATATATATACATATATATATATATATATATATATATATATATATATATATATATATATATATATATATATATATATATATATATATATATATATACAGTGGCTCACAGCTTATTTGATACAGTGCTTCTTTAAAAAATTAAGTTGCAATAACTCAATACATAATAACAATATCAAAAAAATTTGAACACCATTTTGAAGGCAATTGTTTGCTGTTTATTAAACAAGTTTATATTTGTTACAAAGTTGCTGTTTTACATCTTAAAAAACAAAAAAACTAAAAGTAATAACAAATTTCATGTCACAGCTTATTTGATACAGTTTGATTAAACATTAAAATTGTTGTGAATTATGAGGTTTCCAGTTGTTTCCAATACTTTGTATGATAGCCCTTAGACTTAAGCAGAGCCTGGAGCCTATTCGGCATTGAATCAACGAGTTTTTTTTGTGATGCCAGGAGTAATTTTTTGCCATACCTCTAGCAGTGCTTTCATCAGGTCTTGTTTATTAGAAATCTTGTGTTTTCTAATGTTGTTATCCAACAAAGTCCACAGATTCTCAATGACGTTCATATCTGGTGACTGTGCCGGCGGAGACATCAAATGAGGGCAATCCCAAATTGGCCAGGACTGCACAATTCCCGACTTGTGGTTTGGATCGTTGTCTTGGTACAACCGAAATTGGTCGCGAACACCCAGTTTTTTTGCACTTTGCAGCAAATTGTTTTTCAGTACATCAAGGTACTTTGTTTGGTTCATTGTTTCCTCAATAAACTTTAAATTTCTGACTCCGGCTGCGGACATGCAGGCCCAAACTATCACATTACCACCACCATGCTTCACAGTAGCTTTGAGGTTCTTCTTGTTTAGCTCAGTGTTTGCCTTGCGCCAGACATATGACATTCCGTGGGAGCCAAAAATGTTAAACTTGGACTAGTCCGCAAAAATAACCGAATTCCAGAACGCGGATGGCTTTCCCACATGCTCTTTGGCAAAGGCAAATCGGCTTATTGTATTTTTTTTTGGAAATGAAAGGCTTCCTACAAGCTACTCGGACCCTGAAATCCTGGTCGCGAAGCACTTGTCGGACGGATTCAGCACTACATGACTTCCTTAATTCACGATGAACCTCAGTAACCAATTTTGGAGCGGAAATCTTTGTGTTTGCTTTCACTTTCCTTACAATGTATCATTCGTCAGATACGGTGAAAATATTGTTTGGCGCATTTCTCCTCTTATTTTCTACCCGATTTTCGTGTAGGAAGCGCTCAATTATGTGCTGCACTGTAGAGACACTCAAACTCACACTTTCAGCAATTTTTCGAACACTTTGTCCTTTTTTAAAGTGGTTTAATACCAACTCGCGCTGTTCAATTGTGGTGCCATGACCCATTTTACAATTTTGGCCCATTTTGGCACTTCAGCTTACAAGATCTTGCTAAAAATTACCTAAGCCAATGTCTAACACAATCAAAAATTCAAGAAACAAAAACAAGACAGATTAACGGCGCGACAAATAGAAGTTTATTCGCATTGAAGTGTCTGTATCAAATAAGCTGTGAGCTGCAATTTTTCTGCGCCAGTGGTATTTCTCTTTTACCGGACGCCGAAGAATATTGCTGGAACCTTTTTTGTTTGCATTGTATTCGCTGAACATGCATCTAGTCAAATACGTTTAAATTTTTTGGATAGGGTTCTTAATTTCAAAGTTACGGTGATTTGCATTTTTATATAGTCACTGTATCAAATAAGCTGTGAGCCACTGTATATATATATATATATATATATATATATATATATATATATATATATATATATATATATATATATATATTATATATATATAGTTCCTTCTGGTAGAAATATATTCCTGAGCTCAATACTTGTTACTTTCCAAAGTCCTAAATAGTCTTCTGTTTCCATCGCCCACTCCTGGATGATCGAAAGTAATATACATACATATGTAGGTACATGTGCAAACACTGTGTTTCTGATTGATAGTTTGTCCGCAATCTGAATTGAACTCGTTCATGTTGAAAAAGTCTGCAAAAATCTGCTTACACAAATTGCAATAGCAAAAACAGAAACACAACATCATTGCACAATGACTGCAAAAATGGAAAAGTAAACCTACTTTCAATTCCTAGAACTTTTATATCCAACATCAAAATGAGTTATTAAATGCAATCTATTCCATTCTATTCGAATTAAACGATGTCAGCAGCCGTTATAAACAATAGAAATCTAACATTAGCAATTTGATTCGACGTAACTGGATAATTGAAAGAGTGCTTGTAATTTTCTTTAACAGTTCCGTTGCACCTCGAACAGACGAGTTCGTTTACCTTGCGAATTTCTGAACTTAGTTCTACTTTCACTTCTCGCTCTGGTCCAAATCGTTGCAATCTATTCGCTAGAAAGGGTTGCCCGCCTTTCACTTGGTCGAATATGATTGTCGAAAAAATTAATGCATCTTTTGAGCGTAATTAATTGTGCAATCTTCAATGCACACGGCTTGTTTCAGTATAGTTTTAGTGGCTGGAAAAAAAGAAGTTTCGAATTGCTTCGTAGAAATCTTGACGGAATGAGCCATGAAATAGCAAAACAGCCAAAAAAAACCTTTTAATTCGAGAGAAAGCCGAACGACTGCTTCATGTTGAATAGCGTAGTGCTGTTTCGATTGCTGCATTTTTTTTAAAGGTATGTAAGTAAACATTAAAATCCATAGCAGTAGATACTGTTTCGGTTTCACACCGGTTTTTCGGAGTAAGTATCGTCTGATGTTCTGAAAGAAATAGATGCTTTCGAACATAATGGGACTGCCATGTGCAGGAAAACAGTTATGAGAATAATTCCGAGCAGGCGTGTGTACTGCAAGAATGTGTCTGAATCTCGAGTACAATAGTTGGCTAATTGGTAGTGCAACCCGAGCAAACGAGACTTTTGTGCAAACAGTGTATCGACCTTTATCTGAAGTGCTCTCAGAAGTTTCACTAGAGTTCGCACATCGTTGACTGTTCGCACATCGTTGGAGGGAAACATGAACATATAACCCAACTTCGACTCTACTCATTTTGGAGAAAAAAGCTATTTCATACATGCACTCTTTGAGTGCATCGTAATATTGCTGCGAAACTAGTTGCGTTCGTTGGAGTTTCCAAATTGGAGTTAAAGTTAAACTCCATGAAAAGCACTTCAACGTGTCCAAAGTACATTGCGAACAAGTGCTAATGCAACACATGCTTCGTAACTTTGGTTGTTTTCCATTTCATATACCTAGCCAAGAAGCAACAATCAAAATCTTTTGTTGTTATTTCTGATTGTTTTTTTTTTTAAATGTGAATACGCTCTATCGATCATCTGCAACGACATCTTCGCAATAATATTCGTCAAATTGATGCGTGTTGTAATTCGATATTTACAGATTCAGTTGAATTTTATTCGAGAATCTTCAAGTTTTGCGTGCTACGCAATTAGACCAGGACCAACACCAAACATGTTTACAAATGTTTAAAATTTCGCAGACAATACATCTTTAAAAGTCTCATATTTTGCGATGAAAACACACCTTGACTTCTACTGGAACTTTTTTTACGCTATAACGTGTTGATGGAATTTGTGGTGAGTCATTATGCTGGGTAAGTCAAATTTTGAGGGTAAAAGAGTTACTTGGAGTACGTTAGAGATGACATTGTTGCGAATAATAGCAGAAACTTGTAAGGTTCAGTTAAGTTTGGGAAAGTTCGCAGAAATATCATTGAGGGTTGAAAATAATCAATCAAGGTGGTTGATAAAAATAGAATTGTAAGAACTCAAATGCTGAAAAATTCACTCACGTTAACCTGTTTGTAAGAGAGTGATAAATAATAATGTGAGAATAGAATGTTACCGGAGTGCTGCTAATTCGTACATTTGTTTATAAAAGTGTAAACACGCTCACATAGTCTTACCAGTTTTCTGAAATTTATTTTTCTGAAATAATTTTTGTGATCTTTATTTTTCTAAACTTTTTTATATATTACAATTATTACAATTTTTGATTATGTGTCTTTGCTCCGCCAATGCCTGTTTTGACAGAGCCCAAAAAACACCGCTTGTAACATGTTTCGGCTTTTGCGGGCTTATACTTTCACATAAAGTGCGCAGGTCTCACTGCACCCTTGGGTGATTGTATCAATCGCACGGACTCCAGCATCCATTACAACTGCGGGAAATGCCGGAAGCACTCCATTTCAACCTACGTTGAAAGACTCAGATCCAATATTCGGAACTTAGCTACCCTTAATAAGCAGTTTGAGGATTCCGGCATGGAGACCGAAAAGCGTTAGCATCGCAAGATTCGGTGACCGTTTGTGATATAGCTACGATCTTACCTGCCGCTTCAGCTGTTAGTTCTGAAAATCTGCTACCAGCTGGAATTAACACGCGAAGCCAAAAGCCCAAAGGAACTAAATCCAACTTCGGCCCAGCTGTAGCAGCCTATCACTCAGGCTCAAACTGTTCTTACATCACTGAGTCGTTGTCACATGTGGATCTTCGACACTCACTTAACCACAATCTAAGCCTCCATTTCAATGTAAACGACAAACGCAGGATTGCGTCGTTAATCTCCATGTACCTAACATACTGGTGTATTCTGATGATATGTCGGGCTCTGCCACCGTTCCTACTAAATTAGTATTTGTGCTGCACAACGCACCACCACAACCTATTGCCGCACTTACTCTCCAAATTTTCATTATGGAATAACTGCAGAGGATAATTTGAAATTGATTATGTCTCGGCTTGATGTTTCATCTAGCATTTTATTCTGCGTTAAACTAATGCTCGGAAAATTACCGGATAGAGCTATTGCCTCGTTCAAAATCATTGTATTTGCTGGTTTAGACGCCATACTTGCACCAAAGTGTTGGCATGCTGGAATCCCTATTAAAGAATTTAAACTACGCCAACGGAAGAGTAGCTTCAAACAAATAGCACACGCCTTACCAATATGTCTTCTTCGCTATGTATTTATTACCAGAATGTTCGTGGTTTGAGAACCAAACTTAATGAAGTTTTGGTTGCGAGGACTAAAGATACTCATCATATTATCTGTTTCAGGGAAACATGAAAACCAACAATATTCGCAACAGAGAATTCCTACCGTGTCACTCCGATTTCCGGAAAGCCGATGTCGGTGGTGTTTTGATCGCCATCAATAAACTCTCCGGGAAGCTCTCTATACTGAGTTCGTTCCTTCTCCTCTTATTGAGTGTATTGTTTGTTCTACGCTACATACGAATGTTTTTTTTCCTGAGCTTTCTGGTTTCATTCCCTGTCGGTTTTTTCATTACCCCTCATTATTTTTGGTGAATTTAACATGCCTACTGTGGAGTGGGACTCCAATAACATCAGTTTACTATCTGAAAATCACATCTCTCTCGCAACTTCTTCCTTTCTTTCACTTTTTTCTTGTTCTCAAGCTAACTACCTTTGCAATACTCACACCAAAAACTTCGATTTAGCTCTTTCTGGCATTCGTTTAGATTCCCTTTCTCTCTCTCTCCTTCTCTTTCTCTTGCTGCTCTCTCAAATGTGTGATCTATTCTTCATCACCCTTCACTTCTGGTTGATGTAGACCTTAACTTCTAGGCAATGAATAAATGTACTTCTATTCAGCGTTATTGCTTCTATAAAGCTGACTTTCAGAAAATGTCCACTGAAATCAGTCTTACCAATTAGTATTCATTTTTAAAGGATTGGATGCTAATTGTGCACTGTCCTAGTTCTACTCTATCTGTTCTAATCTTATCTTTCGCTTTACTTCCATCAAAAGTCCGCTCAAACCTAATGTCGCTCCATGGTTAACATTGAAAGTCTCTGATGCTCTAAAAGCTAAGGAAAACGCTCGTGAAAAGCTGAAGAAAACAAATTCACCGACTTATCTTCAGGAATATCGTAGTTTGCGTTCTGATGCTTCAAGACTGCTCAAACAGGTAGCACGTTATTACTTCCCGAGCATGGAGACTTCAATCTGTTCTAATCAACCAAAATCTTTTTGATCCCATATCCGTTCCATCACGTCCAATTCCTCAATTCAATACTCTATGTATCTTGATTATGTTATTGTTTCCAACCCTCAGGCTGTTTGCGATTTATTTGTTGCCTTTTTTTCCCTCCTCCTTTAAGAAAAGCCCACTAAATATCTCCATAGCTTCTGTTTTCTCCCGTTCCTCCCCTTCTTTATCCATGTTTAGTGCCAATACTTTATTACAACAACTCGTACCCTTAAACATTTTGAAGTGTCACCCGATGTTATTCTCATAATGAGATGGACACTCTTATGCATACTTTAGATTTTAATGTTAGTTCCGGTCCTGACGGTATTTCCAATATGCTGGTCAAATCTTTCGCATCCTCTCTCTGTGTTCCTTTAGCTATCATTTTCGACATTAGCCTTGCATCTAGTGCATTGCCTACTTTATGGAAATCCGCCAATATTTTCCCAATGTTCAAATCTGGTGATGCATCTGTAATTTCCAATTATCGTCCTATCTCCGTCTTCTGCTATTTTAGTAAACTCCTTGAACGTCTCGTCTATAATAAAGTTCATCCGTATCTGCAAACTTTACTTGCTTCTAACCAACACGGTTTTATAAAGGGCCACTCTACTATGACCAATCTTATAGCGTTCACTAATTTTTTCGCTTCTACCTTCGATTATCCACGTCGAGTTAAGACAATTTATACGAACTTTTCGAAGGCTTTTGATTATGTGAAACATAGCCTAATGCTCAATAAACTTAATGGGTTTGGTATTTTTAGTCCAGTCCTGTCTTGGTTTTCCTCCTATCTTCATAGCCGTTCTTTTGGATTTCCTCTCTTATACAGCCCCTGTTCATCGAACAAGGACCACTCAAAATTTTCTTGAAATTTGTTCTTTTCTTGTTGGTAAAACATGAAGGAAGCATAAATGTACGAAAAGAAGTGTAGTTTTTGGATAATTGTTTTATTGACTATTGATTATTCAACAATATATTTTCAAAATATTTGAATACTCAGTAGGACCACCCTTAACACTAATAACTGCACTTATTCGTTCTGGCATGCCTACATAGCATCGCTCTATCATTTCTCTAATTTCAGGGCTATTTGTCCACACATCTGCAATATTTTGCTTCAAGACCCTTAGTTTAAGATTAGGAAGGGAATGAGCTTTTGTTTTGAGTACACTTCAAACATTTTCAATTTGATTTGAATCAGGTGAATTACCTGGCCAAGGAAGAACGGGAATGTTATGGCCGCTAAAAATGTGTTTTATTGACCGGGCAGTGTGGAAGGATGTACTATGCTGCATTAAGGTGTCAGAAAGTTCACAAGATTTTAAATAATTATCACTGCGGTATTAGAATGTCCTCGATTACCTCTTTGTAGACATCCTGGTTCATTGTCCCGTGGACAAAAAATAATGGTCCAGGTCCTTCGGCGGAGATACAAGGCCATATCATTATGGATGGAGGATGTTTCACGGTCCTTACAACGTATTCTTCGTTACACCGCTCTCCTGGCCTTCTCTGAACGTAACGGCTTCTATCCTGCATTCGTCGCTAAATACTATCTGAAAAAATTCGAGAAAAATTCGTTTCATTAATATTTTGTTTTTGAGTGATGAAAAAAGTCAAATACCTTTTTAAAATCTGCTACAGTATAGTGACGACAAGCTCTTGCTTTAAGGTTGGCTTTTAAAAGCGTCTCCATAGCGTCATTGGAGATATTTTGATCACTTCGGCTTGTACCTTTTGATGTAACGCGTTAATAGATGCGAAACGATTTTTGGTAGCCTTAAGGACAATTCTTCGGTCAGTTCGAGGCGTTGTCTTTCTTTGACCGCGTCAATTTTTACGCTTATTGTTCGATTGTCTTTGATTTTCCTCCAGCGATTTCGATATTCTCATCACAATTTGATGAGATGCTTTCTCTCTTCTTGCGATTTCACGAAAAGAAAGTGTTCCAATCTTCAACAGAGCAATTGTACCTGACTTTTTTTCTTTGATAATATCTTTGCACTTTCTTATTTTGGTTTTTTCCAACAAAATTTACCAATTTTTACTGCACTTTCAAAATGTCCAATATTTTCAGCTTTTGGCACAAATATTTATTACTCCTGCTTTTTCAAAATAGGTAACCAAAACACTCTTTTCACTTACATATGGTCACTTGCCTAACAAATTTCGAATAATGCTCCGGTGATTTATATAGTAACACAAATCTCACTAAACAGGTACATCAACAAAGACAGGTCAAAAATTACCCAGAAATAGGGATAAAGGGTTTACGGTGTCGAAACTGTGCTCATATTATATTGGCGCCGCCACTAAGTACAAGATAAGATGATTTTATTTGGAAAAACCCACATTTTTATTACGATACCGGGAAAAATTTCTAAGGAATGATAAAAATTGTGAGTGGTCCGAATTCGATGGACAGGGGCTGTATATCCCACTTCCGGAGTCCTTCAAGAATTTGATCCTAGATCCCTTACTTTCAATCTTGTTGATGATGATTCATTCCTTCCTTAAGTTACAAACTCCTCCTGTCTTCTATATGTGGATGACTGAAATTATATAGCGCAGTCAAGTCTGCGGGCGATTATCACCAATTGCAAGCTGATTTGTCTGCCCTTAATCATTGGTACCAGAAACAGCTCTTACAGCTATTTTTCTCATAATGAGTCAAAAATGCTTATTCTTTGTCTGATCAGCTATCCAGCATTTTAAAGACCTTTGCGGGGTTGTTAATTCTAAATTGAAATTTGAAGTTCATGTCATGAATATTATGACCAGGGCTTCTAGGATTGCTGACTTTATCCTGCGTTCTTCGTATATGTTTACCGACATTTCCACTTGTATTCATTTATTTCTCTTCTTAGTACGCAGTATTCTGGAGTGCGCGTGCCAAAACTGGTCTCCTCGCTTTCAGTATTTATCTGACGCCATTGGATCACTTCAGCGTAAGTTCACCCGCTTATCCTATTGTCCCTACTCCTCTCGTCTTTCCATTCACCATGTGTCCTTGTTGGAATCGCTTGGATTGTTCCTCAATGATTATTTTCTTTGTTGGTCAGATGTTGGTTCCCAGATAACCAGACGTGAATCTAGTCGTCTTAGACGATCATCAGAGGTTTTTTCTATTCCGTTTGCATGAACAGAAGTCAATTTTCATTCGCCTTTTTTGCGTTTTCCTAGAATTCACAATAATCTTAAGCTTGGTCTTCTTTCTTGATGTTTTTTTTATCAATGGGAACGGGGACGCGCAATCCGATTGAGCTGAAACTTTCAGGACACATTGGTTTATATGCGGAATAGGTCCAAATTTCACTAAATGTCAATTATCTTTAACTCTTTGATGCCAGTGGCCATTTTAGTGATATTTTCAATATACCTATTGTTCCTTCCACAAAATTTTTTTTACAAAAATTAAGGTAACGGAATGAATTTCGAACGTTTTCTAAATGTAAATGCGATAATGTTTTGGAATTTTGTAACCCCATGTGTGCGCTAGGTGTCTAAAAAGAGAACGGGAAAATTAAAAATTTTTTAAATTGCGATAACTTTTGACAGATTTATTCAATCATTATGAAGCTTTCAGAACATATTGGTATTATTTAGTTGTAGATTCTTGTAGCTTTTAATGAGCATGTTCGCAACCCTGTTAGGGCAGGCACTTAAAGTGAAAACCTTCACATCATCGACTCTCCGGAAAAATTGTCGTTTCTTGGAAAAAAAAGCCATTCATTTATAAATTTTATGCTTTGTCTGCATAGCCAAAGTAAAAAATTTGGAATTTTGCAACGGGCACGCCTGTTAACTCTTTCTCAATTCACCTATATTTTTTAGCATCAAAAACTTCTGTTCGCGGAAACTCACGATCCGATAATCAGAATTAATCAAAATTTACAGAATGTATCGGTCTTAAGTAGAACCAAATTTGATAGAAGTAATTTTGAAATGCGAGCAATTTTGTGCTAGTGGTGCCGTTTTGAAAAATCACTAAGAAAATTAACTGCTTTTGGCCCTATAAATTCTGATTCAGTCATTGGATTTTGACGAAATTCACATAGTAGCTGAACCTTACTTTAACCGTAAAATAGTACCCATCAGTAATTTTTACTCACATGCGGTCTATATTTGGTCGCGCATCAACCAGTTAGCTACTCTGACTGCCATGAGGCTAGAAGCTTTATAACCTTTTTATGTTTAATGATAAAATAAAAAATGTAAATAATACTATTGTTGCCTTCTTTTTAGTAAAAACATTTACCTAAAATCACCCAAAAATTTACCGTACCATTCCACGCATGTATTGAAAATGTCTTGAATTTAAATTTAACCGAATTTTTAAATTTTGTCGTTAGTTTTGAATTAGGTACTTAATTCTTTCTTATATCTCTTTTTTAATCTACCAATGTTCTTTGAAAATTCGTAAAAATGAGGCATGAGACACATTGGCTTAAATGCGCATGCCATTCATACTGACCTGAAAGGTGTTTTTGGAAGAAATTGACCAACCAACATGTGATTCTCGGAGTGAACTCGCGGAAGATTGAGTCTGATAGTGGTAAAGCAATATCCACTGCAATGAAGTATCGACCATCCGATTTCAGCTTGAAATAATTTGTTTAGTTTCGGTAAAATTTTAACGACCGAGGTGCAGAATTTGCATTTTGTATGCATTTTTCTAAGGTAATTAATGCATTAAATCAATAGCATACCCGATTTCATCGCTTGAGCTCACAATCTCGCTATCGGTTGGTAATTTATGAACATATTATAGATTAATATACAGATTATGATGAATAATAATGAAGTCTTTGCGTAGAAATCCAGAATCAAGACTTAAATTATTACATGACCTAAAACATTTGCTTAATACAACATTTTCAAACATATTATTTCAGGTATTTGCATGAATAAATCTACAATCACAAATTCGCATTTCTCTACCTACTCCTATTCCGGTTTGAAAACAATTAAAAAATTCAAATAGCCATAAACATATGTAAATTAATTCAAGCCCAAAAAAATATCGCTCATTACGAAAATGAGTAATTTTAATCAAGAAAAGAAAGTGCATTTCTATTTTCCGCTTGCTAGACTCTGTTGCTACTTAATTTTCGGTAGCTTCCAACTTTTATGCATGCGTTTACGAGCGTTGCATGTATTGTTTTAAGCATTTGACCAACTTGTGCAATATTTTGGATAACTTCCATGCTTACATACATATTCACAAACTTGTTTGTGCATTGTAGGTAAAAAAAAACTGGAGTATATCAAAAACTGTGTAAAATCGAAATTGAATGAGGATATTTTTAAGTAATTTACATTTATAGTTATACAAGTGGAAAAGTTACGGAAAAACAAATTAAGCATTCATGGTCTAATTTCACGAAACATGCGCAATATGCGTTTTAGTTCAAGTTGTGTAAATGCATATAAACTTAATAAGCTGATTTGATTCTTATGAACTCGCAAAGATAATTGCGCATCCTAAGATGGGGAAAATTTAAATTGAAAATTAAAAGCTATGGTAAGTTCAAATGCGCAATCTTTGGACTTGTTGTTTCTCAAATGTTTCCCGCAAATAGTTGCTCAATAAATGCAATAGGAGATAATAAAACCTAAATTAGCTATAATCTAAATGCGAAACTTCCGCGCCCCACTTAAAAAGTGCGAAACGCTTAAACTTTCATTTTCCTTTCAAAGTATTTGTAGTAATCTAAAATCATGTATTAACCATGTTTATCAAAATCGGCTTATGTTCATTCATATCCACCATTATAAGTTGACGTATGTACACTTTGTGGCATCTTCGCGCAACAAACATTTTATTTTATCAATAGAATATTGTTATCTGACTACATGCAGACCTTGATCGCATGATTCATAGTACTTATAAAGATCTATCTCTTAGCAACAATGAGTCACGGTAGATGCAACGAAAATTGCGTGAAAGTTTTTCTTCTTCTATTTTCAAGATGAAGATCTCGTTTTATTATAATGGAATTCATGTTTTGCACTCACCGGTATGATTACAGTAATTCGTGGAGCTATTAAGTCGCACGGAACGGACGCAGATCATCATGATAATCATGATGATTCATTAGGAAAGAAATTTCAAATCTTTTTCGGACCAAGTCAGGTGTAACGAAATAGTTTGCTTTTCATTCAAAGATTTTGTTGAAATGATATCTATAAGGCGATCTGCGTTTTATTTTTTGCAATCGGTTTGAACAGTTTCGCAGACACTGAAAAGGCAGTAAAGATACTCATAGTATTCAAGTTCTGGTTAATTGAGTTCGAATAGGTGGAGCCGGTTGATTCAAGTTGGTTGCATCTGCAGATGCAAATTACTGGCTAAAAGATAGGTAATTACGTGTATTTGTAGATTCATTTAAAGTTGGTAAAACAAGTGTTTTGTCAACTAAGAGTTTGAACGCATCAGATTTTTAGTATTTTAGGGGTTTAGCTTGGTTAGTTTAGTTTTATAGTTAGCTTTATAGTTCAAATTCTACAAAGTTTTCTCTATTCTAAAAGTCAAAGTATATATTTACTCAATTTGTGAGAAGATGGACGGATATTGTGCCCGTATTTATCTGAAATCCAAAAATACTTGGTTTGAGTAAATAATGTTACCATTCGATATTTGGATAAACTTCCGAAAAGCATTTACCTCCGATTGGTCTGAAAATTTGTGTAATTATGTATTTTGACGTGGTGATATCGAATGTAACCATGTTTTTGCCATTTTATCCCAATTTTTCAATCAGCGTAAATTCTTTGGCTCTGATCGATTTGAAAATTTATGTACTTATGTACCTTAGCGTATAGTTTTTTCACCGCTAATAGTTTTTTCTATAGTATTTTCCATGTTTTTTTCCATTTTCCCCCCTATTTTCCAACCAGCAATATCAGCGTAAATTCTATGGCTCTAATCGATCTGAAAATTGGTGTACTTATTTATGTTGACCTACTGATTACGAATATGGTCATAAAAAGTCTCACCTGCTAATTTTTTTTTTTTTTTTTTTTAAATTGAACAAGAAAAAAAAATATTTTGATAAATGGTGTATTTTTATTTGTATTTTTCGATTTGTTGATATATTTGCCTAGTTTGAACACAAAAAAAGTTAGTTTTTATTTTCTGATTTTAGGGTATTTATTTTATTTCTGTATTTAGTGAATTTTCCGGTTTATATACATTTTTGAGTACATTGGTTTATTTTTTTTACGTATAGAAAAAATAAAATGGAACCATATGCCAGTAAACTGGACGAAAAAAAATATTTCAAAAAGAAAAAAGACAAACTGTCTTAGCCATGGCTAGATAGAGATCTGAGGTGTTTACGAAATCAGAGAAACAAGGTTTATAGGATAATACAAACCGATATCAATGTTAGCAGTGATATCAAGGAAAAATATAATGATATAGCTCAAAAATTTCAAAGGCAGTCTCACCAAGCATATGAAAGTTATGTAAATATAGTCGGCGAAATTGTAATTCATGACCCAAAAAATTTTTCGACTCCGTGAACACCAAGGTTATCCCACACCCATGTACAAATGCAACTCAGTTTCTCCTGATCCAGAAAAAAATATGCGCAAACATGACCATTTTACAGAAGTGGTTTGTCCGGTCAGAGGATCATCTAACGCACCACTTTCTGAAATCTGCCAGTCGCTCATCGCTGATAAATTCTATTTAGCCAAAGAAGACATTTCACGGGCCATGATAGAACTTCATATGAAAAAGGGGCCCTGCACCTGATCAAGCTTCCAAGTCAAGTGTGCAGAAACGATCATATCATCCCTGTATATAATATTCAAAAAATCGCTGTCATGCGGTACATTTCCGCGTATCTCAAAATCGGCCCATATCACGCCAATTCTCAAAAGTGGTGATAAACGCTCGGTAGAAAATGATAGAGGCATCGCCATTTTGTCAGCTATACCTAAGCTGTTTGAAAAAATTGTTTGTGACAAACTTACAATCGTTATTGATCCTCTCCTAAACGAGCAACAACATGGCTTCAGAAAAGGCTGGTCAACTACCTCCAACCTAATGATAATAGTCCCGAATGTACTTTGTAATATATACACTGACTTCAGAAAAGCTTTTGATCGCGTTGACCATGGCATTTTGGAGCATTAGTTCCAAAACTTTGGCATTTCAGGAAGCTTCCTAAACTGGTTGAATTGTTACCATCGAGATCGAACGGAACATGTTAAATTCCAAGGCCGTCTTTCCAAAAAAAATTACTGTCTCATCTGGGGTTCCTCAAGGCAGCCACCTAGGGCCGTTTCTGTTCTCTCTGAGGTGCTATCTGACATTCCTCGCTTTTTGTATGCAGATGATCTGAAAATATATCACTCTATTCAGTCGGAATCAGATGCAAACTTTCTTCAGCTAAAATTTCAGTCACTGTGAGTCTGTGAGCAAAATAAACTTACTCTTAACATTGAAAAATGCCATGCCATAAGTTTTCCCGCAAGACCACTACTCTTAATTTCGGTTATCACTTGAATAATCAGCTCCTGAAAAATGTTGATAGTGTCGTGGATCTCGGTGCCGTCCTGGATAAAAAACTGCATTTCAATCTTCAGTATCACAGAGTTCTTGCAAGAGCCAGCAAGCAGCTAGGATCCATTAAAAGGCGTGCGAAAGAATTTAAGAACGTATGGGCTACAAGATCTCTGTTTATGTCTTTAGTTCGCCCTCTACTCGAATACGCTTCCATCGCCTGGAATCCTTTTTTCGATATTCATAGCAATAAACTGGAATCTGTCCAAAAGCAGTTCATGCTTTTCGCCTTGAGAGATCTCTATAATCCACATGATTTCGAAAGTCTTCCAACTTATGGTCCCAAAATTAATCTCTTAAATCTGGCTACATTTTCTTAAAGGAGTGCGGTATTATCTTCATTCTTCGTCTTTGATGTCGTTTAATATGTATTGAGGATTAGCTACCATTACCTTCCCCCTTTGAAGTTTTTATAAAAAAACTTCAAGCAAATAAAAATTTAATAAATTAATAAAATTCAAATTAAGTAATTAAAATTTAGTAAAAAATAAATTATAATATATATATATATATATATATATATATATATATATATAATATATATATATATTAAAATTTTAATATATATATAGATGTATTTATTTAATATACGTACTTAATTTAATTTAAATATATTATTGCAATATGTATTTCATACATATTTTAATTAGATTGCATGTAAATTAAATAAATTATAAACAATATGTATGAAATACATATTGTTTATTCTAATTTTACTCTGTTTATCAAAATAACGTAAAATATCTTCGTAATAAAATCACTTTCAATAATCCTGTAAGACAAACTAGGCACACACGTCTCCTGAATGAGCATCAACATCACACTATCTATGGAGACAGGGAGCCGATAAATAGATGTTGCAAAATATTTAACGATTTTTCGAACTATTATTCCTCTTCTATCTCTAAACCTTTATTCAAAAAAAAATTATATACTGCTTTAAATTCTTAAACCAAATTATTTTACTTTCCTCATAACTTCCATGTTGAATTAACAACCAGACAAAAAAGTGTGCTGACATTTAGAAATATTATTGTAATTTAGCTCAAGGAGAACATATATGTTGTAAATAAATTTAATATTGTTTTTGTTACCTTGTTTGGTTAGACAAATAAATAAATAAATACTGACAAACTGTGAAACGGTAGGCTTGTTATTCTATCCCAAATAAAAGGTGTGAGAAGCTAGTTGAATATATGGAACGTAGAAGTTAAGCTTGAATCGGAAATTTTGGCTAATATCTCTTATTAAGCTGTTTTTTTATGTTCATTTTCAAGTTCTTATGCAATTTGCTTAAATTCTTTGTAGAATTTGTATATGGATTTAACTTATTTATAGTAACTTTCTTGAATATTGAAAACTATACCTTTATTTTCATTATTTTTTGTGCTATTATATATGTATGTCCATGGTTGTAAATACATGTATAGTGCAGGGTTACTCAGATCAAGGTGCTTGGGAATGCACCACGTGATATGAGCTAAAGCCTTATTAAAATTTTTGGAATTTGAATGCATACTGTAGAAAATTATGTCTTTTAAATTTTGAACAGCCCTATGTATTCTAATAATTTTTTGATAAAATATTTTTTAAAAAAGCTTCAGTTTTTATTGTAAAAAATTGTTGCGAAAATCTATATAATAGATGTTTCAAAACTAATTTTCACAATACATTCCAAAGAATTAGCTCGTAAATAAAAATCTAGCTTCCCATGTCGGATTTAAATACATATATATTTTCCTACCAGCAAAAATGCTGCATACCACCTGCACTCTTTTATATAGCATTTAAGCTTTGCTTATTAAAACATATTAGCAAATCATAAGAATTCGAAACAAACGTAAACATTGTGTGCAATTTTTGCTTTGGATAAAATAATTTCTTATCAGCAGCGTGGTTACCGTGTTTCTATATAATAACCATCAAATCGGACCACACTTACACGTCCCGGATCACACTTATACGCAATGTGCTATTTACATTTCAGCTATAGACGAGGGGAAGAACATTTTGTGCTGAGCTTTATAAATTTATTGAAACAGTTAGAAACAAACAAAAATCCAAAGTCACTGAAATGGACAAAACTGCTCTTTGATTCACCATCAATAAAATGTTAATTTTTATTCATAAAATTGTTCTGCAGATTCTGGATGTTTTTTTATTTGGATGAATGTCAGATAGCTGTGACACATGAAAGCAATTTAGGAGGAAAAATTACATCCGATCGAAGAGAGTGAAGAATTCGAAGGTTTAAATATTGAATAAAAGTGTTAAAATTTCTTCAAGAAAGACGGGTTATAAAAAAATGGTTCGATTAATAGGATGTTTGTAAGTGCATGCGCAAAATAGAAACACCAACCATGAACAAGAATATTGAAATATAATGTGAAAGTAGAACTTTCCATTTTTATGTATAAATTATATAAAAAAAAACATGCAAAAGCTTTAATAACGTTCTAGTGAGTTTCTTTTACTTGTTTTTAAATATAATAAATAGCATTGTTGGAAACTCACTTGGCGCTTGACGCAAAGAACGAGGCCTAGAGACAATGGGTCCAACGTGCAACCAGATCCAAGAAAGAAAAATATGACGAGCTACGGCGAATATCCAATAGAATAATTAGGCGTAAGAAACGAAAATACTTTGACGAGCAGTTGCTGAACATTAATGTAAACCTAGTTAGTAAGAACACCAGACAAGCGTACAGATTAGTAAACTATATCAAAAATGGCTACCAACCCAGGACTAGCCTCTGTAAGGACAAAGATGGAAATATTATCAGCGACACCGAAAATATTAGCAAACGATGGGCGTCCTACTTCGAAGAGCTTCTGAATCCGCCATCAAACATCCTGGCAGCAGAAGCTGAGCTCTATGGTGATACCGTTGGTCAACCGCCATCCACACAATCCCCTACAGTAGAAGAAGTTGATCTCGCCTTGCGTTCACTGAAAAGCAACAAAGCGCCGGGCGCTGACGAGATACCAGCTGAGCTACTCAAGTCTTGTGGGGCGGGTCTATTAAGTGCGCTACATCAACATATGGGAGACTGAGGTGATCCCAGACGATTGGCGCAGAAGCATCATCTGTCCCATACATAAAAAGGGAGATAAACTGCGGTGTGAGAATTACAGAGGCATCTCCTTAGTCTGTACGGCCTACAAAATCCTGTCAAAAATCCTGGAGTATAGGATTAAACCGTTCGCGGAAGATATCATTGGCGAGTATCAAGGCGGTTTCAGATCTGGTCGCTCCACAATCGACCAGCTCTTCACGGTCAAGCTAATTTTGCAAAAGTGATGGGAATACGACGTCGACGTATACCAAATCTTTGTCGACTTTAAACAAGCATATGACACCATCAATCGAGGAGCTCTCTATAGCATCATGCTGCAATTTGGTATACCGGCCAAACTAGTGAGACTTGTAAAGATGACGATGACCAACTTCGTCTCGCAAGTCCGGATCCAGAATAGATTGACGGATCCTTTTGAAACTCTGGGTGGCCTGAAGCAGGGCGATAGTATAGCGCCCACGCTCTTCAACCTGGCACTTGAGTTCGCTATTCGGGCAATGAACCTGAACACCAGCGGTACGCTACTTTTTAAGTCGACACAATTGGCAGCGTACGCGGATGACATTAACATCATGGCTCGAAAACTGACCGATGCAGAAGAACTTCTGCTAAGACTTGACACCGCAGCAAAGGAAGTTGGACTACGAATTAACGAGGACAAGACGAAAATTATGATGCAATCTAGGACAAGGACGCCAGCGCAGACGACCATCAACGTAGGGGATCTTTGCATCAAATTCGTCGACAGCTTCGTTTACCTGGGTAGTGACGCCAACGAAACTTACGAAATCAAGCGACGGCTACAACTAGCAAATAAGACATTCTTCTTGGTCCTCCCCATTATGAAATCGAAATATGTGCACAGAAAAACTAAGCTCCGCGTTTACAAAACTATCATACGAACCTAAATATAAAACGCGTATTCTTAAGTCTTAATATTAGGTTGCATAACCCTTTTGTTTTAATATAGCTTTTAGCCGTGTTGGCATCGATTTCACGAGTTTTGTAGTTAAATCCTTTTGAATATTGTCCCATTCTGTCCGTAGAGCATGTTTTAACCCTTGAATGTTCCGAAGGTCGTGTTTGCGCAAATTCCTCTTAACAATCGACAACAAATTTTCGATACGATTGATGTCGGGGCTTTGAGGTGGAGTTTTTAAATATTTGCGGCAGTTATATAACATCCAGAGACAAGTATTAAAAGCTGTGTGTTTGGGATCGTTGTCCTGTTGGAAGATGTAGTTCTGTTCACAACCTAATTTCCTTGCGCTTTGAACCAAATTTATCTTTAAAATGTTAATATACATGTGTGAGTTCATAATACCGTCGATAAAGTGCAAATTCCCAACACCTTCAGCACCAAAACAGCTCCAAATCATTACCGAACCGCCTCCGTGTTTGAATGTCGGCAAGAGGTTACACTTAGCCAGTCTTGTATTTCGCTCACGCCAAATTCGTATGCATTCGTCGGACGCTTTAACGTTAAATTTACATTCGTCAGAAAAGATGACACGTTTCCAGAACGAAAACTCCTTGCTAAGGTATTATTTTGCGAAAATTACGCGCTTTTTTCTATTGACTGCACTTACAAATGGTTTCCTTACTGGGATTCGGCTTTGAAATCCAAGTGTCTTAATGTGATTTCTAACCGTTTGTGGAGTAACTTGGATGTCATGGTATTCCTCGAGCAATGCTGCAAGTTTGACATCGCTTACTCCTGGATCCTGCCGAATATGTCGTCGTAAGAGGTCCTTCTTACGACGACATATTCATAATGCCTTCTTATGAGGACTGACCGGTTTTGGTTTCGCTGTTTTCGAGTGATTTGGCCACACTTCTTGTAGTTATTTACGATATATTGCACAGTTGACTTACTTCTAAAAACAATATCACCGATTTTCTTCAATGATTTGCCCTTTTTATGCAAATCTACTATTAATTTTCTTAAATCGTTTGAAACTTCACTCGTTTTTCGTCCCATTTTAGATTTAATTCCTTTACGACTCGAAAAGATGTATAAAACTAAAAACAAACTACTTTCCTAAAACTCAGCTGTCAATTCTAACGATTCGCAGAACAACAACACGTGCATTATAGCCACGATGATGAAATTATCATGGGTACGAATACGGACTTTGCTGCTATTGGCAATCATTTTTTTTATTTTCAGTGAATGGCAAGAAGATTTAAGTTGATTCTGCATGGTTTGCTAAAATTTAAGTATTGTGAAGGAAGATAATAAATTCTGAATGGAAATTATTGTTGTTTTAATGATATAATGCAATTTACCCATAAAAAATTGGCCGTACGAATACGAATTTTGCATAATGTATACGTCTCAGAGACGTAGATTATGCTTCTAGGGCTAAAAAGTTTTCCCACCGTTCCCGATTCCGACCAGATGTCATCGATGAATAAATAATAATTTTAAAAATATTGTATTCCGTTCTAATTTTTATTATACACCACTTTCATGCTTGAATAATCAGCATTCCTACTGAAACATATCCTTCTCGCTTCAAATTTCCGCAAAAAAAATATCGACGGATACACACTGAAATGTAATCTAGATTCAAATACTTAAAATTATAAGCATACAAACCACTACTTTAACGAAGAAAAATATATGTATTTCTAAACATAATAATCAACATTTTGCAACATAGTTTTCAAAAACAGTTACCTTTATGCAAAAATACAGTTTCGTTGAAACAACTCTTAAGACTATTTGACTATCATACATGTTGACTATGTCACTAAACTAAGATCATAAATAGTAATAAATTCATTTTTGGTGTCAATTAGACGAATTGGTATGAGATCAGTTGATTCAGAAACTCATATGCAGAAAAATTATAATTTGACAAAATTGATGATACCAATTTGAATGCTGAGTGAATTTGAAATAATTTCGATACTTCTCTTCCTCCAGCCTGCAAGTTTATTTGAGCTGTACCAACACCATGAAGTATGTCACGACAGCACCCAAAACCTGAAAAAGACGCAATATGAATTTTGTGACAAACAGTCACAAACATAGTGCTTTCAAGCGAAGAAGAAAATATGAAGATTTAATCCTCTTTATTTATGATAAGAAGATGATAGCAGAAATAATTTGAATATCCATCCCAAATCAATATTTTTAAGTATAATATGAAATAATATCGTATTAACTGAAAGTAATCTTAAATAAAGTTTGTTTCTGGGGTTTTTGTAAGTAAAAATCAAACTGTTAGCACTAAAAAAATTAACATTAAAGAGCTACCAACTAAGCGTCATTGATGCTCTTTTCAAAACACATCTGTTACCTACCGATGCAAACAAATCCAAAGACACCGTAAAAAACTTAGCACCTGAAATACTCATGGCTTTCTGACATTGCTGGCATACAATTTGTACAAAAGTTTTCGCCTCTTCGGACCCATCGTACCAGTGACACGAATAGGCAGCCTCCATGACAGACGAACTCTAAAATCAAGTGCGAAAAATACACGGAAATTAATCAAATTAGTAAATTAGTAAAATTGGGTGTGTTACGCAACATTTCTGCTAACAACCATATTCGTATGTGAGTATATACGAGTACTACTAACCTCCTCGATCAGTCGGTTTCCAAAGATGCAGAAATGAAAGACCTGAGCCAGCGAGTAGCACAGGTAACCAATTACAGATAGAGCGTAGACATTGACACCGGTAATTTTGGTTGCTTGGTAAGCTAAGAGCGTGAGCTTGATTGTTGATGTCAACATGTGTAGAAGAAGTGCCGCTCCGTATGTGTCACCAATGGCTGCAACCAATCTGCAATTTTTTTTGATAATCAGCTGTGTCTTTTGTTGCACGGATGTTGTTTGGTTGTGTAACGAAATTATAAGTGTGAAATGAACAGTTTTAGTAATGATGCTTACAAGTAAATTAGGTACGAGTAATTTAACACTCAGGTATTTCATGGTAAATTGTTCTGTCTTGCAAGTTGTGTTGCATTAGAAACATGAATATAGGTGATTTTTTTTCGTTCAAAAAATTATTACATATTTATGATACATGCACATATTTTGTTATGCTAAGAAAGACTACTCAACATTCAATGTTAAACAAATTGTACATTTGCGCAAGGTCTTATAATTCTTTACAAATTGTATTTATTTTTCAATTTTTAAGTATTCTTGTTTAGTCAATTGGAAGTCATGAATTTGGGGCAGCCTTCATCGAGGCCAAAAAAAAAAAGATACCGAAAACATTCAACGTTTCAACGGAAGAGCGTGTTCGATCTGCATTCGAACAAAATTTGTGTACGCCTAGTTAGAAAGGAAGATAAGAATAAAGCCATGAGAGATAGATTTTATAACTTTCTGGAGAAGTTTTAAGATTCTCTACCATCAAATGATGTGAAAGTCTTCCTTCCTGGTGGGCTTCAATGTAAAAAAATTGAAATGAGGAAATGTATCGCGGAATTACCGGCCAACACAACCTCCAGGATTCCTGCAACGACCACGGACGACTTGTGGAACTTTGCATGCAACAGTAAGCTTTTGGTAAACTTCACTTGCTTTCTGCATAGAAACACCCGTGAAAGGAGATTTGGATCCCCGGACGAGGATCCGAAGACCCGATGTCGATGGAAAATCACACTCACTTATGAAACCAGCGAAGAGACGTGAACCATATCTAGCAATGAGGTCTATGTTGTTAGGTCTATGTTAGGCACATTGAATTAGCAGCCGAAAGATAGTGGAATATAGAACCCGCCACAATAGAAACAATGGTTCGACGAGGAGCATCAACCCGCGTCGGACGAAAAGTACACTGTGTAACAAATCACATAGAACGACCCAAAAGAGTAAGAAAAAAAATATGACGATGTCCTGAAGTAATCAATGCTATAAAATAATTAGATATAAGAATTGACTATAATTCAACAATATGTTAAACAGTATGAATGACAATTTTATGGCTAGCAACACGCGATAAGCATTCAAAAAGCAAGACACTTAAAACAACACTTCAAACCTCGCACTAGCTTGCTGCCAGAATCTTGATAATTCGCTCAGACCAGGTAAAACCGAGATGGGCTTTTTATTTTCTAATTACTAAACGATAGGTATAACAGTGAGGAAAGAGTAGGCAACGAGCTCATTTCTGAAGACTTGGGATGGAAATTTCGGGATACCATTTTATGGAAAAGGGGGGGGGGGGATAACTTTTTGGAGCACACTTTTCCATCTGCCCTGGAGTGACGTAGATAAGTTTGTTTACATGTTTTTTTTTCATGCGCCTCTTAAACATAGAAAAACAAACTCACAAACATTCCAAGTCGTAATCGAAATCGGATAATATCAATATGCCGTTGAGAGATAGGATGCTGTTAGTAGCAAATGCTTAGATCAATATATCTGAAAAACGGTTATGGTTACAAGACAAAGTTTTCAGATTTTTTTTGTTGGAAATTTTTTAAGCTACAAATTTGTCATACATTGTTTTTCTGAAGACGTGACCGTTACTGAGACATTTAGGAAAAGTCACTTTTGGTGACCTTTGACCCCGTATGAAAAGTAACGCAGCACTTGGATCGATGAGGACTTATGACATTTTGTTCAACACGCCAGTACCAAGATTTACACTAAAATTCAGCTTTCCCCTAATTTTTCCGAAGTTTCGCCTTTTTCATGTCGGATTTCACTGGGCTAGAATACGGGTGCAGCTATAACATTGACTTCGAATAAATCGCCTCAGCGATATTTATGTGCGTTTTTTTATGCCTATTTTGATGCCAAGGCCCAGGGGATGCCCAATAATGCTATAGCACAGTCTTGGCGGAAGAAAATTTAAGAAAAGGAAGAGAAGAAGGACTTACAGTGGGCGTGAAAACAGTAGATGGTAAGCTGGTCCATAACCTTATTGACCAAGATACCAAAGAATCGTGAAATTTGACGTTACGATTGGCACTGATCGAAAGAGTATGAGAGTGAGCGCGTTGGAAGGCTTGGGTGTTGCGCGTAGGAGGTGCTCTACAAGGGGCAGACTTGATCCGGCACAATTTACCTCTTTACCTGGTACTTCGTACAAACCTCCTGCTTCCACGGTTGCTGCTTCTATTATACCTCAAATGGAATTGATGGTACTCCTGCTTAAATTATTTCTTTCTCGATTCTCTTATAGAACACCAGTCAAACAAGCTGCTACGTATGTCCGAGCTAAACTCGGCTATCATCCCCTTTATTACTGTGTTGAAAGCTCATGCGGAATAATCTCGACAATCAACAAATATCTTCTTTCAGTATTATCGACTGAACTGGTGTTACTGACTTTTTAAAGAACAATATCTGACCAACTGGAATATTCATTAAGAAAATCGTCAAGACTCCCAGACCAAATTTTCGTTGCAGACCCTCAAAAAAACCTGAGTGTGAACTGCCATTTAAAAATGTATCATCAGAACGTTTGCCGTTTTAAATATATTCGCGTCAGATGTTATTTTCTACTAACCGTTAACCGTTTTTGAAGATACATACAATAATGATATTTCAAACCTTGCCTTTCGCAGCGATAAGCACCGATCTGTCGGAAATCTTTCTTTAGCGTGGGGTATTTTAATTGGTGCTCATATGTAGATCTTTGAACGGAATGCTCTGCAGTAATTTCATTCTATCCTCTCCGGTTGAATGTGTGATTGTCCGTATTTCTCTCTCACCATTATTGGTGCTACTTGCTTCCTCAATCTGCGTCGGTTGCAGCCGCCCCGGACTGGTCTATGCAAGTTTTTTTGCAAAATTTTCATCCTTCTTCAATGGAAGCTTCCCTTCTGTTTTTATAAGGTGACTTTAATATGCCTTCATTGGATCAGACTGACAGTTTCTCGAGTATTTTGTCTGCAAGCGATATTTCACTCGCTACAACCAGTAGCCCTACTTATCATCATTGAACCGAAATGACTGGGTTTTTTGTATTGACGCCACGCCTCGGCATGAGCTGTAGTGCCACGATTTCAAGAAAGTGCAGCTACTAAGCAAAGTAAAGCTGTTTTTCTACAGACCTTGCAGATTTGTGGCTTTAAACAGGTTAGAGGATCTCACACATGAATCTTTGTGAAGTGAAGTAGAAGTACAAACCAACGTATACGCTCTCTTCTATTTCACTCCAGCCTTCCAAAAAACCGGTTACAAATAAACCACTGCTACATTAAATGAAAGCCGAGTGTTTGATATTATTCTATTTTCCATGGTTAGATTTCAACCAGAGACTATACACGCGGTCGGCAAACTTCAAACGGTAGCACAGGCAGCCAATAAGCCGAAGCTAAACTTCATAATCAACAGCAATATATCTACTTGTAAATGAAATAAGCAACTTTCAGTAAATAATAGATGCGTTTTTTGCTCCACAGAACAGACACATTGGAAACAACAACACTCCTGTCCCAGTGAATTCACTGGGACAAAATTATGTTCTGCATAGGTAGTTCATGTGCTGAACTATGAAATGTGCTGATAGAAAAAAGAAAAGCTGACTTTTTTGCCATGAGGTGGCTTTGGATTTTTCCAGGTTACAAAAAAATACACAAAAAAAGTACAAAACTAGAAAAAGCCCTCTTAATGTGTAGAAAGATAAAAGAGGTAATTTACCGTTAGTTCTTTTTATATTTTCTATCGATTGTGGTAGTTTATACTCGTTATTTTCTCCCTTTATGCCTAGTACTATACTCTTCGCGAAGCGAATTCAACGGTCAAATCCCATACAAAAGAGCTTTACTGACGAATTGAAAAGCTCTTTTTGTATGGGATTTGACCGTTGAATTCGTTTCGCGAAGAGTATAGTACTAGGCATTACTTTCAATTGTTTTGCGCTACAACAGCGAATACAGTAACCTATAGCAATCTTGGCGAAAGCACCAGCTGTACTATTCTGGATAGTTTTTTGCGCGATTGTTCTATTTTGCTCTGCATCAGAGCAAAAAAACGCACCTAATAATAGACAAAGCTCAAATAACAAGATCTTTGCAGCGATGGCTTAAGTAAACGTTGCAGATCTCTTTCAAACCTGCCAAATATATATTTTTTTTCAGTTATTGAAAAGCGGGCAAAAATGGGAAACTTTTACAAAATTGCATTCCTAGAATTATCATCATGCAATATTCAAGTCTACTAGCATCAAGGCAAATCAATTTTAATTATTTATTGATTTAAATACCATTTAACAGAACAATCCAATTACGAAATGAAACGATATAAAATACAAATAAAAACTATGGTAAGGAAGAAAAAAGTTAGAAAGACTGATCACCCGTGGTGTGTAATGTACGTATATGTTTCTTGCCAAAATTCATCGGTAAGTTTAACCCTGGAATGGTACGGTAAATTTTTGGGTGATTTTAGATACATATTTTATTAAAAAGAAGGCAACAATAGTATTATGTACATTTTTTATTTGATCATTAAACATAAAAAGATTATATAGTTTCTAGCTTCATGGCAACTGGCTGATGCGCGACGAAATACATACCGTATGTGAGTAAAATTTACTCATCGGTACCATTCTAGGGTTAAAGCGCCATACAAGAAAACATAAGGTGTCAAAAAATAAAAACATTAGCCGTGAAGTTTTCCGGATTCTTTCAATGCTACCAAAGAGTTTCGATTCATTTAGCATTCACATCAAAATGAGCTTAAACTCTGATCCCAATATCCTACTATCAATATTCGATTGAGCTGTTTCCCTCGAAATCCACTAAGCCAATATGAATAAAGAATACAAAGAAATGAGTAAACAAAATAGAAGAAACTGCAAAGCACCATCGCAAAATTTGAGCAGACTGTTTCATATTTTCCCTCACCTCGATTTCAACCTTGAAGTTGCAAAATGGTACCTACCGAACAACATGCTTGTGCCTTTCAACCCAATACTTGATTGCGCTGCGAACCATCATCTCTTGCTTCCTTGTTAGCCCGTTGGGATTAGTTCCGTTCATTCCGTTCGAGCCGAATGTTTGCAGAGTCGATGGTGCTCGATATTGAACACCCCAATCCGCTTTCGAGCTATAAATTCCGCTTATATCGATTTCGGTCGGCTCCTTCTCTGTATGTTCGACGAGACGAAGAAAAATCAATAGAAATGAGAGTATGTTTGCAGGATATAGTGTTGAGGTATTTCACTCTAGGGCATTGCATGCTATGCGACTTTCACTTGAATAGAAAAATGCGAAAAATAAATTTAGTTAGCTCTCAGACAGAAGGCTAAGGAGCTGAATAAATTTGTAAGAAAATCGAAGAGATTTTTACATATGTATGTCGTTGTGTATGAAGCCAATATTCAATTTTCAATTCCAGGTCATAATCGTATTGAGAAAAGAGTGTAAGCTGGTTGAATAAGTTTTTTTCAACAGTAAAATCTCGTATTCAAACTGACAAAACGCTAATATCTCATTCACCATCAACTATTTTGAAAGCAGAACTGCAGAAAAAAACTATCTGGATCTGATATTTCTCGCATTTCCATTCAAGAGCACTAAATCCCGAGAATAAAAACTAACTTCACCGACAGGAAGTAAATTAAGCTTGAACAGATCTAGTCCATTCAGTGTACATGCAAACCTTCGTTGTTGATAAGTTCCGATTTGGACGATGCAGACAGCGTGCGGAAGAGTGCAGCTGTATTGGGCCGGTACGTGTCCAGTGACGCAGACAGTTCCATCAACGGTTTCATGATTCCTTTCAGATGCTGGAGCTGTTCGCATGCAAATATCAGCCACGAACAGAAGAGCACGTCGCTCAGATTCGCCTGACATAGCGAGAAAAGCAAATAGTAAACCTGAAGCCCGAATGAAAGATAGTACGGCATCCCACTCATAGCGTTCCAAGGATAGAAGGACTTGATGGGAAGCCGGGGCACCGGCATGGTTTCACTTTCGTTTGTCGCTTTGTTGAATACGAATTTCGTGCTCTCGCCGAAAAATGTGATGGTCGTCCATGCTGAAAGGTTTTTGTCAGTTTGCAAGAGTGAAGTGATGTTTTTATTCACAATATCTGATTTCGAATTCAATTCATACCGACTACGGAGCAAATAGTTGTAATCATGACCATCACGAGCAGCTTTCTCATTTTGCCCAATGCGATCCTATGATATCTGGCATCTGATTCAGCAAACAGTGGATGAGTATTCGATTGATTCCAGATGTTCAGAGTCCTGAAATGAGAAATATGTAGAGTTAATTACGAACTGCAAGTTAAGTTGGTCCGCTTCGACTCATTATCTTTCAATTGACCAGAATGCCTAAGTAGTTATTGATTTATCATTTGACAGATATATGCAGGGATAAAAAAATATAACAAAATCTACGTCGAGGTGATAATTTAGATAAAATTACAATTGAACTTGGATGCCACGTGACAGAATTTCATATTTTAATTCTAATTTTAGCTTCAATTTGGATGACGGATTTCTTATTTTTCAGGAGCATATTGGCTCCTTAGAATATCAATGCATAAAAACATCAAAATGTTTTATATATCATTCAAACTTCTCATTAAAACAAACATAAGGATAAACCTTTAACTCCTCTTGCCAATCGATGAATTTTACTTACCGATAAAAGTGCTTCGAATTGACCGCAAAATAGATGAATTTTGTGACACAATGCGTGAAGAAAAGTGCTGTAATCGTATTTGCTGACAACTCATTGACATCACTTGTATTCAGTGCCACATTGACCAGTATAAGGATGAATTGCATCAGGATTAGGACGAGATTAATAGATGAATAGACTTTCCGGATAAATAATGGTCCCGACGTGTAGTTGAAAAGAAAGTGGCCGAAAGTTTGCATGAGTCGAATATTAGGTATCAAGTCGGCCACGAGGCCGACATATCTTTTGCCTTGTAATTGCATCTGAAATTTAAAACATCATAAGTAAGTAACGTTAAGCTTTTTCACGAAATTGTTTCAGCTTATTGTTGGCGATAAAAAAAAGAAATCGTTTTCCATGCGTACCATCGATTTAACATAATCGCATTCAAAAAGTTGCACTTAGAACAGAATTTAAATAACTTATAAACTTATAACTTTACACTCGCAAGAAGAAAAGAAAAATTAAAAACTATAATTTTTTTAATTTTTTAAAGGACATTAGCATATCTCATATGTGCAGAAACCTTACGAAAATATAAGAATCTACTAGAAGGCTGTTTATATAAATTAAAAAATGTGCAAGTCTTTTATATTGTTTATTTATTTTATTTAGAACAACCATTACAGGCCAACACCCAATTATAAAAAACTCTAGCGCAACATAACCGCTAAAAACACTAATGTTTGATGAACAGAGGAGTAATTGAGCAAATTTTGAATGGATTTAAAGTAAAAGTCAAACACTAGTAACTTATGCTCATTATCTGTGGTTTCTCACCAAACTTTGAAAACAGCATCGCCTGTAAATTCAATGAAAAAATGATCACTGCTTGCAAAACTTTACCAACATTGCAACTCAAAGTTTACCACATCTGCTTCACGTTGAAATCAATTTACCCTATAAATCTCGTTTTTATCCGATGATTTCAACGAAAGTTACAGGGAAAGAAAAATATTTGGGGCTGCCATCCGAAAAATTTTCAGAATTCTGAATATTTAAATATTGCTTATTTATTTTCATTGTAGATGTTCGCCATATAAATACTTGACGTTAGTATTTATTGATACGAAAATAACAAAAACGACTCGTGCTGGCAACCCTTTACTAGCACCCCAAAACCAAAAATATCTCGCATTTGCTTCAAGCCAACCAAGTAATCCACGTTCGAGTAATAGGGATACAAAGAAATTTAAGGCAATCACCAGCAAATTCTAATATTTGCTGTTTACTGTCACTACAAGATAACTAACATTTGAAAATTTAATGATAATATTGCATAAGTATAGAAATGATAAAAACATACAAAAACAACCATAGCTGTCAATCCTGTCAAGGTTTTTCAACCAGATTTTTGCTGTATTTTGCCTACATTAATGTCCTTTCACCATATCAGTTTCGTTTCAATTTTGTGACAGCACTGGAAGCTATAAGATGAAACACTTTATGTTGCTGAACAAATATTCAAAATTCAAGACACAAAAACACACAGCACTATAACTCATGAATGAAATCTTTTCATTCGTCTCTCAAACATGTTTATTTCAATGATTTTTAGACAAACAGAAGGATTGCGAGCTTATACTACATGCATATATTATTAATGGTCACGTATAAATCAATGCTTAGGTCAGGTGTGTTTACATTGATATAGTCCACAGCCTATTTTAAGCCAGGTCACTTGAAATTGTGGACCGACCTATCGCCAGTTTGGGTCGGGTACTGAGTGTTTACAGCAGGTGGACTAAATAGTTTAGGTCGAATCTGGTGTATAGTTCGCGGACTAAGTGTCTGCTGTAAACATACCCAATGTTGCTGTGCGCAGCCCTGACCGTCAGCCAGAGTCGTTTGCCCCGACGTTCCAACCCAGCTGAAAGCCGTTCCATCTGACTGCTCTGCTCTTAACAGCCAAATAGTATGAGAGGCAGTTAATCGCTTTCACAATACTCACAATGAGCCACATTTCCATCCGAAAAACCTTCTGATAATTCGCAAAAGGCAGGTGATCGGTTTCACTTTATCAATAGTGAATACTTGGTGCAACTGCTTCGCGGTATAAAAAGTATGAAGTCTTCTGGGCATGATGCAATGTCTAAGTTCATAAATAAACAGCTACCAATCTTTATGCTCAGAATTTTTTTCATTGTTTTTAACAACGCCCTGAGCTTCGGTTACTTTTCGAATACATAGAAAGTAGCAAAGATTGTTCCATCCATAAGAAGGCAAAACTAAAGACGCCAGCAATTTCTGTCTAAGCTCATTGCTTTCTATATATGGGAAAATTGTTGAGAGAATATGGACGGAAATAATTAAAAACCACTGTGAGCTAACACAAGTAATCCCTGACCACCAGTTTGGCCTTAGGCACATGCACAGCGCCCAACACGCCATCCCATACTTGCATGATCAAATCGTGTCTTCCTTGAAGGATCGAATTCCGACAGAAGTGTGTGCTTTAGATATCGAGAAGGCTTTCGACTCCGTTTGGTACTTAATCAAGTTTGGATTTCCCGAAGAAGTAATAAGACCTGCCGCAAGCTTTTTTACCCACAGTCATTAAAATGTCAGCGTCAATGGAGCAGATTCTCTCATAGAGCCTGTGACATCAAGAGCTCCATAAGGTTCTGTCACTGCACCAATTTCTTATACCATATTCAACGCTGACCTTCCTATCCCAGTGGGCCAACCGCAAGTCCAAATCCTCCAATATGCCGATAACAAACTTTTATTCGCGTCAAGCCAAGATCTGCACTGGCAGGTTCTACAATTCGGTAACTAAAAAGTGGCCGAAGAACATGTTCCTGTATCTGAAGTCGGGACTGCAGTCACTTAGGGACCGAGCTGTGGAATTAACGACACGATTCTACGGACAGACAGACGGACATGAGAATGGACGATTTGGTCGCTAGGGCATGGTGGCTCTAATGAGCCATTTATGCGCTTCACGATGAAAGCATTGTAGCGGCAGCTTATAAATGCGCTTTTCGACTATATACGCTGCCCAACAAACAGATAGGGTTAGATTTAAGACCTAGGCTAAGATTTAGATATAATTAGGCTAAGTTAACTATAATAAGTCATAGGTTAGATCGTAGTTTAAGTGTAAAATCATATTTAAGCAAATTATTGCCAGTGTAATCACAACTGCTGTACTGGCTGGGTAATACCATTAGTGTCTAAGAAACCAAATGTGTGCCGAAAAATTAACTATAAAAAAAAACCATAAGAGCCAGCAGGCCAAAAGAGTATAGTCGCTAGATTTTAAGTTTCCTTAGTTAATTAAACTGATAGTTAGGCTAAAAATGTAAAACTAATTTATAATAAAAAAATATTTAACTTTAACTTATTGTACTATCGACAACGAACTTGAAGTAGAAAACAGAACTTGTAAAAGACAAAATACCGGCCCTTACGCAAATTAAAGGTGATCATATTTTTTTAAGTGAAAAATTTAAAAATATATAGCCATGACGGAAGAGACTGCTGACGAAGACAGATGACGAAAGAGATGAAGTATCCTAACACAAAGTGTTTTAAGACGAAGGATGCTAATAACAAAAGATCGTCAAACGAAAGATGCTGATGACGATGATGAAAAAGACAATAAATCTTATGATGAAATATGCTGAAGGGATGGTGTGTAAGACGAAGGAAGACGATGATGAAGAAGACAAAGGATGGTAAAGAAAACGAGTAGGATGAACAATAGCAGCATCGAGGATGGTGGTGAGTCCAAGATGGCCGATTTGACGGATTCAAAGTTAAGTTTCAAAATAAGGCAAAATAAATATAGTTGGTGAGAAAATATTTTTCTGCTGAAGACGGCTTAGAAGAAAAGCATGTATTTTTGAGAAAGAATTGAGGTGCAATCAATAATATAATCAATTAATTCGAACTCTAATTTTTTCAAAAATCAGTAAACATATTTTCTATTGCTAGAGCAGTTAATTTTAACTCAAGCCGTCGTAAAAACTTTTTAAATTAAAAAAATTATAGACATTTATTGAAAAAAGGTGTTTCAATTGAAATTGACGCTTTTTTTGGTACAAATTTCAATAAGCAACAGTGCCGTTTTAAAATTATCTAAATTTGATCAGAAAATATTCAGACTTAACATGAATATTTTTCACGTCTTCTGATTGCGTTGTCGATTACATCATTCTCAAATACACTCTGCAACAACCATATGTTGAATTTTAACTACGCCAATTTGTATTTTGATCCCAACAGAATCCAGTTTGCTTTGATGATATTAAGGTTACATATATTGTCCCTATTTATGTAAGCAACACGAAACCCAAGCCTCATTTATAATGACATTAATAAAACACACCTTTGAGGAAAAAAAAGGTTACTTCATATATTTCATTTCATCGTACAGTAACAAGTATGTAGGTATATATTTCACAGAAAAAATGTCGAATTGAAGCAGGTATATGCCGAAATTAGAAATCTCAATGACCGTAATAAGAAAAGAATTGTGGAATGTGTTTTGTAATAGATGATAAATCTTTATAATTTGATTGAATGGAACAATGTAGTTGTTGCTGGAGTGTCTTTTTTAGTGTGCTTGGTGATGATTGTAGCTAATATGGACGTGTTTGTGGACGATGTAGCGGTAGCTATTCGGCTCTCTTAGGCATAAACGCTCTATCTGACATTTTTCAATATCTTCGAAGTTACTAATATGTAGATAGATCGTTTATGCGCAGTGCGGCAGTATTATAGACAAATAAACTTTCACCAATTAGCCGATTCATAATCGACAATTGTTGCAATGTCAAAAACTGAAATTGTAATGGTCATGTATGGTGCAATAATCTGATCTTCGATTTATGCCTTCAAATTGTTTTAACCTTTAAACAACTATTGTTTGCGAAACAAAAGGTGACTCTTTTAACCTTGAAGCAATTCGTCGGAAGTCAATTAAGTTTTTTTTGTTGCAATTATCCAATTTAGTGCAGTTATCTTGTCATTTGAAAACTTCACTTTTTGTCTATTAGCAACAAACGATTCGCCCTTCTTTTCCAGTATGCAAGAGCATGTAATGTAGGTAATGTCTTCGATACTGGGTAAAAGACCAATTTATGTATGAGAAAGTATATAGTCCTCAATTAAATGAAGCCAGGATACTCTTTAAGTGTCTTTTTTACCTGTGCAAAAAGTGAACCTTAGTAATAATTATTTAAATATACTCGATCTATTATGTCTCCTTCATATATGTTTTTGCAAGTTGGTACTAATGTTATTTCTCAAAAAAAAAAGACATTTAACGGTGGTGTGAACCAATTCGATCTTGAACTGTCTACTGTCCTAACATTACATCATGTACCACATCGTGCCAAATATTTGTCCCTGCTTTTGTTAAATAACTTGTCCCATGATCACATTTTGATAGTTTTCGTTCGTAGTTTTGTGTGGTTTTCGGCTAATTTTTGACATTCCACTCAGTGTGGCCAGATATTTGCGAGAAAATATAGCCCAATTTCAAATTTTCATAGCCCAAAATAGCCGAAATTTCTTATTTGTAGCCCAAAAACCGCCGCACCAGTTTTATAACTAAATTAATTCATTTAAGCTGATTAAACTATAATATTTAAATCCGTAAAACTCGTACGAAGTAACATAAATGCTCTAATTGTAGCACAGAAGTCGTTTGAAACAGTGAAAATTGTCGATAATATATACAGATAAAATTTTATTCACAACATATTTAGAAAGGGAAAAATGTAAACAAATTACAGGAACTGTGTGCAAATTTTAGAAAAGTCCTTAAAAAAATAAGTGTAGAAGGGCACTTATTTTTTCAAGGACTTTCCTGGAATGTTCACACATAAAATAAAAGCTTGCGAAAACAACTTGCGAATTTGGGTAGCACACAAATTCAATTAGTCTAAGAAATAATTTTAATGGCTAGAAAGGCTGAATATTTTATTTAAAATGTAAGTATTTTATCCGATCTCATGCATTCAAAACTATGAACGCAAGTTTTGAAATAAATGATTTTTTCGATTAGACAATCAGCCGTTAACATTATGTTTAGACGTTGAAATACTTTCAAAAGGACATAAGTATAAGTCAAAAAATTTCACTTCTGGGTCTCCAAGCGACGTTTCGTGAAAAAATTGAAGTGTGCTTTGAAATAAAATGAATAATTTTTAAACATTGACTTAGTTTATGCGAGATCCCAATTTTACCCCGATTCGGGATTATCCCAAATATTGCGTCGTGTAAAGGGGCGAAAATGGGTTTTGGATTTTCCGAAATTCGAATTGCATATATATATAGAAACTTGTTTTGAGGAATAGCTTACACGCAAATAGAAACTGTATTGTATAAATGTGACAAGATAAGAAGTTTAGGTTACGTTGAACATTTCAGTTAACGTACTAAGAAGGCAAGAATGACTATGGAGAAACATTTAGCGATAGCCGTACATTTTATTAACTCGTTTTTGGTTTTTCTGCGGCGTCGTTCCAAATCAAGAATGAATTCCACAAAGAGGGTAATGGATAACAGACCAAGTGCACAGCGTTTTCCAAAAATTGGCCATGTTGAAAAATCACTTTCATTTACACATTTCATATGCACACTCAAAAATAGTCATCTGGCGTAAGCCCAACTGTTCGGGTTTGAGCTGAAATCCGAATTCGACCGTTTATACGACGGCCTGACTGGTATAATCCCAAATCGGGATTAAATTGGGATGTCGCATAAACTAGGTCTATCAGAATTAACAAAAACTGCAATGGCTTTTTTGGTTTAAAATTAAAAAAGACATCATCATCTTTTAAAAAACACATCTACTCAATCTTCCGGAAGAGACTCGTTTGTGGTCGTAAATTGATTGCATCCTGCCAAATTTTGAATGTCTGCTGGAATATTTGAATTATAATCACTGTGAATTTGAATTCTCATCACTTTGAATTTGAACTCTCATAACGTTCCCGATTTCGACCTTCAGATTTCGACGGAATCTACATTTCGAAAAACACTTTTATAATTGTAAGTGGAGACACTTTATTCCAAGCAGATCGTAATTGCCAGAGAGCTTCAAATATAGAAACTAATTCTATTGGGGCTGAAGAAGGCTCAGTATTTTCCAGAGCTCACAATATGAGGTTCATCATATAAGCGCTGTAATTTAGTTTTATATTTGGTATAGCTTGATGTAAGGACTGCAAATAAGAAGTGCAAGTTGGTGGAAAAAATTGTAGCTTCATGTCTTCCAGATTATCAATGCTATCACATCCAGCTTTAGCGAAAAAGATGGTGATGTTTCGGTTTTGTGTTTGCATTTCAATATCAAGTGTGCATCTATTCTTTAAAAATAGCACCCGTTATATAAGATTTTTTGTTAGTTCATCAAGTTGTGCCCAAACTTCGCTTAATGTCAATTCTTCCCAACGATCTTAGTCTTTCGGTTTTTCCTATGCAGCTTCCATTGCAACTTTTAGGCATTTCTTTCAAAGTTTTCCATATGTACATTTTTTCTATATAAGGCAGTGATTTTTGAGGTGTTGCTCTAAAAAATACCCCTGTCCTATCAAGATTATAGATATTTGAAACATCATAGCGATCACATAACATTCTTAGCTCTGATTGAAATTCCTGAACTGTGTCTAAATCAACATCAGCTTCTTCGCCACAAAGCGTGCCGTAGTGAATATTGTAGTTCTTTTTAACGGATTTTAGCTTTCTGTTTGATGGTTTCTGTTTCAATTTTGTATTGATTTGACGGGCTTTACTGTGAAGTATCTGGCCGGATATTGGCAAATTTTTTACGTTGCCTGGACAAACGTTCAAATATTTACACCATAATTATCAATTGAATTACATTCATACTTGCTTAAATGGAGAACATACAAAAATGCTCAAATAAATGAATATTTTATTGTTGTCAGCATACCAATAAAATTCAAGCTATCTATAACGTACCAAATTCTAACCATTAAATAATTTTCCAGCAGAAAATGATGCAGCGAATCTGGTTCACGGTCCAATTTTAGAGGCTACCCGATTACAGAGTGAATTTTTTTCAATAATTATGTTATAGCTCAATTGTTCAGGTGGTTCGATCATACAGTGTCCCGATTAGTAGGTTTTACTGTATAGCCCAAATATAGTTTTTCATAAAAATAGATAGCCCAAAAACCGTCAATCCGCGAAATGAAAAAACGTCTCGCGAATTCAAATTTTAGCTAGCCCAATTGGCGGGAAATAGCCCAATCTGGCCACACTGATTCCACTACTCATCAGTTTCATATTCTCATATTTTACATTTCGTCTACTAATTGCAAACATAGCGAGGGTTATCAGGATCTTCTTTCGAGCATAAATTTATTTCAATATCTCGGATAGAAGCAAACTCCTCGTATCCTCAACAGTTTCTGCTGAAAACTTTAACGCGTTTATAACAGGGCTGTGGAGTTGGAGTCTTGGCTCTGTACATTTAAAGCGGAGTCGGAGTCGGAGTCGCGTTCGACTCCGACTCCGCTTTAAATATACAGGGGTACGACTCCGACTCCACAGCCCTGGTTTATAAGCGGAGATTTACATATACCACAATTTTTTAGGGCATCATATTTTAAAGACATTTTGATTGCCACATACTTAATCAGCCAATCCGTATAGCAATAAATCAAAGTGATTAATCAATTACAAAACAATGAATAATTCAGAATATTGCAACTTTCCCAATTTATACTTTTCCACAAAATTTCCATTTCAAAATATTTCTTCCCGAATCCGAAATCTCGAATGGCTTAATATGCATACATATTTGATTTATGTGCAAGAACAATGGCTCATCTGAGTTTGGATTTGCTCGACGTTGTGTTTACCGATTCGGAAATCGACAGACGTCGAGAGATGCCACAAAATGCTTATTCAAGTGACTGTGAATGAAGATATGTGTAGAAGGAGCTGGAGTGGAAGCGCTTTTAGATTGAAGTGAAAATGAAGCCAACCACATATCAGAAAATGTGATATGGAGTCATAGTGAATCGGAGAGAAGTGGATGTTTGCAAAAGTAGAGCCGAAATGATTTTATCAATGGTTTGAATGTGACGAGAGAAGTATCAACGCTGCAGAGGTTACAATATTGATCAGAACGGAAGATGGTGGTTCTTCAGCTAAATTAGGACTTTTTGTAAAGCAAAAAATAATGGGTCCGGCAGAAAAGGACATGAAAAAATAAGAACTACTTTTTCAGTGGAATAATTGTGTCAAATATTGACAGATATTTAGCTGTTACAATTTAGTGATGTGCTATTAAAATTTAATTATTTTTTACACTGACTACGATTCCCGCTTAAGTAGCGAAATTGAGTTAATAAGTCTAATAGAAAAAATACCAGATCCGCTCATTGTGGGCTGAAAGAAAGCAAGTATATCCTCTGCTCTTTAAGATAATATTGAAAACGCTAGAGGACTTTGGCACAGAACAAATATGATTTATGAAGACCCGTCTTTTTAAGTTTTTTTTTCTATTTTCTTTAAGAAAGTTGCATTTATGTTTGTCAATCGTTCTTTCTATTATAATTATTTTGGCATTATTTTCTTTAAACCAAAAACCTGAAATTAAATGCTTTCCCATTCGTACATAATACTCCAATCAAAAACACATAGATACAATTGATTGACTCAAACTGGTTGACTCATCTGAATGAGTGATACGAACTTTGTCGATTGATTGGAATTTCTTATCTCAAATCTACACTGTGTACAAATTGCCGTTTTTTGCTGCAAGTATTTATATTCAGCAATGGATATGACTTTGTTTTGACAGTAATGAATGACCTGCAGTTACAAATCAGTGTTCAGTGCAAGAACAATGCGCTACGAGTGCGAAAGCTGAACTTTCGTAGCTGAAGCAGCTAATTGGGGACTAAACTTTTGCAACAATTTACACCATACAGTACTGTCAGTCGAACTTACCACTCCTGGTTCCACCTACTTAAAAACTTACGATAACTCAAGTGTATTCGACTTCCGTAATGCTGATTATGGGCCTTTCCACACTTGTATTCTTGATGCACTCCTCAAACCGGTTTTCTGGGCAAGAGACGGAAGAATCAAGGGGAATTCTCTACTTTTTGTAGAGTTGAGGAGTGCATCAAAAATACAAGTGTGGAAAGGCCCTATGAAAGCATTCAATATGTGTTTGATACTACTGATTGGACGAATACTCTTTGAACTCAGGATCTCGAAACAGCCATTTCCTCTTTTTACAATAAAATATTTGACGCCGTTCAAAGATATACACCAAAGATAAAAGAACAGAATAAACTGTTTGAACAATGGCTTGGCATATGCGAAATCGTAGGAACAAACTTTATAAGCGGATTAGAGAAAATACTGACGTTAGTCCTTCTATTCAGGAAGAGTATAATGAAGTTGGTAGGCAATTTTTAGCAAAGTCTCATGAGGTTTATGACACATTAGGACACGCGGCAAAAATACAGCCCGCGACCCGAAAAAACTCTTCGATTTTGTTAATGTGTAGGGAAAAACTACTGGTTACCCATCGTAGATGTTTCTTAATAATATAACGTCTTCTTCTCCTAAAGAGATATGTGACCTATTCGTTGATAGTTTCCAAAAATATTTAGCATACCAGACCCATCAAACTCACACATTTGTTCCTCTGATTCAGCTCCAACAGCTTTTGTCAACCATGTAGAAATTTCACGTGATGATATACGTAATCTATTTTGAAAATCTACTGCAACAAAGGTCCTGGATCTGATCTTTTTCCTCCGACCTTCTTGTGCAAGTGTGTAGAGCAGTTTTTAACTCCCTTGCATATTTTGTTTAATATATCACTTTTGCCGGGAATTTTTCCATCCTGTTAGAAGCTTTCGCATGTCGCACCCATATTCAAGAATGGTGATCGATGCTGTATCGGAAATTATAGGGGCATCCATTTTATCTTCGATTCCGAAACTTTTCCAAAAGATGGCAAACGATAGACTTTCTCGGCTTATTGATTCCGGTCTGAACGAGTAACAACATGGCTTTAGAAAAGGTCGCTCAACTACCACAAATTTGACAACCCTAATCTCTGACGTTCTATGCAAAATGGAAAAAGGATACCAAATTGACGCAGTCTACACTGACTTCAATAAGGCGTTTGACAGATTTGACCATTCTACCTTAACTCTAAAGCTCAGTTGGCTGACTTCCTACCTTCGTGATAGAACACAATATGTTAAACTTCACGGACTTTGGTTGAAAAACGTTTTTTTAATATATTTGTAACTTTTTTTTAAATATATTTATTTCCAACCTATCTGACGACCTAGCAAAAATACCTCGTTTATTCTTTGCAGACGATCTCAAACTTTATCAGACCATTAAATCGAAATCCGATGCCCTCTTTCCCTAATCCAAGCTTGATTCACTTGATCATTGGTGCAATGTAAACAAGTTTTCTCTCAACATTGATAAATGCCAGGTTATTAGTTTTTCCAGAAAATGCATGGTCACACACAATACGTACTTCCTCGGTAGTAATATGCTAACTCGAGGTAATAACATTGCTGGCCTTGGTGTTATCTTATGCCGAATTTACACACCGGAAAATGTTGGCAAGCTGAGAGTGTAAATGGCCCCTCGTAGATTGAACCCTGTTTTTTCACATGCCAAAACATGGAGGGAAGTAATTTTACAAGTCGCTCGACGAAACGTTCGCCCTGTTTATAATTTCTGCATTAGATGAAAAACTCCGCTTCATCTTACACTATGATAAAATACTTTTCCGTGCAAACAAACAGCTAGGCTTCTTCAAAAGACGTGCCAAACAATTTCGTAGCCTGTGGGTCACAAGGTCCTTTTACACTTCACTTGTACGTCTTATTCTCGAATACGCTTGCATTAGCTGGAGTCTCGCTTTTGAAACCCACAGTGACAGACTTGAGTCAATACAACAGCAATTTTTACTTTTCGCCTTGAGAGAACTGTACAAACCTTATGATTTTAACATCCTTATTGAAAATCATTTCAACTTATCGACACTAGCCTCCAGAAGAGTGGTGATATCGGCTTGCTTCTCATTCGACGTCATTAGAGGCGCTATTAATGCAGAATTCCTGAATAGTAAAATTTTGATAGATATCCCTGTGAGGAATATCAGGTCCAATCGTTTTCTAAAAGAATATTCACATTCGAACACATATGCAGCGAATGAGCGAATTAATAGATGGTGCAGTATATTCAACAGCATAGGCGATTTATATTCCTCTACGATTTCTAAATCATCCTTGAAATTGTCTCTTTTGCATGCCATCCTGACCCTTTAATCTTAAGCTATAACTTATACATCAATGGTTTATTTATTGATTGTTATATATTAATTTATTTGTTACTTATTTAGCTTGTTTGTTTTTACTTTTTACTTTACTTTTCTATTATTTTATTTTATTTTTTTTATATGTTTTACATTCTAGCAAGGCGGATTAAGCCGTAAGTCCTCTGCAACATGATTTCGCTATAACGGAAACTTGAAACGTAATTTTCTCCAAATGTAAAATTGAGTGCGGCTTAATATGAGGCTCAGCGAATACTTAGCCCGTTTGCCAAAATATTCGTTAAATTACTACAGGATTTTCATTTTCTGCTGAAATTTTCCTGTTACGCAATAACATTTTTGTCAAATGTTTGACCGTTTTTGGCTTAACAGATTCGACAATAAGCAAACCTACCGAATTTAGTCAAGTGAGCATCGCAAAGCTATTCACGAAATACCATAGCATCCGCAAAAATGGACTGTTTGGTGTGGTTTTCATGCTGATGGTGTTATTAGTCCGTTTGTTTTAATTGTCTTGGCAACGCAGTCACAGTCGATGGTGAGCGCTACCGTCCCATGTTAACCGGTTATTTTTCACGAAAATTAGAAGAAAATAACTTGGTTGCCATGTGGTTTTAGCAAGATGGTACCACATATCACGCAGCTGGCCAAACAATCGACTTATCGAAGTCGAAATTCGAGAATCGAATCATTTTAAGAAATGGTCCTGTCAACTGGCCGCCTCGCTTGTGTGACTTGAACCTATTAGATTTTTTTCTTTGGGGCTACGTCAAGTCATTGGTCTATGCCAACCATCCGCAAACTATAAAAATGCTGAGACACATTAAAGTTCTTGAAATCACTGGAATATCATCCACACTATGCGGAAAAGTCATAAAAAATTGGGCTTAGCGGATCCACAGTAGCAAACGCTTCCGGGGTAGTCATTTGAATGATGTTGTATTTCATACGTAATGGCATTGATTGTACTTCACCCTTCGATAAGTTTTTTTCATATCTGAAATCATTTATGTTTTATCCAAAAAGATATATGGGGCGTACTTAAGGGGTTAGTCCACTGTTAAACTGCTCAAAATGAACTTTTTTTTTAAACAGCTACCAACAAAAAACTATTCAAGATATCGATGTGAAATTTTACATGCATCCTTATTGAAGTTAAGAGTTAACATTTTCATTGGAAAAAATTATTAACAAACAAAATGGCGGCCGCCTCAATGTATCGCCGCAGCACCGCTGAAAAAAAAAAGCAAATTGTGCCTCGTAAATTCCTGGACAAAAAAAGCGCCTGTGAACAAATTACCACAAAGATTTCATTAGTTTTGAGTATAAAGGACTGCACGGGCCTAAATCTAGAACAAAAAAAAAATTTGTTTGACGATCTGGGAAACATTTTTTTGATTAAAAAAATTTTTTTTATTAAGTTTTTTGATTCAAAAGTATGCCACATTTTTTTTAATCGCCTTAGGGCTCTAAATTTAGGCCCGTGCAGTCCTTTGTACTCAAAACTAATGAAATATTTTTGATAATTTGTTCACAGATGCTTATTTTGTCCAGGAATTTACGAGGCGCAATTTGCTTTTTTTTTTTCGGCGGTGCTGCGGCAATCCATTGGGGCGGCCGCCATTTTATTTTCTAATAATTTTTTCCAATGAAAATGTTAACTCTTAACTTCAATAAAGATGCATGTAAAATTTCAAATCGATATCTTGAATAGTATTTTTTTGGTAGCTGTTTAAAAAAAAAAGTTCATTTGGAGCAGTTTAACAGTGGACTAACCCCTTAATAGAAAACTTTATAGTTTATATTAGGTTGCTGCAGATGAAATGGCCGATTTAGCAATGACATAAAGTTGGCTGCAATTTTAGTGTATTATGTGACATAGTGACATAACATATTGAAGTATAAATACTGCTACTTTGGTTTATGGAGTCATTTCTGTTTTGCACTTCATAGTGATCGTAAAAACAATGAAAGAAAGTGAATCAAAAACGGCTACTTTTACTATACGAATTTAATTTAGAGCACAACGCAACGGAATCAACGGGGAATATCAACAGCGCATTTGGGCGAACGAACCACTCGGCGGTGGTTCGAAAAATTTCGATCCGGAGATATGGACCTTGGAAGTGAGCCACTTGGACACCTAGGACCATCGATCAATAACGATGAGCTGCGTGCATTAGTGGAGTCTGATCCCCGCCAAATCATAAGGGATCTTGCCGAGAAATTAGGCGTTCACAATTCGACAGTTTGCCGCCACTTGCAACAACTTGGAAAAGTGAAAAAGCTTGTTAAATGGGTTCCGCATGATCTTACCGAGCAAAACATGACGTGTCGAATGGAGATTTCAAGTTTTCTACTCTCCCGCAACAAAAAGGAACCGTTCTTGCACCGAATTGTGACCTGCGATGAAAAGTGGATTTTATACGATAATCGTCGCCGGTCGGCCCAATGGCTAGATGCCGATGAAGCGTCAAGACACATGCCGAAACCAAGCCTTCATCCAAAGAAAATAATGGTAACTGTTTGGTGGTCTGTAGCTGGAGCTATCCACTATTCGTTCCTGCAACCTGGCGAAACCATCAATGCTGAGAAATACTGTGCTCAACTGAAAGAAATGCATCAGAAATTGATAGTCCAACGACCTAGGCTTGTCAACAGGAATGGAGTGATACTGCTTTATGATAACGCACGACCTCATGTATCGAGAACAAAGGTACAAAAATTAAACGAATTGTGCTATGAGACTCTTCCTCACACTCCTTATTGACCAGACCTCTCACCAACAGATTACCATTTCTTTAAACATTTGGATCACTTTTTGACAGGAAAAAGATTTAATAATGAAGCTGCTGCCAAAAATGCCTTCCAGAAGTTTCTTCGAACCAGAAACTCGATCTTCTACAAAACTGGAAAAAAATGTACTTGTATCTCGTTGAGAAAAGTGTGTTGCATCTATTGGTACCTATTTTGATTAAATAAATTGTCTTTATAAAAAGTTACAGCTGTTTAAAAATGTATTACTAAATCGGCCATTTCATCTGCAGCAACCTAATATATGTCTGAGTTTCACTTAGCAAAACTAAAAACAAAATATTGTGTTTTACCGATTGTAAGTAAAAAAATATGTTTTTTTTTTCAAAATTGCTTTAGAATTTCGAATTAAGTTTTTGCTTTATTTTCACTCCCGCACGCAAAACGTTTTAACTGATTCGAACAAAAATTTATGGATTTTTACATTAGCTGATATTTGAGACCAGACGGGTGAACGGCGCATACCGAAGTTATTAAATTTTATAAGTTGGTGCGCCACCATTTTGGAATATTTTGGCTTGGAAATTATATCTATGCACTGTGTAACTTACTTATTACGATACGCTTTAGGCCCGTTTAATGAAAATGCTCGTTTCTTGCAAAAAATAACAAAAAACATCGAGAAAAAAGTACAATTATATGACTTTGCTTTTATCCAATATCAAATATTAATCTAGACAGTGCTGTCCTTCACTTTCTCACTTGAAACGAGCTATTTTAAGTAATTTCAAATGCAAAACAGCGGCCGCGCATTTCATGGAGCCCTAGTTAGATAGGATAATCGAACACAACTTGTAACCCAACTCATATATTTTGTGGTCAACAGATTGTTTTGTTAAAAATATAACATGTGTTTGTGTGAAACAAAGATAGATTTCAAGAGCTAGTAAACAAAGCTGTTAAAATGTCCTCGAATGAGATGTCAATTCAATTGAAAAATTATTCAATGAATCCCTTCATAGGAATGTTTATTGCAAAAAAGATTCAAATGTAGCCAAAGATGACATCAATGATCGTTATTCGCTTCTTATTATATTCCATTATATAGAATTCATTTTTCCTACAAAATATGCATATCAGTTACACCTTTTATATTTCCTTGGCTATTTTATCCAAAACGTTTAGCTAAAAAACAAGAAAACACATTCACTTTTCACTTTACAATCCAAGATAATCTGCAACCTCTCAACAATTTTCACAATTCCACTTTCAGTGACAAACCGAATTACTGGAATCCGTTACACTTTATCGACGCTTAAAATTGAAATGAAAATCATGAATGTAAAGCTTTGAAACTGAGGTTTCGTGTTGTGCGGGAGAATGTCTGCGTACATCATCGACGCAACTCTATGAAAGTTTTGAATTTTTAATTGAATCAAAGGACAACACAATTGCTGTGAAGTCGATACTGCGAACGTGGCCCAATCCTATTATATTTCTCACGGATCATAATATCGGTGAATCCTTAATCGAAGTGGTTGCCGGTATTGTTGATGAGTGCGTACACACATACGGGACGAACATACGGGTCAATTCACACGTTGGCTATTGAATAATAATTTATTGTAAAATAGGCCGCACGCTTGTAAGTGATGTTAAAAGTTTTGCCCGGTGTATCTGATCTCAATTCGATTTGATGGCGTGATTGTTTTTTGATGTGACCTTGTCACTGACACCAATACTTAGGTGACTTTGAAAATTTTAAGAGCCGATATGATAGAATAGTGCATGAGGAAGTCAGGACCTATAGGTTTTTGGAAATTTCAGCTGCAGAATAAAATGTTCCCATATTGGATTTACACTAAAACCACTTGCGCTTAAGCCAAAAAAAAATTTCATTACAGCCTTCCTTGTGTGTATGTCTTACATTAACTTTTGTTTCTAAGAAAACGTATTAGAACTTCATAATCTTTTGCCAGTCAAATCTGTATTGTTTTTTAATCACTATTGATTTTCGACCCATAATTATTTGAATTCTTCGTCAACGTGTTCCTGGTATAGCCACTTAATATTAAAAATTTAAGGAGTATTATTGATTTTTACCATTCTAGTGATAATGAAATACATTGATTTTGTTGACGCTTAGTCGCCATCACGATTGTGTTGATACAAGGAAAATAGCATGTAACTTTAATGCAACCACCCATATAGTTTTTCGAAGTGAACAAAAATCACGTTCCAGTCACAAAGCATTGATGCATGCCGACATAAGTTTTCCATTAGTGAAAGTAAAATTGACGGGATTCGCTATGTTCACACAGTTTGCATTTAAGTGCATTTTTGTTTGATTTAGGTCGGTTGATTTACCATCCAATACATCATGGTCTCGTTGGAAATGGTTAAAACCGTCAGAAAAATAGATGTCACAAAAATATTAAAGCATATATCAAACAGGCTTTCTTTCAAGCTAATTAAATTTTATTGAAGTCGTGGTAGCAAAACATCCTTTATGGCTTTAGCTTCCTACTGATAACGTCTTCAAATGTTTAGGTCTCATGACTGCACCTTCCTACAGCAAAATCCAAGCAGAGATGCTTAGTTTTCGTCGACGAAGTCAGGCCAGCGTTTCCTTGATATACATGCTAGCCTTCGATCCTCGGCTTTACCTTCGAATGTCTTTTTAGGTACTCGAAGATCGTTCATTTGCTGCACGCGTCCTGACCATTGTAGAAAATAGATCGCTCATAGTTGTACCCGATTCGCCGTTGGTAGCTCTCTAGGTTTGCTTCAATAACTCGCTTAAGGACTCGTCTCTCAAAGGGTTTCGAAATTTTTTGCGGATGCTTAGATAAGGTTCAATCTTTAACATCCATAGCACAACATATCTTTATATCTTAAAGCTTGGTTTTCCTGTGTACGCAGCTGGTCTTCAGTGTAGACAATCGTCCAATTCGTTGCATTTCGTTGTCCATTTTGAATCTAGGTCTACGTGTTTAGCTGCAATTGGATGGATTTGTTAATTGAGTTGAGTAAGTTTTTTTGTAATATTGAGGCGTTGTTGTTCGAAATTCTTTCAATGTAATTTGTTAAAAGTATTGCCCATTGCTAGTCACTTTTTTCCCTACATTTTTGGCAATGGATGCATCCCACACCAAAAAAATTTCTCATCTCTCGACGCTATAAACGAATCAAGCCAATCTTTGATCTCCTCAATAGAAGTGAACTGTTTTCCAGATAGATTTGTCTACATTGAGCGAAACAAGTGGTATTCAGAGGGAATAAGGTTCTTAAGAATACGGCTAAAATTTCCCATCCAGTATTTTCCGAGTGCGTTGTAATCGTTTTCGCAACATGTGGGCGATCATTGTAATGATGGAAAATTAATGTCTCGCATCTGGTCTTCCACTTTCCCCTTTTTTCTTTCAATGCTTCTTTTAAACGCATCATTTGTCGTTGGTACAGCTTTTTAAAAGCTTGTATGATATAATACTTTAGTCATTTCATTGAATATTAAAGCATTATCGTAGAACTATGGCGGTAGCTTTAGCGTTGATTTTGCTGATTGGTGAAGCTTCACATAGGATTTTCTGCATTTTGGGTTGTAGTAATGAATCTAATTTTTTATCATTAGTAACCGTACGAAGATAAGAAGACTCTCTGTTTTACCGTCGAAGCAGTATTTGAGACGCGAAAAATTGCTTTTGTAGTTCTAGTTCATTTTATTGCTCTAAAGCGCATTGAAAAGATTTGCTGAGCACTCTAAATGTTTTGACAAATTTTCCGTGTGATTGAAATCAATCTTGGTGCAATAATACTACTGATTCTGCATCTTCAAACGTAGCTTAGCTCCCTATGTGCTCTTTGTCACTAGTGTCAAAACTTCCACACTTGAACTGTCTAAATCAAAATTTACGGATTCAAATTGATGGAACATGGTTCTCATATGCCTCACACTGCATTTGATGACTTTTTAATGCATTTTGTGCAAACCGACAATGAAAATTAAAGCTTCCTGCAATATGATACATACTGGAAATAAAGTCCGTACGATGTTTGATTAGCATGAAGATGGTTGCAATATTGTGTGATGTGACCTGTTAATAATACGCAATTATCATTTCTAATTCTACCATTTATTTACATATATTACACATTCAAAACACGTTTCAAAATAATTTTCGTTCGCGGCGGCGTGCTACCTTTCGGACTCGTCCTGTCGTGTCGACTGACTCTTCATTTTCACTTTGCCGCTGGTGGCGCCGTTCTTCCGTCTGGTGGTAATATTCAGATGCGACCCTACACTACCCCCCTCTTAGTAACATTCACTATAATGTTGCGGAATAGTTACTTGAAGCTGATTCGCTTTGCTTTCGGACCTGAATATGTTTTTAACTTGGGTTCGACTGCTAATTGAGGAGGTCCAGGTAGGTTACTTGCTCGATGTACGGTATTGTCTAACGATTCATCTTCTTTGCTCGTAAAGGCTGGTTTTAGCCTCTCTGTTGATACCCGGGTCGGTTTGTTGTTTATTTTCACAACAAAAGCTGTTTCAGACGGCCGGCTAATTACCTCATATGGCCCGTTGTACGGCTGCTGTAGAGATTTCTTCGTACCGCCTTCTTTGATGAACACATGCGAACATTCGTACAAATTTTTGAAAACGAAAATTTTATCGTTTCGGTGATGAGATGCGGGCGTCGCTCGAATATTTTTCATATCTTCTCGGAATTTTTCCAAGAAAAATTCGGAATCGGGATGAAATTCTTCCTCGATGAAAAATTCTCCAGGTAGCCTTAGTGTTTTTCCGTAAACGAGTTCAGCTGCGGAGCATTTCATGTCGGTTTTGTACGCTGTTCGTAGACCTAGCAAAACTGTTGGTAGAACTTCGGTCCATCTTTTCGTATCGTGGCACATAATTGCAGCCTTTAGCGATCGATGCCATCTTTCAATCATTCCATTCGATTTTGGATGATATGCCGTCGTTCGTTTCTTTTCGCATCCTGTTAATTTCGTTAACGCGCGAAAGAGTGTTGATTCAAACTGGGATCCTTGGTCGGTTGTAATTTGCTTGGGTGAGCCGAACCGAGAAATCCATGTTGAATAAAACGCTGTGGCGATAGTGTCTGCCGAAATATTTTCGACAGGAATAGCTTCTGGCCATCTCGTACGGCGATCAATCATCGTTAATATATATTGGAAGTTGTTCGATGCTGGTAGTGGTCCGACAATGCCCAAATGGATATGATCGAAACGATCATAATATTCGAAACTTTGTGGAGCGTTATGCACGTATCTGTGGATCTTAGATCGTTGGCATTGTAAACAGCTTCTAGCCCACGCTGTGACGTCTTTATCCATGCACGGCCAGATATACTTCGCTCGCAACTGCTTACTGGTGGCTTTTCCTGATGGATGCGATGCCTTATGTATCATGTCGAAAACCCTTCGACGTAGTACTTTTGGCACATATATCCTTATGTTGGCTGTAGATGTGTCGCAAAATAAAAGTTTGCCGTTTGCGACTTTCATCTATTTTACACGAAGCGCCGAACTTCCAGATATTAGCTGTTTCAGCTCTTCATCGTGTTCTTGGGCCTCCGCAATATCGTCGGTGTTGATTGATGTGGGCATCGTTATTGCGTTTACCCGTGATAACGCGTCAGCTACCGTATTATCTTGTCCGGCTACGTGTACGAATTCTGTGGTGAATTCCGAAATATATTGTAGCTGCCTGCATTGTCGTGCTGATGCCTTATCCGCTTTTTGCTTGAAGGCAAATATAAGAGGCTTGTGATCGGTACGTATGACGAACTTTCTACCTTCGACCATGTGTCGAAAGAATTTCACTGCCATGTATGCTGCTAGCAGTTCGTGGTCGTACGTGCTATATCGCATTTGTGTGGAGCTGAATCGTTTTGAAAAGAACGCAAGAGGCTTCCACTCGTTGTCTTCATATTGCTCAAGAACAGCTCCGGCAGCGGTATCTGATGCATCGGACGTAATGGCGAGTGGTAATTCGCTTTTTGGGTGTACCAGTAAGCTTGCTTGCGCGACCATTTTCTTGCTTGCCTCAAATGCTTTTTCGGTGTTTTGATCCCAGGCAACCTTGCGTTTATCATTTTTTCGACTATCTGTCAACTGGGCATTTAATGGTGTGAGCACGTTTGCGGCGTTGTGGTAAAATCTACGTAAAAGTTGATAATACCTAAGTATCTTCGGAGCTCGCAAATTGTTGTTGGTGTTGGGTACTCAAGAATGGCTTTTACTTTCTCCGGAAGTGGCTCGATTCCATGACTTGAGATTTTGTGCCCGAGATAGTCAATCTTATCCGTAGCGAAAACGCATTTTGCTACATTTATTCGCAAACCATGCTGATTGAGTCGCTTAAAAACTGCTTTCAAGTGTTCTTCGTGCTGCGATTCAGACGATGACGCTATCAGTATATCGTCTAAGTACGCGAAAGCGAAATTGATGCCCCGCAATACTGAATCCACGAGTCGCTGGAACGTTTGCGCAGCATTTCGAAGTCCAAAAGTCATAACTGGAAACTCGAACAACCCAAACGGTGTCACGACAGCTGTCTTCGGTACGTCTTCTTCTGCCACGGGAACTTGGTGGTATGCTCTTGCCAAGTCGAGCATCGAGAAAACAGAAGTCCCGTGCAGGTGCTGCGTGATGTCGTGGATGTGCGGTATAGGGTACCGATCCGGCAATGTAACGGCGTTGAGTCGTCGATAGTCCCCGCACGGACGCCAATCCAGGGTCTTTTTCTGTTTCATCAGCAGCGGACTTGCCCACGGGCTGCTGGAAGGTCGGCATATTCCTTGCTGCAGCATAAATTCAAATTCAGATTTGGCGGCTTGATATTTATCTGGCGGCAATCTTCGTGGGCGTTCAGCAATCGGTGGTCCTTTTGTAATTATGTGATGGACGACATGATGTTTCGCAGTTTTCGGTGCGTACGATGCTGCTGTTAGCTCCGGAAATTCAGCCAATATTCTATGATAGCGATCGTTTGGACTTATCGTCAGTATTCTATTATTTGATTTGACGGAGTCGTTCGCTACTGTACTCAGCTGAGTGATGCCGTCGATCAACTTCTTGTTGCGTATGTCCACGATCAGTCCGAATTTCCGTAAAAAGTCTGCCCCTAAGATCGGTCGTGGAACGTTCGCGATGATAAATTTCCATTGAAAATTGCGGCGGAGTCCCAAATCAATGTTCATAACTTTTTCACCGAAAGTTTCGATAGCGGAACCGTTCGCTGCAAAAAGTCTGCTGTCTGAATTTGTTAGGCTATCTTTCACGCAGCGCCGAGGAATGACGGAAACGTCCGCGCCAGTGTCAATCAAAAACATCTTTCCACTGCTACGGTCGCGAATTATCAATCGGTTGATCGTTACCTCGTCGCCGCCGATCGTACATGCCGACGACGAGGGATTTTCCGACTTTTTCACAAAACTACATGGCGCGCGGCAATTCTTCGCCTTTTCACCGAATTTGTAGTGATAATAACATAATCGGCCGCTGTCTTTGGGTCTACGCTGTCTTGATGACGATCTATCTCGTGATTTACTTCTGGGCCTTGCGAACCTATTTTGTTCCCGACTTAAATGGCATTTGAGCTTTCCAAACTCTTCGAGGAGTTGGTCGAACTTTTCTTCTAAAGTTAAGTTTGCCCGCGGGACCGATTCAACCGCGTGAAGCTCAGCAAGTCTAGTGTTAGATTGCTCGCGCATAAGTTTGTCCGCGATTTCAACCATTTTGTTGACTTTTACGTCCATTACCACGGTAAGCACCTCACGTACACGCACTGGTAGCTTCTTCAGCCAGAAATTTTTAAGTGATTCTTCACTCACCTGATCGCCCACTAGGCTTTTCATTCGGCGCCATAGTTGTGAGGGTTTTGCATCATCCAGCTCTAATTCGGACAGAGCTTTGAGCAACCTGTTTTCCGGCGAATCGCTATAATTTGTCAACAAAAGTTGCTTTAAAGCGGCATATTTTTCCGTTTTTGGCGGCTCATCCAAAAAATCTTCGATTTCCTCCATCATAACTGTGATTCAATGTTTTGAAACCACAGCTTTGGTCTCCGCTCCCAAAATGCCGGTAATTTGACATTCTCGATGGATTCGATTGTCTGCTGACGAGGTGGCACGGCTGGAGAATATGGCGTTTTCGGCTCGCGCCTTTATCCTCGTACGCGTCTTTGTTTGCGGCCATGGCGATTACAGTTGAATCAAGTGGACTTGCGTCTGGAGACGATGCTCGTTCTTGTTCACTCATATTATGTTCACCAATGTAAAAGTTCTCAAAATTTAAATGTTTTTTGACGTCGGCGTCGTCTCGATCGGAAAATGACGTCACTAGTTCGGCACAGAAAAATGTCTATTATGCGAATGTTTATAAGATTTCACAAAACTCACTAGCACAAAGGAATGTTCTTTTGGTCGGGGTCACCAATTGTTAATAATACGCAATTATCATTTCTAATTCTACCATTTATTTACATATATTACACATTCAAAACACGTTTCAAAATAATTTTCGTTCGCGGCGGCGTGCTACCTTTCGGACTCGTCCTGTCGTGTCGACTGACTCTTCATTTTCACTTTGCCGCTGGTGGCGCCGTTCTTCCGTCTGGTGGTAATATTCAGATTCGACCCTACAGACCTAGTACTAGTAACGACCTCTGTTGAAAATCCTTTAAAACTTACGTGTTCAACTAATAATATCGACAATAGTGTCGCATATTCAAATGTTGTCGCATATTTAAATGTTTAGTTGAACTGCGGGGGGCCAACTCATCGCCTAGTTTTAGGCCGAACCTTGTGCCAAATGCCTTAGTCGTTTGGCTGTCATTTTTATCTGTAATACTCGTATTGTAGTCCTTCCGCTAACATCCCGAAGTTTAGAATAATTTTATGAAGTACATTTCGTATGAAACTTTCATTTGCTACGCACTGAAAAAACACATAGCGCCAGATGCCATAATTTATCGACTTCTGGCGCTATGTGGTTTTGGGATATGTAATATAACAATGATGTGGACATACGAATATAACATTACTTGAGAATGAAACGTTTTTTTCCCCTATGCTTTGCTAAGCTATCGGCAAAAATTTTCCAATTTTTTCATAATATTTTCGTTTCTTACTTATTTTTATCTAATATTTGAAAGTTATTCTGTATTTCCCTCTTCGTTACTTTCAAAGTACACCGTCTTGTCTTTTTTCAGTGAATAAATCGTTACTTACAATGCTGAACTTCATACCCAACTACTTGCTCTGCAACGATTTTGATTGTTGCTTTCATCTTCATGGCGACAAATGGATGTCCCGGAATGTCCTATCAACGCTCCCGTGGATTATGTTATTTGACTCCCTGCTAAAAGAACTGCAATATTAACGGCTGCACGCGCAGGTTTATGCTGATGACGTGGCCACGCTAGCAGTCAGCAAACATCTGAATATGGTATGTACGAGAAGATATAGACAACGCGCATTGGATCTTATTGACAGTTGGTGTTCGAGGCACGGCCTAATAGTGACGAAGCAACTTGTTTTGTTCACTAGTAAAAAAAACTAGAAGCACTAGTTCTTCTTAATATGAAGGGTGTAACTGTTCAACTCTCAGATGAAGTCCAATATCTTGGAGTAATCTTGGCAACAAACTTCTCTGGAAGTGAAGCTTACACGTGCTTTAAATGGGAAATGCAAGAGATCTTTTCCCACAACATTGGCTCTAAAGCCTCGTATAGTTATGTGGATCTACGTTACCATCTTTAGGCCGATGATCACGTACGCATCCGTGATGTGGCAGATTATTGTGAAGCTATTGTATGCTCGCAAGACTTAAGCCACTCTGCAAAGGACTGTGTGCCTGGCTATCTGTGATTCCATGAATAATACTCCGAGTGCAAACATTGATACGCTTCTCCAGCTCACTCCTATCAACATTCAAATTTAGAGTGTGATCATAGGCTCTGCCCATAGGCTGACTCAGCTTGGCCTATTGGTAGGAATTTACATTGCTCTTTTGAGGGTTCGATGTGTGAGATATTCCCGATTCTCGCAATGCCTTTTAATTTGCTGAGCAAATTTTTAAGACTCAAGAGACAAAAGCTAGTTTAAGCAAATCAGTGCATACTTTCGAAACCACTTTGTCAAACGAAAATTTTCAACATAAATAAAAAAATTTTCAATTTTAATCATCCCGCAAAAACAATTCCAATTTCATAAAACATTGTTTGTTTTCCGCTCCAATACTTAGTTTTGACAAATATTATATACATTTTCCACGGAAATATATACATAGGTACCCAAAAATTAACTAAAACGCCCGCTGTCGCCAAAGGGTTAAATATATTTTCTTGTTAATCAGAAAATATTTACAACAAAACACAATTTCAGCTTAATGGGATTACGCAATCCTATTTATACATATATATATATATATATATATATATATATATATATATATATATATATATATATATATATATATATATATATATATAATGTTTTAAGCTTGTCTATGTTAAAAAGTTGGAAATTTTGAGCCGTGTGTGAGTGCAGCTTGCCTAAAAGTAGGCAAGGATTTTTTTCAAATTTTGATTTGTGATTGCTTCTGACAAAAGCATTGGATCATCGTGAAATATGCAGAGCGTATTGATGTTGGCTAAGATTTAACACACATGGATCTTCAAAATAGTGCGGGTAACTCTGTAGCTACGGCAGGCTCCTGAAAAATATCCTTCAAATCCTTGACCCTCCTGGAAAATTTTTGATTTTTGACAAAAAATTCAAATCATTCATAAACTTGGACTTTTGTACATCATGCCAAATTGAAATTTTTAAAATTCCGATTTGCACAAAAACGGCAACCCAGCACCAATTTACCTCTATTTTCAGCACTCCAAAGTTCTGTTCACGAGAACTGACGACCGGATTATCCAATCATAATGTAATTTACAGGACATGTTGGTAGTAGAAGTGGTTTTGAAATGCAAACTACTCTGTGGCAGTGGTACTATCTGAAAAAATCACTGAGAAAAAAACCGGTTTTTGGCCTATAGCTTCCGATTGAGCCATTAGATTTTAACAAAATTCATACAATGCTTGGATCTTACTTTAGATAACATTTGGTGAAAATTTGGCTGAAAAATTAGAATAGAGTTGTCAGCTATGGTGATTTTTGTCTCCTAAATCTTGCAAATTTTCTCAGCTAAATAAAGCTTTTTTCCCTATAACTTCCGGTCCAGTGTAGACACCGAAACGAAGTTCTTGCAGTAAATGGACCTTAATGTGAATCAAATGTCGTAGGAATTTCGTACAAAAATCATGAAAGAGCTGCCAGCTATGACAATTTTTGTAGTTTTGTGGAGTTTCTTTACTGAGCGATTATGTCATTAGATTTACAAATGGGAATGATCATGCAATGAAAATTAACAACAAATATTAACGCTTTAAAAATTTAAAAAGTTTTGAGGGTGGTTACCCTAAATTTTTTTTCACCCGTATAACTTCCTGCGCATTGTTTCAATCGAAACGAAATTTACTGGTTGTGTTTAACTTGACGTGAAGCAGATTTGGTATATATTTTGCTCTGCTGCTAGCACAGGGTAACCATCATTAGTCATTTTCGTAAATATTGCACCAACAGATGCTTCAAAGTACGTACTCATATGCAAAGCATTTGCAATAAAAATAAGAAATAAATTTTTAAATTGTCCGAGTTTCGAACATTTTTCGGATGGCAGCCTTAAACAACGTATAACCGCTGAAACTTTCGATGAAATCCTGCGATGAGAACGAAATTCAAAGGATAAGTTGATTTGAGTATGAGCTTGTTATGGTAAACTTATTGCTGCTTCGTTGGGAAAGTGTTGCCAGCACTGAACATTTTCATCATTTGTGTTATAGTTGAGTTTTGTTGCTTTGAATAAGGAATGGTTGATATGATTCTACAAAAAAGTGTATTACGTCTTTCCACATTTTTTTGTCACTCAAAGACAATTTCTTCGAAAGTTAGTTTTCTAGCGGTTCTGATGCGCTATACTTTTTTTATTTTATCATTAAACATAAAAAAATTATATAGCTTCTAGCCTCATGGCAGTCAGAGTGGCCGACTGGCTGATGCGTGACGAAATATATACTGCATGTGAGTAAAAATTACTCATGGGTACCATTCCAGAGTTAATGTTTCAAACGTGCTTTCAAAGGTCATATGATTACACTTAAGGGGTGAGTAGGGTTAATTCGTGTAAAAAAGGGCACATTTTTGTGATTGTTTTAAATGAAACAGTTAAAATCTATTTATTAAAACCAATGGTACATTAAAGTATAGCATTTGAAGAATATTTTGTGAAATTTTCATGAAAAAATATTAAAAAATACGGCAATGGCAGCAATTCTTCAGGAGCGTCTCGGAAAAAAGGTGAATTGCGGTGCCCATCATAACTCGGTGCCGGGTCATCTGAAATCCTAAAATCAAACGTATTTCGTTAGATAATTGCTTTCCCCAGGTAACGCTGGAAGGATTTTTCGAAATTTCAATTTTTCACTTTTTGGTAGCACTTTGAATGAAAAAACGCGATTTTTTGCAAAAAAAATCAGTTAATTTGTTATTGTAAAATTGAAAATATAAACAAATTCGAAAAAGCTCTCCAGTGTTACCTTGAAAATTATGTAGAAAAATAGTGTTCAAAATTTCAAAAGGATCGGTGCAGTAGTTTTGGAGTTATGATGGGCACCGACTTTGAAAACGTGATTTGTGGGAAAAACGCTTTAAAGTTTTGAACACTAAAAAATTTGGGATGAAACGTTCATAAGCGAGTTCTATCGGCTTACTTCACACTGAATCATCGGTGTCAGGTCCATAAAGGATGTTGCTGTCATCCACAATGTCTAGAGCATCTTTTTGCTCCTGTCTACGATGAATCCTGCCTTCTTTTGTTTGCTTCTTTTTTAGTCGGCCTTCTTTTTTAGTCGAATGAAAATTTATTTTTCCATCACATTTTCTGCATTTCACTAGCGTTGCATTTGTTGAAAAGACTAATAAAAAATCTATTATCCTATAGTATTTTTGAAGATCCTCCGTAACTTGATCTTCAATGGTCACTTTTATTTTTTTTAATGACGCGCTACTTGTCGAAATGTTTTCATTTTTACGTTTTTGCGGAGGTACAAATTTTTTTAGGTCGATCGATATAATCTCGCACTAGTTGTTGCTCAATCAGATCTTGTAACTTTTTTCGGCATTTCAGCAATATTTTAGCACAAAACTGAACGAAAATGGAGCTAAAATGATGCGAAAATCGGAAAGTGCCTGTACGTCTGCTCGATAGAACGTTTACTGCCACACTAAATTATATACTCTACATTGACTAAAGTTATAAATAATACAATATAAAATTATTATTGACTAAAGTTAACACGTTTGTACACGTTTTTAAATTTCTATAAATTATCTAACTATAAAATTTCTATTTCTATCGAGTCAGGTAGGTATAAAAATCCGACAGGTATAAAAATAGTCATAGCTTCGTCAATTTTTCTTTAATCGACTTGAAATTTAGACACAACATTCTTGAGATATTAGTCATTCATTCAAAATAAAAAATAAAATCGACAAAAAAATAAATTTAAAAACCCTACTCCCCCCTTAAATTAAAAATTTCGTAGCCAAAAACAAAGTTTTGATATTCTCTCTGAAGCGATTCGAACAAATGTGCTTACTTCCCAAGTGATCGTTTTGATTGAAATCATTTTTTAGCAGAAAGTGCTGAGTTCAATAGCAATACTGATTACTCTGGTTATTTTCGCAAATTTATTCAACGCAGTCAGCTCCAACATTGTTAAAAATAAATACCAACAGCCAGAGAAAATTAAACAATACTACCAACACCATTCATTACCATTGAACAGCCAATTGAATTTCCAAACAGTAATTCTTATTAACTGAATGAATGGAAGGACACAGCTCAGATCGATTGCTCAACTCCAACAAGGTTCTTAGATGATGAAGGTTCTGCAAACTGGGACTTCATGCTGACAGCTGTACGAGCAGGTTCCCAAACACATAATAGGACAAAACATTTCGGACATTGAAAGCAGCCGTCACTCAAATCAGCAGCTCATAGTCAGAACTGTCTATTTCCGTCCGACTTGCAGATATTTTCGGAAACCATTCTTCTCACTACCCCATTTTCTTACACAATTTCCTATTGTGTGTCGTAAAGAGAACGTCAGGCGAGAAACTGTTCCTGGCATTTTTTTTGTACTTCTTTCGAAGAGTCTTGTCTTTTTCACTTGGCTCTGGATTTAATTAGACTGTCAGTGGAAAATTTCTTGGACAAATGATAACCTAAATGAGGAAAATTAACTCGAAATGAGAGTACTGCAAGACAGACAGTGCTCTGGCTGCGTAATGAATTTAGATGGACTGTTACAGGCTTTGCCGAGTAAGGAATGAGAATGCTCAGAATAATACAATAGTTTTAAAGCACTTGGAGTGCGTGTTTTCAAGGCAACAAAACTGATAATAAAAACAAAACTATAAGCACACTTGCGAGTGTTGAGAAATGCTCTAGCACACGTGCGACAGACCTTGACTAAAACGTTTAAAACCTTAATTGTGTAAGATAATTGAAGCCTGAAAAGTATCGATTTCATCTATTTCTATGGTTAATTTCTATCGTTCTATTTCCCTCGTTAATTAGAACTATTATAGGTGCGACATCTTATCTCGATGTTACCTTCTACTCATTACTAAAAGAACAGGAACAATAAAAGTTGAGAGAAATTAATCAAACCAAAAACTGAATGATCATTTCGAAACTCACTTTTTCTCAATAGAATCTCAATTGATTGGGTACTTCAGTTCAAAAGCATGATATGTCGGAAAAACCTGGAAATGACCATTGATTGAAATTGAAATGACGCCATTATCGTATGCCGTTGAAACGAAAATCGATTCTGTGCAGAAACGCCACAACTGCTCTTGATGGATTTTAGAAAAGCCCGAAACGGTTTTTCTATATTGCTCTGGAAAGGTACCACAAATGATAATAATACGGAATTCATTTGAGATTCAGAGGAAATCGATCAACATATGTTTTGTGTAGGATGGTTCTCGAGATGATGCGAAAAATATTGTAGTTTTCCTAAATAAAGCATTTTATGTGAAGACGCAATAGTAGAAGAAGAGATGAGCTGTATATGATGCTACGAATGTGTTTTGGCCTGGTTGATAAAATTGTTAAGTTTGATGGTAGGAAATTTGGAGATGATTAAGTTAAAAAATGGAGATAAGTTTTGCTTAAAGTTATTCTTCTGTTCTGTTTCCTTATTCTTTCAGACTTATCTTTAGCTATTTTCTCCTTATGCTTAACAATATCTATCCATCGTACCGATAAAATCTTAGTTACTTCGATAAACGGTAGAGAACTATTTTAATAGATTCGGGGACGCAAAAGATTTTTATGCTTTTGACATTTTTATATGCATAGATATTACCTTGTAAATTTCTTGACTAAAAGGAATAAAAAAGAATTTGTCTTTAGTTTTTTTGTAAGTGTTTATTCTCATATAAGACTTTTTATATAATGATCGAAACGTAAATATAATATAATAAAAAAATCAAAAACTTGCTCAATACAAATGCACCAAACAACGGCCACTCTAATTATTTTCTCCCGAAAACGAGCTCATCCGTTTCGGGACAAAAAGTTCAAGAACACTCTAAAATTACATCTTACCGTAAATACCGTTCCACGCAGTTTCAAACAGAGCTTTAGCCTTTAATTACCTAGACCTTGAATTTGTTGTCATTTCCCGATTGCTCAGGAAACGGAGACAATCCATTGTATCCTCCACTGTCAGACAAACGCTGCGAAGCTAGCTGGTTTGTAAAAACGGAAGAGAGCAAGCAACAATACCCGAACATTTTCCCAAGAGGAATTGTGATGGTAACGAAGGCATTCATTGAAGTAGAAGGTGGAGTGGACTAAGCCGGCATTCAACAACTCGTTACAACAGCACTTCAGTTGGTTGTTTGGGAGTCCGTCACCTCTTTTTTTCCGGAAAGTTGTTATCTCCTGCCACTTGGGAACGTGCTTTTTTTTAGTAGAGCGGAGTGGGTCAGTGTTGAATATTTAAGGCATATTTCGAAGTAGAAAATTGTGTTTGTGGTTGTTTGATCTCGAACATATTAGCTGTTTGCGTAAATATCAACGTTATGCTAATTATTTTAAAGTAGTAACATGACAAATATTTGAGATATATTTTTTTCAGCTTAAGAACCATAAAATATATAGCAAAAACACAAAAATAGCCCAAACTTGACATTTAGCCCAAACCTGAAAATAATCAGTGTCAGTGGTGTTAACTAAATTACAAGCATACATATAAAATTTTGGGTAAATCCAAACAATGTAGGTACACATGGTAATTGGTTAGATCTTGTTTTCACAAATGCTTATGACGAAGTAGTGGTTAGTCCAACTAGTGACGCAGAGCATCTTTTTTGCAACAGTTTACACCATACAGCACTGTCAGTCGAACTTTCCACTCCAGATTCCACCTGCTTAAAAACTTACAATAACTCAATTGTATTTGACTTCCGTAATGCTGATTATGAAAGCATTAAACATGTTCTTGATACTACTGATTGGTCAACTACTCTTTCAACACAAGATCTCGAGACAGCCATTTCGTCTTTTTACAATAAAATATTTGACGCCGTTGAAAGATATGTTCCAAAGATAAAAAAAAAGAATAAATTGTCTGAGCCATGGCTTGATAGGGACCTTAGGCATATGCGAAATCGTAGGAACAAACTTTATAAGCTTATTAAAGAAAATACCGATGTTAGTCCTGCTATTCAGGAAGAATATAATGAAGTTGCTAAGCAATTTTTAGCAAAGACTCATGAGGCTTATGATACTTACATTAGAACAACCGGCGAAAATATAGTCCGCAACCCGAAAAAATTCTTTGATTTTGTTAATGTGAAGCGAAAAACTACTGGCTATCCATCGTCCATGTTTCTTAATAATATAACGTCTTCCTCTCCTAAAGAGATATGTGACCTATTCGCTGATAGTTTCCAAGAAATTTTCGATGCACCAGATCCATCAAACTCACACCTTTCCTCCGCTGATTCAGCTTCAATAGCTTTTGTGAACCATTTAGAAATTTCCCGTGATGAAATACGTAAAGCTATTTTGGATCTCGACTGCAACAAAGGTCCTGGGCCTGATCTTCTTCCTCCGATCTTCTTGCGCAAGTGTGTAGAGCAGCTTATAGATCCCTTGCATATTTTCTTTAATAGATCACTTTCGTCGGGAATTTTCCCATTCTGTTGGAAGCTTTCGTATGTCACACCCATATTCAAAAATGGTGATCGACGCTGTATCCGAAATTATAGGGGCATTGCCATTTTATCTTCGATTCCGAAACTTTTCGAAAAGGTGGTATACGATAAACTTTCTCCGCTTGTTGATTCCCGTTTGAACGAGCAACAACATGGCTTTAGAAAAGGTCGCTCAACTACCACGAATTTGACAATTCTAATCTCTGACGTTCTATGCAAAATGGAAAAAGGATACCAAATTGACGCAGTCTACACTGACTTCAGTAACGCGTTTGACAGAGTTGACCATTCTACCTTGATTCTAAAGCTTCAGAAATATGGTATTGCCGGGTCTTTACTCAGCTGGCTGACCTCCTACCTTCGCGATCGAACACAATGTGTAAAATTTCAAGGATTTTTATCGAAAAACGTTAGTGCTACCTCTGGTGAACCCCAAGGTAGCCATCTTGGCCCACTTCTTTTTAATATATTTATTTCCGACTTATCTGACGTCCTAGCAGGCATACCTCATTTACTCTATGCAGACGATCTCAAACTTTATCAGACTATTGAATCGAAATCGGATGCCCCCTTTCTCCAATCCAAGCTTGATTCACTTGATCAGTGGTGCAATATAAACAAGCTCTCTCTCAATATCAACAAATGCCAAGTTATTAGTTTTTCCAGGAAATGCACGGTCACACACAATACGTATTTCCTCGCCAATAATATGCAAACCCGAGTTGATAACATTGCTGACCTCGGTGTTATCTTAGATGAAAAACTCCGCTTCACCTTACACTTTGATAAAATGCTTTCTCGTGCGAACAAACAGCTAGGTTTCATCAAAAGACGTGCCAAATAATTCCGTAGTCTGTGGGTCACAAGATCCTTATACACTTCACTTGTACGTCCTATTCTCGAATACGCTTGCATTAGCTGGAATCCCGCTTTTGAAACCCACAGTGACAGACTCGAGTCAATACAAAAACAATTTTTACTTTTCGCCTTGAGAGAACTGTACTGCCCTACTAAGCGCAAAAGCGGTATCTCAATGAAAGCGAGTTTCGAGATAATTGATGTTTTGTAAAAGTAGTTATATTGATATACCTCTAATTCCTTTAGTGATTTAAGGTAAAATTGAGATAGGCGATGAAGAACTGGGTTCGTTTGGAGCTGGTTACTCCACTTTGCTCGGTGAGCGGTCTTCCGCTCTTGGATACATCGAGTACTTAGATTTATAAAATTTTCTCAAGGTGTTTTCCATATGTTCTAAATAAGATACCATTAAAAGGCTTAGTTCATTAGATGCGTATTGCTTTAAGCTTTCTAATGTTATAAAAATCAATGTTTCGATTTTTTTTTGAGATACCGCTTTTGCGCTTAGTAGGGCAGTGTACAACCCTTATGATTTTAATAGCCTACCCCCTTATGAGTTTCGACTGGGTCATTTAAATCTATCAACACTAGCCTCCAGAAGAATAATGATATCGGCCTGCTTCACATTCGACGTCATTAGAGGCGCTATTAATGTAGAATTCCTGAATAGTAAAATTTTTATAAATATCCCTGTGAGGAACACCAGGTCCAATCGTTTGCTAAAAGAATATTCACATTCGACGATATATGCAGCAAATGAGCCAATAAATAGATGCTGCAGAATATTCAACAGCATAAGTTATTTATATTCCCCTACGATTTCCAAATCATCCTTCAAATCCTCTCTTTTGCATGCCATCCATACCCCTAAACCTTAAGCCATAGCTTATATGTCAATGTTTTTATTTATTGATTGTTATTTATTAATCTATTTGTTACTTTTTTCATTTGTTTGTTACTTATTTAACTTGTTTGTTTTTACTTTTTACTTGACTTTACTTTTCCATTTTATTTTTAATTTGTTATTTTATATCTGATTTTGTACCTTGTTTGGTTAATAAATAACATAAATAAATAAAATTTACCTAACATACGATTGTTTGAAAATACTTTAGTCAATTTTCTGAATGAGTCATGAGCTTGGGCAGAGGCAGATTCGATCTTTCGAGCATGCTTTTGATGTAATCTAGGCCAAATTTACATTTCGCTGCAAGGCAACGTTAAATAAGTCTGCTGTAACCTAGCAACAATAAACAAGGGAAAAAATATTGTTCTAAATCTCGGGATAAAAAAATTACTTGTTAACTTTTGAAGAAGAAAAGCATGTCCTAAAAGAGTAAATTTTGACTCGTTTGGGTTTGATTATCTGGCTTGATTTGATGGTTCCAAATTGCGCTTAATCATTATCATTATTATAATAGGTATTGGAGCCACGGATTCGAACCTTTGTTAAGCTCCCGTGTGTCAAGGACTGTTATCAGATCTGATGCAGTACGGAAAAAAAAAATTTGAAATGAAGGTGAATCAGTCAGTTTGTCGCGCAGCTTCAATGTATTGAACAGTAAAACCACACGTGATGGTTCAAACTCCGGACTGATCATATAAAAAAATGTGTGAAGCATTCACAGAGGCTTCAGTTGCTGAGTATCACCTGCAAAGTGTAGTTCACTGTCTTACTAGCACAGTAATTCCACTCGCTGAGGATGGTTGGTCCACGATGAAATGACAACAAAGTACTTTACTTCGTGCGCTCAAGTGTGTTTAATTCTGCGCTGGTAACAGCCTCTTAGTCAATGCCTCTTTGCCTCTTAGTCAAAGTAAACCAGGTCAACTTTGAGGAGGCCATTTCAATGAGGCTATTATTAGGAATAACTATGGTCCTTAATCTTTTTTATAGCTTGAAAAAAAAACTTTATTCGCTAGATTCTTTTTATACGTGCGTTTGAAGTTTAGTATTGTCAGAAAATGTTCGCTCATGGAACCAAACTTAGATTTGGTTTCAGTGGTATTTAAAAAACTATCTCAGGTGATTACTTAAATATTTTACCTCTCCCTATAGATACATCTCTGTGTCGCTGATTTTTGACGACCCTATATTGATAGTCCAAGCTTGAGTAGCCTAGTGAGTAGAGCACTGGTTTCTTGTATGTGAGGTCCCTAGTTCGAATATAGGTTCAGACGAGGAACCGCGCACCAAGTTTTGACTTCACCTTGCTTTGAATACGAAAACGAAAGCTTTGAACACGAAAATACCTCGGTACCCAAGGTTTTGACTTGCCCAATATTCCACCTTTTGAGAGGCTTCTCTCTTCTGGAATGTATCATAAAACGAGTGATACCAAACATTGCCAAAGACCCGTTTGTATGTCCATCCAATGCTTTTTCTGTTATTTGTAACCGATAAATTTGATTTTCTCTTTTGCGAGGTAAATCTAAATTTGTGTAGTGTCAAATTTGCTAAAAGATCACTCCTTGTATAAAAATCGAAAACTTTTTCCACGGTATTCAATAAAAAGTATGTGAAGCTAATCGGTCTTTATGATTTTGGCTGGTCAGTCGGTTTTTTATCACTCTTGGAGACGAGCACCACCTGTACCTATCAACACAATTCGGATGTTCTAAAAATGTGTACAGAGAAAAAATGTAGTTCTTTGGTTCTAGTGACTTAAATCAGAGAAGATTACCGCTTTATAATAATTCTAATCTTGTATCATTGAAAGTACGTTTTAAGCAGCACTTCTAAAGGGTTCCAATGGTAGTCGTCATCTATCAACTTTGAGCTTAAATTATTCGTTTATGATGTCGGTGGTCTCCGGACAAAGTCTTTTGTGTCCTGGCGCCCACGGTATGCCATTGAAAATCTTTAAAAACGCACTCCAATCTTTTTGTTTATTTTATTCTAGGCGTTTCTTTTACAGACCTCTCAGTTCGATGTATTTTTGCCCTGTTAAACTCTGTTCACCCATGGCATCTTTGTTTTGGAGGCACTGATTTTCGTAGAACAGTTGTCATGATAGAATTCAAAGATAATTCTACTGACTCTATCCACTGCGTCCTCAAGTTTTGCCTTCGTAACGTAATTTGGATGCAGGCTAGCCTTGTTAGTCCACGTAGTCTATACTCTACCACTCTATACTCTACCACTCTATACTCTACCTATACTCTACCTCTTTTACGATAATTTTTCTTAATTCAAAGTTTGTATGTCTATGATCAAAGGAAGAAGCACCTGTCAGGGGTCACTTCACACATGCACTTGTATTATCTGCACTATTTGACGTATATGGGTGGTCTAGTACTTCTAGCATGTTAACTGTCAGAAACATTGGCGTCTTGTTCTTAATAACTACAGCTAAAAAGCTAGTATGAAGTAACTGTTAGAGTGACTCAACTCTAGGGCTGGCATCACTACTCTTCTAAGAAGTGTTGCAGGCATTGTTATAACAATCAATTATCTATCCTTTAAAATAGTCTAAAAATCCCTTGATATTGTTATTTGGGACCTGATCCTCATCACTGGAGAAGTATTTTGAAGCAAATGGCCTCTACGATTCTTCTCTCAATGAGGATCTATGCTTGAACTACAACTGTGTCTCTGTTAAAGTTAATGTTTATGATAACTAAAAACGCTATTTTGGGGTTTTCTACCTATTATACCGGCCATATATTCTGCCTTTCTTTACTAAGGGCTCTTTTTATGTGTCCATATTGTTTCTAAAACACTCCATACTAGAGTGATCATGGCTCTGGTACTTTCCATCTGCCTTTTTAATGGTCAACTTAGTTTGCGCGAACCGGAATCCAGCATTGCTGTCGCCGTCAGTTATTCTGGAGGCTGAGACTTGGTCTGCTTCTACAGCTACATTGCCTACTTGCCTTTTTCTCTCTGAATAAATTATTCTACGAAGTTAATATTTTGGTGTTTCTAAAGCCAGGATTCTGCTCGTCATCAGTTTCGCTGCATTAAACAAGAAGCCAGCAAGTGCTCTAGTGCTAGGAATCTAGGACTTTTAAGTGGCCCATTGATTGACCCATTCTTATGGCTTTATCTTTAGTATCCCCACCCTTGTATATTGAGATTTTGACGAAACGAGGGACAATGCCTTTTTCTGTATTCACTAGGAGTCTTTCTCTAAAAGCATTCAGTATCTCATCCATTCGAACTATCGTGAGAAGTCCTTCAGTAAAATTTCTTGGCGTGACCGCCATTTGTATAGCCTCCAAATCTCCACTAAAGTTACTTTTTCGCTTTTTTTTACTGGGTTGTGGATCCTACACAGGATCTTACACCTGATCCGTGCCTTTTTTCTTCTTTAAATCACTGTCTTCTGCAGTATGATTCTCGGGCCTGCGTTTTTCCTATTGGTTTCGGGTCCCGTTGGTTGGAGTGCTTTTTCTCTAACGTCTTTTTTGGCATTCCAGAAGTACTCCATTAACTTTCTGGTCGCCAACTTTATGTTTTTCGGTATTAGAGTTTGTCTCGATGTATTCTCTGAAGTCATGTCGAGAACTTTCATGCTTTGAGAGATTTCCTCTCCAATTGTGTCTGATGATCTGACATGAGAACTAGAAAGGTAGGCTTTGGGAGTGGGGTAGGCTCCGCTATTTTTTTTTCTTCCGGTTCGCTCCTTAACTCTAGAGTGACTTTTGGCCTTTGCTTCCTCTGCCCTTTGTTTTTAATGTCCAATTGCTAAATCTACTTTAAACTCGCTGAATTTGAATGCACTTTAGGGCACTTGAGACCGCTCTAGACAATCAGATCTTTCAAAAAACTTTCTGGATCAAATGTTAGCGCGACCTAGACATTGCGGTAAGGAATCTTGACGTTTGTATGACTGAAAAGCACCAACATCTTCCGATCGATGGTTTAATAAAACCCATCATTACATATGAAACTATTAGCCAAAATAAACGGTTGACCACAAATTTTGACAAATATCAAAAACATGTAGTTTCATCGGAAATTGCTAAGCGCATGAAAATGAGACACATTTGCCGCTACAAATTAAAGTGGATTTTCATAAATATTTCATATGTTGGTTTTCTCAAATATCAATTGTCTTAGCAAAATCATTACTGAAATGTTTATAAGCTTTTGCAGTGATCGTTCTGTGTAAAGGCTGGTTAGCATCCGACCAGGCTCCAACCTGCTTAAGGAAATCAATCTGCTTTCTGGGAAATATAACAGCCAGAATATGTTTGCTGACGGAGGAAATCGATCTCTATAGATATAACGAGAAAATCATCCAAAAATCCTTCAGATGGCCCATAAAATATAATTCAAATTTGTCAATAGTAGATATTTGGTGCAACTTTTGCGCGTTATCAAAAGCAAGAAATCTTCTGATCATGATGAAATGTTTAGTTTCATTTTTAACCATCTATCACTCACAATGCTCGGAATCCTTTCCATTATATTAAACAACGGTTACATTTCGTACTCATGAAAAGTGGTCAACATTTTTCCCATCCATAAGAAAGGAGGAGGCTTTCGGGGAAGCTTTTTAAGAGAATTTGGGTGGAAATTTTACCAACATATTATGAGCTCACGAAAATGATTCCTGAATACTTTTTTGGGCTAAGGCGTAAGGACGGAATAAAATACGGTATCTTGTGGCAACAAATTGGTTCACATAGGGTAGAGTTTGCTTTCAGTAGGAAAAAGGAACTCGATTCCACATAGAACGAAAGCCTCCTGTTCAAATTATTTTGGATTCGCAGAAAAGGTGATAGAACTTACAGCAAGTTTCTTTACCAACAGAAAATGCTATGTGTTAATGGAACAAACTCCACTAACGGGTCTATAACATCCAGAGTTCCTCAAGGTTCTGTCAATGGACTATTTTTTTACACTTTTATACTGTTAATTTTTCTACTTTAGTTGGGCAGATATAAGTTCAGGTCCTCCAATGTGTTGTTGACACGTGCCTATTCATATCGTTCCAGAGTCACAGAAAGCAGCGAAGCTTTGCCTTCTTTGCATCAAACCGAATAATCTTTCTGCTACCGTTACAAGTATCGGGGGTATAAAACTATTCAGACCAAGACAAGAAACAGGCTGTCTCGTTCTCGACCGTTATTGACAATATTCTACGGACAAATTAATGGACATGAGAACGTACTGAACCGGTGAATAGGACATGCATGTGACTACAGCCATTAATGCGTCGAGCAAATGTGATGTGTCATCGGTAGCCCATGGATGCGTTTTTAAATCAAGAACCGCTCATGACGAATAGGTAAGGCTAGAGTTAAGGCCAAGGATAAGATTTAGGTGTGTTTACGTTAAATGTAAAAATTAATTAAATTTTATTTTTAGTTAATACCATTTATATGTATTTGTTGTCATGATGAGCCCAGCTTCTATGAAAAACTTAACACTATTACTATCACATCAATTGTGCTAAAATTTTGGTTAAGAATGTACAGTTTAAAAATAAACGCATATTTAAATTCAGTTCCTGCAGCCGTCTCGAGGGCCGTAAAAGTTTAAATAAATGATAGCTTCGTAGGGCACTCATGACTTATGAAATTCATTTGCTTTCAATATAATGTTGTCCCATATGAGTACAGCCCGAACAGGGATTTTTTTTCGCCACATTGCATTCGCCAAAAATACTTTTTTACGCCAACCATATGTTTGTATATGAAACAAGCTAATGTCACTTTCTTAATTTACAAAATGCATATATGATTTGCTATCGGTACTCTGCGTATATAATGCCCGGTCCACACGCTACGTTTTGTACAACGTTTTATCTGCACAGTCTTAAACGTTGCAGATAAAACGTTGCGTGTGGATAGGAAAACTGTGCAATTTTGAGAACTGCACGGAGACGGTACAGTTGCAGCGATAACTGAGGTGGTTAGGCATAGTTATCCGTGAATTGTGCCAACAAGTCGTTACGTGTGGACGATTGGCTACGTTTTTTTATTCAATTTTAGCAAATGGCAAACCTTCGACAATGTTCACGGGAGTTTCTGACTGAGTTTATTGCCTTATACGAAAGTATTTTACACATACAAGTATTTTCTTTTGTGATATATGGTTTCACTAATTCCAATAAATGAATGTATGTGTCTATGTCCATTCTCAAGTAGTTCCGCCAATCATTAGGTTCATCACTTAATTCACGTAGTAATTTAATGTGAGAAAAGTGCTGTCTTTTTAGAAGCCATTTCCTCGACCACTGTGAACGCCGGGTTCTTTGGAGATGTTCCATTTGTTTCTTTTTCTTCACGAGACAACATGCAAAAATTGACCAGAGTAGTATTTCCTTCATGGTGACGCCACTAAAACTGCGCTAAAATAAATACAGATTTGCATCATCTGGACGCTCTTTATTTTTGCAACGTTTTGACTGCGCAGATAAAACGTTGTGCAAAACCTAGCGTCTGGACCGGGCTTAAAGGTTATAAAAATGATTTTCCTATGTCTATCAGATTCGCTGATACATCCAAGCGAAGCGGTGGGATGGATCTGCAATGATATGATTTAAACAAATTAAATTAAATCGAAATAAAACACAATTCATCCAACAGTATCTTCATTGCTTTATTGTACATAATCACTGTCATAAAATATTTACTCCAACATAGTGTAAATTCATTTGACCAAACAAGAGACTACATCAGACTCTTCTTTTCATTTTTCTTAATATTCAACCATTTTGAAACGTACTAACTTTAAGCAAGGCAGCGTCAAAAGCGAACTAAAAGTTAGCGTCTATTGAGATGACCAATCGTAGCTTTCAACGAAATAAACCTACTTAACACACATTAGCATAGTTGCGAGAGCGAAAAACATATTTATTTCGCTCCAAATAATATAAACTTTCAATCAACTCGCAAACGTATGGGTACCTAGTGCCAAATTTTTCTCTAACTTTACAACCTATCCATAATTACAAGGTATCTAAATTGAAAAGCACTGAATATCTATCTACAAAATTTGTGCAGCTTACGTGTGTTTCTTTTTGTAGTAAATAAGAACGCGTCTTTCAATAGCTAATTAATTAATGTTCATTTCTGCATATGTTAATTCTTACTTATTGTTCTACATGCATATATTTTTAGTGTTTTTAAGTTTCATGTAAATTACGCTCTATTATCAAATACAATTCGTATTCATTCAACATTTTATTAATTTATGAAACGTGTCATTCATCTACTAGGTATAGTCGTTTATTAACTTTATTAAGTTTTATATCATCGCATAACCGTTAATTGTGTTTTATTAATTTTTTGTTATTTTTTGCAGAATTTCTTTAAGACAGCCATATTGATGCTTGTGCCCATATGTGAAATGGAGCCTATAAAGTTAAAAACATTGAACGCAATAGTCGATATATAGTCGTACGTATTACAAAATTAGGAAACGTCAACAATTTACGTGAATACAAGTGTCGTTTTTATGTTTAATGTACATACATATACGAAGTTGAGTTATTGTTGGGTTTGAGTTGACTTGAAAAAAAATGTATCTGGTCTGTCAATTTTCAGTTTGAAATCAGGTGATTGGAATTTCGACGGCTTGATCTTGAACACTGTTTAACATTGGATTTGAAGTGATTTCAATTTATTTCGAATATTGTTTCACGGGTTTTCGACTGTCATTTACAAAAATTAAAGTGGATTTAATGCACGTTTCTTGTTTATTGAAAACGAAGGTAAAAGCTTGAAGCATTTAATACTTTATTTTACATATATTTATCGTATTGTGCAATGTATTCTTACTTACTTAATTATTTTCAATATTCATGTTTCCTTATTATTTGTCTTTATATGTTTTTCGGGTATTCACCCATAGGTCAATCATGGTGAAATATGTTGAGCGATGACTAGACAAGATTAGAAGAGACTCCGCAGATATTGTATCCTCTAAATATTTTTTCAGCAACAAAATCAGATATTTGAGGACCACACTAATGTCTACCAGTAACTGGAGCCTTAGTGAGTAGCTCGTGGAAAGTAGATGTAAAAAAAACTTTATAGAATATTAATATGAGTATTTTATTTCATGGAACTATTTTTGGTAAATTTTAATTAGAATAAGGTTTGAATAGGAAATGATAGACGAACACGCAGTCCTAGAAATAGGCCACGAGGGGGTCTCAGAGGATAGTGGAGGAGAAGAAGACGAAAACCAAAAAGTGAAAGGCAAAAACTTCGTGAAAAACAAATAAATCTCAGAATTATCAACGCAAGCACAAGAACAGAACGCTAGGTTGGACACGAAGAAAAGGCAGTATATTCCACCAGACTTGAACAAAAGAAAACGGCGTTTCAGTGATTATCAGAGAGCCACAAAAGCGGTTACAAAAATCCAGGTCCCTTAAGAATTTACGAATAAGTCAAGCAATAGGGTCTAGCTTGACATGCAAGTGATTTTCGCTACTCCACTTAATCACACATGATTGTCAAAGCTCCTCACTGACGAGTAAATTCAATGTCATACATTTTTTCCCCCGGAGGAGAAAAATTTAAGTATGGCGATTCGAGATGCCAATGGTCTTACACCGAAGGAAATAGAGAATGGTTTCTATGCTCAGGGCATTCATCCACTGGATGTCTTTTTCTTCAAAGTGAAGAATTTGACATTGAAGCTGGCTAAAGTTCTCCTTTCGAGAAGCGAAGGAGTAAAAGTATCAACAGTTTGACCATGCCACCAAAAATGTGCATGCTCAGACAATGTTGCGCAGGGGAGCGAGCACCGCTGCTCAAAGTACACCAAACTACATGAAGAGAATGTAAAATGTGTCAACTGTGGCGGTAACCATCCAGCCAGCTTTGGGAACATCTAAAGATTCCCATATACATTAGGAAGACGTTTGCGCAGGTGGCGAAAGCGAACTTTCCTACAGTATCCCCCACTCCCATTGCCCAGCCCATCAACTGTGCTGCAATGTGCACGATGAAGGACATGATAGGAAAACTGGGGCAGCAAATGTTTGCAATATTCCCAGTATCAAATAGTAACAAAACATTAAAGTCTATTTCCGATCATATGTCGATTCTCCCGATGAATGCAAATTCTATAATCATCAAAACTGGAGAGCTGATGCAGTTCCTATATGACAATAGGATCGATTTCATGCTCGTGCAGGAAACATTTCTAAAACCAGCTGACCGCCTCCTGATCTTTAACTTTATTCAATACCATAGGGATAGATTGACAAGAAGAGGTGAAAACACTGCGATCTTGATGAGAAGAGGCATCAATCGTACTGCCATTTAAACTCATATTAACAACTTGTTAATTAAATAACTAAAAATTAGTAAATTTATAAATTACTATAAAAATCTTTTGTACAATTTATAGAAAGCAGTAGATCCCATTTGCTTCCTCTCCTTTGAAGTTTTTATTAAAAAAAGTTCAAGGAAATAAAATTTGAATAAATTTGCAGTTTTCTAATTTGATAACTAAAAATTACTAAAATGAAAGTAATCCCACGACAACCCTCGAACGGGGCTAGGGGTTGAAGCTGGTAAAGAGCTTCACTGCAATTTTTAAATCATTTTGAATACAAGTGTGGAGTGATTAATTCCACGACTCCACTTTACCGCTGATTTAAATGGTGTACCTAATCAGAGCTAGGTGAACTCAAAACTTGGTGCGCGGACCCTTGTTCGAACCAAGATTCGAACCAGGGACTCCACATGCAAGAAGCAAGTGCTCTACCCACTAGGCTACTCAAAATTACTAAATTCATAAATTATCATAAATTGTTGTTCATAAAGCGACCGTCATCCAAGTTCACATAGATTCTCTTGAGTCTGACGTGATATCTGCGTACATCCCTTCTAGAAAAAACTAACTTTAGCCTGTATATAGGCAAACTATTTGAACACGAAAGTCCTGTACTTCTCGCAAGAGACCTAAACAGTTGTTACTGGCGAGAAGCAACCAAGCTGAAATTGAGCATCATGGTAAATTGCACACGCTTTCCAACGAACCCACACTCTTTGGCACCGTTTATAGCCATGTTCTAGATATAAAGCTTCCATCGTAATCCGCGACTGACTCCCCCCGATGAAATTCTATCCAACCACAAACTGGTACTATTCATAATTGAAAACACTTTCATTGAAACGCTTCTGCAAACGATGAAGAGAACAAATTTGAGCGCTTTCCAGGACGTGAACGAACCAAAAAAATACTCGAAATCACCGGAACCGGCTAACAAAAACTATCAGCCGTCGATCGCGCTGCTCCACAATCATTAGTGGGATGACCTTGATTGTATAGAAACTAGTATAGACCAGTATAGAATCTGAAAATACTAATTATTGGCGCAAGATCAAATATTTTCGCCAAAAAAACAAATTTGCTGGGGGTCCTCTCCAATAGATGGGCAAGATGGGCTGAAATTTGACAGTGCTCGCAGGCTGGAAGCTTTTGCCGAGTAACTGGGGCTTAAATCATAAAAAAAAATCCGATCTCAGAAGGAGATATTAGCGAGGACAAAAAAGATGCTGGGTTTGTTGATCAAATCCTTGTCTCCACATCAGCAGGATATTTTCGCACAAGACCATATCATAATTTTCGAGAAATTTAACAGTTAGTGGATTAAATAAATGGAAAACGCCTAGATATACTTTAATTGAGAATGAACGGCTAAAACATTTACCTGACAGAACACTGCAGATGCTGATGGACATATTCAATACCATTTTTCGAACGAGGAGCTTAAAAGATAGTGATTAAAAGAGTTTAGCCAAAAGCAGGCAAAAATCTTCGCTTTCCACTTATCCTCTGTTGAAACAATTGCTATGCATCTTCTTATCGACCGGCTTAATGAGATAGCTGAGGCAAAATCCATCATCCTGGTGGTTCAATTGGCTTCAAACTTGTCCGTTCCACTAAGTTTTAGCTTTCATGAAAAGTGGAGTACATTTTTTCAGGTTTTAATAAAGAAAACCAACAGGTTTGGACATGTTTAATGTAGTCGAAGTGCTTGAAAAAATTTGGCATGCTGGATTAATTTTGAAAGACCTAGTATTCAACGCTCCACTACTCATCAGATGATTGCAAAAGTTTCTGTGTGATAATCAACAAACGCCTCTTCATAATGCAGAGAGTGCAAGCTGGACTCCCGCAAGGCTCACTACTCTCCCCAAAATTGCAAAGTCTATACACAACCGATATTTCGAAATTGCTTAGTGCAAGAGTAGCTCTGTATGCAGCCGATACATGTATACCTAAACTATAATTCAAAGTCAGAATAAGCTATATCTTGACAGCTGCAAACCTGCATTGAAATCTTTATTCGAATATATCCAAAAGTAGAAAAATTGAATAGATGCCAGAAAACGCAATCCATCTTCACAACGAGACGGCACGGACAACTACCAATACAATAACAATCGACAATCAGACCATAGACTGTCAACTGGTCGTTAAATACTTAGGACTGGCATTTGACAACAGACTCATAGACCTCGCACATAAAAGACAAAAGACAGACGATCAACGGTATCATCAGTAAACTTTCACCCATGTCCAGACTAAAAAACCTAAATACAACAAAAGAGATTATATTATATTATTAGATTATAACCATACTGACAGAAGGCAGCACTGCTTTCTACCAGACATAGAAGACAAGTAAAAGCAAACTTCAGAATGTCGAAACTTCGCGTATGGAAAATTTTCAAAATTTCCTGGCACGAAATTGATAGACCTGATGGACATAAACAGGGTTTACAAAAAAGAATCGGGAAAAAATATTTCGATAAAATAGATCAATTTCAGGCTTACCAACGATAATTTGAATTCTGCAAAGTGCATATCCTGGACGTTGACTCATGTTTGCCTGGGACTTTTCCACGGCTTGAAGACGCATTCTAGAAAGTCCTTAGGGGTACCCGCGCAAGCATCTTTGACGACACTTAGAGTACCATGGACTGTCCTTTTAGGTAGGATCTCACTTTTGGGAATAGCAAAAAGTCTGCTGGAACCATGTCAGAATTGAAAAGAGCTTCAGAAATCGTCACGAAGCCGTTTTGCGGAGTTAATTTTGCTCGTCTTTCGGAAAAAGTTTGGAGCAAATTTACCGCATCTTCAAATTTTCAGTGATACTAGTGTGGACGGTCATTTTATCGTTGCCAATAAAATCTGTGATCATGCCCACACATAACTGACGGACTAAGCCAAGCAAATAAGGCTCCGGCGGGTTTTACGTTGTCGGCGGGTCTTGATGTCGACAGCCGTCCAGCGCAAGGATCGTTTTCCATACTCTCTCGGCCATTTTCGAAGGGCATAAAATCTGATATTAGGTCTGTTCCCGTACTACAATTAATTGCGATTAATTGCAATGAAGCCGTTCCCGTACGCCGTTTTACTGAAAACTGAAAATTTCCCTTCTTTCAGTAAATACGATGAAATTTAAGTAGGGTTTGAGTTACTGAAAAATATTAAAAAGTGTCAAACGGAGCGGCGCGAGTAAATATTTTCAAATGTGCGCGGAAAGCAACATATTTTTTGCGTAATGTTGTTATGAAGGCCGAATAATTCTGTGGCGATAGTTTATAACCGCTTAGGATGACTTTATAATCATTATTTTTCTCTCAAAAACCGAAAACTGACACTTTTGGTTGTCAATTTTCAGGAAATGCAAAGAGAGCGTTCCCGTACTTTTCATGAATTTCCCCCACCACATGATTCAGGGAAATTCAGTGACTGAAAGTACGAGAACAGACTTATTTTTCACATACTTTCATCCTTGACCACTTGGTCAATCAAGCCCAACGTTGTCGTACCCAATCTCTCCAGTCCAACACAACATTTTACGGCAAACCGTTGTTCTACATCTTGAGCTTGCAACGAGTCACTCAACAGGGGTTCTCTGAAAATTCAGTCTAGCCCGAACAAACACTCGCTGGCAATTGATGTTTAGAGCATTTGAAGGTGAGACCCACAGATATAGAGAGAATTGATTAGAAATTGAACGACAGAAATGGCCCAATTTTCGAATTTCTGCTTATAAGTGTGAGCATGAGGTACAGGTGTGTGCCTAACATAGTTCATACGGTAACGCCAATTTAAATACCCCGAGAGATCGCCATTTTAAACGTCATTTGACATTTCTTTTTCGCAACCGGCGAGTGAAGGTTAAAATGTTTTTTTATAAATGAAATTAACTATGATTTCACTCAAAAAAAAGATGAAATTGATGTCAAAGATTACCGACACTAATCAAACTGACATTGACATTTCTTTTCGTGTTGATCGTTGCACGCTTTTACCCCGATCTGATATTCCACACATTTTTTGTAATTAAAAGACAGCATTAGGGCTTTTCGCTTATGAGTGCGGTAGAAAGGGAAAATTGAGAGGAATTTTTGTGAGAGACTAATGTTGTGTGTGTATTAAAAAAGGCTAACTCACATATGGGTACACGGATAGCCATTTCGTATCCATTTTCTTTTATATCTGTGGTGAGACCCCTACCACGAAGCCCGCTTGGTGCAAGCGTGCTACAATGTTCTCGATACTTCTTAAGCTGCGTACACATAGGACCAAGACCAACGGCCAAGCTATTCGTTGGCTCGGATTTGCTTAGTGTGTACGAAGAGCCAACCTTGGCGTTGGCCTTGGCTGCCGTTCGCTCTGCTGGCGGTAACATCAAAGCGTTGACGATATATTGGTGTTGGGACTTCATTCTAGTGTGGACGGTTGTTCGACGATAGCTCAACTCGGACCGCATCCAAAGGCTTGGTCCCGAGCTATTGGCCTCAATCGCTTTTTGTGTAGACGGCACAGTAAACGCCAATCGTTGAGAATGAAAGAATTGGTCAAATTGTCATTGGCACTTCGTTAGCCGTTCGTTGGTTGTATGTGTACGTGCCTTTATACAAACCATGTGCATATGCAATAAATCATTAAAACTATTCGACAAACTAGACGGACATCCTAGCAGTACCATGGAAGAACTCAGAAATATTATCAGCCTCCTCAATGGCCAACATCGTAGCCTGCGACAGCTAACGGGATAATGCGAAACTTTTAAGAGATAATCTAATGTTTTCGTGAAAGCTGAGATGGGCTGCGAAAATCGCCCACCCAGAGGAGGGGAGTCAGAGTGCTGAAAGCACTTGCTCCAACAAAATCCAGTTTTGTGATGATGATGATGATGTACCAGTAGCTCAGCAAGTTACGAATAATCTTTGTTTTTTGCAAAAAAATATTTCAAAAATTTGTCGAAACATCAGCTTCATGCAAGCATATTTTTTCTGAAACATTACAAATGAGCCTAGGTATGAACAATATTCCGATAAAGAAACCTTTTTTTAAAGTAAGTTCCAAATAAACACCATGATTGAAACAACTGCCGTAAATAGCAGTTTATTGAAAATAACATCCAGTGTAATATCAATAACTGCAAAGTAACTGTATTTTCCAACACTTCTTTTCTTCTTTAATGCACAATGCGTGTACCCTTAAAATTAACGAAATCTCAGAATTCCAATTCGTAAACGAAACACCATAAAAAGATTCACTTCATTTTTATCAACCATAATATAACTTGATGTCATGAAACATTAAATTATACAGCCACAGGCCAAAATAGCGGTCAGAAGCCAAAACGTTACGAAAACGATTCGATTTTATGATCACAAAATGAGCTTTTTATGATTTGTCGAAATTTTATGAGGATTTATGGTGTTGCGTATACAAAACGTTCCTTCGGGGAGTTTTTTTTTAAAAGGGACATGTTTAATTTCGATTTCCCGCACTGCGTTCCAGTTTCCATTCGACTTCTTTTCATTTTATTTAGTTGTTCATGAAGAAGCTGTATAATGCAGAATCAATTTGTTGTGTTTATTACTCCTTGACTGCAAAGAAGTGCGAGAGTGATCAAAGGTCTGTTATGACTTTTTCAAGATGTCATTTTTCGGAGTCGACCGCATTTCGTGAAGTAAATCGAGACAAGGGTTGATAATGCTTTAGTATAATTTCAACAATATTTTTGTTGATAGCATTAAATTTAATGAGTTTTTGCTAAAGATATTCTTGAAAAATCATCAAAAAAAATTCATCACTTTACGTTGCTCAGCATATTTCACCATACCACTATTTCTTTCAACGTTTCACAAACGATTTTAAGGCGACGTAATACAAGTAATATCGATTAGTATTTACTTTTATTCATTAAAATTTAACACTTTTTCGATTAGATATCATATAATCTATACACTCATCGCACGACACTAGGTTGTATGCATTATTATTTACAAGGTCAGCCTTTCTTGTTGTCTACGTTGAATCTACGAGCTCATACATTTTAACTCTACAGTACTACGTTTTATTGATTTCACTTTTCGAACATATCTTTTGTCAGCGTATTAAGATTCCATATTAATCAAATCCTACAAATATTCCAGAATTTTTCAAGGGCTGAAACGCTTACCATTTGGTTTGTGCTATTGTCTTAAAACGAATACGACTCGCTACGTTATTTAAAATTTTCCGAAATTTTTCTAAGGACTAAAACACTTTTTTCGAAGGTTTTTTTTTGTGCGTATTAGTAAATCTACATTTGAAACTATGGTTCACTTTGAACCTCGAACTGAACTCTGATAAATATTTTCAAGATTGTATTGTACGATTGTGTTGAGAGTGACCATATTTTAAATCGTTTGGGATTTTGTATAGCTATATGGTGGGTTATTTTTATATATACCTAAAAATTATTAACGAGCCATGGTCGAAAAAATATTTAAATCGAAAAAATTTTATGAATTCATCATGAATTACATATATTTTGTGGTTACTTTGTTGAGAAAATTTTTTCAAGTTTTTCCTTCGGGGCACAGAACATATATTGCTTGTATTTGATGTACTCGAGGCTTGAAAAATGTTGAAAAACGTTTGGATTATATTTTGTTTTGAAACCCTTCCGAAACTCTTATACGTTCAAGCTTCAGCATCGGATAGTGATGCTTTCAAGGGACTATGCATTACCTCCGTGAACAAATGTTAAATTTACAGGCATGTTATTGTATTTGCTATATTGAATTACCTTTCTCGAGTATTTGTTATTGGATTTATAAACCATTGCTCTGCACGATTCTATCGACTCACAGGTATAACGAAAAATTTATTTGAATTTGCTATAAACCAAACAAGAAATTCAAAGCCCGCACGAAATCAAAGTGCATTACTGCTGCATGAACAATGTATCCTTAGTGGTGGGAAGAGCAACAATGAGAGTTGCTTTTATGTAGAAAACTCCTTCCGAGCCGAGAAAACTCGAGTTTCAATGAACTGGCAATCATATATGAACTGATTAACGTTGCATCTATTTTTTCAACAATTTTATTATATTCTCCTACTGAATTCTTTTCATCACATCTTCTAATGGATTTATGCAATTAATAACTACGATTCGTAACTTTACTTGCTATCGCACACATTTTAACCTCTTTCAACTAACATTTGGTTTCTTTCGAATATCGAGCTCGATTGCCATTCTACCTGAATAAATATTGAAACAATTGGCTGATTTTTTTGAATCTAACAAAGAATTTATGCGAAATTGAAAAACCTCAAGCATGTTTCTATTTATATTGTTTTTGAAACGTTTACTTTGTCAGCATCTAATGTACTTAGTGTAACTATTAAATATTTTCAATTTATAACAAAATTGCTAGAGAATATTGCATCGACCTTTGTTTCTAACTGATGGAGAAAACTCAGTGCTAGGAAGGCAACCTGGTGCGGTACAGCCCATTAATTCACGAAACACATCACCAATTTTGTAGTTATACCTTGAAATAAATGAAAAATGTGTTTTTTAATGCTTTGCTACAAAAATACACGAACGATGAATGTAGAATGTATTGACTTACTTGGCAGAGCATTCTACGTAGCCACATCTCCAATGCTTCCGAACGAGTGTTGAAATATCCTTTAGCTCCTGAAATAGTAAGGTAATAAATTAGATTAAGATTATACTTTATTTTTTATTAGCTTGCTAATTTGAAAATTTGTTCGAAGTTTAAAATGTTTGCATGCTTCGTAATAATGTAAGTACTAACATGAATCATTATACTAAAAGCAGCGGCGACACAAAATATCGCCTAGTTATTGAATTATTTTGAAAATGGGGCTTTCTTTTTAAATTTTAGAGACGTTTTTGCTTCACCCTTCATTCAACTGATTAGAGCAATTTGTCCTGACTATCTGACTGAAGGTTTGAACATCTGTTTGCATGAGTTTCCATTTCAGAATTTAATCGTTCAATTGTGCGCATTTGGCGATTTCTCATTCCGCGCTCTGGGAAGCAACAAGAAAACAGGTATAAATGTAATGGCTGGAGGATGCAAACCCCCATTTCTACATTTTGTCAACAATTATGATTGATATTTTTATGCGCCCAGTGTGGGAAATGGTTCCTTCATTAAGATTTTATTAAGTGTAAGAGTGTAGAATGCAATATTGGCAATAGCGATTAAAGAATTGTTAACACACCAAGAAGATGTCTATGCCAAAATGCAGCAACGCAGTTAGGCTTTATCACTAGCAGATTCTAATTAATGCCTAGTACTATACTCATCGCGAAACGAATTCAACGGTCAAATCTCATACAAAAAGAGCTTTACTGACGAATTGAAAAGCTCTTTTTGTATGGGATTCGACCGTTGAATTCGTTTCGCGAAGAGAATCGTACTAGGCATAAGAGCCAATGATGCTTTTCATTTCATTCGAAATCGTAAATTTTTGAAGCTTCGATACTCGTAAATCAATTATGAGATATGGTCACAAAAGGTTTATTTGCTGTCTTTTACACATACACAGCGCAATAATTTCTTATTTTGGTCAAATCGCAAAAATTACGAAATACGTCCAGAAAACAATTGTACTAGATTTTTGTAGGTCTCAAAAAATGTATTCAAAAGAACTGTATGTACATGGTTTCATCCGTCCATATGTGAACTATTTCTTCACGGTAGCGAGCAAATGCAATGCAACAGCTGCCTTTTTGAGAGGTAAAACTATGTAATATTTAAAAGTGTTATCCCAGAAAGAATTTTTCTTCATATGTCAGCGCGTTTTAATATTGTTTTTGTTTTGTTTGTTAATCAGAAGGATTCATGAATTATTTTAGGAGTAGGTACATAAAAGTCCAAAAGAGTCTGTGCTAAGGAGGGAGCAAAGAGAACGCAACCTTCAAGCAAAACTAAATATTATTCAAATAAAACATTAAAATATTCTTATAATATTTACATTATATACCTTAACAATATTCCTAATCAATAGTTTGTTGCATACCCACGTGAATCAATCACAGCTTTGCAACGAGCTGGTCTTGAATCTACTAGTTTTACAATTTTCTTCAGTGGCATTATTGTCCATTCTGAAACCAATACATCCATCAGTCTGTTCATGTTTCTGTACATCTGACTTTGAGTATTCCTTCCCAACATCACCCATAAATGTTCAATGGGATTCAGGTCGGGTGATTGTGCTGGCCACTCTAAAACATTCACTTCATTTTCCGAAAGGAATCGTTCAGTGACCCTAGCGGTGTGCTTAGGGTCATTATAGTTCTGAAATACCCAATCTACTGGCAATTTGTCAACTGCATGTGGTAGCATAGACATCGTCCCGTTTATTTTCACAAGTGGACTGACTCGGCCACGACTAAAGAAACCTGAAAAATGGCGATTACTTGTAACTCAAAAGTTTTGAAAAGTTTACATGTGAATTTACCCCAAACCATCAGCGACCCACCTCCATGTTTAATGATACGAAGCTGGTATTTTGGGTCAAACTGTTTTCCTGCTGGTTGACGAATGTATTGGGCACCATCTGAAAAACGACTAAATTTACTTTCTTCACTCCTCAGGATTTTTGCCCAATCTGCAGAAGTCCAGTGTAAATGACGTTTAGCAAACATTAATCGTTTTCGTCTGTTGGCTGCAGAAATGAGAGGTTTCTTAACTGGACGTCTGGCAAAAAGATTGGCTGCCCTTAGCCGCCGGCGAACAGTATGTACACCAATCGGCAGCCCAAGAGATTCAGTAGCTTACGTGGTGACTTGAACGGCAGTCTTGCGTGGATTCTTTTTAATAATATTTTGGAGCAGTCTGTTTTCACGATCCGCTGTTTTGTGGGGTTTGCCATTTCCTGCTTTCCTTAAAACATTTCCTGTGTTTTTGTATTCAGCCAGAATATGCGATATTCTGGATTTATCCACCCAGAATTGCGCTGCCACATCAGTATGGGACCTACCAGATTCTTTGGCCCTAATAATTGCTTCCCGGGAGTCTACACTAAAATTTTTCTTGGGAGGCGTCATCTTTTATGTTTATGAAAATAATAAAATACTCAACGGACACTTGTTATAAACGTTTTACTCACTTTTTGCCAATGTTCCTAACTGTTACGTTTTTTTTTTTTGCTCGCTCCGAAACACAGTAATTCAAATTTCAAATAATTTATTATTTATTATGAGTAAAGAGTAAAACGCAATGAAACTGCACAGAGAAAATGGTTACCACCAAATGCACAGCTTTACAAAGAAACTCGAAATCAAAATAACCACAGTGAAAACAAATTTACAGTTGCTCCTCCGGCAAGTGATTTTTGCATTTTCTTTACTGGCAACAGTAGTTGCCATCCCTCTCGATGCACGTGTTAAAACAAAGGATCAATTGCCTTGGTCAAAAAACTCTGCCACCAAATTCTTTGCTCACTAGCTTTTTTTTTTCTCAGTTTTTTGTTTTTGCTCACCAATTTTTATCTTCAGGGAGGTCAATAGATGATAGATAGATGAAAGAACCAGGCCGCGTTCACCGAGTAGGGTCTGGCTTTACGTCGAGACAGGCCTCTCCTCTTGTTGCCCTTCTCAATTTTGTAAGATCTCACAATACCAAACAACAACAACAAACACGAATACGGATGCCAATATTTTGTTTTGCCAAAATCGATGTTTTGAATTTTTCGACATAAGGTGATAAGATGCAAGGAGGATTGGACAAGGATTGTCTGTTGGTTTCATGGGTATAAGTTTCGTCCTCTGTGACAATAGAGTCCAGAAATTCATTACTTTAAAGTTCATACAGCTCAAAAAACTTTTTGAAGGTTGCCACTCGATCCGAATTGTTCAACTCTGTCCTGTTTCGGGACACAGCACACTCTAAAAAATGGGTCTATAATTAATACTTTGATAATAGGAAATATATTCATTTTTTCGTTTAAAATAACGAATCACAAATTTTTTTATACATTCGATGTGCGTTTTTTGCTTTTACGTCATATCAGCTGAATAATACACAGCTTTTTGTAAATTGAAGCAAAAAGAGTGTAAATTTACTAGCTTGCTATTCACCTTTGCGCCAAAGCCATAATATTGCATCATTATTTAGGGTAAAATAACACCATTTGGTCGTAAAAAAATATTCTTTTTCCGCACTTTTGTAAATTTACATCTTTAATAGTAGGAAACCAGTTTCCTACTACTATAAGGGTAAAATTCAACCAAAATTTTTTTGAGTGCACAGAGTTTTTGAAATTCGAGTGTTTCTGTGATTGTTTTGTGCAACAGAGATCCGGGAATTTGTGGAAATATCACAGAAAGTTAAACCAAAGTAAATTTTTCTAATTACTCAATGAACAGCTTCCTCAAATTTGCGACTAAACAAATCAGTCAAAATCGACGATCTCCCACTCCTTGTCGTGCACATCCGTACGACCGTTTTTAGATTGATGACACTACTTTAACACACTCGTACGACTCATACATAAATCTTTCGCCATAAACCGATCTAATCTCGTTAAAAACTGACGGAAACTTTACTTTCATAACAAGATAACCGATAACGCTGTGAATAATATATATAAATAAAATTTATTTTCATTTAATATTTTACATTATTGGAATGCCATAGAATATGGTTGGAATACCATAGATTTTGATTGCCTACTTTTTCCCACCACGGACGTTGTCTGTCAACCATGCGTCATAATACATAAAAGTAATCAACAATTTTCTTATGGTTATTTTAATATGGCCCGTAGTTAATGCAAAAACAACTAAAGAAAACTGTTGATTTTACCAAGATTTTTCTGTCAGTGCACAATATTTTAAGACCTAACTAGGTATGCCGTCTGGGCTAGGTGCTGTTGCGTATGTATCTGATATGCAAACGAAAATTCTTGATGATTCATATCTCTCAGTTAGTTGTCAGGTTCTGAGCGAGTCAAGCGGAACTGTTTCCAGGCTTTTTTCACATTGCAAAGCTGTGGATGCATCTAAAGAAAACAAACCTCGATGTTAGGAAATTTAGTTGGCACGCACTGTAAAATACAGCTGAACAATCGGATGTGGAACATGGAAAAAACATGGAAGTAACATGGAAGGACAATCACAGATAGCAAATAGGTTAGGTTAGGTTAGGTTAGTGAAGAGGGCTGCCGGGAACGCGGCCAGCATTAGGCCAACAGTTTGGGCCCATTTACCACCCTCATAGACAATCACACGCATTCACACTTACAGCCATGGCACTGGCGGGATTCGAACCCGCAGGCCCCGTAGCACGCCGCTTTTCGGCCTGACGCCTAAGCGAGCAGAGCTAACGGGCCCCCTCAGATAGCAAGTAAGTCACGCAATTAATCGGCATTAGCTCGTCTTAAATTAGATTCATTCCAGATGCATTAGATGCTAAATTATAAGAATATACCAGAAACAAACCAAATATTTCATTACCTGATTTATCATACAAAGCCATAAGTAAGAGTAAGTACTTAAAGCATACACTAATTATACCTTACACTACTTAAATAAATTTTTGTGAAGTGTCTTTCTTATTGGTTTTTGAATATCTGAAAAGTGTAATAAAAAAAGTAGAAAAATTGTCTGTGTGCTTTAAATCTAATAATTTTCAAGGAAAACTAATTCATCTAAATTTTTCACAAGCTTTTGAATCATCTTTTTTATGTATTTTTCAAATGAAGAATATGTAGATCTTTATTTGATCTATAGAGAAACTTAAAATAAAAATAGACTAGCCAGAACTTACAGCAGAGCTTTTGAAAACGTAAACAGGCGTTTAAGAGAGCCCGGAATATTTACTTCCAAGGCGTATCATGACAGTCAGCTGGATTAGTGCCATTATACAATGACACAAGCATCACAAGTTGGAGACACTACACGGTGACTTATTTTTGCCACTGGATATTTCAGCAAAGGCTGGAAATATGTATGTAAGTGTTATTTATCGATGAACCCACATTCACTAGAGATGGTACTTATAATGCATAGATATAATTTGCACACCTGGGCTCCCAAGATTCCAGACTTCATATTACAAAGGCATCATGTAAGTAGTTTGAAAATAAATGTTTTATGGTCCTTATAGTGAATCCCAGTCCCAATAGTGAATTGTATCACAACCTGAATCAGAAGATATGTGGAAAGTTTGTCCATCAGCTTACCTTGAGAAATCACGTGGTATATAAAGACACCGTAATCTAAATCATCCTGTGTATTAAAGCGGACTGCGCTAATGCCAATAAAATTTTTTTGATTACACAGTAAACAACTGCACATTCTCCACTTCTTTCTATTACTTGAGGGTAAATTAATGCTCCTGATGAAGCCAGCTGTATCCATTTTGCACAATATTTTCCGTTGTCATACTAATTTCTCATCTTTTAAGTAGCTTATTAGAGGCCCTATCTATTACTTGAAAGAATACTCATCCATTTTTTCCATTTTTGTATTACTTGCACACAAACACTTTTTTAGCAGACTATCATTTTTGAAACGAAAAGTATTAGGTTGCTGCAGATGAAATGGCCGATTTAGCAATGATATAAAGTTGGCTGCAATTTTAGTGTATTATGTTGGCACAAGGTGGCGCAAATGATATGACATTTTGGAGTATAAATACTGCTACCTTGGTTTATGGAGTCATTTCTGTTTTGCACTTCATAGTGATCGTAAAAACAAAAAGAGAAAGTGAACATGTTAGTGAATCAAAAACGGCTACTTTTACTGTACGAATTTAAATTAGAGCACAACGCAACGGAAGCAACGAGAAACATCAACAGCGCATTTGGGCCTGATACAGTTAGCGAACGAGCCACTCGGCGGTGGTTCGAAAAATTTCGATCCGGAGATATGGACCTTGGAAGTGAGCCACGTGGACAACCAGGACCATCGATCGATAACGACAAGCTGCATGAATTAGTGGAGTCTGACCCCCGCCAAATCATAAGGGGTCTTGCCGAGAAATTAGGCGTTCACAATTCGACAGTTTGCCGCCAGTTACAACAACTTGGAAAAGTGAAAAAGCTCGACAAATGGATTCCGCATGATTTTACCGAGCAAAACATGACGTGTCGAATAGAGATTTCAAGTTCTCTTCTCTCCCGCAACAAAAAGGAACCGTTCTTGCACCGAATTGTGATCTGCGATGAAAAATGGATTTTTTACGATAATCGTCGCCGATCGGCCGAATGACTAGATGCCGATTAAGCGCCAAGACACATGCCGAAACCAAAACTTCATCCAAAGAAAATAATGGTGACTGTTTGGTGGTCTGTAGCTGGAGCTATCCACTATTCGTTCCTGCAACCTGGCGAAACCATCAATGCTGAGAAATACTGTGCTCAACTGGATGAAATGCATCAGAAATTGATAGTCCAACGACGTTGGCTTGTCAACTGGGATGGAGTGATACTGCTTCATGATAACGCACGACCTCATGTATCGAAAACAATGGTCCAAAAATTAAACGAGTTGTGCTATGAGACTCTTCCTCACCTTCCATATTCACCAGACCTCTCACCAGCAGATTACCATTTCTTTAAACATTTGGATCACTTTTTGTCAGGAAAAAGATTTAATAATGAAGCTGCTGTCAAAAATGCCTTCGAGGAGTTTCTTCGAACCAGAAACTCGGACAAAACTGGAATAAATGTACTTGTATCTCGTTAAGAAAAGTGTGTTGCATCTATTGGTACCTATTTTGATTAAATAAATTGTCTTTATAAAAAGTTACAGCTGTTTAAAAATTTATTACTAAATCGGCCATTTCATCTGCAGCAACCTAATAATTCCAATAAGTTTTCTTCTGTTTATCATGTTTAACAAGAACACTAAAAGTATGAATCTATCGTTTATATCATTCCCAAACCCTTTACAACTACTACTCAACCCTTATTGGTTTTTCTATTGTTGAGGAAAGGCATTTAATAGTAGCATCAAAGAATTTCACGCACTGCAAGACACTAAAGCACTGGAAGATAAACTTGAATGGATGCGAGAAGCGTATTTTACATACATACATATGTATGTATGTACTATAAAATTAAATCAGGTTATATAAAAGTATTATTCCAGTTGCATGAAATGTTAGATTTAACATTTCCAACACCGAATGTATTTATTCCATCATCACTCATGTCTGATACCACTCGCTCCTTGATTCATGCTAATTGATATTAATGACAGACGTCTCATTCACACTGCTATGAAACAAAATTATAATATTATCTTAATATCTCAGTGTCTTCTATGTTCCGGTTTCCACCCCAATCGACATTTCACGTTCCATCCGAGAAGACCTTGATTCACACCATGCATGCTCAATCTGCAACAAGCCCGTCGACGACGCCAGCATGAGATGGAAATCGGATTGATATTAATTTGTATCTGACCTTAATATTATGTCGATGTAAACAAAGTTACGACAACTAATTTGATTTGAGGCGACTGGATGGTGAATTTTATTAATTGTTCATTAAAGAGAAAATGGAATAATGATGACGATCGATACTGACTTTGATTAAACGGGATAAAATATGATGATGACAAAATGAAAGGTTTCATGGCTGCGTAACAGGAATAATGATTGAATTTTCGAATATTCGAAATTGCTTATTTCTTAAACGTAATAGCTCTTTAAAAGAATTGCTCCAGTATCCCATTAATATGGATATTTGATAAGCTAGTGTAATCTAGCAGGTAGAGCATTGGCTCCTGGTGTATGGGGCCCCGTATTAAGTCTAGTTTCGGATGGGGTGATGAAGTGAACCTAGCTCAAAATAGATCCCTGAGTTAGATCATGAATAAAGTGAGTCGTGGAACTAATTACTCCACACAAGTACGTATTGATTGTGAATTTATGAATGAAGCTATCTATCAGCTCCAACTGTTATGCCCGACAAGAATTACGCGTTTAGTTTTACTATTGATGTATTAAAAAGTTTATAAAAAGAACGAAACTAAAACTAAATGAATATAAACGAAATAATAGCTGTGATTTTGCGCCCCTATCAAGAGCTGAGTAGAAAAGCATAATTGAAAACAAAAAGTAATCTGCACCACTTACTTAGCTGAGTAGCTACTCTGAGCTGGATAATTACACAGGTCTGCAAATTTTAACTCTTATTTTCCCTTTTTGGATTTGAATGCTGATCTTGGGGTATTTTGGTGAGTAGACTACGAATATGTACATGGAGTTTTCCTATCACTCTCAGTTTTTTTAAAAATCCCTTTGTGTGAATTCGAAAAAAGCAACTTTACTTAAGTATTTTTTTTATCACAATTAAGAAACAATTACATGACTTTATTTAAAACATTGGAAATAGATTATTTTTATTGTGTACCATTTTTTTCCTAGCTTGTAAAAATATTTTAATTTAAACCATTTTTTTTCCTTTTGAAGCTAGATTTATTTTAATTACTCGATATTTATCAATATTTCGAGGGTAATCTGCCCTCTTCTTCAATAGATACTGAAGAAGAGGGCAGATTACCCTCGAAATATTGATATATGTGGAGTAATTAAAATAAATCTAGTTTCATAAGGAAAAAATAGCTTTAAAATTAAAATATTAGAAATAGATTTGAGAGACAGTAATAAATAAATTAAAAATATTTCTTAAATACTTTTGTGGTATCTTGCTTTTTTTCACCGAAGCTCCGATTGTGAGTTTTTCGCTTGAAATTCCGACTTGGATCATCTCGCTTTAACAGCCAACAATAGTCTGCCATCATTCTTTTATTCCACTTTCCCTGATAGCGACGTTCCATCTCTTTCAAATCCTGGTGAAATCTTTCGCCTTGCTCTTCAGTTACAGCTCCCAAGTTATCAGCAAAGAAGTCCAAATGCGAATTATGGAAATAAAGTTCGATGCTCATCGAACATCCCATTTTTCCGAAATTTTCAATCATTTTCTCCACAATTTCCTCATAATTTGGACTTTTGTGGTATCCTAGAAAATGCTTAATCCTTAAAAAATTTCCACGCTTCTAACTCGATTTCACTCAATTTTTAATAGGAAGCTGTATCTTTCATCAATTTTCTTATGTCCGGACCAACGAAAATACCTTCTATCAGTTTAGCTTTAGACAGAGATGGAAATATTAAGTGTAGATATTTTAAACCTTCTCCTTGTTCGTCCAGCACCTTCACAAGTTGTTTCGTCATTCCCAGTTTTAGGTGTATAGGGTGTAGCAAAACTTGTTCTCGTGGGACTAAATTGTCTCTCACAACATTTTTTGTTCCAGGGACCAGTTCAGTTCTCGGTGGCCACTCTTTCTTCGTCCAATGTTGTCCTCTGTTTCGACTATCCCACTCGCAGAGAAAGCAAGGGTATTTCGTATAGCCACCTTGTTGACCAAGCAGTATACTTATAACTTTCAGATCTGCACAGACTACCCAACCGTGTTCTTCGTACTTTATTTTATCTAACAAATTTTTTTAGTTCTCGTAGCATATCTTCATATGTACAGAATGGGCGACTGGCAGTGAATTTTACTTATTGCCATTATGCAAAAGGCCTGCTTTCAAAACTTCGTTTTGAAGAGTCTATGAGCAATCTCCATTCGTTCGCGTCATATTCGATGTTAAACATTTTCACTAAGCCAGCACTGTCTTCACAATAGACTAGATCACGATTTTCAGCAAAATTTGGTAGAAAGTCTTTTTCTCTGTTGCGATACTAAAAAAATGAAGTGCCAGGAGCAAGCATATTCTTTTTATATAGTCTTGATCCGAGGAGTACAGCTGTATCTTCTGGCAGTTTTAGATTTCTCATTATGTTGTTCAGTTCTGATTGTGAAAATAATTGTGTTCGACTTGTACTTGGTTCAAATTCAGCATCAAGTTGAGATACTTCTTCGACATCACTGTCAATGTCTTCAGCTTGCAATGATTCCAAGTATGGCGGTGATGGCGGTACAACGTTCTGGTCGCGATGCACTGTGGGTGTTACTGATTGCAATGTTGGATATACCAAATCCTTTTTTGTTTTTGAATCGTAGCCTGTGGTCTTGCAGCAGCAAAAATAACAGTTTCCAGTGTGATTCTGAGGCTCTCTCCATAACACCGGCGATATGAGATCAAAAGTATTGTTCTTCCTTTTTGACCACTTTCGAAGTTCACGAACGCGCGTCGTACAAACTTTATGCGGGGCCCACTGCTAATCTTGATCGGCGAAATACATATTGTAAACATTACTTATGAATTCGGTAATGTTATGCTGCTGTTTTTTCAGCATAAACTGCCCACAAATGTAGCAAAAATTGTCCGGAGAGTTTAAACACTTTCGCGATGACATTTTTGAAGTGAGCGTTACGAATTGCACGGAAGTACTGATTTTGCAAAAACAATAATAACGTTATTTATACAAAAAAAAAATCTACCTTCATTAGCCCTCTTCTAACGGTCTAAGTTAATTTCTATCAAAAAGAAATATTAAGTCTACTAGAAAAGACGTCTTTAGCAAATTGCTCAAAAATCCACTTTTTTTATAATAAGGATATGTCACTTAGTTAATTAAGTTATATTTAACTAATTATAATTGAGAACTTATTCATTAGTGTCTAGTGTTACCATTCAGTGCGTTTTTTCTTTAAAAAGAACCGATTTAAATATTATTCCCGCGATTAGCGCCCCAAAATCTATCCAAACCAATCATCAAAACTGAAAGAGGAAAACCATTGCAGACCTGTGCTATTTAATGATTTCACATGCAAAGTGTAATGTATGTTCATGTGAAAATAAATGTTTAAGCTGTGAACCTAAGCGACTGAAATTGATCTTCTCCAGATCGTGTTTTTTTTTTGCGAACCAGTCTAACCTGTTCTTCTTTTCTCCGGATAGACCAGTTCACAAAATAAGACGAAAAAAACAAGGCAAGCAACAAACAACATTTTGCACATAAAAGCTTCCTTCTACTTCAACTCACCTGAGAATTGGCGCAGGTCTCGGTGACTGTATCGAATTTATTACCAACAACAATTATACTAAAATCACGATGACTAAAACTGTCCAATATTTGATCTCTTATTGTACGGCAATACTAGAAAAACAAAGAGAAAATATTTGAGTACTCTGTCTTTGTTATACACAAATAGGTTTGCTTAGCAAAATAATATTCACAAACGAAAAAACATTTTTCCATCCAGATGCACGGAAAACATTCTTACGAAGCGATTAGTTTCGCCTGTTTGAAAATACGGTTGACAAAATAAATAAATAAAAAAATTGAAACAAAATCAGAAATTGCTTTCACGATTACTGTAGCATATGAAAATATTTTACGTTTGTTCGCATCACGTCTATGTTTTCGAAAGAGAAACATAATTTATTTTGCCTACTTCAAACAAACGGAGAAGACGAAGGACTAGTGTTTTTCATCTTTGGCTGGACTACGTCGATATGTAGATGTATAGCTTGAGTCTTACCTGGAAGGTTTCCAAGTTCCCCATGTCGAAAACCAGCACATACGCATGAACTGTTCGCAGCCCCAGAGGATGCCCGTTATTCCATTCAGCGAAATTGTCGGCCGGAAACCGTCTCTGCAAAAAATAAAAGTAAGCACGATTAACATGATAGGTAGACAGAATCCAGATTTTTAATGTCTCTAGAGACGGAGAGTATAGCTATCAATACGTCTAGTACAACGGCTTTGAATTCATTCTCTAAGCTGACAAGCGTTTCCACTCGATTAACCAGCCCATCCACGTTACCAAACCATGTCAAAACGCGCGTGGTATTTCGCATGCATTCCTCCTGAAATCGCTTCCAAAACAAAAGCACTGCAAAGACAATGAACATTTCGCGAATATTTCGATTGTGTTCGCTCGCTAGCTATTCTGTTGGAAGCAATGTGATTTTTACCGTGTTTGCAATCGCAAAGCCAACTATCGTAATCCGGTTTGAAAAGCGACTCAGTGCTCTGGCTTTTTGAGAAGTGCACTGTTTCTGAAGAACAACTTCCATTGTGCGAATGCCTGTGACAGGATGGGTCCACCATCGCACGTACGTGCAGAGCAAACTGCTCCTGCATTGTGTTTTCGCTTCTGTAAATTGATTCGAACAGCTTGCTTCTCGTAGGACTTTTGCAGTCTAGAAGTCTAACAAAGAGGTCACCATACTTGACGCACCAGCATAAAAGCAATGGTGAACGAAGAGTGTAGCAGGCGGAAAAACCATTATTAGAACTGTTTTGCAAGCCAAACTGACACTGTCTGCTCGTACTATCGTTCGAAGTCGCTCGAAAGGAGGTAAATCAAAATTCCAAAGGAGATTTGCATTGTATTGATTTTTGCTTCTTCTGTAATCGTTTTTGGAATGCGGTTAGGGATGTTATTAGATGAAGCGTACGATGTAGAGGAACTATTGACGATGGAGGTGAATAAACGAGTTGTTTCTTGACGAGAAAATTTCATCAGATTAAAATTGATGTGTTTGCGGAAGCAAAGAGTTTGAATTGTACCGAAAAAGATGTGCCGAAAAAAGTTTATTGAAGCCGTTATTTCAACAGATCCAAAAAATCATTTGTGCTTGTTTTGGCAACGATAGTTGGTTGATTTATTTCAAATAAGAGAAAACTTGTGAGTGTCGATTGCTAGTCAATAGTCGACGAAGTTTTCGAGTCGATAGAGTTATGGTATTGTGAGAGTCGATCGAATGTACTTATAAGTATAATGATATCGAAATCGAGAAAAATGCTTTAACTGAGTGCTATTGTGAACGAAATTGCCCACTTTAATAATCCGCCAACTGCCAAGTGCAATTTTTTAAAATCAATCTGTTTTTGTTTTTGAAAGTTTGTGAAATGAATTCATTTGATTTATTTTTTGACGACGAGTTTGATTAAGACAATCAAGCTGCCCTCTTAGAATTAAGGCGAAAAAAACGTGGTTTAGAGACTCATCAAATCCTTTCAATATGGACAATGCAGATTAAGCACTGTGAATTAGAATAGTCTTGATTTATTTAATGAAGAGTGGTTTACACAGCATTTCAAACTTTCAAAAGAAACATTCGTAACGCTGCTCGGTGTTTTCAACCAACTGTGTCCTTCGAACATTAGTAAAAAATCTAAAGCATCTGCAGCCACTCGAAATCAGCCAAAGATTTGTGAATTGGTCTGCTAAATTGTTCGATGATACTAGCGACGTGAAAGACTGCCAGCGATCTGGCTCCATGCACATCGAAGACTGAAGGCTCAGTTAGCGAACCTCCGTTGCGTCCGTTCCGTCCGCTCCGTTTGAGTTGAATTTGACAGGCTCCATATACTTTGCATTAGAAAATGCAACGATAGTTATCCAACCGGTGCGTCGGACGGAACGGAGCGGAAGAGACGAGTAAATTTCAACTTTGGACGCATCGAGAGAGCGAAAGGTAATTTTAGAATGTGTGGTGAGTGTTTTGTTGTCAAATGAGTATCTTTTGAGGTGAATCTTAATTGAAATTGTTTGATAGAAAAAAATATCGTTTGCAGTTTTTGTCAATATTGTAGTTTGTCATTAATTAATATAAGTTTAAAACACTAACCTGGTGTATTTCGTCCCTCAAGCTATTTTATGATCATAGATCTGACTTATGTAACAGTGAATCCATCAATGAGACAAATTTAAACAAAATAACAAAATGTTTTGAGCCTATTGCCTCTCAATTTCATTGTCTTCTTAGCCAATTTACTTGAATTCTTCTCCGATACTGCCTCACAAATTCATATGAAGGAGTTTTCAATAATGATATGACAATTTTGTATTTAAATCACCGTTTCTTGTGAACGAACCAACTGAGCCGAAATTTTCAGGATACATTGGTGTATATGAAGAATGGGTCCAGGTTTTAATAAATGAAATACCCTTATAACTATAAAAGGCAAGTATTCGAAATAAAATGTTGACCGTGTTACAAGCATGAATATGATAACAATTCCGAAATTTTTAATTTTATGTGAGCACTAGGTTTCTGACAGAAACCTAGTGCTCAGAATTAGCTCCAAAGCATTTATCGCTGCAAATAAACTAAAGGAATTATATGAACTAAATCGAAATCTAATTGAATTGAATTCTAATATATGGTATGTACTGCATTTGAAATAAAATTTCAGCCCGATATCTCTATTCTGTAGTCTTATTTATATACAAAATTGTTATGTCGTTATTGAAAAAACCTGTATATTTCAATTTAAATAAGACAAAAATTACTGAACCAACAAGTTACAAAACATTTCAAACAACTCCCGCATTCTAATATGAACTATACACCACGAAAACAACTAAACTGACCGCTTTTGGCTTTGACTGGCGGAGCGGACGCACGCACTCTCAATAATCATCGATGCGTTCGGTCATAAAACGGAGCGGACGGAACGGACGCAACGGTGATTCACTAACTGAGCCTTGAAGGCTAAACACATTGAAAGTGAAATTGCGCATGGGGCGGTGAGATCCGGTATCAAAAAAATCCAATGCATTAATCTGTATGAAAATGTCTACATTGCCGGCGACCAAAAATCGGGCGAATATTTCGCCGGCAATGTAGGCATTACACATATCAAAGCCGTGAAGGTTCCAATCATAAGAAATACGCTCCAAAAACCGAAAACTATTGCACCAGAGATGGATGTGAATGCGAAATCTATGAGCCGCTTCATCAAAAAAGACTTAAATCTGGGCTCTGGGGACTTACAAATGCCGTACCGGGTAATTGCTCAACACCGCTCTGAAGGAAAATAGAGTGGAAAATACAAACGGCTGTTGGCGGAGTCCAAGTCTGTAACATGTTCCCAATGGAACATATTATTGAAAACTACATGTTATTTTTGAAACGCTTTACTCGGGATCGTATCAAAATCCCGAATCACAAAATCCCGTATGTTTCCAAAATCCCGAGATACAAAAACTTGTACTTAAAAATCCCGAAACTCAAAATCCCGAAAGTCAAAATCCCGAAAGCCAAAATCCCCTGTATGAAACCTATTCATATAATGAAATAACAAAAACATCGTGATTTAAGTTTTTATTTAGTAATAAATTTCAACATACCGACATATTGTACGCAATTCTTCTCAAATAATCGATTTTCTCAGTTTCAGACCTTTATCTAATAATTTTTTTTAATTTTTTGGTACCTTGCCAAATTTATCTTCGACATGCGTACGCCTCCAATAGTTTTCCTTATCGTCGTTTTAGCTACAGTAAAAACATAGCTGAATGAAAAATCCCGTAGTTTGGCGCGCCGCGCCTGATTCTATATTATGCAAAACTACGGGATTTTGTATTACAGGATTTTGTAATGCGAGATTTTGTAATTCGGGTTTTTGTCTTATGGGATTTTATGTTACAGGATTTTGTAATACGAGATTTTTTAATCGGGATTTTGTAAACGGGATATTGTAATACGAGATTTTGTACCCAACCCGCTTTACTCATATCAAAAACGAGTAACGCCTAACGAAACGCTTGAACAATCATAAAGGTATGTATCCATATGTATCATTTTCGCGTATCGTATCACCGTTGCGTATCAGTGGATACGACAAACGTATCTTCGTTGCGTATCAAAATTTGATACAAAGAAACGCAACGAACTCGATCGGTCATATGGCGGTTTCTTGCCGTCGCATCAAAGGAATGAAACGATACGCTCTCGAATCATATTTGGACAACTTGCGTTGCACAAGTCGCGTTGCATGATTTGACATTTGAGCCGTTAACTTGTCAATATTGTAGTGCAGTGCATAGATAATGGAGTGGAATAAAGAAAACATTCTTCAATTTATTGAAGTATATCGACGATATCACATTTTGTGCAAGGAATGATACGATACTAAGTGGAGTCATGTGTGGACACGCTGCGTTGTACACTATAGATTCGTGAATAAAAGCGTTGCAGCTGCGTATCGAGCTTTTTGCAACGGATCGTATTGATGATACATGAAATATTGAGTAGTGTGGACACCGTACCCGTTTAGTGAATGATACGCAACAGGGATACGATACGGAAGAAATGCAACATATGGATACCTACCTTAAGCGGCCTAAAGAGCATGCGACAATCGTTTCGGTGATTGGCCTCTTCTATATTGTACTCGTTCGTCAGCTCACAGCTGCGAAAGAAGTGGAAAATTCATATTTTTAGTTCTATGCAGTTTTAGCTTCACTGGCGATGATTTGAACAGGAATTCACAAAAACACAACGTTGAGTAAACTTGATAGACCGTTTGGAACGCTCTGTAACGTATTAGTTACAGTGCGTTATATTGGAACGCGCAACGTGTATGATTATACACGTTGCGCGTTTCAATATAACTCACGGGAAGAACATCGTTCCAAAAATAACATGTTCCTGGAACATGTTACTCGTCGCTGGAACGTGTTACTTATGTTTATCGTTATTTCCCATCTCTAATTAGAACTACAAAAAAAATCTTCATCGTGCAGAAGAAATTCAATCAACAGAATAATCGGGTGTACACTCGATTGTCATGCACCTCAAGTCATTTCGTGGGTCAAAGAAGCTTTTAGTGTCAGTCATGGTTTGGTGGTGCGTAGCCTATGATGGCACCACTGAGTTGTTTTTTGAAATCATGTTTCTCAACCAGTATTAGATCCTCCAGCAAGATTCGGCTCCGGTTCACAAGGCCAGAATGACTCAGGCCTGGCTTGAGCGACACATACCCGCGTTTTTGAGTCCAGAGTCTGGTAACACTCACTTGAGACGGCTGCGTTACAAGCTATGGACGGTTTTAGAGGAAATGGTCTGCTATAGAAGATACAACAACAATAAATTCCTCAAGTCTACTTTGGCCGAAGCTATGAAGAATTTCACTCCATATAAGCTGCGTGCTGTGATATAGGGTAGGCCAAAGAGACTCAAAGCCTGTGTGAAAGCGAAGAGTGGCCATTTCGAATGACATTTTTTTTTTTTGTTCCACTCACATGTGCCAATAATCGATAAAAATTTCGAGAAGAAATCTCAAGAAAATTTTTTTTGAATTTGAAAATAAATGCGTGTTACAGTATTTATGTATATTTTTTACCTCAACCTGAGAATCCACTTTCCAAAATAATATCTGATTTCGATTCAAACTTCATGAATACACTGATTATTACAATGAGAGTTCAGTAAAAGTAGTATTGTTGCTAACATATGTATACGACCATGAAATTACACATTTATAAAAGCAAGAAAAACTACCGGAAAACTTGTTTAACGATTGCCAGCAACAACAAAAAAAACTTTTAAAACTTTAAACTTCACAGTATTGAAACAAGCAGAGTGTTTCTTTATATTATCATTTACACCGTGTAACTTAGACGAACACTTCAAACTTCAAGCGATATAGGAAAAACACTTTTCACTTAAGTTTTCTGTCTCTCAAAGGATTTCTCCTTGCTATACTTGTTTGTTTCATTTCGAAACAGCGAGTTCGTTTTCCACGCTCAAATTGTTTTTGAGTTAAGGTGCAACTAAATGAATAAACTGTTGCATTTTACTGTCGTCATGATAGTTGCACAAGATTTGCTTTGCGATTAAGCCTTATTGAAGTAATGCTGGAAAACGATTTTAAAATTCTTATGTAGAGCTATTTAAGTGAAAACTACGATTGTCTCGAATGCGTGTGTTGTAGATAGAAGCAATTTTGAGTTTGCAATTTATTAAAACATAGATAGAAAATTCGATATTTCAATTCCGGAACATCATCAGCAACGAAAGATTCAAACTTTATCGGTTGGATTCAAACTTCTTATTGATCCGATTCGGAATTTTGGTCACGGGAAGGACAAAATAAAAGAATAGATTCCATTGGCATGGAGAGAAGTATTTGCAATCATATCAACTTCTTCAATATTAGAGAAAGCGTAACTCTTGTTTTTGCCGTGAAGCGCTTATCTCTCTTTCTGAAAATTTCATTTTCTCTTCTGCTTTGGTGCGGTCCAATTCTGATATTAAACAAAGCTCAAACCCATTCTAAACAAAGTTTAGTATCATCAAAGTATATAGATCAAAGTTTAGTAAGTCAGAGCTTCGTGTTACTCAAATCTTAATTAATTATTTGTGTACAAGTGTAAAGAAATGTTCGTGTATAAGTTGCAAAGAGATCTTTGAAATAAGTTGACTAATAAAAACATATATATACACACAGCTTCAGTTTGGTTAATGGTTTGCTTCTCATTTCTTAAATCTAATGAATTTGTTGGGTAAGTTGAGAAAAATTATATACATAATTTGGCCTAAGTCAGTACGCCCTGACCAGTACGCCAGCAAAAAACGAAGATCTAACTCACAAATCAAACATATCGCCAGAAAGAATTTATGCAAGCACATCAATTTTTTTGATTTTTGAATTATTATACTTCAAAAGTATTTGGTATTTCCCGTAAAATCAAGTGTCCAAATTTTGCTCTACTGTCATATAACTTCATCGTTCCTTTTTAAATGACATCCATCGTAAAAACTCAAACAACTCTCGTTCCGTGAACATTTCACCCCATTCGAGAAATTCCATAATAGCTTTCATCAATCTCTAATCCGTCGAAAAATAGTTGACCAAATAAAACTCTAGTTAGTTTCATCGTCATGAAAATGCCATTTCATCCATCATCAAGTCCTGTCCCATAACTACCATCATTCTGCTAAAATTATTCAATTCAGTTGAAAATTGCTTGAAGAGCTCGAACTGTTCTACAAGTGGATTATAACCATCTGCAATTCGGGATTAACGACACCGTCCATAATCCTTAACCGACCCATGTCCATACGCATGCACTCTTCGCTTAGCCTGCTGAAATGAATCTTCATATCAAAATTCAATTACTGTCGTCAAAATCATATCATGTCCTTAATCTGTAGCTATATTTGGGCTATATACTCGTAGTCAAGCGCACATATCGCAAACGGTCGATAGTATAATTTCATGTTTGTATCATGGTCGAAAAGGATTATGGAGATTACTGAACTGGACGGAGATTTCATGAAATGTGTTTGTAAAGGGACATGAATACTTAAAGCTATGATGGATATGACTAAATATGAAATTATTATGGTAGTGAATGGCCCTTGTAAAATTGGCTTGATGGACGAAATAGGTTTAATTAACGATTTATCGTATTTAGAGAGTGTTTAGAACTTTAAATAAATCCAAATGTTTGCATTGCAAAGACAGTCTAATTACGTGCTATAGAGTGGAAAGTTTGTGAATTGGAGTTGAACGCAAAAGAATCTACAGCGACTTGAAAATAAAGTTACGGTGAACTAATATTTTTCCGTTGCATCATTCGACTTTGTCATAATTAGAAATTAATGTTATCCAACCCTGATTTTCGGAACACCACTTCAATATTTTGTGTCAAATTCTCAGAGAATGGTTAATATTTTATAAACAGGCTGGTGATCAAAAGCGGCTGGGTAAATTACCTCGTATTACAATATCCTGCACTGAAAAAACACATGGCGCTAGACGCCATAATTTATAGACTTCTGGCGCCATGCACATTGTCGATTTAGGGATAGTGATAAAATATAGCGCCACACGCCACAATACATGGCGAAAAGTACATAGGAGCTGACGCTATGCTTATAGCCCTCCGCGCCATGTGCTATAGTCCTCCATGCCATATACTATAGTCCTCCACGCCATACCCTACAGTCCTCCACGCCATGCACTATAGTCCTCCATGCCATGTAATATAGTCCTCAAAGCCATCTACATGGCGTGGAGGACTATAGTGTATGGCGTGGAGGGCTATAAGCATAGCGTCTGCTCCTATGTACTATGGCGTGTGGCGCTAAATTTTATCACAAATCGACTATGTACGTGGCGCCAGAAATCTATAAACGATGGCGTCTGGCGCTATGTATTTTTTCAGTACACCAAATATAAATTCCACCAAATATAAATTCGATAAATTCGAGTCAACATACTCTTTATTGAATGCTCCTGCTCCAGTGTGAAAATTCACTGGTCGAAGTATCGAAAATACCGCAGCCAGTACTTCAGTTCAAAATGAGTCAATTATGTAGACATAAGCTCTAATGTCACTTCCTGACATTTATACGTTCCCTCACACAGCATGGCTGCGAGTTATAATTGGAGTGCCATGAGCCATATTACATGGCTCATGGCACTATGTAATATAGCGTGTGGGGCCATAATTTCTGTGCCATGTAATTATGGCGCAGGGAGCCATACTGCATAGCTCAGGGCACTATGTACATGGCGTGTGGGACCATAAATGCTGCGCCATGTTACATAGGACCACGCGCTATGTAGATTCTGACATTATGGCGCTGGGAGCCATATTGCATAGCTCAGAGTACTATGTACATAGCGTATGGGGCCATAAATAATGCGCTATGTTACATGGCTCTGGGCGCCATGTGGATTTTTTCAGTGTGTTTGCAAAATCCCGTATTACAAAATCCCATAACACAAAAACCCGTAGCTTTGCATAATATATTTTATGTATGAATAATAATAATAATACTAATAAAATGTTATTCATTACATTGTACATAGACAACTTAACTAAAGGGGTATTTAACTTAAAATAACTTATACTTAGCGGCTATCCTATTTTGGCCTGCAGGCTCTTATTGGATTTTTATTTTAATTTTTTTATCATTCATTTATTCTTCGATTTACACTTATTAAATATTACCCAGGTAGTACAATACCTGGGGTTGACTTAGCAATATAGTACTTAATTACTAACTTCATTTACTAAACTAAATCTAGCTTAAGTCTAAATACAATTAGCTTAGCCTACTTAGACCTAAACTTAACCTAAGTCTTAGCTATCCTCTCCGATTCGTCGGAAGGCCAACATAATTGAACAGCATGTCCATGAGCTGCCGCTGTCCTGCTATTTCCGCTGGACGCATAAATGGCTCATTAGAGATACTCATACGTCCGATACCCCGGATCAGTCCATTTTCATGTCCGTCTGTATGCGCGTAAAACCTTATCGTCAGTTCTACAACCCGGTCCCTAAGCGGCTAGAGACCTGTCTTCTGATATAGGAGAGAGTTCCTCGACCACTTTTTAGTTACCGCATATTGTAGGACTTTAGCTTGAATATTGCCCGCTGGAAGAGGGTGGTCAGGAGTGAAAATGTTTATACACCATTTTTGTCCAGTGACAGAACCTTGCGGCACTCCTAATGTCGTAGGTCCCCGGAGTGAATGTGCTCCATTAACGCTAACATAAAATTTTCTGTTGCTAAGGAAGCTTGCGGCGAGTCGTATTACTATTTCTGGAAATCCCAACTTGATCAACTTGTATAGAAGGCTTCCGTGCCATATACTATCGAAGGCCTTCTCGATATCCAAGGCCTTCTCGATATCCAAGGCACAAACAACCATCGGAGTGTGTCGCTCATTCAGGTGTGACACAATCTGATCGTGCATATATTTTATGCAAAACTACAGGATCTTTAATTCAGCTTCTCGTCTAAATGGTAAGGCAAGTTGTTCAAATCATGTTTGTGTTTCATGATATTTATACATAACGGTATTATTATAATCTAGTAATGTTCTTCTATTCAGCAATGGTCAATAGATTTTGGGTTGATTATTGATTACAATCGGTCTTGCGTAAGGTGAGTTAAAGAGTAGTCGAGATCGATTCCATATCTTATTTGGATTGTAATACACGAAAAACTTAAGGGGTTACATTGAGGCAGCTGCTAAGCTTTATCAAAGTTTATTCGAAACTCTGTTTTAAGAGTCGGTTGTCATGATTTCTGAAAAAACTATGAACCGATCTTGTTCAAATTTGGCACACTTCTTTCAAATAACATTTTCTAGTGCTTGAACGAAGGAATTTAGATTTTCTTCATTATAACTAATATGAACAGGCAATACGTGGTGCAAATTTTATCCAAAAATAAGACTTTTTGTTCACAACTGCCCCAAAAGTTTAACTTTTAATTTTAATTTTACCCCTTCGTCCAAGGACGAGCTATACACATATACTAACAGAAAATATTCTTTTATTGAATTTTAGATGAATCTGTAATGAGTTATCCTGTCAAAGCCGAGATAACTTTTTTCTGTAGGGTCAAGAGAAATGAGGTCCCAGTGGCTGAATTTTAAATAATTTTAAATGAAAATTTTACAAAGTACTCATTAAATGTGTATCTTTTATATGTTAAATTGTTTGGGTTAAATATTTAATTTGATATAATAGAAAAAAAGTAGTAAAAATATGCTATTTTTTAGCCTTCGAAACCCACCTAACCCCTTAATAGAGATTTCATTATAAAATGTCTTTGTGTTGAAACTTATTTATAAATATAAATTAAAACCACTATGTTTTTATTATTCCATTTTTTCTATAATAGGTTTCATACGCGATTTCATTCGACCGGATTTCGAATTTTGGGGTTTTAAATTTCAAGATTTTGAATTACGGGATTTTGAGTTTCGAGATTCTGAGTTTCGGGATTTTGAAATGAAGGGTTTTGTATTTCGGAATTTTTGGATACGGGAATCTTGAAACACACAGGATTTTGTTAGCTCGGGATTTTGTGATTCCGGATTTTGATACATCCCAATCACAAGTAAAGAATAATGTTGGAATAGTGGAGTGGAAATGTTTAAAAAAAACTCGCTTGGATTCCACTGTATCAATCTCAATCTCGAAATTAGAACTGTCATTAAGTTCCTGAGTTCGAAAAAAATTGTCTACCAAAGATATAGACAGCGACTTGGTGGAAATATTAAGGGATTCTGCTTCTCCATATTCCACCGTTGTACGCTTGGCCAGGGAGGTTAACCTGGGAAGAACAGCCACTTAAGGCGGTCGTCTAGTGTGAAGGTCATTTTTTAATGCTTTTTTTGCGGATTTTTTTTTCTGACAAACCATTGAAATAAAATCATTTATAAAGTATATATCATTTATATTAACATTTAAGCAAACTTTGTGCATTTTTTGAAGTCATCATATACAAAATAGTCGGAGATACACCGCCCAACAGGAACACATATATAAAAAGAGGTGCTCCACTGCTGCCATGATTCCGGCCGTTCTGCTTATCTGAAATTAAAAAACCTAACAAAGTTTTGATTGTGAGACTTGAGACTCTACTTGGAAGTCAAATTAAGTTAGAATTTAAAAAAAAAAATATTTTTACGCATTAGAAAAAAAAATCAATTTTTCGTGTTTATTTGTTTGGTTTGAATAGCTTGTAAAATGAAAAGTAATGAAGCAATCTTCATTATTTTACGTCAACTATTATATGTATGTATATGTACTAAAAATGCTGTATAAATTTGCGCAGAATCAATCAAATAGTTTTTGAGATATCATGGCAGCAGTTTGAAAAAATCGTGTTTTGAGAAAAACGCGTTAGAAAGTTGTTGTATATAATTCATAATAAAAAAAACGGTCTGACCATCAATCAGCTATGTCTGGACCATAGAATACACCTTTCTCTTCTTCAAAGAAGTCATGCAAGGCCGATCTCTTTTCTCTGTTTGATATCCACGCTTGTTTGGCGAAATCGTTCAAGCATCTCTCTGAGCGGTCGATACGAGAATCGTTACGTTGATGAACGAACGCTTGGGCATTTAGGCCAATATTTACTCCCATGACCTCCATCACCTTTAAGATAGGTTAGAATCCTTCGTTGAAGATTAGCACAACAAAAACTGTGGCGATTTCGACGACTTTTGCACCAGAATGAAGATGCTTTGGAGCGAAAGTCCAGATTATTGAGTTTGTGAACAGTTCTGGGTACCCGTTAGTTGACAATTAGTACTGTGCACAATAAGTACAATTTTGTTACACAAAAGAGCCAAGTACGGAGCTGGGCTCGAGAATATTCGATGCGAAAGTCAGCGTATACCTGCTACGGTTTACGTAGACCTCCTACCGTCACACTGTATACCTCCTGCGGTTTACGGCTGTAACTTTTCAATGGCTTCAAATTTCGAAAAAAATCTCTTACCCACGTCTTCTAAACATGTTGTATATCCATGGACATAAGTCGGAGATGTTAAAATTTGTCACAACTAGCATAAATAAAAATGTAATGATTTCCACCTGCAAGTGGTCACGCCAGTCAAGTATGCACTGTGTGCTGGTGTCTGATGAGAAACAGTGCATACTTTCGAAACCACTTTGTCAAAATAGAATTTTCAATGTAGATTAAAATTTTTAATGTTAATAAAAAAGTTGTTCAATTTTAATCATCCCGCAAAAACAATTCCAATATGTTTTAGATGTTATTTAGGAAAAAAAAAAAAAACGATTTTTATTTTCTTACACACTAGACGACCGCCTTAAGATGAACATTGTCAAGAACGTCCACCCACGTCCCTCACTGAAGCCAACGTGAAAAAATTCGAAGATATCGTGGTGGCAGATCGAAGAGTGACATATGGGTATATATGTAGCTGAGGTCACAAAGATCTCGATTGGCAGTGTTCAAAGAATCGTTGCCAACGAATTACATCTAACGAAGGTCTCTGCGCGTTGGGTGCCGAGAATATTAACCGACGAGCAAAAAAAGAAACAAGTCGACATTTTGAGGGTGATTCTCGAAAAGTTCCCGGCAGATATGGAGCGGTCTTGATCCAGGAACTATACAGAAATCAATGACCTGGAAGCGACCCTCTTCCCCGCTGCCGAAGAAATTCAAGGTGGCGAGTTCGTCAAGGAAGGCTATGCATCAGTTTTTTAGGACGCTGAAGGAATTAAGCTTTTACTACGCAGATCAAATGAGTAGATTGCGGAAGGCTATTGACGAAAAAAGACACGGCAAACTGCGAGCATGAGTGCTGTTTCATCAAGACAACGCACCGGTTCACAAGGCTGCAGTTGCGATGGCTGCAATTCAAGAAACAGAATTCGAGCTGCTTGAACATCCGCTCTATTCGCCAGATCTAGCTCTCAATGACTTTTACCTCTTTCCTCGGCTCAAAGAAACACCTTCGAGGCAAGAAATTTGAAGATATAGCGAACTGATGGCCGCTGTTGAGGCGTTTTGGGACAGTAAGGGTATCGGTTTTATATATATATATATATATATATATATATATATATATATATATATATATATATATATATATATATATATATATATATATATTTTGGGACAGTAAGGGTATCGGTTTTGTGTGTATATATATATATATATATATATATATATATATATATATATATATATATATATATATATATATATATAGATATATATATATATATATATATATATATATATATATATATATATATATATATATATATATATATATGTATGTATATATATAAATAAATATTTATTTATTTATTTAACAATGCTAGGGCGTACGCCCATTTTAGAGATTCAGATTTTTTAATGGGTAATTTCTGGCAATACGCTTGAATTTTGTGAATATCAACGAAACGAAATTATCGGAAAGTCGAATACATCTATAAAAAATATAAAAAATTTTCTTAGTTCAGAATGAAACGTAGTAGTATTTGGTTTGAAGAAATCAGTCCTTTGAGCAACCTGGTTTCCTTTCTTACAAATACAATTAATTGTATCGTTTTGGGCATAGTTTGTGCGGGAGAGGGAACACCATACTGAGCTTCAGTTTGATTATATTGGTGAAAATCCTGAGGAATAGATTCTTTCGATAACGTAGCTAGGTGTCTCAAGAATCAATGTTGTATTTTTTCGAATGTATTAGCACCTGTAGTAGTATAAGTGGACCATAAAGGAGAGAGGCATACTCTAATATAAGTCTGATCTCAAAGAAGCTATTCTCTCGAAAAATGTTCGTAAAGGTCTTCAATGTGTAGTCATTCATTTCAAATAGTGTCTGGTGCAGTTGATTTCCATTTGTTTAAAATACTCACTAGTTGTTGGAGCTCCTTAAAGCTAGTTGGCTTGATGTGACAGTTTCTTGTTGGCAGAGACAAAAAATTGATCACAAGAGAGCGGTTTTCTTGGAATTGAAACTCCAGTACCTCGGCAAAACTCTTTGCCTTGCCAGCATTGTTAAATTTTAGTCCATGTTACCCATGTATAGGAGACACAACAGTTTTAGTTTCAAGGCTAAGGCATTTGGTCATACGCTAATAATTGTCGTTTTCAGGCTTCATACTCTATAGGAAAGTCATCCAACATCTCACTGCAAAACTGTGCAATTCAGTAGCTGCTGGTGTTTATTAGCCGGTTTGCTTCCACTCTAATTCTTAATTATCCCGTGCTTAAAGCTTTTCTACGCATTTGGCTTTTTCTTGTCAAGAGATCTCTTATATCTACTGGCAGTTGGTAATTGTTCTTCTCCTTCATCGGAGTTTGAATCTTGTTGTCCTCTTTTTTTGGTTGATTGGGTTTTTATTACTCCATTTATTTCGCTGGTGATTCGAGTGTTTGACCCAATTGTCCGTTCACCATTACATCAATTTGTTCTCACCATCACTCAAAGAAGCCAATAAAGAAATATTCTATGATCAAAAGTACTTTCTTTTGGTCGGATGAAAGGTCATCGAAGACAGTAAAGCGCATGTCGTGATGGAAGTTTTGCCATAGTTTTGATGAGCATTTTGATTGGTTGATATACCGAGCTGCTGCTAGACCATCCGAGGCAGCAATTTGAATGAAAATTCCTTTCATAACTCATCGGGAGGATGCATTTTTTTACCTGGCAAGATATTAAAATATTCGGTGGTCTTCATTTTACAGCATTTATAAAAAATGCCAAAACCCAATTATCTTTCCAGATAGTTTTATTTTTTGGAATAATTGTGTGCACGTCGTTTTTTTTCTTTCTGATAATTACAGAAATTATTGTGATATTTGATTTTGAAGAATGTTATCAATACATGAACAACAGTTAAAAATATTGAGGTTGTGAGAACTTTCTACCCAGGAAATAGGATAGCAGTTGATTTCTAAATTTCCCTACATAATCCACCACGAAACTCAAGTTAGGAGCTCAACGAAACTCGCGCTTGGAGTTCACAAAAAATATTTATGGATTAGATCCACAATCAATTTTGCTTTTTCAATCCGACAGTGACGTGTGAGCTGGACGTGCTTTAGAAGCCAGTGCTCTACTCTCTGTTTGTGACTTACATTGAATCATTTCCGCGGGCTTTAATTTTTATCTGATTTTTTAATTTTCTCTAAAATTAATTGTCAAAATTTCTATGGCCATTATTTTGCACTTTAAATTGAGCTATTAATCTGAGTAAACTGGATGCAACACTCCATAATATCATTGTCGAAACAATTTGAATTTCTTAAAACGTTAATTCAAACAACTTACCATCCGACTAGGTAAAGCGCCTGCTGTCGAAACCATGAAAACAATTTGAAATCGTATCTAAGATTTACCGTAGAAACGCAAACTTGAAAATAAAACGTGCCTTGCTGCTACGTGCACTCATCTTCCTGTCAATGCACTTCCAAACAACATCCAAACTTCATTCAAGAATTTCGTGTTTTCTTATTCTTGCAATTCTTATCAAACTTTTGCTGTTGTCAGGAAGTTTACGAGCAATGGAACTTTCGGCTGTGCCCAGAATTCTATCTCAATTACAAAACTTTTGATATGAATCTTTTGGTAGGCTTTTAATGTGTTGTAATAAGATTCGACATTGTTTGTAGGACTAAACAAAGTGTAATCTTTGCTTTAGAAAGAGTACCAAAAAAAATATTTTGAAAACGCTAAAAGATTTGACATTTAGAAACGTTAGAAGACTTCAAAGAAAAACTAAAAAAAAATTTTCAAAAATATAATATTAACACTCAATTTATGATTCCGTGAAAAACCTGTTTGGAAAGAAAAAATCCTGCAGTGTTAATCCATCCATTCGTAGAATCATTTTGACGCAAAACCATTTCACCGTGATTAGGGCAGACCGATTCGGCTGCTATATTTTGAATTGGTTTTTCATCGCAAGTTTTATTCTGATTACCTTAACGATGCTCTTCAAGAGATGAATTGTTTTATCTGGCTGCGAAGGCTGAATGAGGAAAAGCGTTTGATACTCTTAATTTTTTATGTGAAATTTAAAATGTTTCTTCGACTGTGCTTCCACGACCACTGCCGCAGAATGAGAAACAACCACTACCAACCGCACTGCGCGGAAAATTCACAAAGTTGAGAAAATTTATCGTTGGCGAGTTTATGCAAAATTTATGAAATGTAAAATTAGGAGATTTTCAAAAGCAAAGGACGGCCGTCTTGAACGAAAATGAAGACGGCTTTATTGCTTATTTAGAAGAGGTCTGATGGGAAGCGATTGAAGGAAATGAAAATTTGGAATTTGCTTTGAAAGTATATTGATTTAGAATTTCCTTCAGTTATATTTGATACGATTCTTAAATAGCATGCGAGATTGATATGGCTTACAATTTTCGCAGATATTGTTACAAACTAATAATATCTTTCTACTGCACCCGCATCAAGCAATTGAATTATTTATTGTATGTGCCAATTAAGAAAATCGCTATTAAAATCTATTTAAAACTACAAGATAGCAAATAAAAGGTAATTTGATCAGCATTTCGTTCATCTTCGGTTCGGTCTAACGAGGAGCAGTCCAACATTATATTTGTCTCACATTTTCAATCATTACAGCCCAATATTTCCAGCATTATATCGTCGGGTGTACGCCAAAACCATGAATGTGCTAAAATGCTATTTCGAGTAAAATCAATTTGAAAATTTGACGTAATATTATAAATCAGTTTTAAAATATAAGAAACATTTTTTTTTGAATTAAGGAAGATAATATTCTAATACTATTCCGTTACACTAAAACAATGAATCTGCAAATTCATGATTTTGGTGTTACGCATTTGGCAAATACTTAGTTTTTGGGTAATTCATAAAATTGAAATTTTGACTTTGTGTAGGCATAAAATGGAATTTTACATTTCCGGTTTTGGCAAATTGTTCGTATAAAAATTCCGCGTACAGTGACATGAAAAACTGAAAATCACCAAAAAAGCACATTCATGGTTTTGGCGTACACCCGACGATATGTCATTATATCTATCTTATACTATTAGCGTTCAATATTTTCTCTAATTAAATGCAAACAAATTGGGTCTAAACGTAAAATTTTCTGAAATTTTCCAAAATTAAAAGCACCACACAACATTCCGTTCTGACAAAATGTTAAAGATAGGTTAGAGAACATACCGTGTACCTGCAAAACATGAACGAAAAGGAAAGTGGAGTTTTAGAAAATTTCACCTTCGACGGATAGTGTAATCTGAAGTGAATAAAGAATTTGTGGTACGTGTAGACAAAATGGCAAGAAATACAGACGAGGGATGGATGACACATGAGTAAAGCAATTAAAATGAATCAATCTGAATTTGAATCAAACCCATCTCGTGTGCCGACACACTCTATTCAAAGTGAGTTGTTCAACAAGTACTTCTTCACTGTTAAAGATCAAATAAGGGAACAGGTCAGCTCTTTTGTGTACGCACAGAAACGAGTCAATCACTGAGCATCAGCAATCGTTTGTGTGGAGTGTCCCATTTTGAAGACTCACACTAAGCTTTAGCACAGAGGCTACGAGTACATTGTGGACTGGTTTAGGGATTGAGATTGAAACAATGGAAAGTAGACGGGTTGTTCAAAGGTTTCGATTCCACTGTTTCCACTGTTTCAAGTCACATTGTATACAAAGCTAGGGTAGCGTCGGATTTTGGTGCGAAAGTCTTAAACGGCCCACAGACGAGAGATCTCGTCGACAACTAGATCTGCAATATGCGATATCTGCAACGAAAATCTCTGTCTGTGGGCTAGTCTCAGGTTGCATTTTTAGTCTCTGCAACGGTTGCAGTAAATATCAAAATTTTTTGATATTTGGTGGGCGGAGCTACTGGTCGACGAACACGTTGCTGTGTCTGTGGTGATTTTGAGACTAGAATGGAGATCTCATTTGAATTTAGTGTAACGTAATGGTAACATAATTCGAAATCATTGGTTTAACGGACTGAGTTGCATATGAATATGCTCAACAAGAGTCAGTTAGCAAACCTCATGGTCCCGTTAATGCTTTATATATTTCAGGAAATATTTATGAATGAAAAGAATAGATGTGAAACAAAAATATATGGTCAATTTCATTATCCTTTGGAGTTAGTGATCTGCGATTGAATCTCTGCTAATAGAATATTTTTAATGAAGTGGATAAAGCCTTTAATTTCGGTATATAATGATAAATTTACTTCAGAAGATATTGCATGAATTAATGATGCAATTGAAGAAAATTTTAAATTAGGGAAAGAAGACAGATCCTTGAGAAACCTTGTACCATTTTACGGCTTGCAGGACCTGATACTCCAGCTGGGGCAATATCTATGTGGCATAATAATGGTTCTCATGCTGCAATATTTGATAATAAAGAAGATTTGCTAGATTTTGCCAGCAAGAGTATTTGGTTTTGCGATGGCTAGCTTGCTAAAAGATACTGTTGCTCTTGGACCAGTATTGATTTATTTATTTCATAGGATTAGTATATCCCTTGATGGCACTCCATCTATTATCGTTCTTAATGAGGCATGGGCATTAATAGATAATCCAGTTTTTGTGCTCCATTTCGATTTATCAAAGTAGCTTGATTAGCTTTGTTTATCTGTTTTAACGCTCCACTAAACGGATATCTTATTGTTCAACGCTATCAATTTCACTTTGCAAAGCACCAAATCAGTAAATACACCCCTAATACGCACAAGTACTGCCTGCGCATGATGACCGCCAATCAATCAAAAAATATTTAGAGGGCTACATGTGCCTGAACCAGAATACCCGTACATACCTGTTCGAAATAACTTTACGTGAAACATATTAAGGCACAAATGCTGCCAGCTCATGATACATACAATTTTATAATTTTCTTCGAAAATCAGTAAATACACCCCTAATACGAACAATCACTGCCTGGTTATGATGACCGCCAATTAAAAATTATTTAGAGGCATCTGTGACTAGGCTACAGATGCCTGAAGCAGAAAGTACAAATACCTCATATACCCGTGTAAATCGTTCGAAATTACATTATCCAAAACATCATTTGCTAACAAAGCTTACAATTTATGTCCTCCATTTTTTTACAACGAAAATGACCTGAAAACACCAATTCCAAAGCGTGTGTTGCCTCAACGAAAACAACGTTCGAATGAGATTGCAATTCAAGTCTCTGTGTCTGTGGCAAATCAATTGAGATCCGGTCGACGACCAGATCTCCGTGTCTGTGGGCCGTTTTAGAGTGTAAAAGAAGGCTGCAAGCAATCTAAGCTTTCTCTCTCGACTTTTTAATTTTTACTCATTTTCGATTTTTAGTATCTCAGTGACACCAAATGTGGTTGAGCTGAAATTTTAGGAGCTTATTGATGCCTATTATGTATATTTTGACAAGAATGTTTGCAGCGCTTTGCTGAAAGTGGAAATTTTATTGAATGAATTAGATTCTATAAAAAGAAAAAAAATTCAAAAGATTAGTATGCTAAATAAAAATTGATAATGGTTTTCTTATGAAAATTAGGAATAACAAGGGACCAAGGATCGATCTTTGCGGAGCACCTGAAGTTATATAGAAGAAGGCAGAAAAACAGGAGCTAACCGTTGCAGCTCAGGCATATTAATGAATGTGGAAACAAAAACCAGGAAAGCAGTGGACCATAGAAACCATATATGTCCAATTTCAAAAGAAGATGCTCATGGTTGGCAGAGTCAAACGCTTTAGAAAAATCAGCGTGGAGTACATCCACCTGAGATTGCTGATCGATGGCAGAAGCAGTAGTGTTGGTGAATGATAGCAAGTTAGCCAATGTAGATTTGCCTTTGAAAAATCCATGCTACTTGTTGGCGAGGAAAAACTTGAATATTGGATGGATTCTACTACAAGCAACTCTTTTAATTTATTTATTTTATTTATTAATATATATATTCAACAGATAAGAATCCAATTACTGAATATTAGAGACAACATAGTAAAAAAATAAAACCAAGGTGAATATAAAGAGAAAAATTATAAGAAATTAAATCAAGTTAAAAAAAAAAAGTACAAATTCAAAATTAAAAAGAGAGAAGAAAAAAAACTACAAGCTACTAGTATTCAAAGCATGGTTTTTCAAAAAAGTTCTGAAAACATATAACGTCGGCGGTAGACGACGAAACTGTAAATCATTGTGTTGCCTTAGTAATGACAACAATGGAGAATAAAATGGAACACTAAACACAACGGAAGAACGCGTGCCATGACCTGCTTTACGGACAGAAACTTGGTTACTGATATCAGAAACTACCATCCTATAAAATAATTTAAAGAAATAATTTAAATTCATCTAGGAAAAGTCTCCGTGACTCAAGGATGGGAAGATTTAGGAACGAAAGACGGTCACTGTAAGGACGGTGGGGAAGCTGATATTTGAAGAATAAGGTACGAGCAAATCTGCGTTCAACAGACTTCAACGCAGTATTTAAGTAGACATAATGAGAACACCACGCTTGAAAGCAATATTCAAGGACACTACGCACAAAGGAGAGGTACACAGGTGGAAATATTAGCGCAGGATTGAGAGGATCTAATAATCAAACCTGACAATTTAGAGGCCCTGAAATATGAAATATGCTTATCAAATTTACGCTTAAAATCAAATATTACACCAAGATCTCTAAAATTATCAACAACACTAAGAGGAGAGCCAGAAACAGAATAAGAAAACATCAAAGGTGATGTTTTACAGGTAAAAAACATTTTGTGACATTTCGCGATGTTCTAAGTGGGAGCATTGACTGCGCACCAAGTCTGCCGGCTATTAAGATCATTTTGTAAAACGTTCAGTCGTTTTGTGACTCGATCACTCGAAACATCTTGAAATCGTAGGCATATAAAAGACAAGAAGATTAGATTAAAGGAGAGAGATTATTATGAACAATAGAAAGAGAAGAGAACCACGAATAGATCTTTGCGAAACACCTGATACGGGATAAAAGGGAATTGAAGAATAGGAATTGACAGTAACAATTCAGGTATGACCATAGATGTAAGAGCTAAACCAGGAAAAAAGAGAACAAGCTATTCCGTCGTTTCTTAGCTTTTGAAGAAGGAGGTTATGGTTGACAGAGTCAAAGGCTTTGGAGAAATCAGTATATAACACATCGACCTGCTTTTGATGGTGAAGAGCAGACGCGACCATATGTGTGAAGGAAAAAAAGTTGGTAAATGTGGACTTACCTTTGACAAAGCCATGCTGCTCATGAGCTACGGTAGGCTGGCGAAAGCATTAGCCTCACTTGGAGATCACTTTCTCAATGATCTTGCCAGAACAAGGAAGAAGATAAATGAGACGGTAGTTTGAGATGCATGTGCGACCAACTGCTTTATGTATAGGGACGATATTGCCAATTTTCCAGAGAGAAGGGAATAAGCCAGAAGATAAATTTATATTGAACAAGGTAGAAAGAGGGACGCACAGAGATGATGAAAGAGATTTAGCCAGGATATTTGGGATACCGTTGGAACCACTACCGGTATTGGCATCGATATCGTTCAACAGAAGTGCAATTTCTAAAGAGTTTGTCCGAAACAAATGTAATTCAGGAAAAGATGGCGAGATAAGATTTTGGAAAGAAGAATGGCACTGTTGTGAGAAGAAAGAGGAAAAGTAGGAAACAAAAAGTTCACACATTTCAAGTGGAGTGGAAGCTGCTGTATCACACAAATACATATCATTGCGGATGCCAGGTGAGCTTTTCAAGGAACGGATGAATGACCAAAAGGATTTCAATTGATTGGCTCTGATTGATACTTCAATGCAAGCAATGTAAGTGCGCCTCGCCTGTCTGGTAGCTTCTTTCGCTTTAGAGCGTAGTTCTCTATAAAAAAAAAGAAGGTCAGCAGGTGGACTAGATCTTTTGTATAAATTATGAGCTGCATTTTGGAATTGGAGTGCGACTGCAAAATCATTACTGAACCGAGGAGCAGGATTCCGTTTTTTAAAACGATGAGTTAGTGTGAATTGCGGACTAAGGTTCAAGAGAAAAATATACCATTTGCGTAAAGCATCATCAATCTCAAGACCACGAAAGAAAGAAAATCAGTTTTGTAATTTGCTGAAATAAGATAGAAGCGAGATATGGCGATAATTGATGATACAACCAGGATCACCTGCTTGAAATTTGAGGAAATTTCTATAAAAAAAACAAAAATGCCAGTTAAGATGCTGAGGTAAAAGGCAGTGGACAGGGGTGCACAAAATAAAAAAGATAGTGACTCATCATCAGAGCCAGAACCGGCTCTAGAATCAAGACGATTCATTAACTATTCGACTTCTAAAAAAGTTCGTACGAACCGAAGGCGGTGCTTTGCGGTTAGCACGAAACGACGAAGAAGATGAAAAAGTAACATGTGGAGTCGAAAAAGAGTTTTGTAGGGAGGAAAATTTGGTTGGGGCTGTAAAAATTTCATCAAGAAACATATTATGAAGGATAACGGTGGATTTTTTATGGGAACGAATAAAAGGCCACAAGCGGTTTCGAATTGTTGGAACTCTGACAATGTAAGGTACACATAGCACCTTTAGCACACATTGCATCTTTAGCAAGTGCAACATCTTTTGTCCTGAAGGCAACGGCAACTTCATAGGTAAACCCCGGAGCGTTATCCGACTTTCTGAGATGACACCTGGGAGTAAAATGAGAAAAAAGATTTGAGAGAAAGATGTAACGCCTCGTCAATGTATGAAATACGAAGAAATGAATACCAGTAATTTGATTGATTTTGTCCGCCATTCCAGTGAAGTTGGCTTTGTGAAAATTCAAATTGGAGTGAAAAAGGCTTTGGATCAAAGAAGAAGATTAGAAGAAAGTTTTAAGAGTTCAGGGGAATTATATAACTCGGTAGGAACATTAGGTTAAGCAGCGAAATCGAAATAAACTGCTCAAATATTTTGACATTAATATTAGCTACAGAGTTTAATTGAAGGAAGACAAAGTTGGCTATTGCTATAGGTAATGGTTGAGAAAGATATATTTTACTCAATCGAAAACATTTTAAAATCACCACACAACAATAAATGAGCAGAAGGATAACGGCATTGGAAATAGGATGGGAGATATAAAAATTAATTTTTATAGAGTGAAACAGGACAATTTCAGGAGATGTAGATTGAAGCAATAGGAAATAATGAGGAAGGGGCTAGAGAAAAACGCATTCACACACATTCCACTGAAGAAGTGGTAGTACCTAAAGTCACTGCAGAAAGCACTAAATAGAGATAAAAACAACTCCACCATCAGACTTGTCATAGATTTAGTAGTCGCGATCCTTGCGGAAAGGGATAAAATCTCTCTGAACGCGGATGTCAAAAATATCCTCGTTGCATTAAGTTTCAGTAAGACCGATAATATCATCAAGTGAAAAAGTTAAAGTTATTGGAACGGAGCATTCCGGACAGTTCAAATCAACGAAAAGGAAAGATATGGCACATTCTGTTTAGTAATATAATCCGCCACCATATACAAAATATTTTCATACAATTTTTATTCGGCAAATGAATGCAACTTCATATCGGATGATCAGAAATTAAAACAATAAAATTTAAAATCTGTACAAATTCGTTTCCGCTAAGTATATGTGTTGGAAATTCAAGTGTAAATATTTTATTGAAACAATATCAAAATCGCATTCAGTCCAAATAATATTGGCAAACTTACCTGGGGTGGAACATCGATAACCATCAGCTCCCGTATGCACGTGTCGCAAACCAAGCAATTACGATACACAGTACGTCTGCCGGTAGAGAAATGGCGTTCGGGAAAATCATGCTTGAAAAATTGCTGGAAAAAGAAAATAAACAAAATATAATAATGCAATGAAGTTTAATTAACAGTTCGAATCGAATAACGGAGAGTTTGAATGATATCCGAGTGATTTTATGGCAAAATCATGAACGCTATTTATGTATGTATATTTGTTTAACCTATATTATATGCATTGAAAGAATATAATCATTTGTTATTAATATGGGCTGCACATAAATATGGGATTAATATGGGCTGCGCTTTTGTGTAAAATATACTCCAGTGAATGCAGGATTGTAAAATATGCTCAAGTGAATGCAGGATATTATTGGAAGAATTAATCAGGTAGCAATCTAAAATATAATTGGTTCCGAAATCGTGGAAAATTATTCGAACTGCAAGCTAAAAATTGATGGATTCAGTACATATTTCAAACAAATTTCGTGCTTTACTGGTTCATCGTCAGTACCCTTTTAGCACTTACAGACGAAGCCATAGCCATTTTCGAGAAGCTCTGTTTGTTTAACACAATCTAATTTTTTGTATCAAGTCAACGACTTATTGTAATGCGCATCAACTAACAAAAACTCTGGCACATAGGAACCGCAAAAACACTAATTTCCGAAGAAAACTAGAGAAATAGTGCAGATTTTGAGTGAACATTCTACTACACGTGCTCCTTATTACAGCCAACCTATTTCGAAGGCCATCTGCCACTTTTTCACGACTGCAAATTATTAGCAAGTTTTTGCTAACACTTGGGAGTATTTGCCTGAGCATTGCTCAACATGTAATTTTCTTGAAAAAACTGGACAGCATACAGCATAACACTTTTTTCTCAGAACGTTCTTGTCTCAAGTTTTTGACAAGTAAAAATATTTTTCTTCTCCAACTTTTGGCTTTGTAATGCTGTTTACCGTATAGTAACCAATTGTTTGAGCCTAATTATGTGCAGAACTATAGTTTTCGTTAACAGTTCTTTTCCAAATGACCTACCGCTACGAGGTAGAGCCTCAGATGCGTTTATTGAAAGAGGTTTCTCATATAAGCCTAGCTCTCGATAACCAAGCACAAAATTCTAATATTTATAAAAAAATCAAACTAAACAAATATAAGATAAACACTACATGTTAAAAACATAAATTATAGGTGCGTTTTTTTGAACACCCGAGCAGATCAAATTTTGTTAAGCATATTGAATACAACAACAAAATGACTCCAGTCCCTATAACCTCTACTGGAAAATGAAAGACTGCTTTTATGAATTGAAAATATGATATAAGGGAGCAAAAATATTTGCATTAATATGCTGTCTTGTCATTATTCAAAAAAGCTTTGGTTGTGCTGTGGACTGAATTTCCTATTTTTAGTGACAAGAAAATCGAATGTTTTAATTTGGGCAGAGCCTTTCTGTACAATAATTATAATTATTTTCTGGATCAGTGTGGGCCATGATGAATAAGGACCCCCATTCTCTGATTCAATTGAAAAACTACACACCTCTTTTGACATCGAAACAGAAAAGCACGTACTAGAATTATTTGGAAGTCTATCATACCGGTCCTTAGAATTGTATTTTTTCTCCCGATTCCGTAAGGGAAGAGAAATGTTTATCTAGCACAGTATTCGGCACGTTTAAAACACTATTTTGAAATAAATATACGAATTCTGTTTTTGATGAAGCGGTTGTCATGAATTTATTTAGTGCTTTCGTTTTTCAAACACATTCTCTTTTTCCGTTATGCACGATCAGACTACTTTTTTAAAAGTTTAACGAATGATAGAGTCAAAATTGACAAACCAGCACGAAAAATATTTTTACAAAATAATTTAGGCGTAAAAACAATCAAATTCAAGTCAAACAACTTTAAAATATAAGTTAAATTTTAAAACTGAAAGTTCTACAATTTATTTTGCTCCTCAAACTGAAAGTATATCATTAAAAAAATTTTCCCTTAATAAAAAGAAAATATAAACCGGAACACCGATTATGGCTCGTACCACTAGCATATACTGCCCTGATTCGGATAAACGTTCTATCTACAATTTTGTCATTTTTGAGTTAGCAACGGATTCAAACACTGCATACTCTATACATCATTCTTCAAAATATGAAAAACCTATATTTTGTTAAAGTATGTTAAAATTAATATTGGAAAACGCACTCTCCATATGTCTCCAGTACAAATCAAAGCACAAATCATTCAATATCTCGAAAGTACTAAAATGTAGATAGAACGGTTTTGCGAATCAGGGCAGTATATCAGCTTATAAACATGGTCTATCTACTTGCATGAGTTTGTTCATGCTAACGGACAAGTGCACCCAAAGAAATCGAGGAAAAATCTTACTTCGGTATGTATTTTTTCACTGGCGCAGATATTATTTCCGCGCCGATATTGCCGATATCAACCTTCTTTATCAACCTGCACATTCAGCAGCAGCTCCGTATACATTTGAATGTGAAATCAACAGAAAATGAGGGAATACGGACTTAGGGGAAAACTTGGAAGCAGAATGCTTGAAAAACCTTGATACCGCTGGCGCAAGAATTCATCCCGCACAAAAGCAAGGAGTGATGGTTTTGCTTTCTTCATACGAAATGAAGTCATAAATGGAGCAATATAGATTTTTGCACCAGGGTAATTGCTCCTGTGGATTTTTGTGTTTGACTGTTTGAAGGTGTGGAAAAAACACAAATGGAGGGGAATGCAGCTTACAAGGAAGTAAAGTAATGAGTAGAATGAAGTAATCTAAATTCATTTATAAACATTAATGCTGTGAAGTGCGTTATGCGCCCCCAACAGCGATCGCGTTTGTAAATTTTGCTCTTGCAAGGCAAGTGAATTTTATATGCGTATAAGGCTATTTTGAAACTTAAAAGACATGTAACGATCTGTGAGAACAAAGTTTGCAGTGAAGAAAAAATAGAATAAATTCGAATATAAATTGCCAATTGAATAGAATAAACTTTGAATATTTGTGCAATAAGATTTTTTTTTTATTATGAACTAAAGATATTATGATAAATATTTTTTTATGAGTTTTTTGTCATTATGAACTTTGCGCCCCTTCTCACGTGCGCCCGGCGCGGCTGCTCCATTCGCTCCAGAGAAAGATCCGGCCCTGATTATAAGTTCTCTGGAAATCCTCTGGCGGTGCGATGGGTGTCCTCTGCTTGTTGGTGTCCTCTGCTACCGCCTGTCATTTCAGGGCTAGGTAGAGGGTTTTTGCGTAGACGTAGTGAAGTGGTTTGAATCTTTCTTTAATTTTGGCGATACCATTGATTGTTTCTTTGTTTAATTGCGTAAACTGTTTTTCCTGTAGTATTTCGAAAATGTCTATGAAGAATATTTTAACTGCCTGTTTGAAGTGAATGATGAACTCAATGGTAAGTTTAGAAGAATATTGGACACAAACTTGCTATGAAATGGTCGAATTTTCAGTTTAACTTCTACTTTTTGTTTCACAGGCAGCAATTTGTCTATATAGCTCACATCTCCAATTTCGTCTCCGCACTTTTTACTAATGTTCGAAGAACATTAGTATTAAAATCGATTCGGCCAAAAATTCATATTTCCATATATATATATATATATATATCATCAAAAAATTTCAGTGAGATAATCTCGGGAACGCGCCATCTGATTGAGCTGAAACTTTCAGGGTACATTGGTGTATATGCAGAATAGGTCCAGGTCTCTTTAAATGTCAGTTATTGTTAACCTTTTGGCGCCGGCGGCCATTTAAGTGATATTTTTAATATACCTATTATTTCGTGCACAAATAATTTTCGCAAAAATAAAGTTAACGAAATAAATTTCTAACGTGTTTTACATATGAATCAGATAATGATTTGGAATTTTTTAACCCTATGTGTGCGCTGGGTGCCTAAAAAGAGGACGGGAATATTTAAAAATTTTTAAATTTCGATAACTTTTGACAGAGCTATTTAATCATTACGAAATTTTCAGGACATATTGATATTAGTTAGTTGTAGATTTGCGTAGCTTTTAATGAACATGCTGGCAACCCTGTAGCTAGGGCAGGCACTGAAAGTGAAAACCTTCAAATCATCGTCTCTCTTGAAAAAATGCCGTTTCTTCAAAAAAAAGCCACTCATATGTAAATTTTGTGCTTTGTTTACATATTTAAAAAAAAAAAAAAGATATGGTATAACGGGCACGCCTGGTAACCCTTGCCCAATTTACCTATATTTTTAGCATCAAAAACTTCTGTTCACGGAAACTCACGATCCGATGGGCAGAATTAATTGAAATTCACAAAATGTATTGGTCTTAAATAGGACCAGGTCTGATAGAAGTGATTTTGAAATGCGGGCGATTCTGTGCCAGTGGTGCCATCTTGAAAAACCACTAAAAAAGATAACTGTTTTTAGCCCTATAAATTCTAATTGAATCGTTTGATTTTGACGAAACTCTCACAATTGCTGGACCTTACTTCAAGCCACGTTTGGTAGAAATTTGGTTGAAAAATTCGGTTGGAGCTGCCAGCTATGATAATTTTGGTGCCTTCATTTTGAAAAAAAAAATTTGGAAGTGAAAACATTCAAACCATCGAATATTCAAAAAACATGTCCGTTTCTTACAATAAAACCAATCTGTATATAAATCTTATGTTTTATCTACACGTTCAAAATAAAACTTTGGAAATTTCATGTCGGACAAGAACGGTAACCCTCTCCCAGTTAACCTATATTTTTAGCATCAAAAACTGCTGTTCACGGAAACTCACGAACCAATAATCAGATACAGCTAAAATTTACAGAATGCATTGGACTTAAGTTAGAGCAGATTTGATAGAAGCGATTTTGAATTGTGGGCAAGTCTGTGCCAGTGGTGCCATCTTGAAAAATTATATAGAAAAAAAACTGCTTTTTGCCCTATGAAATGTGAATAAGTTACCAGATTTTCATGAAATTGACACAATAGCTAAACCTAATTCTAATCTCTGTTTGGTGGAAATTTGGTTGAAAAATTTGATTAGTGCTGCCAGCTATGGTAATTTTTGTGTCTTTGGTTTTGAAAATTCGCTCAGGAAAATAAAACTTTTTGCACTATAACTTCCAAGGCAGTCATGAAATCAATACGAATTTCATACAATTAATGAAACCTGTCATAAACATTATTCAGGCCAAATTTGGTTGAAAAGCCACGATAGGGTTGCCAGCTATTGTTGGTTTTGTGTTTAATTGCAATATCTTTATTAAGCGGTTTTATCGTAGAATTTTCAAATGGTAATGATATTGTAGTGACAATAAACAGCAAATATTAAGCTTTCGATCATTTAGAAAAACTTGCTGCAGGTAACCCTAAATTTCTTTATACTCCTATAACTTCGAATGTAATATAACAACGTGAAGCAGATTTGATATATTCTTGGCTTTGATACTGGCGAAAGGCTGCCAGCACGAGTCGGTTGTGCTACTTTTGGATCAATAAATGCTTACAGTTAGTATACATACCGGAAACATTTACAATGAAAATAAATAACCGATGTTACAATTCGCAAAGTTCTGCAAATTTTTCGGATCGCAGCCCCAAACACCAACTTCAGTTACAGTGCTGCAGGCACTGAGCATTTTCTTCATTGATGTTATATGATATAATTATCCCGTGTTTTGCTCTCATAAACGTTGAAATTCATGCCAGTGGTAATATCTGAAACCTTCCACCATATGAGTTATAATGCATTCTTGAGTCCAAAGTAAAACGTGGCATTTGAAACAGTTTGGCCGTAATAAACAGCTCATGTGGTGGAATATGCACTCAAAACCTGCACGATTCTTCTACTGTTCTTCGAACATTAGTGTTTCTAGCGGTTCAGGTGCGCTAGAGTTTTTTTAAGTATATTAACGGTAATGTGAAAAGATTTTTATCAGAGACTTGAGATGAAATGCTTTGAATTTTAGTTTTATGACACAAGTCATTTTTTCCATCACCAAACACGCACGTAATTATATTTTCTTGGATCAAACACAAAAAAAGCAATGAAACGGTTGGTTTATCATTTAAATTTAAGGTAGACTTAGATCAAAGTTTAGTTTGACAGTTTTTTGATTAAATTGGATAAGAATAGAACTCAAGGGCTCACACCTGCGATATATATGAAAGGCAGTGTGACTAATGATACGTGGGTTAGCAAAGAGTTGGATACTGACGACTCTAGTTCAGGATCCAATTGCGAAGCCACACAAATTTATATTGAAAATCAAGGGCGATATCATAAGTTTCGGAAAATGTTGCTAGCACAGTTTGATTGGCTTCAGGCAAAGGTTATACCTTCTACTTCAAAAGGTATATATGAAAAAAGATCCTTTTATAGACATTGCCAAAAACTGTTAAGCATAAATGTATCATTGTGAAATATTGTATGTATTATTGTGAAATAAAAAAATAAATCGCACAAAACTCTGAACGTTAAAACTCTGTGCAACTAAAATTGCTTGACTGTGGATATATTTCAATTATAACTGTAAAGTGAAAATGTTCAATAAACGGAATCTTAGCTTGGAATGTCACGTAAGTTCAGTAATAATTTTCCATGATGAACGCCATCTGTGGACTAATACATTCGAATTTTGTCGCAAATTATTCTAAGCCTATTATTACTAAACATAACATAATTTTAACTGCTACCTGTTCTCTGCATTTCGTATGATGCATGTAGGATCGCCGACACTCTCAATGTGATGCAAAGTCAATGTATTACAATTTGCCAATGTATTTAAACGATTTGAATATTTTTTTGAAAAATTTAGTAAGATTCGCTTTAGACGAAGCTTCGGTTATAATGGGTACTAAGCAAGGCGTCCTTAAAATAGATTTTCCAAATTTGCATGCTATAGCCTGCACTCGCAAAAAAGCTGCCCCAGCACATTGAAGTCCTGGCTCGTAATATTTATATTTTTCCCCCACAGTTCTAAACGGCAAACGGAATACAGCCAATTTCAAGAGAGCTTTAACGTTAAAATCCATAAAACACTAAAAGCATCTGCGACCAGGTGGCTTCCACTGGAAAATGTTGTCAGAATTTTTATCTCACCACCATTTTACATTCGGACAACTCATAGCAATAATTGAGCGAAAAATTGCCAAATGTCCATGCCACTTTTCTGGCAGTTCTAAAATTTGTGTTTGGGTGCAACATATGATTTGCATGGCATGGTGGATATACTTCGCCGCGTAACCAGACTCATGACTGGTTGGACCTTTATTCATCCAACTTACGTGGAACCAGCTAGTCTAAACTCATAGGATCTGTTTGAATACCAATACATATTCGGTAGAATAGTAACTACATATAATATTATAATATGTATATATATATATATATATATATATATATATATATATATATATATATATATATATATATATATATATATATATATATATATATATATATAGTATGATCAAGGCTATTGTACTCCCTTTCAATGTAAAGTACTCCCTTTAGATTAGGAAATGTACTCCTCTAAAAATTCTCAAAACGACAGCACTGATTGAAACTCAAAGGGTGGAGAGGTTGTCAAGGATACGACTTGCATGAATTTCAAAATTTCGAAAAGTCAAACACTTAAAACGTTTACTCACTATCGCATGCTAACTTTGAAAGCAGCATCTCCTATACGATAAATGATGAAAATTCTCAGTGATTGTAACACTTTGCCAGTACTGTAACTAAAAGTATATCACAACTACTTCACGTCAAAATCAATCTACCAAATGAATTTCGTTTTAAACCGACGACTTCATCGAAAATTACAGGGATGGAAAAATGTTTGGGGCTGCCAGCCGAACAATTTCCAATACTTGGCGAATTTACGATATGAAAAAAAATTATATAATGTCAGTATATAATACCATAGCTGGCAACCCTATTATGATTTTTTGCACAAATTCTTTCATCTTTTGACCTATAATAAGGTCCATTTAATATATCAATTTTGTTCTGATTTCATAACTGCACCGAAAGTTATAGCGCAAAAAGCTTTATTTTGCTGAGCAAATTTTCAAGATTCAAGAGACAAATATTATCAAAGCTTGCAACTTTGACTTGGATAAAGTGAGGTCCAGATATTTATTTAATTGAAATTCGATCACTGGATTGGAATTAATGGAGGAAAAATCAGTATCTAGTTCTAATTAGATTTTTTTGAAGGTTTATAAATGTTCGTTTATTTACTCAAAACAAATTATGAAGTCTTCCAAAGCTTCCAAACGTTAAATATATAGTGGAAAGGAAGACACATAATAAGGTCAAAATTTTACGGAGTGGTAACGACAGGGAATGCTTAAGTAAAGATTTTCAAGATGTTCTTCAAAAAATGGAATTAAACATCAATGTACGATAGAATATACACCCCAGCGAAATTGTTTGGCTGGGAAGGCCACCAGAACTATAGAAGAAATGATAACTTTGATAACAATCGATGTTATTTTTTCCAGTGCAGATGGTCAAAAAAATCTGTTTACCAGAATTTCGAATGACCTATCACAACGGGGTATGGTAACCAGGTCGGTCGTGGACTCAATGGTGCTCAAACTTACAAAGCGACTGCAAATAAAGCATGTGTGCTGAGCATTACCCATTACACCAGCTTACCCATTTTGTTAACTAACCGTGCCATGTCAAACCCTGACAAAGGCGGCTCCGATTGAGCCAAGGCTGAATAATAACAATTAGCTGAGGCGTCCACCGTCCTTTATCAGTTGCACTCCAACGTTGTTGCCAAAGTTAGAGAGTAAGCGTACGCGCGTTCGTCAGAGCCTGAGTTCTGCCCAGCTCTGACCGAAAGATCGCAGCGACGACTACTAGAGCCCTGTCGCATGCCGTGCGGATGTGATCCCAATACGTCAGCTTCGGGTCCAGGGTCACTTCAAGATACCTGGCCGACTTGCTGGTCTGGGACACCAGCTGTCATGTCATATCAAGGATACCAACTGTCATGAGTATGACAGTTGGTATACTTCACCTCATCAACAGAGCAATCTCTGTTTTAGAGACTGATAGCTGGAGACTGTGCTCGGTCATCTACCGATCCAATCTTCTCATAACTTGGTTAAGTCTGAGTTGAGCAAATTCAACAGATCTGCAAGTAACAGCCGCTACGATTTCATCAGCGAAAACTTCCAGAACCACATTCACAGGCATTTCAGAGGGACATGTCTTATTTTAACTCCTTTGTCGGAGTTGTAGAGCAGGCATCGGTCCCTGAGGTAGTCCTGCGCCACGGCTAGCAAAAAGTTAGAAATACGGAACCTCTGCTTAAAGGCCCGAAGAATTTCCATCCACTTCGACGAGTTGAGAGCGTTTTGTACGTCCAGCGTTGCCAGCAGGACGACCAGTTTGGCTTAATGACATGCCTCTTCCTCTCTTGCTACAGCCTCAACAACCTCTGAGATGGCATCGATTGCTGAATGCCTTTTCCAAAAGCCGTGCTGGCTACAAAAAAGTTCGCCCGCTGATCTCACTGCTGACAGCAGCCGCGGCTGTAATAAGTAATGATAATTGGTTATTTCCAGTTCGCATAAAATTCAAAAAAAAAATGTTTCTACTACCACATATACTCATTAAGTCAGCATAAAAAAAACATATCAATAGGTCACGATTTTAGGGAGGTACATTCACTTAAATACAAACAGTCGAAGAGAGAGCATCAAAATGGAGAAAAACGAGATTAGAGCTGTCATTAAGTACTCCTGTTTGAAAAAATTGTCTACCAGAGACATACACGGTGACATGGTGGAAACAAAAGGGGACTCTGCTACTCTATATTCCACCGTTGCTCGCTGGACCAAGAAGTTTAAGCTGGGAAGAACATCCACTGAAGATGAACACCGCGAAGGACGTCCAGCCTCGTCCCTCACTGAAGACAACGTAAAAAAAGTCAAAGATGTCGTGTTGGCAGATCGAAGAGTGACCATCAGGCATGTAGCTGAGGTCAGGAATTTCATATGGTAGTGTTCGAAAAATTTTTGCCAACAAATTACATATGAAGAAGGTCTCTACGCGTTGGGTACTGAGAATGCTAATGGACGAACATAAGAAGAAACGAGTCGACATTTCAAGGATGAATCTCGAAAATTTCCAGGCAAAATGCAATCGATGATCTGGAAGCAACCCTCTTCACCGATGCCGAAGAAATTCAAAGTGTCGAGTTCGGCAGGAAAGGTTATGGCATCAGTTTTTTGGGACGCTGAACGAATTATTCTGGTGGAATATTTGGAAAAGGGAGCCATTAAATCAGGCTCTTACAACGCAGACCAAATAGGAAAATTGCGAGAGGCAATGAAGGAAAAAAGACGTGGCAAATTGAGTGCCGGAGTTCTGTTTCCTCAAGATAACGCACCGGCTCACAAGACTGCAGTTCCGATAGTTGCAATTAAAGAAACAGGATTCGAACTGCTTGAATAGCCGCCCTATTCGCTAGATCCAGCTTCCAGTGACTTCTACCTCTTTCCTTGGCTCAAACAACAACTTCGGGGCTAGAAATTTGAAATTGATAGGTCATTACGCTGCTAAGGCATTTTGGGGGAGACAAGATAAAGAATTTTTTTCTAAGGGTATCCTGGGTATGGGAAAAAGATGGACTAAATGTATTAACTTGTTGGGAGACTATGTTGAAAAATAAAGATATCTTTTAAGTTTATTCACCTTGGTGAGTAAACTTAAAAGAGATATATATATATATATATATATATATATATATATATATATATATATATATATATATATATATATATATATATATATATATATATACATATATATATATATATATATATATATATATATATATATATATATATATATATATATATATATATATATATATATATATATATATATATATATATATATATCATTACTTATTGATCAACTCCTGTGCATGTAATCAAGAAACTACCCAATATATTTTTTCTGATTCATTTCAGTCAAGGGAAAACAATCAAATTCAATCTATTTAATTTGATTTCTATTTTATTACATGCACAAAACTCCATTCAAATTGTCAAAGCCAAAAAATGTTCCAATATCAACTAAGCCTGTTGCCACCTATATGACTTTTCGTCAATCGATCTCTGATAGCAGCATTTTCTCGGTCAATCTAAAATAGTTGATAATAGAACTATTAATACTAAAAATTGCAAAAATTTTCAATTTCATTTCATTTTTGCCACCATTCCCCAAACATCCGAGTAAAATACTTAAAGTAAATCTATCAGGCAGTAATATTAGGATACTATAATGTCGCTGTTTGGTTGAAATGAATCAAATGATAATTTCTTGATTAAATGTATAGCACTAGTATTTTTGAATTTCGTACTAGGTTCTGGCTGTTTGGAAAAAATACCTGTTCCATATACCTGTTCCAATGTATTTACTTCATCTCTAGGCCTCCTATACTGAGGGAAGACTTGACAAGGATCTCAAATCTGTAACCGACCATTAGCTACGTATACAATGTGGCTTGAAGGTGGCTTCAAACCGGCTTGAGATTGAAACAGTGGAATCGAAACCTTCCCAGCAAACAATTTAATCAGTATATAAGGCTTAATTAGGGGTAATCTATTCCTTAACGCAAAAGGGCTGTCTCTTGTAAGGGAAAAAGGTCTGCATACATTTTACTTTATTTTATCCCTTATTTTAACATAGGCCATGTCATTGGTAGTAAGGCATACCGTTTTTTTCATTATATGTGCCTTATGATCAGGCTTAAACAATGATTAGGTTAAGCCTTACTCTAAGGCTTACTATTGTTAGTTAATAGCCCTTATGTTTACGCTTACTAGATATGGTTGTCTTCCCACACTGGTTAATTTTATTTCACTCTTATACCGATTAAACACTCCGATCAATCCTTTCATTTTCAATTTTAACTTTTATCACTTTTAACTATAACCTTTAAAGCGATCCTATAAATTCTGAAATTTGCAAGTCTATTCATAGAAATGCCAATGCAGACGGAATTATTCTGCAGAACATAATTTCATAGAAATGCCAATGCCAATATAAACATTAAACTAAGCCTTAACTAAGGCCTAAACTATTCATTATTTAAGCTTTAGCCTGGTATGTCTGATCATATTTTTTGTTGGGTTTGAGCAACCCATTTACTTTCCATTGTTTCAATGGCCGCGGTTTAAACTGTAGATTAGCAACAGTTCGTGTACTAGTCGGGCCCGATTTTCAACTTTAAATTTCAATAAATCAAGCTTAGTAAAAAATGTTTTCAAGCAGTGATAAAGATGCAAATGATAAATGTGTTTCGATTGCTATTAATCATATGAGGAGGAAAAGGATTGTTAGAACTCGTCCAAATCACTTCAACGAGTGGAACGATGTGATTTTCGCACTCGTTTCCGAATTTCGAAGCCATCCGCTTATATTCTGCTTGAATTGATTGGATCGGATATACAACATTCAACAAATTGGTAAGCGTAAATTTATTATGTATGTGATTTCCTACATTTGCATCCTTTGAATAACCAAGAACAATGCTATGTCTCCAGATAGAATGTTGCTCCTAACATTACGGCTTTTTGCAACTGGAGGTATGTTAACCGCCGTTGGGGACTTTTTCGGGGTTTCAAAGTCAACCGAGTGCAGGGTAGTGAAGAAAGTGTCGGATTCCATTGCTCTTTTGCGACCATTATTTATTAATTTGCCAGCAAATCAGGATGAAATAAAACGATCAAAATCTAAGTTTTTCGAGATAGCGAAATTTCTGAATGTAATCGTTGTTATTGACTGCACCCATGCTAAAACTCTATCGCCAGGTATTTAAACATATTCAAATTGAGTTCAAAAAACCTGATTCATATAATTTTGCGTTTGAGGAGGTAACAATGCGGAAGTTTTCCGAAATAGAAAAGGTTTTTTTTCATATAATGTGCAAACATTATGTGATGCCAACATGAAGATAATAGATACTGTTGCGCATTAACCAGGCTCCACACATGATTCAACAAAAGTACGACAACTCCTGAGTTTGCGCCCGGTTAGAAGCAAACGAATTTCCAAATACCTATGCTGTGGCAGACAGTAAATATATGTTGACATGCCTGAGTAGAGTAAACCGGCCTGAAGAAAATTTGTATAAAGAAGCTCTTATCCGGACAAGGAATTGCATCGAAAGAAGCTATGGTGTCTGGAAAAGACGATTTCCTATATTATCAATCAGTCTCAGATATTCACCGACTAAAACCCAAAGTGTGAACGTTGAAACTGCAATCATACATAATATATGCATAATAGAAAACGACTGTATTCCTCCTCGGTTAAGGGAAGATTTTGAAAATGCGGTCAATTTTGTTCTGCAAGTACCGTCTGAAAATCAAACTGGTTCTAATGATAATAATTTGAATAGACTTTTATTGATATATGATTATTTCGGAAACATTGTTTAACAAGTAACATAATAAAAATATTTTAAATAATATAGCAGACTTATAAATACTTCAATTTAACATAAAATAAATATTCTGATTCCAAATAAATTGCGCATAGTAAATACAAACCAAATCAAAACAAAGTTCCATTCAAAAAGTAAAAACTAAGGCAAATTCACGTAGAAATTCTTTCTTTGGCTTATTTAGTTCACAATAGTCATGATTACGACGATAAATAAATAAACTACAGTTTAGTTAAACCGATGATATACTATACTGTGAAACCGAGTCAAGTTTAAACTCCGGATTAATCTTTGGATAAAGTTTAACTAAACTCAAGTTTAAACTTTGACTATGAAACCGGCCCTGACGTTTTACCTAGTTAGTTAAGTCAGTTTCAGTTAGCTCTATTATTCGTTCTAATTTATTGAAATTATCAGATGTGAATTGGCTGATTTATGCAGTACAATCTAAAGTAGTGCTATGGGACAAAACTTGTGCAAAATATGAAGATAAATTTAAGACACAGGAAGCATGGAAAAGCGATTGTGTGGAAAGTTTTGAAGACTTTTATGAATGATACGCAAAGTTGAGGAAGAAAACACAAAACCTAATATGAACCGTGTAGGTGTGAAGGGTAGACATGGGTAACGCAGCGCTGCGCCGCGCAATTGCGTTGAAGCACTAGCCATGATACCACTGCGCTGATACCGATTGTCGGTATCAGTAGCGCAGTAACGCACTTAGGTATTAGTAGCACAGTAACGCACTTCGGTATCAATGGTGTTGGCGCTGCCGCTTCGCAACGCCAACACCATTTGGCTTGGCGCTATGAGACGGCGCGGCGCAAAGATATGAGCTGAGTATACTTACCTGAAGTCTGTTTGATGCAAAGCAATATACCTACGCGTACGCACGTTTCCACGAGCTTATTTGATTTGCCTTCAAAAAGCTAACACTGCGTTCAAAAAGCTAACGTGAAACTGAAATTCATTCAAATTTTCGTATGAGAGTTTTTCTCGAACGGAAAATCAATAGCATTCCAGATCATATTTTTTTTTTCCGATCGGTTCGACTTAAGCCACTTGAGTTTTACAGGCTGCATGTGTACTTCAAGCAAGAACCGCAAAGTAAACATTATGAAAAGCGATGCGATCGTGGTATCATAGCGTCATGGTATCAGCGCAATGCTGCCAGCGCCGTATGTGAGTCCGAGAAACGCAGTGAGTATCACACATAGGCGAATGAGATCATGGTATCATGGTACCACTGCTGGCGCCGGTATCAGTAAATCAGCGCTTCAAAATTTGCTGCGTTACCCATGTCTAGTGAAGGGGTTTCGTTCGATTCGGCTTTTTTTCGGCTACAACCGAAAACGAACCGAACCGACTGGAACCTCGGACGTGTGAAACAAGCCTAAATCGGTCCACAATGTATACATACATAGCTATTTGAAATTTACTGAAAAGCTGCACGAACCAAAGGTTTTCGAACATTAGTATAAAACGTTCAATTCATTCTTATGAATGCAGTGAGCTTTTGAGCACCTTCGCTTTATCTGTATACTTCACTTCTATGCGATAATTTTTCAGTCATTTTATACAAGTCAGCAGAGCATCTTCATCACTCAAAATTTGAGTCAAGCATGTGAATCAAACTAAATATATTGACAGGAATTTAGACTTCACGTCATTGTCACAATTCAAAACTAACAAAATTTGTCAAGTAAACGTCTCAAATGCAAAAGTCGAATATTTTACTTTTCCTATTTCAGGTTATTTTCAAATTTAATCCCGCTTTGTGTGGAGAAAACAGTAGTCCCAAGGGTAAACTAGCAAAGCTGGGTCTATTCGCATCTCACGTACAAGTTCGTACTGATTCTGCGTATCACTTATGTGGCGGCACACTCATTGATGCGGAACACGTTGTAACCACAGCTTCATGCGTCATTCGCTTTAAGCCCGACATACTAATGGTAATGGCTGGAGATGTCAGCCTGCGGAAGACAAATGTCCCGTCAAGACAATACCGAAAAGTCGTTTCGATTGAAACTCATCCATACTTCAACAATAAAACAGATCGATGGTCCTTCAACGTAGCTCTTCTCACAACGCGAGGGAAATTCAAAACCAGTAAATTTTTGGAACCTGTTATAATGCAGTCCCATTTGCAACGAGAGAAACCGACATGTTACTTATTAACTTGGCTAGATGACATGGCTTACTATTCTGTGTTCTACGTGGTAGACCTCATGCACTGCGGCCACTGCCCGGACGCTTCATTATGCGCAGCCAATATGAACATGCAAGAAGGCGCTTGTCAGAAAGACGAAGGTGGTGGTTTATATTGTGGGAGCTATTTCCGAGGCATTGACTCAGGTAGTTCGGATGACTGTTCGGCAGGTACGAGAACTTTTGGTGACATTCTGCAGCTGCGTCCATGGATTATGCGTAGATTACATAAGATTGAAAATAGACAATTTCGAATGAATCGAAACGCATCTGAATGGAATCGAAACGCATCTGAATGGAATCGTGTGTCATACCTTTCGTTGTTATCGACAATTGTTGTGCTCCTAGTTGTCAAATTTAAGTGGATGTTGTAGTTTCGCTGTTCTAATTTAATGGAATTGGATATCTCGAAAACTAAGGTGAACTAAAGGCATATAAAAGCTAAGGGCACATAACTAATGCCATATGTGAATTAAAATGTATGAAAATATATACTATTTTCGATTTATTCAATAATATATAAATTTGATGATTAAAAATGGTTTGTCTGTTAATTAACTTAGTCTATAAACAACAGCAAAATAGAGAACCGTTCGTTTATAGGCTTATTCTTCGACAGAAGATAACTGTTCAACTCGAATGATGGAATAAGAAAAAGGGAATAAGAAATTTTGCAATAGGTAGCCTAAAACTATTTCTTAAGGCGATGATGAGCACATGACCTTTGCCTATTTGGCTAATGGATCGGAACTTTGACCTTTCGGTGTTTTAATGCTTTATACAAATTTAATCTTTAACTGAGCTTAATTGATGAGTTAAAATGGATGTTAAGAAGACGAGAGAAGGCAAATGTCGGTTTTCTAGTGAAAGCTGATTCAAGTGGTACAGGAATCGTTTAGACAGAAATATGAAATGTTTAAATCAGAAGAATAAAACAAGCATGTTCATCACAGACTTCATATATAGTGAGTGAGTAGCTCATGGGCTATGCACTATGCATAAGGTCAAGTTACGATCGTTAAGACCCATACTTTGAATAAGGAAATTGAATAGCACGGTTCGGCTGCTCTCTGGCGGGGCGAATAGCATTTTTGCTTAATTCACGCAAATAGTGTATTTTTGAAAAAGAAAAGAAGTGTTCTTTTGAATTTCAGATAGAGGTCACTTTTCCGATAACAGTGACCATTGGCCTTAAAGTGAAGGAAGGCTGCATCTCAACTTTTCAAGTTGACTTGAAGGGGCAGATAGGGGCGCAGTCAATGAGGATCGATCTAATCATTTGTTTATAAGCAATAATCCTAGCTTTTGTAGAGATAATGGAGTTTGGCTTGAGAGAGAGCCTACGAAATAAAGCTTGATTGGATATGGTGGCTGATCGAGCTTTGTACTGAGGTATTTAACTGTTTTCAAATATAGATTAAGAATTGTTAACAATTCTTGGGATTTGTGCAGTGAAAAAGTTGAGTAGAATTGGTCCAAGAATGGAGCCTTGAGGTATACCTATTCAATTGGAAATTTTTTAGAAGAAGGACTAACAATGACCGAGAAAGTGATTTGGTTGAGCTTGTCGAGGGTCTCGTCAATTTCCTGGGAGCAAATATTTCCGGAGAAGTCAAGAACGAGGTTTTGAATTTGGATTTCAACATCCGTTGCGCACTGTTGCTACTTGATCCTACTGATAGGTCAGCAGGATCGGCAGTTAACAAGTACAGGCCACGCTCTCGTGGAATACATAATTGGATTAACTGATGAACAGATTCAGAATCATAGACTTGGCATTCATGTGTGCCAAATTGTAGAAGAGAGCTTACCAGGCTCGAGAATACAAGAAAGAAGTAAATAATTGACAAAAATCGACGGGAAGTGGGTTCATGGAGAAAGATGCGTTTCATTAGGTATGCATTCTGCGTCAGGTATTGCTTTATGGCCACGTCATATACGTTGTAGATGCAGTTAACCTATGATTGCAAGTGAGCATTGAAATCACCTTCGATGCTGACCAGACCAAGTGAAGATGCCGTTGCTAGTATACAGTCAAGGTCCTGAGCCAACACAGAACCACTGAAACTATAACGGACATAGATGCCAACAAATACAATTTGATTATTTTCTAGTTGAAAATTAATGCAGATTACTTCCAAAGCTTTTAGCCCTAAAATCAATTATCTTTGTGTTTTGATCTGCTCTTTGGTTAACAATGTGGTTTCTAGTTTAGAGGAATTTGAGTCCTCTGAATGTCCTGACGAATGATTTTACAGTCGTCCATGGCTATACGATGACAATACTTCAGCTTAGTTTCTTCTTAGTTTTCAGGATTTTCATGCTTCAGAAAATCCTAAACTTCTTTTAGATAGGAGAGATATTTAAGGCTACAAACTTAGGTAGACGCATAAATATCCAAACAAAGGGTGAATGAGATGAAAACATCTCGTTTCTCAAATTAGTATGAAAGTTTTTTGAAGGTAGGAATGAAATCCTTGATTTGGTTAGCCAAGGCGAAGAGATTGCAGCCAAATAAATTTTGGCACCGATAGATGGTTGAAAGGTCTAGACCAGGGGTGGACAAACGGTCGATCGCAAACAGTTCGACAGTCGATCACAGACATTTTAAATAATTTACTAGGTTAATTTAAAATGTGAACTAAAAATTTAGTAGACGATTTATTCAATACATTTTGGAATGGGCCTTGGCCTAATAGATCCAATCGGACAGTTCAAGCCGTTTCAATTCACGCAAAAGCTCGCAGAGCCTTGGTGGCGGAGAAGCCAAAGGGAAAATCCGAGATAGCTATGCTATCGATTTGTTCAATTTATAGATTTATATCATTGTAGTGAAACTGCTTCATTGAATCTCGTATACGTATACGGTTGTTTTATTTCCTTAAATCTCTCTGTTCTAAAGCACACACTTTATATTTTTGCTTCCCGCTATACACCTTGCCTGCATTTGCATTCGTCTCCCTGCTACCGAGGTAGTAAATTGTCGTACACAGGGGAACAAAGGTTAATTTCAATTTTAGATAAAATAAAATTTTAAATTAAAATCTTTTCACGCCAATTTAGTTTGTGCAGTTCAGTCTTTCCAGCTAAAAAGTGACATTTGGTGTTTGAATTTGAAAATTGAATTGTGTAAATGTTTTTTCAATAACAAAATCGATCGAATATTGAAATTCTTGACATTTTATCCGTCAGAAATGATAAGTGTCTCCGCTTTTCTCCATTTTCAAAATTTTCGCTCGGAAGAATGACCAGATAATGGAGTCATGTAAAAACTTAGCTTTACGATTAAGTCAGTACTCTGTACAGGAAATTGGCGTGAAATGATTGGAGACACGTGCCAAAGCTATCTGCATTTTCAAAGCGAAAGCATCTTGCAAGCAATTTTTCACGCTTAAAACTGAGTACAATTCTTGCTTATATTCAAGCTAAATTTTCGCCGAAATAAATTTATCGCGAAATCGAAAACAGTATTAAGCTTTAGATGGCTCAGCTGAGGAAGCTTTTTGCAAAGATTTCTAAATCTTTTGCCTGAAATTATTGCATTTTTGGACACATTGGGAGAAAAACATGAACAATTGGAAGATCCAGTATGGGTAAATAAATTAGCATTTCTTACGGATTTTATGGGGCGTTACAGCTCGATTAATTTACAATTACAAGGAAAAGGGAAATATTGCTGACTTGTTGAGTTCGGTAAGGCAATCCGCACACGGGTCGTGGAGCTATCGTCGTAGATGCGATATTTCTACGCTTGGTCGTCACAACCTATGTAAATCAATGGGTGACCGCTAACGGAGCGTTAGCCTATCGTGAAGAGTGAGAAGCGTAGTCGGTTCACGTTGAGTGCGTCTCAAGCGTTGTGCATTGCAGGCCTCAAGTCGAATGACTAGTCGTTTCTGCAAGCGCGATGGATGACGGCAACGTACAATTCGTGGGGGAGGTGGGAAAATGCCCCGAATTGTATGATTTTACGACGCATACTGACATTTTCTTGACGACCCGTGTGCGGACATGATACGAGGATGACGACACTCGTTTTCTCGCGAGCTTCACAAGTGTCAAACGCATCTCTCACGTATCGCATGGCTAACGACCAGTGTGCGGAGTGCCTAAATGTTTTTTAAATAAAATTAAAACTTTGCTTCACAATTAAATGGGCAAAATTTTAAAATATTTTCCATATTTAGAATAACATATTCAACTTACTGGTGAATGTAAAATACAAAAGCTGAAAGACATCCTTCAGTTGGCGAAAAAGTCCAGGGCCTTCGATGAGCGCTTGGACTGAATTTTTTTCTCCTGGCCCATTTATCTGGTATCACTATGGACCAATCGGTAGCCTAGGTAACCTAACCTACTGGTGAATGTAAAATTGAAATGTTTTGTTCTCAACTGGAAAATTTTAATCAAGAATTCGAGAGACGATTTGCAAATCTCAATAACCTTCAACCGATTTTTGAGTTTATTTCACTTCCTTTTGGAGAATTCGAAAAGGAGGATATTTCATCAAATCTAGCTCATAACTGACAATTGAATTCATCGGATCTAGAGTTAGACATTTTAACAATAGCGCGTGCAAATTAAAATTATTTTTGGATTTTATTACCATAAAAAATATTCATTATGGATATTGGTGACAATGAGGATATTTGCATTTTTTTTTCGTTACCAGTTATGTATGTGAAGCAACGTTTTCTCAAATTAAAAACATCGAATCGTAACTTAGTAGTTCTCTAACTGATAACCACTTAATGGCATCTATTCGATTGTGCATCAGTGCTTACAAGCCTAACTCTAAAATACTTTTTGATGAAATGGAGAGTCACGCATATACATCAAAAATTAATCCAAAATATTTATTAATAAATTACATTGCACAAAGTAGTAAATACAATGTATTTAATATATTAATATCAATAAAGACCTTAATTAAATTTTTATTTATTTTGAATTTGACCCGTTGTCGAAGTCGATCGCGCATAATACCAGTATTAAGTTTGCCCACCCCTGGTCCAGACTGTAGAGGCAGTGGCTTCGTTGAATAAGTAAGGAGGTTTTTTTATGGGAATCAGCTGCGAAGTGGCTGGCGTAATAAACAACAATTGTAATTACCGCAGCCATTCTACCCTACTAAGCGCAAAAGCAGTATCTAAAAACAAATTGAAAAAATGATTTTTGTAACATTAGAAAGCTTAAAACAATACGCATCTAATGAACTAGTCTTTTTAATGGTATCTTATTTAAAACATATGGAAAACACCTTAAGAACATTTTCTAAATCTTAGTACCCGATATATCCAAGAGCGGAAGACCGCTGATCGAGAAAAGTGGAGTAAAGAGAATCCTCCACCAGCTCCAAACGAACCCAGTTCTTCGTCGCCTATTTCAATTTTACCTTAAATCACTAAGGGAATTAGTGGTACATCAATATTACTACAGTGCGCGAAATAATTATAACATACAAACTATCACTAGGTAGTTCTCAGAAAATGAATCGTCTCACACTATTTGTGATGACTTCATATCATTTTTGCAAGCAAACACAATGTAACGGCACTTTAGGCTACTTGTTAATTTTTGTCGTAGTCAGCTGGTGTTTAATTTTGTTCAGAAGCCCAAATTACTAGTGCGAAATAAATATAGCGGACAGTTGTACGTGAAGTATATTTTCTAGGTGTAAAATTAATAATTCGTCTAGATTTATAAGACTAGTTAGTTCACCAAGGTATACGCAGCCTACTAATGAAGATTAGCATTTACACGTGCAGTTTTTAATTCGTAATTTTTAAAATTACAGTTCGAATCAATAAAAATGCCAAGGGGGACAACATTGACTGCTGAAGAGCGGGCTAAAATTTTAGCTTACAGGAATTGCAGGACAACAATCAGAAGAATAGCTGAAATGTTGAACTGGGACAAAAGTACGGTGAATAATTTCTTGAAAAATCCCGAAAATTATGCTTAAACCAAGAGATCAGGTCGTCCGTCTCAAGTCAGTGAGCGGTCTAAAAGAGAGATAAAACGGCTGGCGGTTAATAAAAAGCTAAGTCCCTCACAAATACGGTTTCAATTGAATCTTCCCCTCACTACGCGAAGGATTCAGCAGATTTTGAAGAATAATGAAACTGTTAAATATGGAAAACGCTTGTAAATACCAATGCTTCTGCCACGTCATAAATCTGCACGTTAAGAATTTGCTGAACGGTATAAATTTTGGACAAATGAATGGGATTCTGTCATATTTAGTGATGAAAAAAACTCAATTTAAACGGGTCTGATGGCTGCCATGGATATTAGAGAGATGTCCGTAAAGAACGGGAAACGTGTCATAGAAGGAACTTACAAGGAGGTTCCCTTATGATATGGGCTGCCTTTGGCTCTCGGGGAAAGTCTGAAATTTGTTTTATTTACCATAAAATGAACTCAGCTAAGTATGTTGAACTCTTGGACGACGTGCTTATCACTTTTGCAGAGGATTTATGGAGAGACGAAAGACATTTCAGAAAGACAACGCACCTATACACTCTGCGACATTCACGAAACTTTTTTTTGAGTCCCGAAATGTACCGCTATTAAAGTGGCCTGCTATAAGCCCTGATTTGAACCCCATGGAAAATCTATGGGGTATCTTATCACAACAAGTCTATTCACAAGGTCGTCAGTTTGACACCATATTAGAGCTAAAAACGGCCATTATAAAGGAATGGAATCAAATTGGAACATCTGTTCTTCAATCCCTTATTAATTACATGCCCCGTCGTTTATGCAAAGTGATACAAAATAAGGGAAGCCCTATAGATTATTAAGATTTCTTTTGGTGTTAATTATTGTTTTTAATTTTTGAAATAAAATACTTACAAACATTTTTATGTGATTTGTCCGTTATAATTATTTCGTTTATGAATTTGAAATATTGTATCTTCCTGGCTACAAAAAATTAAATAGTTGAAGGTATAATCCGCTGTTGGTTTGTTATCATTGCATGAAACATAAAACTAAATTTTCATTTTATGAATCAGTATCTAGAAAATAATTTTCGCGATATTCTCTTTGTCCGATATAATTATTTCGCGCACTGTACTTTTCCAAAACTTCAATTATCTCGAAACTCGCTTTCATTGAGATCCCGCTTTTGCGCTTAGTAGGGCAGCACTAGTTCGCTCCTGCGGTATTTTTACAATCCGTTGACTTTTCACCTCTTTTCAATTTTTTTGGTTACTGGGTAGCTTCGATTGTTAGTTGAAGGACCTGTCGATTTGTAGCTTACGCAATAAAACTGCATCGGAGACATCGTGAACAACGTAATACTTACCTGTGTGAATTTGGTTATATTTGACACAATATGCCCACAGCCTTGACAAGTAAAGCACTGTGTAACATTGCTCTTCTGCAGTCGTTCCCATTGAGTCCGCTGGTGCAAAAGGTACTTGACGCTAAGAGCTATACCTAGAGCGAGCTAGGCTAGAAAAACTCGTAAATTTCGAGAGTGGGTGGTAGAGAAACGCTTAATATAATCTCCTCGCTAGTATGAAAGCTACTTGTGGAGTTTCCGCTACGGAGCCTTTGAGTACGATGACTTTTTAATTGCCATATTTGGCAATCTGTCCTAGTACCGTTTGCGAAGCACTTTTTTGAAAACTTTTGGTTAAGCTTCATTTAAAAGTGAAGCTAATAGAATCAATGGTTCATTTTATGGAAATTAAACTTATACTTCCTAAAGTATAATTAGAAGAGCGCAAAACTTGCAAACACATATGCATAGATTATACTTATAGATTATACACATCCAGTTATCTGAATTAGAGTGTGAAATTAGATAAAACTATTTATTCGCATAAAAAGGCCGAATTTCATGAGCCATCTCTCGAAACTGAAAAAAAGACAAATGCTTGAAAAAATATGCGAAAACAACACACAAAAACGAAAACCACAGATTAAATTATTTCAAAGTAACAAAACTGATTAGCTATTAGATTTAATAACTCAAAACTTGAAATATTATCACTAAGATTCGAAAAAACTATGCAACAAAATTTAATTTAAAAAAAATACAATAAATTAATAATAGTTTTTTTTTAAAAGCTCTTTCTACGAAGGGACGAATGGTTTAGTAGATCATTAAAATCAAAAATAAATAAAGAGGAAATAAAATAAAAAAAAATTAATAAAAAAATAAATAATGAGAATAACAATAAGTCCAAGAAAATATTGTGGAGCTGTTGCGAACATTTTCGAGGGCTTAATAATAATTAATAAACGATTTTATGTTACATTCAATTTTATATTTATATATATTATTCTTAGATACTCAAATCTATTAATTAAGTATTACGAAAAATATAATAATAACTGGATTGTTAATCAAACTTTTTTGGCCTTCTTATCGGGTAAAAGCCCGTGAACACTTTACTTTTTTCAAGGTTCACGATGACCTGGCTGGATGGCCTAACTTCTAATTGGTGCACCTCTAAAGGGAGGGGCTTCGGCGTCTTATTTTTTAGGCCAAACACCATCGGCGGTTAAAGCCCCAACACCATCCGGAGCCAGAGGCTGTCAGTCTCGGCTCGATCGACCTCTCGGATGAAGCTAATTTTCCCCTACACATGTTTTTACTAATGTTCGAAGAACATTAGTATTAAAATCGATTCGGCCGAAAATTCATGTTTCCATATATATGTATATATATATATATATATATATATATATATATATATATATATATATATATATATATATATATATATATCATCAAAAAATTTCAGTGAGATAATCTCGGGAACGCGCCATCTGATTGAGCTGAAACTTTCAGGATACATTGGTGTATATGCAGAATAGGTCCAGGTCTCACTAAATGTCAGTTATTGTCAAACTTTTGGCGCCGGCGGCCATTTAAGTGATATTTTTAACATACCTATTATTTCGTACACAAATAATTTTCGCTATTCAATCATTATCACATTTTCAGGACATATTTGTATTATTTATTTGTAGATTTGTGTGGCATTTTATGAGCGTGCTGGCAACCCTGTAGCTAGGGCAGGCACTGAAAGTGAAAACCTCCAAATCATCGTCTCTCTTGAAAAAATGCCGCTTTTTCAAAAAAAAGCCACTCATATGTAAATCTTATCCTTTGTTTACATAGACAACAAAAAAAAATGTGATATGGTATAACGGACACGCCTGGTAACCCTTGACTAATTTACCTATATTTTTAGCATCAAAAACTTCTGTTCACGGAAACTTACGATCCGATGAGCAGAATTAATTGAAATTTGCAGAATGTATTGGTCCTAAATAGGACCAGGTCTGATAGAAGTGATTTTGAAACGCAGGCGATTCTGTGCCAGTGGTGCCATCTTGAAAAATCACTAAAAAAGATAACTGCTTTTAGCCCTATAAATTCTGATTGAATCGTTCGATTTTAACGAAATTCATGCAGTAGCTGGACATTACTTCAAACCACGTTTGGTAGAAATTTGGTCTCAAAATTCGGTTGGACCTGCCAGTTATGATAATTTTGGTGTCTTAAATTTGAAAAAATAAATTTGGAAGGGATAACATTCAAACCATCGAATATTCAAAAAAATGTTCGTTTCTTACAATAAAACCAATCTGTATACAAATATTATGTTTTATCTACACGTTCAAAGTAAAACTTTGAAAATTTAATGTCGGACAAAAACGGTAACCCTCTCCCAGTTAACCTATATTTTTAGCATCAAAAACTTCTGTTCACGGGAACTCACGAACCAATAATCAGATACAGCTGAAATTTACAGAACGCATTGGACTTAAGTAGGACCAGGTCTGATAGAAGCGATTTTGAATTGTGGGCAAGTCTGTGCCAGTGGTGCCATCTTGAAAAATTTCAAAGAAAAAAAAACTGCTTTTTGCCCTATGAAATGTGAACAAGTTACCAGATTTTCATGATTTTCAATTGACACAGTAGCTGCACCTTACTCTAATCTCTGTTTGATGAAAATTTGGTTGAAAAATTTGATTGGTGCTGCCAGCTATGGTAATTTTTGTGTCTTTGGTTTTGAAAATTCACTCAGGAAAATAAAACGTTTTGCTCTACAGCTTCCAGTGCAGTCATGAAATCAATACGAATTTCATACAATTAATGAAACCTATCATAAACATTATTCAAGCCAAATTTGATTGAAAAGCCACTATAGGGTTGCCAGCTATTTTTGGTTTTGTGTTTAATTGCAATATCTTTATTAAGCGGTTTGATCGTAGAATTTTCAAATGGTAATAATACTGTAGTGACAATAAACAGCAAATATTAAGTTTTCGATTATTTGAAAAAACTCGCTGCAGGTAACCCTAAATTTCTTTATACTCTTATAACTTCGAATGTAATATAACAACGTGAAGCAGATGTGATATATTCTTGGCTTTGATACTGTCAGAAGGTTGCCTGCACGAGTCGGTTGTGCTACTTTTGTATCAATAAATGCTTACAGTTAGTATTCATACCGTAAACATTTACAATGAAAATAAATAACCAATGTTTCAATTCCCAAAGTTCTGCAAATTTTTCGGATCGCAGCCCCAAACACCAACTTCAGTTACAGTGCTGCATGTACTGAGCATTTTCTTCATTGATGTTATATGAGATGCTGCTTTCAAAATTATGTGAAATAAGCAACTGATAACGAATATAATTAACCCGTGTTTTGCTCTCATAAACGTTGAAATTCATGCCAGTGGTAATATCTGAAACCTTCCACCATATGAGTTATAATGCATTCTTGAGACCAAAGTAAAACGTGGCATTTGAAACAGTTTGGCCGTAATAAGCAGCTCATGTGGTGGAATATGCACTCCAAACCTGCACGATTCTTCTACTGTTCTTCGAACATTCGTGTTTCTAGCGATTCAGGTGCGCTAGAGTTTTTTCGTTTTAAGTTCAGGTCTTTTTTTTGCTAGCTACGTGCTTTATTACATCCCGGCTGGGTCTGTTTGACAGCCCATGCCAGATAGTTGTTTCCGATCGTTCACGGACAAAAGCCCTTCTTCACTTATTTTTAGTTTATGTAGTGGCTATTATTTGTTTCATGACGGATGAAATAATACGAAGCGACTCATGTTGTTTCGGAGCATATCCACCCCAGTGTTTTGACGACCCACCCTAGTTGCAGAGAGTTAGCAAAGCGATAGTAAAAAGTGGGGTTGGATAGAAGGGGGCTCCGCTAATACGGACGAGAGGCCTTCACGGCCATTTGCAGGGCACCCTGTTCCAGGGGCAATAAATTTGTTTTGTTTTTCTTGCCCTTATCGATGGTTGTTGCCATCCAAATCACTTCGACTCTTTCAGCTGGACCTTAGTTCAGTTTAGGAGCCCTCTTAAGCTCTTCTTATTCTTCCAATTGCTGGTGTTGCAGATCTTAATGAAATACTCTGATAAATTACAATATCCACAAAATCTAAAACCCAATTATTTGCTCTAAAAATAAGTTAAAATTAAAACATACAAAAATATGAGCAATGTCCATAATAATTTGGCAGCCCATTGTACTTGATATTTAATAATTATCAATTTAATCATTTTTCTTTTAACTTCTTTTCAAATTTTTCAAAAACACTCTATTCACTAGCTCAACCTCCCGACAATGATAAGCACTTTTTCATAGCTTCAATAATGTAATCAAAATTGAGGAGCAAATATCAAGTTGCCTTTGAATTTCAATCAAAATCTTTATTTTGCTCCTTCCATCATTCGTCTTTTCAGCATCGTTTCAAATTCTCTTTTTCTCGCCTTTCCTTCAATCTGCTTTTGACACTGTTGCATATCTTTTAAATGATGCCCTTTATCTTTCAATTTATCGTAATGTGACCCGACCACTTTTCCGTTCGTTGTAATACAATTTCATGCCAATTGAACGCCTCCTTTTATCACTTCGGCACAATATTATTACCAATAAAGCTTGGGGATACGCAAGGCGGGTTTATGGACGTTTCTTTTCAAAAAAAGGAAAATCACAGCGCAACTTACTCGATAGGTATTACTTCAATTTTATCATACACATAAAAGTGCAGGGCACAGTAGAATGAATTTGGATGAGCTTTCGCAGGAAAAATAATTGATTAGAGTGAATATCAATAAAAATTTAATTAGGCCTAAACTGAAGCGTAAGAGTAGACAGGTTACAGGCTGATTTATATGCAATATTTGTTCGTATTATTTACTGCATCGGAAACAACGTGTGAAATACATATTTTCCAGGAGATTAAAGACTATGGCATGCAAAACATAGAGCAAAACATATTACACAACGTTTTGAAACTATCTTAATTTGCACATGGCATTTCTTGTTTTTGAATCTAACTGTTCGAAAGAGGCGGCCACGGAAATTTACCTCCACATCGAATTTAAACGTTTCGCTTATCTCGTTCAGTTTGCAAAGTGGTGAATTTTACAGCAAACTAGTGCTTCTCCACTCAAAAACAATTTATTCTGCCATCGTTTCAGAATAAATGACCATAATACCTTCTCGCAGCAAAGCCAAAAAGTGAACAGCATAACTTTTCAAACGCTATTCCCTCCGCCTCTACAATTCAGTCGAACGATTACATCTACAACGTCGACAAAGGCGAGCGTAGGAACCAATTACAGCCTCCAGTTTACTCTTATCGAGATAATTTTCCACGCTGAACGAATATAAATTTCCATCTAGGCTAAATACTAAATAAGGTTTCTTCCATTTGTCTGCCTCGTGCGGTTTTCACAACCGATGAGTCTCCATACAAGCCCCGATAATGAAAGCCAAAAATATCGAAGTAAATTATTTTCTCGGAACGAAACATGACTCTCCTTTGCGGCTCTCACCAGTTTCCAGGAGTAAGCACTTCGAGCTCCGTTCGCCACGCAAATAAATCACTTGCAACGAGATATCTGCCCGCTTCCTTCTCATAATCGGACAAACTTGTTAGAGAACGATTTCGACGATATATTGGCAAATATTTTTGCCATTAGACTCGTTCTGGGCTTGGGAATCTTTTTAAGTTAGAAACTTTACTTTGATTACTCGGATTACTATTTAATCCGATCTCCTGGATCAAATAGCAGTTTCAAACGTATCTGCTCAGATTTATTCGAAGGATTTTGTAGACATACGTTGTCTCGATTCTGCAACATGATGTTCGTATGGGTCGGGAGAGATGAACGCAATAGAGTGAGTTTAATGACCTCCACTGGGTTTTTAATGTATCACATGACCACAAAAAAGTGTAGGTAAGTAGCGCCTAAGAGTATATGAAACTTTAGTTTGGTGTCAGCCTGCTCTTCGATAAAAAGTTAATGAGGGTGGACTAAGCTGTTTGAGCCGTAGAAGCTACTTTCTACTGAGTAGAAAAGATATCCGGATAATCGATTTCCTGCTTTCCAATAAGTAACTTGATCAGTAAAATGTGATTTTATTTGGTGTGGTGAGCTTAGCGTATATCTGCTTCATACACAGAATTTTTTGACATGATACTCTTGATGGTGTTGAGATTTCTTCATCATTTCCTTTGAGGACGCCCAAAAACTCATTACGTTTAAGTTCATCATAAGAGAGGTTTCCAGTGAGACAAGGCATTTCGATGATAGGCGAAATGTTTCCTTTAATAGCTGTTGTGTTAGAAGCGAAATACTTAGATTCAATTTAGTGCATCTAGGGCTGGTTTTTACTTAACTAAATTATTTACTTACTTGAACCGACATTTTCAGTGTTCAAATACTAAGTAGATTTTTACTAATGTTCGAAGAACATATATATATATATATATATATATATATATATATATATATATATATATATATATATATATATATATATATATATATATATATATATATATATATATATATATATATATATATATATATATATATATATATCATAAAAAAATTTCGGTGAAAAAATCTCAGGACCGCACCATCCGATTGAACTGAAATTTTCAGGATACATTGGTGTATATGCAGAATAGTGCCAGGTCTCACAAAAACTTAAAAATCGTTAACTTTTGAACTATTTTAGTGAAATTTTTAATATACCTATTATTCCGTCCACAAATTACTTTTGCAAAAATTAAATTAGCGAAATGAATTTCGAACGTGTGTTAAATGTGAATCGGATAAAGTTTTGGAATTGTTTAACACCATGTGTGCGCTAGGTGCCTAAAAAGAGATCGGGAAAATTTAAACATTTTTAAATTGCGGTAACTTTTGACAGAGCTTTCAAATCATTATGAAAGTTTGAGGACATATTGATACTTTTTAGTTGTAAATTTGTAATGCTTTTAATGAGCGTGTTGGCAACCCTGTAGCTAGAATAGGCGCTAAAAGTGAAAACTTTTTCGGGCAGTTATGTGTCATCTTGAAAAATCACGTAGAAAGATAACTGCTTTTAGCCCTATAAATTCTGATTCAGTCATTCGATTTTGACGAAATTTGAAGCCACGTTTGGTAGAAATTTGGTTGAAAAATTCGGTTGGAGCTGCCAGCTATGGTAATTTTGGTATCTTCAATTTTGAAAATTCACTCAGGGAAATACTGCTCTTTGCCCTATAGCTTCCAGTGCAGTCATGGAAACATAACGAAATTCAAATGACCAAATAAGCTTGTTGTAGGCAATATTAAGTAGAAATCTAGTTGGAAAAACAATGATGTAAGCAATTTTATCAGAGAAGTTTCAAATCGTAGTGACCTTGTAGTGAAAATAAACATCAAATATTAAGATCTAGAAAATTTGAAAACTTTTGCGAATTGTAGCCCTTAATTTCTTGGTATCCCTACAACTTCCAATGCAGTGATCGGATCGATACAAAACTCGCAGAGCAGATGCAGGCTTCAATGTAAGGCAGATGTGACATATTTTTCGCTTCGGTGCTAGCGATTGATTTGCAATGAGCATAAGTAAACAAATTATAAATTTTCGAAGGTCTGGACATTCTTGGGATGGCAGCCCCAAGCACCTTTCTATCGCTGTAACTTTCGATAAGGTCATCGAAATTAAAATAAGCTTAGGGTATATTATTACTTAGGGTGTATTAGTCTTAAGTAGGAAAAGTACCTAGTGGTAGAATACACACTCAAAATCTGCACAAATCCGCTACTGTTATTCGAACATTAGTGTTTCTAGCGGTTCTTATGCGCTTGAGTTTTTAATAAATAAAAGCATCTACTTGAAAACTTCAAAGGTTAAGTAAACATTTTCGTATTCAAAGTAAACATAAAGAGTTCTGAACCGTCACTATCGTTTTTAGTTTAAATATTTTTTATTCAAATGCTGCATCCATTGAGTACTTTAGCATAAAATAAATGTTGTGGGGCTATAGGTAGCAAATAAATTAAAATGTAATCATGTGCATGAAATTCAGAATGTGGAGAAATTTGCGGAGCTATAAAACCACTATTTCAACTCAATTGACTCGACACGGATCCAGTTGTTATAAACTTCAGTTTAAATATTGGAATATTACGCTAAAAATTTGATTGATACTCAACGCACCGTTACTGTTAGTATACTAACAAGATAGCTTAATCAATCGAATGATGATCTGTCGAGATTCTTTGTTGAAATTTGTAAGCGAATTGCTAGTTTGAAAAGTGAAATTGAGAAAGATGAAGCTCTACGAATTTTTGTCCCTTATTGAAGATCGTGATCGATCATTAAATTATTTATTTAGTCATAACGTGTTAAGGAGCGAAATTATTTGTTGCGAATGTGTTTCAATGATTTAACTGAATCATTACAATCTGATTACACGTACATTTATTATAGGACTGTGAGAAACCAAAAAAATAGAGTGCCGTGTAATTGGAAAAACGCATAGAATTACAAACTATATGCAGGATTATTGCGTATTCCATTTATTACCGCCCACCTCATCGGAAGAAAATCATAGCATATAAAAATAGTATATGCATAAAAATACGAGACAAACTAAAAAAATCTATAAATCAATTCAAAACTAACAAATAATTAAATTAGTTACAAATAAATAAATAAATTTGTTACAAATAGAAAACAAATAAAGTAATAAATAAATGAAAACTAAATAAGTGAATAACAGTTAAATACCAAATTTACAAAATGTTTACAAATTAAATATGCATATATTTTAGTATGGTGGGGAAAGAGGGAGAATATGAATAATCTTCTCGACGCAAGGGGTCACAAGTTAATACATTTAAAACAATATACGTATGGTGGTAGATTACTGAAATCATAAGGATTGAAAACATCTCTCAGAGCGAAAAGTTAAAACTGCTTCTGAACAGACTCAAATCTCTAGCTGTGATTTTGGGAAGTTCCTGATAGTGCTCGCATATTCAAGAAGAGGACGCAACAGTGAAATATATAAGGATTTAGTAACCCAGAGATTCTTAAACTCTTTGGCTCGTTGCTTAACGAAGCCAAGTTGCTTACTTGCTCAGGAAAGCACTCTACCGTAGTTTAGTTTGAAGCGGAGCTTTTATGTAGGATGATACCGAGGTATAATATTTTGTCAACCCTACTGAGTGCTGTGTTGCTGAGGTGGTACGTATAATGAACGCGTGCAATTTTGCGAGAGAAGCTGATTGTGTGGCACTTGGCCATGTTAAAGGAGCTTGTTCGACGAGCACCAATGGTCTAAGGAGTTCAGTTTAGACTGAAAAAAAGGTAGTGTCAGATGGTGACTTGCCTACTGATCTACCACTTTGAAGTCGTCCGCATATAGTAAATGAGGAATGTTAGATAAAACCTCCGATATGTCAGATATAAAAATATTAAAGAGAAAAGGGCCAAGATGACTTCCTTGAGGTACACCGGATTTAACGTTGACTTTCTCAGAAATAAGACCTTGAAATTTCACGAATTGAAAGCGATCGTGAAGGTAGGAGCCAAGCCACTTTAGTAAAGATCATACAATTCCGGATTGTTTCAGCATGAGGATCAAAATGGAGTGATCAACTCGGTCATATGTTTTGCTAACGTTTAAATAAACTACGTCAATTTGACCACCTTTCTCCATTTTGCATAAAACATCCGAAACAAGCACCATACGATTAGTTGTAGTAGAACGATCTTTTGTAAATTCATGCAGCTGCTCGTTCAGTCAAGCGTCGACCAGAGAGGAAAATTTTCAGTAGATGATTTTTTGAAATAGTTTAGGAATTGCTTGAGAATGTTGAAAAGTCTGAGAATGGCGATACATCTATAATTTTGAATAAAACGTCTTGTACAAAAAAAAATTTCAATACGATAGAAATAACCAAAAGAAGAGAGAATTATTGAATATAGTATGAAGGGGCGAGATCAGTTGTTTTACACACTTGATCAGAAAACTAGGTGAGTGGAAGTCAAGTCCAGGATCCTTGTTACTGCCAAGCTCCATAATAGCTGTAAATATTTCATTCCTCGGTATGGTCATATCCTCAGCAAAATTTGTTTGAGTCGCACCAAGGAAGGAATTGATACAATGTTGGGATGCTAACTGGACCAAAAATTTGTTGAAAATGTTTAGCAAAAAAGTTGCAGATCTCCTGATGAGAAGAAGATAACATCGAATTTTCAGTGAACATAGAAGAAGCGTGACCGGTTGTTTTCCGCTTCATATTAACGAAATAAAAAAATTTTTTGGGATCGCGTATGAAACTAAGTATAGAATTCATGAGCAATCAAACCGTATTCTTCTTTAATACGATGGCTAACGTTGACAATATGGATTTCGTATACAATCGAATTATTATAAGCACTTAACATGTTCCAATCTGTAGTGAAAAGTTCAACCGTAAGAGCGGAATGGTGAAGACTATTAGAGAAGAGATTCTCTGCGTCATTAGTTGGGCTAACCACTACATTGTCAGAAAGATTTGTAAAGATTAAGTCTAACCAATTACCATTTTGGTGCGGAGTCAGAACAACCTGCTGCGAATCATGGCCATACAACGTACTCTCAAAATCACCCAAGAATATAATTTTATCCTCAGCACTACGTAAAGCCATTAAAGAAGATATTTGCTTGCAGATATAATTGTACACTGATACGTCAGATCTCGGTGGGACGTAAAATAAACCAATATAAATTGAGGTTTTGTCAATTGAAACGCGGATAAATATATGCTGAAACAATTTGTGCTAGGTGGTGTTTACAAGTTCACTTGAGTGAGTGTTCTTAGCTGCGGGTAAGACACCACTACCTCTTGACTGACCAGTGGAAACATAGTTTCGGTCTTTTCTTAAGATTGTCCAAGTACTGTCAATGATTTCTTCATTAATATGGAAGTCATTTGATCATGTTTCAGTGAAGGCAAGCTCATTGAAACGGCAGGATTTGGTGTCAAAAAGGAGTTTATTTATTTTACTCCTCGTACCACCGCAATCGTGGTAAAATATTCTGGGGCTTTTGAGTGAGGATATCTTGTTAAGAGCGATACCCGATCCGGTTATAGGGTTTACGTAAAGAATTTTTTACCGAGGTAGTATTAGTAGAAGTCGTAACAAGAGCAGTGCCAATAGTTGATGTTCTATTGGATGAATTCGAATTACGAGTTACATTTGAGTCAAAACATACCTTACAGTGGTACGAAGTCTGAAAAGAAGAGGAGGCTCGAGCTCATCATGATTTAAGTCGCAGCTTTTGATTTTTGAGGTATGTCGCAGCCAGTCATCTTCGACCAATAAGTCCCAAATTTAGAAACTGTTTTATGATAATCTTTTTTTATAAGATTCAGATGGAGTTTTTTGTTAGATAACAGTTATGTGATTCTCGATGGAAGCGGAAAATTCCTTGAAAGGAGAGGTTGCGGCATCATTGGTAGACTTAATCGACATTATCAAGTTTGAAATATTGTTATTCTGTGCACTCAGTAGTTCCTCGTGAAGTGATATTTCAAGCAAAGGCCCACAAGAATTGGATGGGTCTGGTTCTGCCGACAGTTTTGTATGGGACTTTACTTTACTCTTTAGTTTATTAACAATCAAATTTTGGTTGAAGAGTAAATTGGTAGAGATCTTATTTGAAAATAGATCAATCTTGGCAGTCAATGCAGCAGCTGTTATTTTATTTTCAAGCATTTTAAACAGATCGCTATCCTTCGCTTGGCATTTAGAGTTGGATGTGCTTAATGTGCTGCTTGATGAACTAAATTGGGCCATGATGTGACAGCTGCTCTGTCTGAATTTCTTTTGCTGGCATTAGAAACAGCATCTTGGGTAGCTTTAAAACTTTTCATGTGTCTTGTGATTTTGTTGTGAATTTCGTTGCTGAGTTTCGGTTGTGCATGTAGTCTCGAAAGCATACAATTTTTTTTCTTCATTAAGATTCCCGATGTAGCTTGTTAAGTTATTATACATACTCTGCATGATTTTTTTTTGTATGGTGGCAGTCAGCCTCAGTGCACCCATGCAAGCACCGTGCAGTTTTTAGTTGGAAAATGCCTTGCATTTGAAAAGTTTTTGGGTATTATCGAAGGCTATGCAGTTATCAAGGCTATATTTGTAACTCGTATTCATTAGATGATTTAGGTGACACAAAAAGAGTTGATTCACATTTTAAAAAACCGCGCTTTTTTTTTGCTAGTTCTGATGTTTCGAAGGTTGCTGGCGATGACACTACTCAACGATGTTTAGATAAATCTCGATGTTATGAAAATAGTATAGAGTTCAGATATTAAGCTCTCGAGGAAAGCAACAAAAAGCCGGACGAGTCGAGGATCGAACCCAGGGTGCTAGTATGATAGTCCCGAAACCTTGACTGCAGTTGTTTTGTAAGTGGTGACGCAATAAAAGCAATATCATCAACATTAACACTCTGTTCACAATCTCAATTATCAAAAGTTTAAATTCCAGGATATATATATAAAATTTTTTTATTTTGATTTTAGGTGGACAGTAGGTCTCAACGGATTGGTGGATCCAATCATACAGTCCAAATTGGTGAAGCCATCCTTGGTCGGAGGAAATATCATCAAAAAAATTCGGAAAAACTTACCCTCCACCTACCCTCTCCAGTTTTGAATATTCAGAAAATATTGACGATACGAGGTTCAAAATTTTCAATTACTTGAAGCGTGAAAACTATGTGAAGTTATGATTTCCGTTCCTAACAGTTATACATATTCTCGTTCAGTATGTTAAACTATATAACATACTAAATTTTCAAGATCATTGGAGGTGTGTTCCGTTAATTGCATAATTACCGTTGTTTCATTGTGAGCGAATGAATGTTCTTTGCCTCTGATTCAGCTCAGGTTCTAACAACTAAGCTATGTGAATTTGATGTATGGTAATCGGAATTGAGTTAATTACATTACATGTTTGAAACTTGGTTTTTGCGCATTAAGATTTATAAGATCTAAGCTTTTTGGATATTTTATCACTGTTAATTATCATTCTATGATTAACATTGGATATAATTATATATATCTTCTTATATCATGAAATCTTCTACATTGTATATTTTGTTCACTTCAGCCTATGAGAAATCTGTCACTATATGTTAACTAGACAACTACTAACCTCCATCGCCCTGGCTATTTTCCAACTTTAACATCCTTATAATTTATGTATTTCAAACAAGTATAAAATAACTCATAAGCCTTTCTCACGTCTAGTATTAATTTTGTTTTACTAATTTTCAAGGCAATAACTATTTCCCACACTGGGCGCCAAAATGCCCTTCGATGTATATCAATAAAACCTGAAAATAACTTTAGATAACATGTTCAGAGCTTTACTTCAGAAGATTTCGGGACCGTAAGAGAAGCTATTTGAATCAAAGCTACTGTTTTCTGATGAACATAGATGACCGCATAAATTTGTGCCAATGGAAACATGTATGTATGCATGTCATTAAAAATTATTCAAGGCAGTTGTAGATGTCTTTTTTAAGGGAGTTTATTTTAAGACATAGATGTTTCATCATTTGCAAGATGTATTTCTTTATTTTCCTCTGCGTGGAAATAGTTTCCATGAAGTTTGATAGTAAACAATGAAAATCTAATAAATTTCAGATGAAAGCATGGTGGGTATTGATTAGGATTGCATGTATGTACCTAGTCAAGTCATACATACTGGTACACAACTGAACGCACTCATTACGAATGCAACACTGGGTGCATCCATTTCGTATTGATTGACAGTTGACATTTATGCTTTATTGCGACGTAAAAAGTTTTTGACATCAATTGTTTACAATCATGGAATGGGGCGTTATCGAAAATCGTATTGTTGTAGTTGGCCTACTACAATGCAACATGGAAAAAGGCGATATCTTTAGGACGTTGCGACCGCTTGGAATCACTCGCAATTTTGTGTATCGTGCTGTGAAGTTGTTTGAGGATACTGGTGGAGTACGAGATCATCAAAGATCCAGCCGTCCACGCACTGTGAGAGCTCCGAAAGCGATCAAAGCCGTGAAGAAACGAATCAACCGAAAACCGGTGCGAAAACAGAAAATCTTGTCGCGCAAAGCAAAGCAAATTTCGCTAAAATCTATGTTTCGCATTATCAAAGAAGATTTTGGACTCAGTGCGTACAAGTGACACACTGGATACCTGCTCACGGCCGCATTGAAGGAAAAACGCAAGCGAAAATCGAAGAACGCTCAAAAACAAATTCTGTTTACTGACGAGAAAATCTTCACTGTAGAAGAATTGTTCAATAAATAGAACGGTCGTGTGTATGCTCGGTCATCCAGAGAAGCATCCCAACTCATCCCGCGGGTTCAAAGAGTCCAACATCTCGTATCTGTAATGGTATGTTGGGTAGTGAACTACGATGGCGTTACCGAGCTCCATTTTTGCGAGAAAAGAGTGAAAACATCGGCCAAAGTGTATCAATCGACCGTCTTGGAACCTATTGTGAAGCCTCTCAACAAATCAATATTCGCCAACAAGCCGTGGACTTTCCAGCAAGACTCTGCTCCAGCCCAAAAAGCAAAAGCGACTCAACTGTGGCTCAAAAACAACATTCCGCACTTCATATCAACGGATGGTTGGCCAGCTGGTAGTCCAGACCTCAACCCATTGGATTACAAGTTGTGGTCCGTATTGGAGGGCACAGCTTGCTCTACTCGACACCCCAAATATTGAGTCGTTGAAACGAGCCCTTGTCCGTGCAGTGGACAATTTCCCCATGCATGAAGGGCGTCTCGCGATCGATGAGTGGCCAGATCGCCTCAAGTCGTGCTGGAAAGCAAATGGAAGTTATTTCGAATAAGTTATTCTAAGATTTGTAGCCATTGAGTAACCCAATAAAAACAACAACAAATTTTTTTTTTTTAAATGAACTCGTTTTTATTTGGCGTCCATTTTTCTGTGTACTAGTATTTATGACTTGACTAGGTGTACCATAATAATTGCCAAAAAATTATGCTACAGTTTCTGAGTTACTTATATCAGAAAATGAAATCAATTTCAATTTCAACATTGATATTTTCTACACCACTAAACTTATAATCCATAATTATATTTGCTACACCACTACACACATTACGTTAATTTCAATTTACCATACCGCTCCACAATCAGCGTCAATAACATGTACTCAAACATCCTCAGACAATCATGTTGACAACGATAAACCTTATCATGTCTGCGACAGAACATATTCTATCTTACATGCCTGAGCTCAAATTGAATCCGTCAAAAATTCAAACAAAATAAACGCCAGCTCCCCTCGGTGTTTGTTCACGTAGTCATATGCAAATGAGCAAAGAGCGGTAGATTGGTGCAAAGCTGCAAGATATTGCCTTAATTTCGTGTTGATAATGTTATCCATCAACGTTGACTAATATACTTGTCATCGTACACTTCGCTCTTCAGCTGCGAAAATGTGCTGATTCGCTTAACAACCGCGTAAATATGAAAACATCTCCCCAAATGTCTAACAGGGTTCTTTTGGCTTTGCCACAACATCCTCCCAGGATCTTTTTCATCTTAGTTTTCTCCACGGGGGCCGCCTGCCACTAATTCCTTCTATTAGTCATGTTGGCTTAACGCTCGTCGCAGAAACCTCGTCGTATTAGCATATTTACTCATCTTTATTGTCGAAAAATATTTAAATTATTATTTCACTGAGATTGCGCTGTCTTGTCAGTAATGCACGCTAGAAGCGTCTAACATGATCGGTAGCCACCCTGTGTTGATTTCAATGAAAATTTCAGTCAGCAGTCAATGGGGTTCTTTTTTTCTTTTTCCAGTCCTTTGAAATAACGACGACATGTGGAAAGAAGAACCTACCGGTATACGTAGGGTGGCTTTTTTCACGTGTCCCTGTCGACAGACAAGCACTCGCTGTGAAGTCTTACAGAAAAGCCAAATGACTTCAAAGAAAAGAAGTTGCGAAATATGACCAAAAAAAAGTTGCTGATACGAATACTGTTCTGGTAAAAAATCCTCATGACGTTTTAGGAATCAACGAATTAAATATAAATTTTAATTGAAACGTGATGTGAAATTTCAAAGAGTTAACCAAAGAATCAAGCACTTTTTTCAACGTGAATTTTGATTTGAAATTCCTCGATTTGACGGATTATATGGCTTATATCCAAAAGGATTTGATTTTTTAATTTTTTCCGAATAATCTACGTTGACAACCCTTACGCATTATTTAAGTTGAGCATGTCGCATTAATAAAACTACTCAGATGTGGTATTGTTTAACGAGGCCTCTTAACAGCACTCATGCTTCCATTGAAATTGCCAGTGAATGGCTGTTGCCGGCGGCGGTTGCTGGGATTACACAACAGCCATCACGACTTTTATATAAATACCAACCATTATTGTCTTCTTCTCCTTGAAACGCCCACGTTACTTCATTCCCGAATTATCGTGTTGACTCGCACGCTTGCGAGAAAATCGAATCAAGAAATTCAGAAGTAAAGATGAACAAGAGCTATACGAGCAGCATATCCTACAGTTCGGTAATAGGAAGAATGGGTGATTCCGCTCCGGAAGTAAGTTATGAAACAGTTCGAGAAATTATGCTAAGACCGGAAAAGCAAAAGTATGATAGTACTAATAAAAAATTAAGTTTGTTATCCCATCGAGAGATTCGGAAATTCGTGATGGGCAAGGACATTTCATTTACGATAGCTTTTGCCATTCTTGTGCTTTTGTTTTGATTGAATTTGGAAAAAGTGGTGTCCAGGAGAAAGTTTGCGCACGTGAGATGGTAGCCGATAAGATAATTATGGAAGTTCTATACAAGAAGGATGTTGTCATGGTATTTAGTGCACAGGGTTGGAAATAATAATATATGCTGTGCTATTTAAGCTTAGAAACGCTTTAACACATTGGTTGTATTTTTATTCGAAACATACAATTAATAGAATTAAAAATTAATACAATTAATATAGAGCATCTTGAATATCTTATAATAGAAAAATAGACAATAGATTCAAAAAAGAGACGAATTTATTTATTTATTTAGGGCCGGTTTCACAGTTCAAGTTTAAACCAAAGATTAGGTTTAAACTTGAGTTTAAACGAAAAACACGTTTCACAGTGGTTATTAAACTCAAGTTTTGGTTTAAACCTAGGATTAAGTTAAACTGTTTAAACTGTAGATTAGCATTTTTTGACAGTTCGTGTACTAATCGGGCCCGATTTTCAACTTTAAATTTCAATAAGTTAAGTTTTTTGAAAGAAATGTATTCAAACAGTGATGAAGATGCAAGTGATGAATGTGTTTCGATTGCCATGAATCATATGAGGAGGAAAATGATTGTTAGAACTCGTCTAAATCACTTCAACGATTGGGACGATGTTGATCTTCGCACTCGTTTCCGAATTTCGAAGCCATCCGCTTATATTCTGCTTGAATTTAGTGGATCGGACATAGAACATTCAACAAATTGGTAAGCGTACACTTATTATGTATGTGATTTCCTACATTTGCATCCTTTGAATAACCAGGAACAATGCTATGTCTCCAGATAGCATGTTGCTCCTAACATTACGGCTTTTTGCAACTGGCTGTATGTTAACCACCGTTAGGGACTTTTTCGGGGTTTCAAAGTCAACTGCGTGCAGGGTAGTGAAGAAAATGTCGAATTCCATTGCTATTTTGCGACCATTATTTATTAATTTGCCAGCAAATCAGGATGAAATAAAATGATCAAAATCTAAGTTTTTCGAGATAATAAAATTTCCGAATGTAATCGCTGCTATTGACTGCACCCATGTTAAAATTCTATCGCCAGGTATTTAAACATATTAAAATTGAGCTCAAAAAATAATAATAAAAATATAATTTTTGCGTTTAAGGAGGTAACAATGCGGAAGTTTTCCGAAATAAAAAAGTTTTTTTTTCATATAATGTGCAAACATTATGTGATGCCAACATGAAGATAATAGATACTGTTGCGCGTTGGCCAGCCTCCACACATGATTCAACAATATTCGATAACTCCAGAGTTTGCGCCCGGTTAAAAGCAAACGAATTTCCAAATACCTATGTTGTGGCAGACAGTAGCTATGCAAACCGCAAATATATGTTGACATGCCTGATGAGAGTTAACCAGGCTGAAGAAAATTTGTATAATGAAGCTCTTATCCGGACAAGGAATTGCATCGAAAGAAGCTATGGTGTCTGGAAAATACGATTTCCTACATTATCAATCGGTCTCAGATATTCACCGATTAAAAACCAAAGTGTGATCGTTGCAACTGCAATCATACATAATATATGCATAATGGAAAACGACTGTATTCCTCTTCCGTTAAGCGAAGATTTTGAAAACGCGGTCAATTTTGTTCTGCAGGTACCGTCTGAAAATCAAACTGGTTCTAATGATGATAATTTGAATAGACTTTTATTGATAAATGATTATTTCGTTTAACAAGTAAAATAACAAAAATATTTTAAATAATATAACAGACTTATAAATATTTCAATTTAACATAAAATAAATATTCTGATTCCAAATAAATTGCGTATAGTAAATATTTATAGTAAATACAAACCAAATCAAAACAAAGTTCCATTCAAAAAGTAAAAACTAAGGAAAATTCACGTAGAAACCCTTTGTTTGTTTATTTAGTTCACAATAGTCGTAATCATGGCAACACAAATAAATAAACTACAGTTTAGTTAAACCGAGGATATATCAGCACTGTGAAACCGAGTCAAGTTTAAACTGCGGATTAATCTTTGGATTAAGTTTAACTAAACTCAAGTTTAAACTTTGACTGTGAAACCGGCCCTTAGTAATTATTTGTACAGGCCGAGGCCCAATTACCAAAATAGAATATTGAAAAATTGTGCTTTAAAAACCCAAGAATAAGAAAAAAACAAGATCAATCCAAAAGAAAAAGGAATAAACATTATAATAATGATAATAATAATAAAGATAACAAAAAAAAATATAATAATGCAAATAAGACAAAAATGTTCTGCGCACAGGTGGCAGAGCAAAAACATTGATCAAATAAGGCTATGAGTTAGAGTTGAATGTTTAATTTGACTTTTAAATTGTAAGAGCGTCGTGGTTGAGAAACAAGCTATAGCTCGTCGTGTCTCCTAGAGATACGGGATAATGGCGAATCAAAATATGCGTCAGCTCACGCAAAGGATATAATAAATATTAAATATGATGGATTAGAGCGATTAAAGTTCCCAAGCAGCAGCTTAGAGCTGGGGTCAGAAAACGTGGAACAATGAATAACTTTAAACAACAAACACTCATCAAACACTCAAAATCAAATCAACACCTTGAAAATTATCGACAATAGTGAAAGTGAAACCTGATGGAGAGAAGAGAACATTTCGGGAAATATTTTGCACGTATAGTGAAAGTGAATTTCTCAAGCACCAATCATCCAGACCGCAAAGCTCATTTTGAAGTTGGAGGTAAACGGTGAGCGATCCACTTACTCAGAACACTTTGAAATTTATCTTAAACAAAAGGCAGGATGAATGATTTACAAAGGGAAGGTCATCAATAAAGACAAGATATAAGAGAAGACTACTAATTCAATCCAACGGACCACCAAAAAGAGGACAGACTGGACCTGAACCGCTAGAAATATTAATTTTCTATGAGCAGTAAAAGAATTGTGCAGATTTTGAGTGCATTTTCTACCACCTGTGCTCCAACCTGTTTCGAGCGCAAAATCACTTTGATCTTAACAATGCATTTATGCTAATTGGGTGGAAAGGATTTCAGGAATTTCAAGATTTAGGAAAACCAAACACTGCAAAACTTTGAAAGCAGCATAACACAACATAAACAAAGAAAATGCTCAGAGCTTGCAACACATACCAGGAATGCAACTGAAAGTCTCCCACAATTGCCTAACGTCAAAATCAAATAGCTCTATCGATTTCTATTTCATCCGATGATTTCGTCGAATGTTACAGGGATAGAAATATGTTTAGGGTCAAAAAACGAAAGATGTTTGGAACCAACAAATTTCTAGAACTTAGAAAATTTAAACATTGGTAACTTATTTTCATTGTATATGTTCGCGCAATGGATATACTTAATGTAAAAATAGCAAAAAAAAACGCCTTGCGCTGGCAATCCTTTGCTAGCATCAAAGCCAAAAATATACCACACCTGCCTCACATTGAAATCAACCTACTCTGCGAATTTCGTTTGGATCCGATGACTACGTTGGAAGTTATAGGGATACAAAGAAATTTCGTTTGGATACTTCGAAATCGAATATCCTAAAAATGTCCGTTTCTTACAATAAAACCAATCTGTATACAAATCTTATGCTTTATCTACACGTTCAAAGTAAAACTTTGGAAATTTCATGTCGGACAAGAACGGTAACCCTTTCCCAGTTAACCTATATTTTTAGCATCAAAAACTTCTGTTCACGGGAATTCACGAACCAATAATCAGATACCATTGAAATTTACAGAATGCATTGGACTTAAGTAGAACCAAGTCTGATAGAAGCGATTTTGAATTGTGGGCAACTCTGTGCCAGTGGTGCCATCTTGAAAAATTACAAAGAAAAAAAAACTGCTTTTTGCCCTATGAAATGTGAATTAGTAACCAGATTTTCATGAAATTGACACAGTAGCTGCACCTTACTCTAAACTCTGTTTAATAGAAATTTGGTTGAAAAATTTGATTGGTGCTGACAGCTATGGTAATTTTTGTGTCTTTGGTTTTGAAAATTCTCTCAGGAAAATAAAACTTTTTGCCCTATAACTTCCAGTGCAGTCATGAAATCAATACGAATTTCATACAATTAATGGAACCTATTATAAGCATTATTCAGGTCAAATTTGGTTGAAAAAGGGTTGCCAGCTATTGTTGGTTTTGTGTTTGTTTGCAATATCTTTATTAAGCGGTTTTATCGTAGAATTTTCAATTGGTAATGATATTGTAGTGACAATAAACAGCAAATATTAAGCTTTCGATTATTTGAAAAAACTCGCTGCAGGTAACCCTATATTTCTTTATACTCCTATAACTTCAAATGTTATATAACCACGTGAAGCAGATGTGATATATTCTTGGCTTTGATACTGGCGAAAGGTTGCCAGCACGAGTCGGTTGTGCTACTTTTGTATCAATAAATGCTTACAGTTAGTATTCATACCGGAAACATTTACAATGAAAATAAATAACCGATGTTTCAATTCCCAAAGTTCTGCAAATTTTTCGGATCGCAGCCCCAAACACCAACTTCAGTTACAGTGCTGCAGGCACTGAGCATTTTCTTCATTGATGTTATATGAGATGCTGCTTTCAAAGTTTGGTGAAATAAGCAACTGATAACGAATATAATTAACAAGTGTTTTTCTTTCATAAACTTTGAAACCCATGCCAGTGGTAATATCTGAAACCTTCTACCATATGAGTTATAATGCATTCTTGAGACCAAAGTAAAACGTGGCATTTGAAACAGTTTGGCCGTAATAAGCGGCTCAAAACCTGCACGATTCTTCTACTGTTCTTCGAACATTAGTGTTTCTAGCGGTTCAGGTGCGCTAGAGTTTTTTTTCTTTATAATTTTTCAAGATAGCATCACTGGCACAGGGTTACCCGTATTTTTAAATCGCTTCTATCAGACCTAGTCCTATTCAATACCAATACATTTTGGGAATCTGATAATTGGGTCGTGAGTTCTCGTGAACAAAAAACTTATCATATTCACATTTGAAATACGCTCAAAATTTATTCCACAAACTTTATTTTTGCGAAAGTTATTTGTTGACAGAAAAATATATATATTTAAAATATAATAAAATGACCGCCGTTTCCAAAGGGTTAAAGATTCTTAGCTTTTTGTGAGACCTGGCACTATCCTGCATATATCTAATTGCCAGTGCATATATCTGATTGCCATATATATAATTGCCAGTGAAACTAATTGCCATATATACATATGTATAGAAACATGAATTTCAATACTAATGTTCTTCTTCAAATATTAGTAAAAATAATAAGACACAAAATCAATGCGAAAAAGTACAATTCAAAATTAAAGAGAAAAAAAACTACATGGAGATGTTGGTTTTTAAGAAAATTTTTAAAAAATTATAAATATTTTGAAAGCATCTAACGTCGGCGGTAGAGAACCAAACCGTAAGTTATTGATTGTGCCTAAGTAAATGCAGCAACGGAGAATAAAAATAAGTTTCAGTGTGCACTTACGACACCCTAAACACAAAAGAAGCATGTGCACCATGAACTGCTACACAGACGGAAAAGAGGCTACTGAGATGAGATTCAACTAACCTATAACACATCTTAAAGAGGAAATCCAGGAAATGTCTCCGTTATTAAAGGAGAAGAAGATGAAGAAACAACAACCGATCTTTTTAAAGACGGTACGGAAGCAAAAAATTTATGAATGAAGAAAAAACATTAACTTGTATAATGCGTGACCCAGCTAGAGTTTCACTTGGGGCTCCAAACTATACACGGCTCCGATGACTAGTTGGCACCAAATGTTACGTGGACGGCAAGACGTCAGGCTTATAACCTGTTGTGGTGGCGGCTGTTCAAAGCTATTCCGCAATAACATATCCAACTCATTCTTGTTAATCTTATCTTTTTTTTAATAACCTGAGAATCATCACATGCCTCTTCCCGCTTTATGTCCCTTCTCTATGTATTCCCTAATCGAAGCCACGCGAATAACTCCCATATAAAATATTCTTAAATGTTTCGATTTTTTGTGAACGTAACTTGCTAAACTTTTCTTCCAAAATTTTTGCAACACAATTGAGTCCTTCGTCTTTAGCTGTGTACTCATATGGCGAAAAAATGGGGAAAATACAATTGTTGGTCTACGTCAACGAATTCACTGGGAATAGTTGCCATTCGCTCTACCATTGGTAATATCAAAGTGTATGCTCTAAGGCTCTCACACTCGAGTTGCTACACAAGGCTCAGCCGAAAGAAGCTAAAACCAAGAAAGAAGCTACAACCAAGAAAGAAGCCAAACAAAAAACAAACATACATACTACAACGAGTATTTACATCTGAAGAACATCTAATTAGAGACAGACAACCTTCGGTCTGCGAAAGTGAAGTCAGTCCGCGCTCTGACTCACCACACCGGTGTATATTTCACTCAAATTACAACCAGGTAGTAGCCTTTGCAATTCCTGTCGCCAGGAATCGGACACTACGCCAAAATAGCAATAAGATCTCTCCACGAGGCAGGTGCGGTTTTAACTGGAGTTTGTTTGGTTGATAAGCATGAAGCGCGAATGGGTGCCCCTGCCACGGTGCAACGTTTTTTTTTCTTTTTAAGGAAAAAAAAATATCTCCAACGTTTTCCAGAAGAGAGAACTATGGAGACTGCGTCACAATCACAGAAGACGAGAATACAAGATGTGACATTTTGATAGTATTTCATTAAGTTAGTATAAGTTTAGAATATTGAAGTAAGGATAAGTAAGCAGTTAGGGACAGATACCAGGAAACAATCAGCTACGATAAAAACAAAAACTCAGACGAACATCTAAACAAAACACATCCGAACATCACAAACGAAAATCGCGACAGCAAGTAGATGAACAACACAACACAAAGCACACGAATGGATATTTTGCTCTAACAACATCAAAAATTTTAAGAATGTGAGATGGAAACAAAAATTACACGTAAACCAACGTACCTGTGCTTGATGTTGATTTGACACACAGTCGGCCGTTCGAACTGTCACTTGACAATCAAAGGTGGAATAAGCGGTTCACCTTCTTCCCACCGTGGGATGAGCCGGTACAAGAAACGATGGAAAAGGAATCTAGCTGTGGACCAGTTGAGGTGACTCCCGCTACCGAGAGGAAAAATGTTCCTGCAGACTGAAGAAGCAGTAGAAGGATCTTTTTGATCAAAACCGGGTAAATAAATGGACGTGCTCACAGCAGCAGTAGTTTCTAATTTTATCTTTCTTTTATTCTATTGATTTGGACGGATGACTTTGTGCTGTTCACGAACGATAACGGCGGCGCGAAAGGAATAGAATCTTTTTTGGACATTGGTGGAGCTGTTGCAGATCATCAGCTGGAGGAGCAATCGAGCGAGTGATTTGTTAACGAAGAGCTGCAGTGTGGGGTGAGTTAAGTTGTCGATTTTGTAGAAGTATCAAGGAAGTAAGCGAGAAATTCCAGTTTAGATAAGTGAAGAGTTTGCACATAGTTTTGCTAATTAGATACGTTTTGTAGATATATATATATATATATATATATATATATATATATATATTATTTTGAAGATTTATTACTGTTTAATATATATATATATATATATATATATATATATATATATATATATATAAATATATATATATATATATATGTATATATTTATTATGTATATATATGTATATATTTATTATATATATTTATATATATATATATATATATATATATATATATATATATATATATATATATATATATATATATATATATATATATATATATATATATATTGTATTTTGTGTTTATTTGATTCTACCATTTGTGGTAGTACAGTATGGGGGGAGATACATGTAAAATTTTCAAAAAAGTCATATTTTTTTGCGTTCATAAAATGTTAGTATAACATCCTGAAAATATGTCACCAAATTTTTAAAACTTAATTCAAAGTATTTCTTACGTTAAAATTTATATGCGCGACCCTCTGGTACTTTGCATTCGAGTACCGTCAGAAGTATAGTTGAGCGGCCGACTTTGACTGCTTGTTTTCAAATGCCTTTACCTTCCAACTTTCCTATTGCTAAAAATTTGGGTGAGCTGTGTAATAAAAAGTGAGTGTATTGGCCACGTGGGTAGTCGTTTTCGAAAGGTTAAAAAAGATCACAAACTTGGAGGAAGTGGTAAACCAACCGAAGTGCTTATAAACAAATTGGCATTATACTACGGATCAGCCATTCGGAGAATGCCAACAGCCTCGAGGATATGACAAAGGCTGTAATAGCCACTTACTATCATACGTGCTCCACAGATGATAATCCAAAACATGAGGACTGTCCACCGGGGCCTGACAGCTGGTGCAAGTGGCGGAAAGCTGAAGCTTCTGGAGAAAATTCAGAACTTATTCAACACCCTGCACCACTACATACAGAAGTCCAAGAGTATGTAAAGCCAATATGTGAAGATTAATACCAAGATGATTTGCTCGAAAGATGTTTGTGTGGCCATACGCAGAATTCAAATGAGAGTTTCAGAGACCGTTTGTTGTCTCTCTCCAAAGTACTTACATTCAGGGTTAAAAATCATTGAAATCTCCGTGTATACGGCAATTGGATTATTCAATGAAAGGAATACATCTCTTTTACAAGTAATGAACAATTTAGATATAATAATTGGCCGACAGTGTAAATTATACGCAGATAAAGTACATAGATGAACAGAGAGCGACTCGAGTAAATCGGCGCAGCTTGTTACCGACGAAAGAAGCTCGTCAAGCACGTGAATTGGAACTTCTTGAGAACAGTGAACAATACGATAGAAGGACTAGTATATGACGCTTGAATTGCTAACTAATCAGTAAGTCACTACAATCGTTGAATTTTTATGAACTCAAACTTTAAAAGCGTTTTTCTTAAAACACTATTTTTCACATCGGTATGGACGATAACCAAAAAGTTTTCTATCTATCGCACTGAAATTTTGCACACATCTTTTCATTGATATTATTTTCTATATGAACCTATTTTTTGGGGTTTCTATTGAAAAAGTCATTTTTTTCATAGCATAAACGATTGAAAAATTAGGCTGAAAACCCAAATAATTGTTATAAAGTGTTTCATTCTGCAATTTTTTTTCACTTATTTTTTTTAGGTTCATCTACAAAACATGACATTAACAATCATACAGAATTTGTTTTTTTATTATTTTCGATCAAAACCACAGAGATTACAAACCAAGCCAACCGACAACTCTCGTTGCGACCTTCCCATAAGACTGAACTGAAAATCGGACATTTTGGAATATTTAAAAACAAAATTTTTTTTTCGCAATAGATGAAAATATAAATAAATCATATGCAAAGTTTCGAAAAAGTACAATAAATTATTCTCTAAAGAAAAAAATCATCAAAATCGACTAAAATTCGAAGGTCTATATGTATTTCTCTCCTTAAAAAAAAATTGGTGTTAAAAAAATAAAATGTAGCATTGAGTGATTCGCGAAAAAATCGGAATCGGAAAAAATGGAAAATTTCGTGGCTATATAAAAGAGTTTTTATTATAAACTGGTAACTCGTAACTAACCTTACTATAAACTATCTAACTAGAATTTTTATAATAAACTACCTTCTCACTTCGGGGCGGTGCGACGGTGCTGTGGTTGATTCCAGTCGTAAGGCGAGCGGCGCCCGACCCAACCTTATTTTTCGTGAGCCAAGGCCACCCGCATCTATCCTTTTTGTCCCTGTCGGGGTCAAAGGGACTCTCGATTGCATTTTCTGCGGTTGACGGTGATATCCCTTACAGAGATTTCAGTCGGAGTTGCAGATGCAAGGACGAAAAGGAAACAGTTTTTCACTTCTTTTGTGAATGACCGGGCTTTGCTAGAAGAAATATATTTCCTCGAAAGTCTAACCGTTTGTAGACGTCAAAAGGATCATCCAGTTTATCAAGGACTTCGGATAATAAGGTTGTGTATTATACAAAGTGCAGTATCACATTGAGCCCTTGTATGCCTTTTTCGAGCTCTGTTACGAGGAGGAAGCCGCAGAACTAAACCTAACCTAATCTAACCAGTCTACCTTGCCCTAGTTTGCGCTGGATAGAGTAGCAACAACCGCGGTTAATTGTAAATAATAAATATTCTTCAACATCTTTGCGTAATAATGTTGTCTTTTTTCTTGAAGACTTCATTTTTCATCGACTTCATTTCTCCTACCTATACTTGACCAAAAGCTCTTTCTTTATCCAGTGCCACAAATTTCCTCCATTCTCGACAAAAGCAAACCATCCCATTTTGAAACTCAAACCAAACTAATACGGAGCTCTGAAAGACTTACCCCCCTCCCCCATTCACTTAGCGTTAGCAAAGTTTACTTTATGACTCATCATTACTAATTTACAATGGCCATATATAAACTGTGTACTACTTTCCATCATTCTCTTCTTCTCATGCGATTAAAGTCGGTCTAAAATAATCGCACTTAAGAAGCAAATGAAACATTGTCGTTAGGCGCCATGAATACTTCCATTTCACTGGCTCACTTACACCCATCGATAAAGTGCTGCTTTTCGTGACACAAGCTGGAAGTATAACCATAAATCAGACGAGATAAGGACTTGGCTCGAAGGACTCACTTATGTGTGGAGGAGTCTTAAATAAGATAACTGCAATGATGACGGGGAATAATTACCGTACGTTCGTAGTACTTAAGTTGTCTTTAATATACGCTCAAGTTCTCTGTAATATTCGATAAATGTGCGCTCGAACCTGTTGTTGAGCATCCAAACATGCACACACGAGCTCGTAAATGAATTTCGTTCTTCGAAGGAGCAATTTTCGAAATTTATGTGTGTCAACGTAAATTTTGAACGAGCACAAGTTTCATTTAACAAGTTTGGTGTCTTTCAGATAAAATGGATGATTGAAAGTATTACGCAACGTCAAGAATGTATTCATGTATTTAAAGTAAAAGTAACATAAAAATAGCTTTTATTATAAAATCGCCAACTGAAGCTTTTCCCAAAATGTCTACATAATTTTCTATTCCATTGTTCACCTAACCTTATTTAAATACAAATGTAGTCGCGAAATGTTGGGTTTAATGGCTTCAATATTGCTTAGAACTCAAGTCTATATTTGTGATAAAAACGAAATTCCAGTACAATTTCCTGTATTATACAAACAATCTTATTGTGTTTGCGGAATAAATGTTTGCTCATAAATTTTGCATTGTTCAAGCACAAGAAACAGACGAATCCGAAACAAGAACACAACACAATGCATTGAACGTCGTCGCTAGAACGAAAGATGGATAGTACAGCGATGTCAGTCAGCTTAATATGAACAGTGAATTCACAATACTGCTCATCTGATTTCCTGAGTAAAGTAATATACTCGAAAAAATAATGAACAAATTTGCTGATAAATTGAACAGGTCCTGCAATATTTTAAATTTATGTAGGTCATTATTACGAATCAATATTAGATAAACCAATTTGCTGATCAATCTAATTTTCGAAATTGATGCAAACTTGTGTGTCCAATGCCGACCGAAACACTATTACCCTAAGGTCCAGACAAAATACTCGGAATTAGCTTATTACATATGCACATCTTTCAATGGGTTAGAATCCTTTTTAACATTCCATCCCACTCATTTGCCCCCACTACCATTTCCCGGGGATATAGTCCCACAACTGATACACCCCACAAACAGTTCCCTCTTTGCATTCTTCCTCCACAAAGTCTTTTGTGGATCGAAATGTCTGCTGGTAGATTCCACAATGCTTGATGAAAAATATATTGGACCGCTCTTCTCCATTCACATTTCTCTTGCGCAAGAATGAAAAGTAAGAGAGGATTTTCGCTACTGGTTGTTTGTCGCTGTTATGAAACAGGTCGTTTTGCATGAACTGAAAATAGGCCGGCAAAAAAACTAGGGCACCACTACATATTCGCTTCTTCCAGTTCATGAGCATTTCGGGAAACTCGGAAAATGCTAAGACACTGATACGAAGTAAATAGCTTTCATGCACTGTTCGTAGAAAGTTAAATCGAATCGAAAGAGGAAAAGAACGGTGATGTGAAAAAAGAATGTATTGTAAGTCCTATTTTCTTAGATACTATGACTAAAGAGTATTTAGAAGGATGTGAGACAGAATGGGGTCATCGGCTTTGTGGCTTAAAATTTATTTATTTTATTTGAAAAAAATTCATCTTGGCATAGTACTTTCATAAGAAGTATTAACAAAATTTCATGAACAATTTGCAATAATTAGTTTTAAAGACAATTTCAACAAATTGAAGTCAAAGCTCTTACGATTCTTATTAGCTGCTCTTTTAATGGATGACACAGGACCATTGTAGCTGTAATTGGTCCGATAAAAAGGAACGGATAACAAGGTCACGTGCCAAAATCTGTGACACTTTGTACTCAAGCCAAATTGACATTAGATAGATTTAGAAGAGATACTTACGGCGAAAAGCTTAGCAGTAAAGAAGATTTTAAGATCTTAAGATTAGTTTCAAGGGTGTTCTAGCAAAAAGTTTGAGCCGATTAGTATAAAGAAGAGATCGAAGGCAATTAGACCACGACAGTTAACGTAGGCAAAAACACAAGAATCTTTTTTGCACTGATACGATGCGGTCAATATAGGCCTGCTAATAAGCTGCCCAAATCAAGTTTGCATATTCATGGACATGGACATGGCTTAAGGAGTATTTAATATAAAGGACATGGATTGCAATTATTCAGTTTTATCATTTATTGATTTTTTGGCTTACATTTATAAAATATTATCCAGGTCGTTAAGCTATATAATACTTAAAGACTTACGTATTTCATTAAACTAAATCTAGCTTATGTATAACTACATTTAGCTAAGCCTAATTAAACCTAAACTTAACTTAAGTCTTAATTATCCCCTCCAATTCTTCGGAAGGCCAACATAATTGAACAGCATGTCCACAAGCCACCGTTGTCCGGCCCTCTCTGCTGGACGTATAAGTGGGTCATTAGAGCCACTCGTGCGTCCGAAACTCCGACTCAGTCAGTTTTCATGACTGTCTGTCTGTTCGTAAAACTTTGTCCTCAGTTCCACTATACGCCTCGTTTTAGTGAGAAGCGCAGAATTCCCCGTTCGAACATCTCCACTTCTACCATGAACTGGCAATTCAGGATGGCGATGCATATGCCTGGATTGGCCGAATGAAAGTTTTATAGCAAATGTATTTAGCTTTTGTCGTCCTACACATGTTTTTGGCGCAAAGATATCCGATGCGATGAAACGCGGATTTAACTTCTTTAATTCTACGTGAGACATAGGGATTAAATTTGAAGAAGTCATGCATATCTACTAACAGGTAGCGCAATGTAGAACTAGAAGTGATTCTAAAAGTTCCGAACTAGACAGCAAATTTGTTGGCCTCGTTGCGGATAGTTCGAGATCCTCTATATTTGGTAGGGTTTCTGAATACAATCAGCTGTGTTTTGCCACTATTTAGCTTGATGCCAATATACGATCTAAGGTTGACCAAGTAATCTTCTAAGCTCTTAACTGTTTTGATCGGGTCTTGGCTCGAAATAAATAAGAGCGTGTCGTGTGTATATTGTAGGACTTTAACTTGAGGATTGCTCACTGGAAAAGGAAAGATAGTAGTAAAAATTGGGTATAAAACAGGTCCAGGGACAGAATCTTGTCACAGCGGCCCGAAGTGAATCTGCTTCATTAGCGCTTACATAAAATTGTCTATTGCCAATGAAGCTTGCGACGAGTCGTATTAATACTTCCAAAAATCCCAACTTGATCAATTTGTATAGCAAGAAACGTGCCATACACTATCGAAGGCCTTCTCGATATCCAAAGCACAAGCAACCGTTGGAGTATTTCGCTCATTCAGGCGCGTCACAATCTGATAGTGCTAGTGCGATATAGACTGCTCGGATGGCGTTCCTGCCATCCTATAGGTGTTTCATCGTAGGAGAGAAGCGACCACAAAATGGAATAGAATAAATGGAACGAAGATATAAGCAGGTGGTTTGACGAAATACTGCAACAGACGGAGTAGCAGCAAGCAAAGCTCAAGACCACAGATATAAAAGAAAATAGATACAAAATGGTTCTCCGTGTACCCATATGGGAGTAGCCTTTTTTAATACATTGCTCTTTCACAAAAATTCCGCTCAATGCACCCTTTTCTACCGCACTCACAGCCGAAATGCTGTCTTTTATTTACAAAAAATGTGAAGAATATCGGATCGGGGTAAAAATGTGCAACGGGCAATACGAAAAGAAATGTCAATGTCAGTTTGATTAGCGTCGGTGAATCAAAACGTTGACTTTAAGTCAAAATTTCTCACAAAAAATTTTGAAATTGTTCGGCGTGTACCGTAGAATCTACGTGAATCTACGTGATTGCGCGATAATCTGTGTTGGTTTCCCGAATAAATTATCGGTCGAAAATTCCAATATAGTGCGAGAACGAAGTGCCGCATTCCAGGCTACAATATTAGCCGGAGAAGTGCTTTGCAGAGGATATCCTATTTTGGATAAGCGAAAGTAATCTTTGGCGTCAATTTCGTCTTCTTTTTGGGGGAAACATAGTTAATTTCATTTAAAAAAAAAACATTTTAATCTTGATTCGCCGGCTACCGAAAAAAATATCAAACGACTTTCAAAATGGCGATCTTTCGTGGTTTTTACATTGGCGTTACCGTATGAACCTCATTCTCACACTAATAAGCAGAAAGTCCAAAATTGGACCACTTCTCTCCTTCGATTTCTAATCCATTCTCTCTTATATCTGTGCTTAAGACGGTACTGGAGCAAAGACCCTCCGACTCCAATAAAACTGTTAGAATCCAAACGACTGAGAATTGAAGAGTATCGACAAAGGCAGACAACGCAGAACCAAAAGCAGGTACTCAAAGCGAAGCTACGAGGAGAAAGAAAAAAGCTCCGCAGGTTGATAGCGATTACCACAGGGATCGAGAAGCTGCAGTTCGATAAGCTGCAGTTCGAGAGGCTGCAGCTCAAGAAGCTGCAGTTCGAGAAAATGCAGTTTTTCGTGAAATTAAACCCATTGGAAACATTACATGGGAAATTGCTCATCAAATAACGTCCAAGAGAACTTCGTCGAAAAGTATTCTCAAGCGATATCAATAACATCAATGCTCCTAAAAATATTAGTAGCAATGTATATAGACCAATCAAAACAAAAGAATTATGCTAAGACACGAATAAAGAGGTCCATAAATTTATTAATAAAATAAATATTTGTTTATAACTTGACTGAAATTCTGAGCGCAAATGCAACGGCTAGGAGAAATATTGAAAGAAGCGGAGAAATTTTTGGAAAATATAATAAAGTGGGAATCGAGCACATAACATAGAGATGACAAAAACTAAACTCTTTTCTTTAGAAGAATCATATGAAGAGGTTAGAGAACTCATGAGTCAGATAAAAGACAAAGATTCACTAGAATTGAAACAAAAATTCGTCAAATTATTACATGAAATTGAAGCTTGAGTAGCCTAGTGGGTAGAGCACTGGCTTCTTGCGTGTGGGGTCGCTGGTTCGAATCCAGGTTCGAACGAGGGTCCGCACCCCAAGCTTTGAGTTCACCTAGCTCTGATTAGGTACCTGATTTAAATCAGAGGTAAAGAGAGTCGTGGAACTAATCACTTCACACTCGTATTCACAATGATTAAAAAATTGTAATGAAGCTCTCTACTAGCTTCAACCCCTAGACCCGTACGAGGGTTGTGGTGGGATTACTTTTACTTTTATCACACGAAATTAAAAGACGATTAGATCTAATGAGTTTGCGAAATTATCAAAGGTCAAACATTCCAAAATTCAGTTTAGACTCGGCAAAGAAAACAATCCCTACGTTCGAACGTAACTATAAAACATTGTCACAATTTTCAAATTTGATAGAATTCTTTAACAGTACACTCACAGCCACAGAAAGAAGTTTGCCTATAACTATTACTTCAAATATTACGTAAAACTTTTCACCAATGTTCAAACAGCGATTTGCAGCTAAATGATACCGAAGACATCTGAGGAGCTACTTTATCCGTGAAATAAAAAAGTAAAAAAAACATACCCCAGCTACATACAACATTGAATGGTTCACTACGCTAACCAAACGTTGACTCGTATAAAGACAGGATACTAGGAATAATAAATGAACGAAACGTTCTTCAAATAAATGATTTTGGTACTGATGTCATCCAATAACAGAAAGATACAGTAATTAAACTAAATTATACGTATGCCTTGACAATTTTCAAGAATAATTTAAACGATCAGTTACGCCCATTTGATAGCCAGGTATTTATTTGGTACGTATTCAATACAACAGGCAAGACTGCCCAATTACAGATTGGATACCACGAACGAAATAAAATAACAAGAACTAAATGATAATATATAAATATAAGTATATAAAATAATTAAAGTTAAAATAAAATAAAGTAATAAAAAATAAAAGTAAAAAATTAAGTAAAGTAAAAAATTAAGTAAAGTAAAAAAGAAAGAGAAAAAAAATTGTTATATTATTAGCGAGCATGCAATAGGTGAAAAACATTTCCAACCAAATTTTCTCCAAGAGCTTCTCCAAATAAGGAAGCAGAAAGATCGGGCGGAAATTGCTGACCTTATTTTTTTGCCTTTTTGTGAATTGGAACAATCTTATATTATTATTATTTCTAATTATTTTTATCGTATGTTACTGTGCGAATTTTGTTCAAATCTGATGTCTTTTTCGGAAGTTATATGACAAAAAAGCCTTTATTTTTCCTAGTGATTTATCAAGATGGCACCCTTTTCAAAGGGTTGCCTGCATTTTCAAATCATTTCTATCTATTTCAATTGAATCTGATCATCTTGTCGTCAGTTCTCGCGAGTACGAATTTTGGGTGCTAAAAATAGAGGTTATTTGATGAAGGGTTACCGGTTTTATGAAAAGAAGAATTTCGAAAATTTTAATATCAGCAGAAGATCCGCATGCTCTAAGAATGAATCGCAAACACCACCAATGTCCTTAAAATTGTCAACAGAACTTAGGTATAAGCTAATAGGAAAACAATAGAGAATAGGAAAACACAATGATAACTAACATGCATAAGTCATCTTGAAGCATTTAAAAACATTAAGATTAATTCAATTGACAGAACGCCAGTTGCCCAGAGCAGATAGATCAACCTGCAGCTGGGAGCAGTCCCCCACTGACTCAATTAACCTAAATATTTTTAGATTGTCACCGTAGAAAAAAACGCCGGGGGTTAAAGAGGGAAAGAAGATCATTTACTAACAGAAGAAAAAGCAGAAGGCCCAGGAACTAACCTTGTAGAGCACAAAAACTAAGGTAGAATGGGGAAGAAAACAAGAGTTAACCGTGACGGAGCAACCACAAACACGAAGTTATGAAACAAACCAGCATCGGAGTTGACCCGAGTAACCGAACTCACCGAGCTTTGAGAGGAGGATTTCATGGTTCACAGCCTTCAAAAAGTCTTTGTATAATACATTCACTTGCTTTTGGTGGTCGATGGCGGAACCGACAGTATCAGCGAACGATAGTAAGTTGGATACTGTTAACTAACCTTTAACGAAACCATGTTGCTCAGAAGCGAAAAAATATTCAATTGTCAGCTATAATCTATAGCAAACAACCTAAGTGGCTTACTGAAGCACAATAGAAGGAATACGATACGATATTTGGAGACGCAGGATGAATCTCTGGATTTAAGAACGGAAAAAAATGTTTGACATATTTTCAGGAAGAAGGTCACATACATAGGCGCGCCGTAGGGGGGCCAGAGGGGGCCGGGACGCCCCCAGACCCTAGGTTGGCCCCTCCCAGAAAAATAAATATTTCCAACAGCAGACACTTAAGTTTTTGTGGTTACAGCAAGAGTTGTGTAGTGCAGTAGTGTAAGCCTATACCAGCTTACACTACTTATAACATAGAGACTGTGTTATTAATTACGATATAATGGGACTTATTTCGAGATATGGACGGCAATATTTAATTTCGACAAGTTATACGTTAAGAAAAAGACGAAAAGCGCCTCGTCAATCATCCTTTTTTTTTATTAAGATTATCTGTTCATTCCTACTAGGCAATATGCAGGTATTTAGATAAGAACACTTTTATAAACTGGCGTTTTATGCAATTATGGTTTTCACAAAACATAGTCTGAGTATTAAAATGGTATTAACTTAGAATATAATTTTCGAAGTTATTTGGAGAATAAAAATGGTATCCCTGCCACTTTTATGCTATTTTAGAAGTAAATTCTAATTTGGAAGTAAACTGAAAATTTAATTTTAATGTTATCAAGAGAAACACGTCTTGGCAGCTTTTTACAAAATATATTATTGATTCTTATTTTTCAATATTTTTATTTTCATTTTTCTTAGCCTACTATATAAATGAATTTTGGTGTATTGTATAGTGCTGTGTGGATATGTGATTGTGGGTTGTGTTATGTATTCCCACACTATCTATGACCTACTTGGTTTACACTCAGGTTAAATGTGTGTGAATTTCATTATAATTTGATAACTGCATCAGAAGTTAAAAGGCATAGCACTTCAATTTTATCGAGTGTTTTTTCATAGTGACACAACCACCACATGGCTCTTATCATATTCATTAAACTTTTTTCAGACCTGTATCTACTCAAGACCAGTATATACCGATTGGGAATTTTACAAGTTTAGATTTGACTGTATAAATATAGTTTCAAATTCATCAATCATTTGCATTTTATTCTAAAAGCCGTGTGAAAGATTTGTATTTACGTACTTATGGTAGCTACAAGGTTGCCCATACATTATTTAAAAACTGCAGAAACTTATTTTTTATGCCCATTGATGAGTCTTGTAAATTTTTTGATGGTCTAATGACTCGGTGTGAAGCTATCACAATGCAAAATTTTCCATAGAATTTCCATTGCCGCCAAAAATACAACAAAATTTCAACTCGACCAAACTTCGCGATCCGGATAAATTATCCGGATGGAAAAATTCATGCACAATGTGAAAACTCTAATAGTGCTTGGAAGACAGTAAGTGATATGGTGCTTGAACAATCTTGGAATATTGTCAAGATGAACCGAAATTATTTGGAAAAGGTTATGCGACGTGTCTCAGTCGGCAAAGATGTGCTTTGAGAAGACATGATGAAAGTGGTGCCAGTGATAACCGTGCATTTTTTTTTTGGAATTTTGTGAATTATTCGCGAAGCATGATTCAACAACAGCTGTAGTGGCAAAACACAAAATGAATTAATAAAAATAATTGCTGAAATCGTTCGCGAGGACAATACGGCTGAAATAAAAGAGTGCGGACTGATGTCCATTATGGTAGACGAAGCAAGGGTCCACAAAAAGGAAGAACTCTCCGTGGTTGTCAGATTTACTAGAGAGCTAGCAGTCGAAGAAAGGTTATTAAGCTTTGTTAACTGTTCAGGAGCTAGAAATGCCTCGTATTAGCAGTTATAATATTGAGCCTATTAGACAGCTACGGACTTAGCAAATTGCCTGTTGTTGAACAGTCTTACGATAGTGCTAGTGTTATGTCAGGACAAAAAAGTGGTGTACAAATCTAAATTAAGATAAAACACCCTGCAGCCACATTTGTACACTGTCTAGCTCATTAAATTATCCTTGTTGTGATGGACACATTTTTCACAATCGAAACGTGTACATCCTTTTTCTATGCCATCAAATCCCTTTACCTACACTTTTTGAAAGCCATCACAACACGAATTATTAAAGCAGCTTGAAGAGGCAGTTGGTCTGAATTCAAAGCGTGGAATGAGAAGTTTAAGCTCGACTTATAAGTCAATGAGATTTCACAATTGCAAATATGTGATCGATAGCTATAAGACTAGAGGCTTTAGAAAAAGAAATGAATGAGGGAAAATAAAACTACTCAGTTTATTCATTGGGGATCTTTCATTCAATCAGTAATCCTAAATTTGTAGGAAATCTTTTCATCTTTCACTATGTTCTTTTTATAACGAACATGTTAAGCACATATTTCCAAACTAAAAATGCAACTCTTAGGGATGGGATAGATCTTGTGAATGGAACAGTTAAAACACTACTAAATGAGCGAGAAGACTTGTATGTAGTTTGGGAAAAAATTAAATTATTCGCAGAGAAGAACTGTCTGGATGTCACATTTCCCAGAAGACCGCGAAAACGGGAAACAGCAAAACGCACTAGTTTCAAAGGTTTTGCTTTTTCAGCTAGCCTTGGACACGCAGTTAGGGCTACAAAGATATCCCTGCAAACCAAATGGCTCGAAAAGAGTAAGGTACAGCACTCTTCCATCTTGCCAAGTTATATATGCTTTTTCTAGGTTTTCTAGGTAACAAAAGTTTGAAGCAAGAGGTCAATTTCTTCCTTCTAAGCTTAATATATTCCAATTTCTTCAAAGATATTTGGAAACTTAGCTATCCTCTTCTTCGAGTATAAGTTGAAATATATTTAGCTTCTAAACGAAAAAATAGTCATATATTTCTAATTAATTCCATTCTATTCCCGTATAATTCGTCCAAGCGTTCATTTCTTAGCGATCATGGATAATTCGTGTGTAGTTCATACCTACCGTTCACATTATATGCATGTGGTAGTAGCTGATACGTATTCACAGACATGAAGTTTATTTGATAATGCATTATGCATAAGCAAATAACAAAGAATATATTAACAAATATATAATGTATTAGTAAATTATATAAGTTGTATGAACAGTACGTGTACCTTACAGAAGACAAAATCATCACATGTCTTGAACCTTTTGGTCCCTGGCCCCTGCCAGATTTTAGGTCACGGCACGCCTATGGTCACATATTGAATGAAAGACTTAAGGTGAAGAAGATAGATAAAGGAAAACACAGAGATAAAGACAGTAACTTTGCAAGGATACCCGTTAAGCCATCGGGATCACAGTGATTGCTATTGTCTGCTGCATAAGCGAGATCTTCTATTTTCCCGTCACAATTTTTGTAAATGTTGTTGACTTGGTTTAAATCTGACGCTAGCATTGCGTTTATACAAATCAACTAATTAATACAACAAATAACTCGTTTGCTTCAAATAACAGCTTAATTTATTTAGGTCAGATGGTGCCGCTCCAATAATGTCTTGCCAACAACCGAACCATCCTTCCAACGTGAAATTTTCTGTTAAATAGAAAAACTCACATTACCGATGATGAAGAAAAATTGATAACATTATTTGAAATCATCTTTTTGGTACAGATTATTTCTTAATATGTAAAAGATAACCTTAGTCCATCTATCGAACGATCATAATTCAAATATTTGACACTGAGTTTTGTTGAAAGTTATCTGTATGTTTGCTTTAGAATCTATTGTTCAGCATCTTTGGCACGTACATGTGCAAAAAAAAGTAAAAAGCATACGAAGAAAGTCATGAGAACATATGCATATGCATCTTTCTTTCTAAAATGCATTACACTCTCCATCATAAATGTGTGAAAATGGCTTACTAGAATTTATACTACTCTGTTCAACGGAGCGGACTTTTTCATTATATACTTCAGTCTGCTGCCATTATTCGTATCTATGAAGATAGAATGAAAATTTTCAACTGAACAGGATTCAGTTACATCAACACGAAGCACTCGCACGTTTTTCTCAAATTGAAATAATTTTGTATTTTTTAGAATTTGTTAGATTTTACCTCGGAAATCCAACTCAACATCCACACATTGAAATCTTTTAGAAACGGATAATTATGCCAGGACGTTCGAGGCCATTGCACTGACAAGAAGTCCTTGGTTTCAAGTGTTTTGACAATGCGTCTAATGAAGTCGTTATGCAGTCAAGGCTGTTATTTCCGCTTCAGCGTTCAAAAAGAGTATGTTGAAGCACGCACGTGAGTTTGTCCTTTTGAAAAAGCAATTGAAACATCTTAGATGCCTACTTGTGTGCAGCTATTTTTATATTCATGTGTATCATGCTCATTTACTTGGTAAGGAATTTGTTGTAGTACCTCACTTATCTGCGCAGTGTGAAATGCTTATGAAAAGATTTAATTTCAAGCTTGAGTGCCATACTTCAACTGTCTGAATAAAGAACATCAGGTTATGCACTTGATTTAGTGTGTGGGGTTGAAATAGCAGAAATTTTAAACAAGCTTGATGATGTAAAGAGGCTAAATTTTTGCAATGAAATGAATACTGCAAATGTTGTAGTTTGTTGTAGTTTTCCATTTCAAAGAGTATCGGCGCAGCAATAGAATCTTGTTGCGAACTCATTATGGTCAGAAGTATCGTCTTCGAGTTCTTTGGTCTCGTTTTTTGTTAGTGAAGGGAATTTTATATCAATCAGTTCTGTTTTATTGTAACCGTACTTTTTTTAATAATAACTTTATTAACTGTTTGCTTCGTTCAAGAAGCTTCAGTTAGTTTTAAAATCTTACATACTAGGACAAATGATGTGCACTCCTCACAGTTGAGGACATGTACATGTTAAACCCAAGCTATGTTAAAGCAGTCAAGATTAGTTTTCTAGAGTTACAAGAGGTTTTTAACAAAAGAAAGTGACTAAACAAAGTCTGCCCTACGTTGGAGATGGAAGATCTATGGGTCGATTCTTTTTAATCGCTGGAATTTACGATGGGCTAATATTCTTTTGGCTAGCTTATTGGGATGATGAGCAAGAGCTACAATATATTTTCCAATGCAGTTTTTATTTCCTCTGCAACCGTCTCGGTACGCAGGTCCTTGTGGAGATTAGCGTTACGGAAGTACCACGCGGCTCCGGTGATAGATCAAAGTATTTTTGATTGGGTCCTCTGAACGATATTAATGTTTGATGGGCGGGTTGCTCTCCAAAGTTCTCCATAGGTCCAGATTGGCTTCAGAACAGACTTGCATACGAGCATTTTAGAGTCGAGAGAAAGAAAGCACTTTAGAGTCGAGAGAGCACCGTTTCTAGGTGAGCCCCCTGTCAAGGTGCATTCCGAGATACTTCACTTCGTTACTTTGAGGTATTGGTAAATTATTTATATATACTCCATTTCACTAGCCATTCTTCTAGAAGTGAGATGTGGCTTGCAATATTCGGGATGTCATAACTGGATTCGAATCAGTGCATAGAATGGCGACGTCGTTCGCAAAGGTAACTGTCGTTGTTTTGTCGCTTATTGGGAGATCAGATCTGAAGATTGTGTAGAGTACAGGTCCCAAGACACTTCCTTGAGGTAAACCAGCATGTGCTCGATATTTTGTGGTAGTATAGCTTTTTGGAAGCATTGATTTGATTTTGAGGATCAAACCTTCATGCCAGACTTTGTCGAAAGCTTATTACGTGTAAAAACTTCACAATACTTCTTATCTTCGAATGCAATCTTGATGTCTGACACAATTTGATGGACCTTTGGATGGTGCTGTGATGTCTTCGAAATTTGAATTGGTGTTCTGGAATTTTTCCTGCATCTTCAAATATTGGAAGTAGATTTTTCAGCAGAACTTTCTCGAAAACTTTGGAAACATAGGACAAAAGACTAATAGGTCTGTATGACTTCACTTTGGAAGAGCCTTTACCAAGCCTGATGAATTATTATGATCTCGCCTGTTTTCCAAGCTTCAGAGAAATATCTGATTCAAAAAATAGCTTTGAAGAGACGTAGACAACCAAGATAATACGATTGCTGGCAAATGTTTGAGCATAACATTAGTGATAAGATCAACACCCGGAGATTTTTTTGAGGAGGTTTCATGGATAATAATATTTTTCACTTCCTTAGCCATAGTTCTGATTCCTGAGCACTGGTAATAGGTAGAAAGTCGCTTGTTGCCGTGGTGAAAGGTGTGAACACCTGTTTTGGGTGAACTGCAAAGATGGTGGCTTTCTCCGCGTCACTTCTGGCCCTATGCCCGTTGGCAGTTCTTAGTGAAGCTTCCCTGATGGCAGGTTTATTAATTTTCTTGACCGCCTTCTACATCGAATAGTCGGCATTTTCAGTGGGAGCAAGGTCCTTCACGAACGAATGAAACTTAAGCTCGTTGTCCTTCGCCAATGCCATTAGCTTTACTGTGCAGTTCTGTTTAATTGTAACTGTAATTATAATCTCTCCGTTGGTCTGTCACCTTGTCATAATGGAGGCTCAAATTAGTGGCACACCAGAGCGCTTGCTGACTTGCTGGGAGCAGACCTAGAATAGGAATACGCTAACAGGTCTCAGGTTGTCAATATCGAGCAACTTCAGGCTTTATTTTGGAGGTGGACTTTTTGGTCAACGTAGTAGATAAAATTACAAAGATTTCTAAACAAAACAATTAGGTGACGAAACTGGTTCTGACCTCTTTCAGGAAGAAAATTTAACCGCAAAACTCCAAATTTTTAACAAGAACAAGTATCGAGATAGGCGATTCGCAAAACAAACGTTCACGGGTGCCAGAGCACATGAGGGCTTGAATTTTTAAAGCATGGTTTTAACTGAAGTGAAGGAAGAGCTGCTTAAATCTCTTCAGCGTGGCAAAAGCACCCAATCTCAGATGAAGCGCAGACGAAAGGAAAGGCGCCAGCGCACTTTATTGACAGGCTCGGTGACAAACCATCCCATTCCATAGACAAGCAAAAACGGTGAACCTAGGCCTGGTCGACAGTGGCAAAGCATCGCAAGTGCTTCACCAGCAAGGTTAAGCTCAATTATGAAGTAATATGCATCCCATAACATGTAAGAGCAAAGTTTGGTCAAGAAATTTGTAGCAAACAGTTCCACAGAGAGTGAGAAGCCCACCACCAAAAGTTCCCAAAATGGTAAGATCTCCAGTAATTCTCCACTTTCAAACCTAGAAGTTTCATGAGGCTAGTGATCTGGAAGTTCTTGTTATAGCAGCATCAGTTAAAACAGCTTTTCATGGTAATAACTGACCACAGCAGCGACTTGAGTCAATTATCACTTGAGAAATGGAAGATCGTAAAGTCAGGCCTACTTAACATAATGATTGACCGAATGGAGAAATATCTCCAACTGAACATGGCATAGTTCACAAGTGTTTAGATTATTAAGTGTAATGCGGTGTAAGAGAAACCTGGGCTATGGATGGGAGCTCATACAGAAATAGTGGCCAGAAGGAGTATTCCGACACTATCCAGAGCCAAAGTAGCAATACCGCGAGCAGTGTAGTATTAAAAGTAAATGTAACGTAGCATATATTCAGCCACATTGGCTCTCTGTGAATGAACAGGGTGCTGGACTGGATTCATGGAATTTAAACCTTTTTTTTCGAATATAATAGCCATAATAAAAACGTCATACTGGTGTGGAAGGATATTCACTGCTGTCGTCTACCTAATTTCGGGAAGAAAGATTTTACCACCGTAGCGCCTGAGGAAGACAAACAGAAGCATTTACTCCTAGCATCAGCATACATGGCACACGACATCTGCCATGCTCCAGAGGATAAGAATGCTTACCAAATTTTGGTTTATACAAACTAACTCGTGAATCTGTAGCCTGGACAGCCACCAAGATTGTATTTTCACCAAAAGCAGATGACAGCAACCATACCTATCCGAAAGACTGCAGGCCAACTAACCTGACTCAATTTTTCCTGAAAGTATTCGAAAGACTTTTAGATATCCAATTAAGGAGATACTTGGATCTCAAACCTTACAAAGGAAAATAGTAGAAACTATTAAAACGGCTCTTCATAAAGTAGTTTTTGAAATAAAAAGGGGACTCCATTATAAAAAATACGCTTTGATGGTATTTTTCGATATTGAAGGCGCATTCAATAATGTGCATACAAAAGCTATTATCGAAAGCCTCCGGGCAACCAATATTCACCCTGCCGTCTGCAGCAACATAAACGGCATTTTTGAGCATTGAGACAAATCAAAGGAAACTTCACAAAGCGACACTTCAGGGGGACTTTTATCTCCTTTCCTGAGAAACTTGGAGACAAATACAGTTTTAAAGTGGTTGAAGAGTAAAGAATTCATGATTCTGGTCTTTAGCAATGACATTACAATCATAGTTTTGGGTAGCTTCTCACCCACACTTAGCCTGTTCATCGTGTATATTCTGAGTGGGCAAAAACCGTGAGTTTTGGATTTAACTGCGATAAAACTGACCTCATACTCTTCACAAGATCCGATTAGTTTAGGCTGAGATAGGTTTGAGGACGGAAAGATCTCTTACGTGCTACGGCACTCAGAGAACACAACATTTAAAATATTATAAAGCTCATTAGTACTCAAATGAAAAAAAGAAGTTTCGGACGAATCAAATCATTAACACATTATTCGAAATTCATTGTATTTATTTAAATCATAAATACTAACAGAAGAAATGAAAAGAAAATTATGAATAGCAATGATCTAATAAAATAAAAACATAAGGAAACAGAATTATTTCATATAAGTACTAACAAAATATAATAAATTCATGGTGCAAAAATGGTAATAATTATCTAATAATTTGTGTAGGTTAAATTTAGTCTCAAACCCGGCCGGAATTGGTTTACACCAATCATACAGTTTTTTCAAGAGAATGAAGATTATTAATTGTATAAGAGCAAGGAAGAAAAAAAATATTAAACTTTAAATTAGTTTACGATTCCTCAACTAAATTCGCAAGAAGAACAAAATGTTAAAGAAGACTTAAATTTTAACGGAATACAAAAAAAAAGTTGTTCAGGAATGAAGTATTTGCTCAAAAAAAGAAACTAAATGTACGTAAAAACAATAAATTATATTCCTTGAATCACTGAAAATAGTGAAACGCCAAATTAACGATTAAATTCAAATGAAACCGAGAAAAAAAGATATCAACATTCACTGAATAGCTTTTTTCCATTATGCAATATATAAACCCTATATTGTAATATTAAATTTTGCGGTATTTATCTGCTGCCGACCATTCGTGGGAATTGACGATCTTGAATGCCCCGAACACTCTTCACCTTAGCCAAAAAATTCAATAAATTCAGCCCGAGCAGAGCGGTTCCTCCGTTTGAGAAATAATTTTTCCAGATCTATCAACCAAATACTTAACCAACTCGATAGCTCAAACTGCACAATCTTTCTTTTCGCTCCACCAATTATGCTTCGTTTAAATCTCAAAATTTAGTCCGTCACTTTTCACTTATTTTCTATCCCCTTTTTCAATTCAAAACTGCATCCCCTTGTTGAACTTCTCAAAAAATTCATACAATATAATTTTGCATACTCGTCAATGAATTGTTCGTTATGGACAGATAGTGAACCGAAATATTTTCAGGCATGTAACAATAGCATGTAAATGCCCACGTTGGGCGCAATTATCTTTTTAATTATTTGTAGCTTTTTTTCCTACATTTTCAGACTTAAGAGTACTTTTAATGGAAATTTATCATCTACTTCAAATAATTTTCACAAACGGTATTACTTTAATATATATATATATATATATATATATATATATATATATATATATATATATATATATATATATATATATATATATATATATTTCTATATATATATATATATATATATATATATATATATATATTTCTATATATATATATATATATATATATATATATATATATATATATATATATATATATATATATATATATATATATATATATATATATATATATATATATATATATATATATATATATATATATATATATATATATAATATTTTACAACGAATATCTTTGCATCGCACTTGAAAGTTGTTCAGGGAAATTTCTTCCAAATTCTTTAACAGTTCATTATTCACGATACTTTCTTTTCATATTGTTCAATATGCAAAATTGTCCCAAACTATCTCATTTTGAATCTATGGATTTACTTTGCTAGGCAATACAACTCAGATTGTACAATCCACCTATACATCAAACCGTACAGGCTTAATCTAAATAATGTATGAATTATCTTACCTGTAAAATGCTGGTTTTGCCAACGCTCGAGGCCCCCAGAAATGCTGCTTTAAGGGGGCCCTGTAGCCATGGGGGCTCTGAACCCTCCAGAGTGATCCGCTATGCTGATATCCACTTATTCCGTATTCGAATTTCCATAGCGAATGAGATTTTCGCAGTACGACCACCTGCATAATCACAACTACTCGGCTCCAACAGTAATTTGTTCGAATTTGTCGGTGAACCCTTACGACTCGTCCACATAATGTGCACAACGGCAATCAGAAAATACCTAATACGACCTAAGATCTTACGTGCCGTATCTCGAAAATTTGTCACGAAGAGAAGTATGTTGCCGGTTTTTCTACTACTACTCAACGATGAAAATAGAGACTTAAAGGAATAGCCCCTCAGATGCGTTCTCGGTACGCGTCTCTTCAAGGACTAAATAAATTGTTTCTACTCGAAGGCCTGAAACAATAAACCATGCTACGTCCAATATGTTGCCGTTGATGTACTTTTTTTATAAGCATATTGCGTTTTGTAATTTTGAGTTTCTGTTGTGTTTTTCGGTTGAATTTAACAACTAGGCATTCCACTGGCTATTACGCTTGAATGTTTTTCATTCAGCTGCTGAAAGTAAAGAGAAAATAATGATAAATTAGCTTTTTTGATGTGGATAAAAAATTAGATTAAAGTATTTACTACGAGCTCAAGCAAAGAAGAACGAGCCACAAACATAGCTGAATATGTATATACTAAAAGAGAAAAATTGAATTTAAATTTTGAATGGAGATGTGTGGCAATAACTGTTAGATACACCCACAAAAAAAACAGCATTATGTATTTCATTCATGGTCCTGAATGATATCTTTAAACTGTAGAGCACTTATGGCAGAATGTATCATCATCAAATGCGGTGATAGATTGTAGATAAAAACGAGTTTAATACTAATGTTCTTCGAACATTAGTAAAAACATATGAGTGAGTAGTTTCAATGGATCCAGAAAATTTACATCAAAGGAAATTTATTTGCCATTAATTAACAAATAGCTTCAATGCACGTGTAACATACAAGGGTGGCTCTAAAAGTAATACACTATTAGCTCTAAATAAAACATTATTTATTTTAAATGAAAAACATTATAACCCTTCGATATGATCACTTTGAGCGCTTTAATGCCGCATAGGATGCCATCATTTTTTAGCTCACGGATCCTTCGGCTCACTGTTTCTTTCAGGATATTTAAGTCAAGAAAACGTATTCCTTTGAGTGCTTCAGTTTAAGAAATAGATCAAAGTCTGGTGGACTCAAATCTGGCGAATGTGGTGTGTGTGTGTGTGTGTGTGAGGCATTTTCATCCACATTTCTCCAAAAATGCGACGACTTGTGCTCCGATATGTGGCCGCGCATTATCATGCAATATGGACACGACGTGCTGCAGCATTCCTGGTCGCTTTAACGGGAGTGTGTTCAATATTCTTGCTATAGCAGCGATTAGCTGCTATTATAGCAGCTCTGGCTGTCAAATATCACGAAATAGCTACTTTCTGGTGCTTGCTACTTGACAGTCGGGCTGTCTAAGATTCCGGAATAGCTGCTATGGTAGCAGCTATTCGCTGCTCGCAGTCTGGAGGATAGCAAGAAAGTAGCTAAGGCAAAATGGCCGTGCGTACACAGCTGACATACTGTTCAAACGTCATTTTGAATTAGAAATAGAAATGAAAAGCAGTTTGCGCACTTTGGTGGCAAAGGAGATGAACGATAGACTTGATTATAGTGCTAACATAAACTAAATACGGGCTTTTGAACTCTTCAACTCAACTCCAGTTTTAAGTAAGCTTTTACACAGCGCAACTCATCTTGAGTTTTTAGAAAGTGGGTGTGAAGTACGACAGGCTTGGTACGCTGATTCGTGTACCATGAAATTTTCGAGGTTTCTTATTCGCTCTTTTTCACAGATATGGTGGCAAAATCCGGGAATAAGTAAAAAGTTTTGAATATGTAAGGAACATTTTAATAGTTTCTGGAGCTCTATGGTGAAAACTTAGAAGTTTCAACAATTGTGCAATAAATGGTGAGCTGATCCACGTAAATACAAAGACTAAAGTTAAAAAACTGGAAGAAAATTGTTACTGAGCTGTGCTGTGTAAAAACTGACCTACACAGCAGCTCTTGGCTGTCCAATATCCATAGCTGCTTCACCTAGCTACTGCGAATTTTACAACTTGCTAAAGTGATGCTATGCTATGCTTTTGGAGCAGCTATAGCATGCACATTGAACACACCCCGGAATTCTGGTCGCAAGTTTTTGCTGAAAAATATTTTGAGTAGACTTTTGTTTCACTACGACCAATTGAACAAACAGTCGGTGGTAATTATTCCATATTTATCATAGGCAAAAATTATTATTTGTTTCACTTTTACTTGCTGGCGGCAAACTTTTCATTGTCTGGGTGATGCTTTTCTTTTCAAAGTACTGCTTTGATATTTTAAATCAGGTCATTTGGCAACATTTCACTCTTTTAAATGCAGTGAGAATCATTGGATAATCTTGGAATGAAGTTTCACAGAAAACTTATATGGCGTCTGAAAAAACTGGGTGCTTTTGTTTCGTCCCTGATACTCAGGCGGAATAAGTGCTAGCGTCTGATGAAATTAGTAATGTGATTGAAGAAGTGGTTAATCTTCCCAGGCGAATAAGTTTGAAAGTGGACAGTGACGACATTCAGGTTCTGCTGGATTCTCACAATCAGGAGCTGACAATTGATTAGCTCATAGAGCAAATCATCGAAACGCTTGGCTCATTAGACTCAGTTCAATCAGAGGATCAACTGACGGTTGGAAACTTGTCGAAAGGCCTCCGTTCGATGGAAAGAAGGTGACAAATATAAGACCAACCAAAGAGTAAAAAAAATATTATCATGCTACGAAGCAATATTGCGGGAGTAAAAAATCTTTGAGCTGGCAGACGACTTTGTTAGATTTTATGAAGCCCTTTTCATCAAAATAACTTTGGTTTGTTATTTTTATTCATAGTTTCTAAAATTCTATTAAAAATTTGTTTCTACATTATAATTTTCTTTAGTCTCCGGCTCCAATTAAGAATAATTTCTTTGTATTTATAAGCGAAATTTTACCCCGACTTAATCGACCTCATAATTTGAATCCCGTCAGCGTCAAAATTTTGAAAAAAAACTCCGGTCTAGGCCCTTTAAGAGGATCTTCCCCAACTAAAAGTTATCATTTTTTCCTCTATTTTCAAAATGAACTAAGAGAACTAAACTGGTGCAAAACAGGTTTTGTTTTTATGATATCTTCCGATGATTTTGTCTGTTTGATAGAAACTTGGCTGTCTGTTGATTTTTTAACCGATGAGTTATTTCCCCTGCATAACGTTTTCAAATGTGATTTATCGAATAAAGCAGAATGTGGTGGAGTCTTAATTGCTATTCGCAAATCTCCGTTGAGTACACTCTGTTTAAAGTTCGTAGTGTCTCATTCTATTAAGAGCGTTGCTGTCCATATTTCCCTGTCACATAACATTTGTTTGTTTTTTTTTTATCTGCATATGTGCTTTAGAGTGCGTTCTTTTCCATGTATGAATATTTCTAAATAAGCTGTCTGACAATATCCTGTCTCCTATTGATGTATGTTTAACCGCTTCTAAAGCCTCGCTTTTTAAAATATTTCATCGAAGTTTTAATAATAACATTAATAATAATAAATTTAGTTCCATAATGCATAATAAGTAAAATGAAATAGTTAACAATAACGAAATTTCGGTTAATATTACAGCTACGACTAAATAAACGAATTCACTAAATAGTTAGTAGTTAGCTTCCATGTTACGTTTAAAAAATATATCAAGCTTGTCCCACTACAGTTCTTGATTCAATGTCTTGCATAAAGAATAGCTAAAATTTTAAATGTTTTAGAAATTGATTCACGTTATCTATGGATGATATTGAGCTGAGAAGGAAGTTAAACAATTTTAGTCCAAACAGCTATTTATTCCTAGTTTCTAATGACAGCTTCAGAAGATGTTCTTGTATATTCTTTAATGGTATGATGAGCGACAATCGTATGAAATTTATTTATTTATCTATTTACCAAACAAGGCAGCATACACAACAAGAAAACATAATATAAATCTAAAATACAATTAATCATTATAAATATAAAATACAAATTGTACGTAAAAACAAAAATACAATACATAACAATTTTTGTAACAATTACTCTACATTATTTTAATTAAATTTCGGCTAATAACGATGGAAGTTAAGTGGGTTCGGATGTGAAAAGGGCTTTGGACAAGTTATTTTTGAAGTTTGATTTGATGATCCCCGAAGAGTAGTGGCTGCTTATAGAATTGAATACTCTACAGCACCTATTAATGGGCTCATTATATGCATAGGTAGTGTGATGAATGAGTTCATTGAGCAGATTTGCATATCTGGTGCGTCTTGGTCGGTTATTGAAAGTAATTTTACTAGAGAGATCTTCAATAATTACCGCACCACTAATAATATCAAATATAAGGCAAGCGCTGAGCAGAGTTCTTCTAGAAGAAAGATACATTAAATTTAGAAAAGTCAGCCTGAATTTGTAAGATAGCAGATGTTGAAAATCTCTTGGGTCATAGAGATTTCTCAAAGCGAAAAGTACAAATTGTTTCTGAACAGTCTCAACGCTATCGCTGTGTAGCTCGAAAGCAGGGTTCCATATAATGCAAGCATATTATAGTAAAGGACGCACTATGAAGGTATATAATGATTTGGTAACCCATCTATTTTTAAACTCTTTAGCGCGTCTCTTTATGAATCGGAGCTTTTTATTAGCCATGGCTAGGATTTTGTCATACTAGAGATTGAAGCGCATTTTGTTATCCAATACTACGCCAAGGTTTATAATATGATCGACCCTATTCAATTTGATATCGTTAAGGTAGTAAGACTAAAAGAAAAACTTATCACATGGCACTTATTGATGTTAAGATTAAGATTATTCACATTGCACCACTGTTCGAGGGATTGAAGCTTGGATTGTAGAAAGGTTGCATCAGACTGCGAGTTTATGATGTGATAGATTTTTAAGTCGTCTGTATAGAAGAGATGCGGTATACCAAGCAGTATCTCAGACGCATCAGAAATGAAGATGCTAAAAAGTAGGGGGCCTTAATGACTGCCTTGTGATACTCCAGAAGATGCCAAAACTTTTCTAGATAAGTGGCCTTGAAATTTTACGAGTTGAGTTCGATCGCAAAAGTAAGACTGGAGCCAGTTAAGAAGAGAACCGGAAATACTAAAGTTGCGAAGTTTTTGTACCAGAGTTTGATGGTCAACTCGGTCGAAAGCCTTACTAAAGTCCGTATATATCGCGTCAATTTGGTTCCCTTTTTCCATTTCACAGAGCACATTAGAAACTAGTATCATGAGTTTAGTGGAAGTTGATCCACCCCTACAAAGTCCATGTTTTTGCTCATTCAGAAGGGGGTCGATGGTGCGAGTAAGATTGTCACAAACTAGCTTATCGAAGAGTTTGGGGATAACAGATAAAATAGCAATTCCTTGATAGTTAATCGATTTATCACTACTTTTGAAAATAAGTGTGAGGTATGACAATTTCCAGAAAGACGGGAAGATACCAAGAGACAGGGATTTATTGAAAACCATGTGCAAAGGGGTGATTAATTGGTTTGCACATCGGAACACGAAGAAAGGAGATACTAGGTCTGGGCCAGGTCCTTTGCCAATCTTTGGTTGCAGAATAGCATCAGAAACATAGAACAAGGATAGCCAGTGGTTTAACGTTTTAAATTGACGAAATCAAAGAACTTTCTCGGTTCAGTGATAATTTTTCCCCCATTGAAGTAACATAGAGCTCATACGCCTTGGGAGATTTGATGGCAAATTCTTTGTATAGCTCATCGTCTAATCTTATTTGATCCTCCTGGAGAGAGCCTTCATGTTTGGTTGCTTTATATAATTTGTTTCTATGGATTCTGAGCCACCTAATTATCAAGCCAAGGTTCTGAGAGTACAAATTTATGGATGGCGTTAAAGATTATTTTGTAAAAGGAAGACAACATTTCGTCTAAATCTGATGCCGATAGAGTACTTGTCCAGTCAACTGTGTCCAAATAGTTTTTAATGCTTAAGTAGTCAGCATTCAGTTTCCATAATGTTCAAGCGCTAGCACTGCTCAACTTTCTAACCACACAAACTACACAAAATCAAACAACAAGCTCTAGGAGACCACAAACCGCAGACATCAGATCACCACATCGGATTGTGATCTCAAAAAAACCTTAAATTCTCATTTCTTTTACATACACTTTTATTTCTTTTCTTGTTAAAAGCAATAAATTCTCACTACCCACCGGAATAATTCCTTGCTAGAAGACATTAAAATTTCTTCTCTTTATTTACTCATCATAAGCCCTAAGCAACTTACTTTGCAAATCTACAGCCACCCGAATTTTTTTTTAATCCCATCGTCATGCATCACTACCGGAAGCTACATTATGATTTATCCCTAAAGATCCAATACCATTCGAAGGATCCGAGGTATGCCTAAATACTTCGCGTTACCCAGTGAGTCCTTTGCGACACATCTTTGATATCAATTCATCATTCCGCTGAATGCTATTAAAGACCATGTCGAGTTATCTGTTTTTTTCGTTGTTTTTTCTCACCGGAGTGTCGTTCTTTTCGCCATGTCAGATATTTTTTCTCCAGTTGACCCCCCTTTAACGGCAATCAACCCGACGACGGCATGAAACCTTTCAGCTTGAAAAATGGTCGGGCCGATGTTTGAACGGAACCCCCAATAAATTTTCATGCTGTGATAAATATTTTCCATCGCTCCAAGAAATGAAACTTTTCGTTGTACGAAATTAAAATCTGCTTGCAAGCAATTTCGTTACATCCGCGATGAAGGAGTCTGAAGCTGACTTTCAGATCGCGGCTGGAGTAGAAATAATCACAGGGCACTTCGACGTGTACCTGCAGGTACCGGCAAACGGATGAAACAATGGCAAAGTGGTAGACAGCTGTCGTACTTCATATTGTTACTTGTCGAAGACAAGGTTAACTGTGATGACTATGTATACCGCACTAGATGAGATTAGACGAAGCTGAGCAGGTCTGCAGTTGACAGTACCTTGATGTCGGTAAATAAGACAAAATATTCTGCGAGTGATAGAATGAGTGGGGTAACGTGGGAAAAGTATCCAATTTGCATAATTTATGAAGTCTGTCAAACTTTTTACACATTTTTACGAACATTTGATTTTGCGTGTTTCGCATACGCGTCATTGGGCATTAATTTTTTATTAAAGTGATTTGCATTAGCGTTTACGATAATCATATTTTTTGCTGGAGACTTGTCAATGTAGAAAGTAGTCTTTGAGTGCTATTTGCACAAAATATGTTGGAAATTGAAATGAAGTTGAAATAAGACTAGTTAAGCGTACTCGAATTTTCACAGAATGCCTCTTAGCTATTCATGTAGTTTTATGTTATGATTAGGGCCGCCCATCGGGAATAAAGAATACGGAATATATTCCCGGAATATTTCATGCTGTGAGTTTTCCGGGAATATTCCCGAATATTTTGACCATTTTGAAAAAGTTTAATTAATATTTTAACTGTTTTGATAAACATAACATAATTTAATTTTTCGGATCGTATGTTTTTGAAAAACGGCAAACGGCAGAAATGGTACGCGCGAATTTTTTAAACCTTTTTTATAGCAAACAAGCGAAACCAAAAAAAAAAACGATGTGAAGCTATGCGCGAGTGGCGATAAGTAGATATTCACCACTGAGAGATGTTGGAATACTTTTTCCTTCTTTTTAGCCTATATTGTTCATGTGTTAGAAAAAGATAGGTATGTGAGTTATTGCAAATACGACTCCAATCGTCAAAAGAAAAATGCCGAAGTCGAAGAGGCACATAGTGATTCCTTGATTTCCATTTCAAATGAATTTTATTCAGTTCTATCAACAGATTAAACTGATATTTTGTAAAGCGTGTAATTTAAAGTTGATTGCTAAAAAACGTTCACAAGTGATACAATATTTCCGAACGCAAAAACATTTAACTGCATCGCGAAATCATTCTCCAATTTCACAGCAATTACTGGCAGCTGTACTAAACAAGTCAAATGGTCGAGAAAAAAAACTACAATATGGATAAAAGTAAATGTTTTGTATCGCGCATTTACTTTCTTAGCTGACATTCCTTTAGACACAATAAACAAGCCAACTTTTGAAAAGTTTTTGGACACATTTGGATCTCCCGGTGCTGTCTGTGACAACTTTGAGACTCCCTTTCCCCGCCATACTAATATATATATGTATTGTAAATTTAAATTCACTTAGCTATTTGTCATTTGTTATTCATTTAGTAATTTGTCATTTAGCTATTACTTTATTTGCTATCTATTTGCAACTAATTTATTTTTGCGTTATTTATTAATCTTGTATATATAGTTTTGTTTTTTACTTTGTTTCGTATATTATTTTATTTTATTTTGTTTCGTAATTTTATCCATGTACTATATTATTTATTCTTCTGTACATGTACACCTTGCTTGGTGAATAAATAAATAAATAAATATATATGCCTTATCAACAACCTTTGAGATAGCATCGATTGTCGAATGATTGTTCCCGAAGCCATGCTGCCTCTCATCAGCCGATCTAAATGCTGGGAGTAGCCACATCGTGAATTACCCTTCGAGGAGCTTTCCGGTCGTTTCTACCATACAAAACACATGATTTGCTGATGGGAATGATGAAATGCATTTCCTTTTTCCCACTATTTGCAATCGCGTTGGGTAGACTTCGGCGAATAAACATAAATTATACAAGTTCAGGACTTAAAACTTTTTGATCGGCACTCTATAAAGCCACAGAGTCGTTCAGTTCTTCAATCTGAGTACTGCACTGTTTAGTTTATCGTCCCAAAGGAAAGGAACATCCGCCTTTCGGACGGTGATGCGATCATATGTTCTTGTTGGTTGCGCTGCAAATAGCGTAACGATAATACGCTCCATGCAAATCGCCTCCATGAGAGTGCAGCAGAGTCAACGGTTGACCAATTTATACCCATCGCCCTATGAGTCCTCCTTAGAGCGAGCCGTTTGGTACGTTTGCTCCTCGGGATGGTCTTGGTCAACCAATTCTTTGCCGCGATGGGAGTAGCAGAGACATATGCTGGTCCCAGCTTTTTTCTGGCTTACTGCGCAGTTCAACGATTTCATCGATCCACCAGTACTTATGCTGGCTCCTACAAGATAGTTTCCGTTTGGGCATTGAAGCTTCATATGCCTTGCAAATATGTTTCAAGGTGCTGTCGGTAGTGGTCTCTACTGCTACTTGAGTCACTGTTCTTCCAAATATTTGAGACTCAGCTTTGAGCCTCAAAACGACCACATGCGATCACATCATCCGTCTTAAGCTTAGCGGGATTCTACCTTAGCCACTTACTGAGAAACAGGGTATCTCTCATCGTTGCCGACTGTCAACGATTTGGAAGGTGATACAATTATGAACGCCCGCTATCTGATATTCTATCACGCTCCAATTGCTGACAACTGCCGCAAATCTTTCCGATGATATACTGACAACGGGAATTAATTGTCCAAATCCGGGCTTTCGGAATTTTGGTGTCAAACTCCGTATTTAGTACCAATAAACACAACCTCGATGCCGTTTCGAATATGTGCTGTTTGTGGGTGTTTTTCTTCTGATTGAAGTCATCTCTTACAATAGTACTGCCGTCAATGTAAAGGAGGAAGCTTTACTGTAAGCTAAATTCATCTCCAAATTACTGCACTGAGTCATCCGAAGACAAGTAACAGCTCATGAAGGTAATCTTTTTTGTATATCTTTTTGTATCACTCGTAGCCGATGCGGGTCCTCTCTGCCCATCAGCGATCTAAATTGCTGCGTGCCCTGTGCTATCTAATGACTACGTGAATGAGTTTCCCATCCTGTAAGGCAAGCGGATCAATAGGATCTGGGGATTATATTTGTAGATATGATGAGATCATCCGCTTCTTGAAATTTCCCTTCGAATTTTTTTGAAGAGCTCTCACGTCATTCTTTGCTTTTTCTTGCCATTGAGTGCTTCTCTGAAAACTGTGCCATGCATCTCTCTGCAAAATATGAAATAAGCTTTTGCATAGCAAATTGTCGCCCGGTGCCACTTAAGGTACGCTGCGTCTGGGAGCTGAAACTTAAAGCTTAAACTAAAACTTAATGACGTCATTTTCAGTTTAGCTTTGCAAGAATATGCTTCCGCTGGTTGCTTAATCTAAAACGTATATGGTAGACACATAACTTATAAAATGAGCATCAAAATATTTTCTCGTGTGTTTTTTTTATTATTTAACATTTGTAACATTGAAATCTGTCAACAATGAAAAAAATAAACTGAAAAATCAGTACAGGCTAACACACAAACTCCAAAACGCCAAAACTAAAACTGAAAATAGTGAACATGTTCATTCCTCACTGCCCGGTCCAGACGCTACGTTTTGTACAACGTTTTATCTGCACAGTCTTAAACGTTGCAGATGAAACATTGCGTGTGGATAGGAAAACTGTGCAATTTTGAGAACTGCACGGAGACGGTACAGTTGCAGCGATAACTGAGGTGGTTAGGCATAGTTATCCGTGAATTGTGCCGACAAGTCGTTTCGTGTGGACGATTAGCTACGTTTTTTATTCATTTTTAGCAAATGGTAAACCTTTGGCAATGTTCACGGGAGTTTCTGACTGAGTTTATTGCCTTGTACGAAAGTTTTCCATTTATTTAGGTACTTACATAAAATTGCAATTAGAAAATAATAATAATTGTAGACATAAATAGTTCTTTAATTTTTTCAGCTTCAGGAATGTGCAAGTGATGCTGATGCTGCTGGACCCAGTGAAGCGCCCGCGACTCCTATTTCTGAACCATCAACCCCCTGTTTTGCCAGTATATCGTTGTCCTGCAATACTTCAAGGTCACAGTCTTCAACTCGCAAGAGAAAAGGAGTTGCAAATGATGATGGTACAGCTGAAGTTATGGCACTGGTTAGAAAGAAACTGGACTCGGTACACACAGAGGATACTTTTCATGTGTTTGGAAAGCATGTGGCTAATAAACTCAGAAACGTCCATAGCGAACAAAATACGATTGCTCAGAAACTAATTTTTGATGTTTTATTTGAAGCGGAGATGGGGTCTCTGACTAGACATTTTCAAATTGTTGATATGACAGGCCGGCGGCAAGATAGTTTCGGTTTAGTTAGTGGACAGAATAGCTGTCAACAGAATATGCCTAGACAATGGGGGATGCCACATAGTGTTGCTCTAGAAGTTGGACAATACCAGTCCACAAAACTACGTTCCAGAAAGAGAGACACACCAAATATCACAACATGCAGCTATAAACCAAAATGAAAACCTTTCCGAAGAATTTACATCTCAGCGTAGTCACACTTCCGTTGCAGACTACTTGACAGCATTTCAAGCCAACTGAATACTGACGTACATTTATTAATTTCTTTTTTAAGTAAGTTGAAGAAGAGTTTTGTAAAGCGTTGAAGCTATTTAAGTATAGTTTTGGTTTCTTTAAAAATGTAAATATTTATATATTTCTTTAGTACAAATAAAGTATTATAGCTTACCTTCAAGTATTTATTTTTCATCACTCTGTAGATAGCCTCACATGTTTCGGGAATGATTTCACTTAATGATTGTTTGGATATAATTGTTGTGTATTCTAAGTCTTTATAGCTTCTGCCAGTTGCTAAAAATCTTAAAGTTGCTGTTAGCCTTTCATGTGGTGATATTGTTGTTCTTATACAAGTATTTTTTTTTGTGATATATGGTTTCACTAATTCCAATAAATGAATGTATGTGTCTATGTCCATTCTCAAGTAGTTCCGCCAATCATTAGGTTCATCACTTAATTCACGCAGTAATTTAATGTGAGAAAAGTGCTGTCTTTTTAGAAGCCATTTCCTCGACCACTGTGAACGCCGGGTTCTTTTGAGATGTTCCATTTGTTTCTTTTTCTTCACGAGACAACATGCAAAAATTGACCAGAGTAGTACTTCCTCCATAGTGACGCCACTAAAACTGCGCTAAAATAAATACAGATTTGCATCATCTGGACGCTCTTTATTTTTGCAACGTTTTGACTGCGCAGATAAAACGTTGTGCAAAACCTAGCGTCTGGACCGGGCTTTAGTTTCCAAAAGCTCAGTATGGCAGAAGCTTCAGTTTTAGCTAAAGCTTTCAGTTTTAGCATTCTATTGCAGCAGCTGTATGGGAATACTCTTGCTCATTCCAAAATTGAATTAGATTCAGTTTAAGTTTTTAATTTCAGTTCCCAGCCGCAGCCTACCTTTGCTCATAATTTTTATGTGGTTGTTGATATTTTCTAATTACGTCTTGGGCAATGTTTATCAATTTAACGTCTATGGAAAACATACTCTAGTTTGCTGCAACATTGCGATTCATTAGATGTAGTAATGAGAGAATTTGTTGTTTGATATCTGACTGTTTGTAATCTATAGTAAAATAAGTGATCTGATACTTTCAAATGCGCTTAACAAAATCAAACCAAAGAAAACAAGCACAAAATCTATCCACATATTTATGAACTGATTATTTCCAAGAGTCACGAAAAATAGTTATGAATAGGAGGAGCAAAAAAACACGCCTAATATTAATTTCCTATTCCAAACGCAAGAATTCATCTGTATTAGCAAAAAGCACAGGGGTGCTGTTCGTCAGCATCAAAACCAATCCTTGTCTCTTATTTGAAGCTATTGAATTTAAAATCAGCAAACATGCCGAACATATTATGAACCTTTGATCCCTAACAAAATACAAGCAAAAACAAAATACTTCTTTCTAGTGCGTCAGACAAAATAACTAGATGAAAATCATTGTAATATTATTCATTATTAATATCAACTTGACCTCAAATGGCCTTATTCCACGCATGTAGACTGAAAATTTCTTCCAGGTTTAATGAAAGAATTATTGTATTGTCTCTGTTCGAAAATCAAGGAAATTGCGAAATCCTTGACAGAACCTTACTGGTTTGTGTCATCACCGTCATCATCGCTTCACCGTAATCACCGTCATCATCGCTTCAAATAATATTTCAATATCCGTTTAGAGAGATCTGAGGGGACGATAAGCTTTAAAAAAAACATTTCAAGGATAGATCATGTATTAAGTACTATAATCATAACTTTATCAATAACTTTTTAACTTCGAAGATTAACAAAAATTATTTGGCTCAGAAGTTTCACATACGAACTTCTTTAGTTGCTGTGAGGTACCCTTCTCATGATTCAAAGCTTATAATAAAACCCCGAATAAATACTCGTACATCTACTATTCGCCCTAGAACTTGAACAAATTTTTAAAATTGTACTACCATCCTTGTGCTACTTATTTCACTTTCTACGAGTTGATCGATTGAACTTGCAGTAACTTAGTAACGATACCATTCTCCACAGTTGTCATCAACGATTCATAAATAAGAGCTCTTTCGAATGATTGATGTCGTTTCACTTCGCGTGAGAGTGTCCTCACATGTATCGAATCACTTTGTGAATTTATTTATGTGTAAATTTATTGATTGTTTCGAGACCTGTGATTTCTAACCAGCCACTTGTTCGATTCAAAGGCAAAGAGACTCACGGTCTCGAATACGTTGAACGTAATGAAAAATTGATGAGAAGCAATTCTAGTGGAAAACAGCCATCGAAAATATCCATACATTTGTACATTGATCATTCAAATACTTGTGATATTTCACGACACATTCTGTGAAGTACTACACGAAGTTGATGTGATTTTCAAGACATCTATTTTTCAAATTTTGAAGTATTTTTGGGATTCATCCGGAAGAAAAATGGTCTTTCGGCAAAATAACTATGCATCCGGATATAATAATCATGTATATATATATATATATATATATATATATATATATATATATATATACTAGCTGACCCGGCCACGCGTTGCTGGGGCTAACGTTTTTGTCATATTACATTGTTGTAAACTATTTAACCGTTACCCCTTATTACAATGAAATTATTATTTACGAATCAAGACGGAAACGTTAAAGCTGGTATAAAAATTTACTGGTTTGGGATTTGAAGGGGATGGACTTTGAACACAATTGAAAAACATGGATTTTCCCATGAAAAAAACATGGATTTTCCAAATCTAAACCACAAATGGACATTGTTTGGCCTTGAGACATATTTATAGACATGGCAAAAGCTAAACGAATTGGAAACTGTAACCTTCTGAAGGGTGTGGTAGAATCTGACGGTATCATTGGAATACGTGGCAACAGGACCACTTTCCCTTTAAACTTTCCAGTTAAAATAGTTGCTTCAAGAATATTTCCGGTGATCTTTTTGATGACCAAACGCGTACCGTTGCATAATTGAGGTGGATTCAAATTACGCTGGAGAATAATAGATGAACCAATCTTTAATCGAAGATTATGTGGTGGCAATCAAGGTATATCTAGTGAATTTAACAATTCAATTGGAAAGTTTACACTATCATTTTCATTAACAACAGTATTATTTTGCAGTTCTATTTTACCGTTCCGAATATCTAGTAATTGTTCGGAAAATATTTGTGCTGATGGATCATTTTGCAATCGTAGGCGCATGTTTATGGTCAATCGAAGTGTTTCAACACTTCGCCATAAGAATGATTGTTTCAAACATGCATTAATTTCATCCGGGAAAGTAGAGCGAGGTATAACAGGTAAGGTCTGGCGGAAATCACCAGACAAAAGTAAAAGATCACCACCGAAAAGTTTATCATTGCCGTTTAAATCTTGCATAGTTCTATGCAATGCTTCGAGTGAATATTTGTGAGCCATTGTGCACTCATCCCAAATTATAATTGAACTCTTCCGCAACACTGCAGCTATTCCACTATTATTTTTTATATTACATATTGCATTTGGTTTATTATGAATGTCCAATGGCAGCTTGAATGTTGAATGTGCTGTTTGCCCACCATCTAGCAAAGTAGCCGCAATGCCTGACGATGCAACTGCCAATGCAATTTTCTGTTGTGACCGTATTTTGGCAAGAATCAACGATATTAAAAATGTCTTACCGGTTCCACCTGGTGCGTCCAAGAAAAAAAAACCGCCTTGTTCAGCAGCAACAGCCAGCATAATCCGATCGTAAATAATGTTTTGTTCTGCTGTCAGTAATGGTTCGCTGTTCGCGATAATTGTTGCTAAATTACCTTGGTCATATTGTTTTTGTCGTTGTAGATCGGTGTTGACTAAGTTGGTGGCTGGGCGATCAGGTGATGGCATACCATAATGATTAAGTGGTAAATTTGAAATTAAAACACATAAATCCTCGATTAACACTAACGCTTCATTATACATCTCTGGCGTATAATCTATGTTTTGGTATTGATCTGTTTGTCTAATTCGGTGCAATATGTCTTCTGTCATACAATTTTTTATTTTTCCCACAAAGTTTGTGCTTGCGATGGATAACATGTCGTCAAAATAATTGCAAACAGCTGACGAATATTATTGGGCGTTGATGTTAATGCGGCATCAGCAAGCGTTAAGTCCCAATGGTTATCGTCTTCTAGCAATTGCAGTTCACGACATGCATCTTTGTATGTATTGAATACTCGACCATTAACTGTTCGCAGAAATTCAAAAGACGTTGTCTTAGCTTTGAATATTCCTGTGATGGAAGGATGTGGTTTTCCTTGTTTTCGTGGTTCCCATTTTTTAGCGGATTTTTTCCATGTGAAATAACGTGGAACATCAGTATATTTCAATGTTTTTGCGAATTGGCCAAAAATATCAGATTTTTGACACAATGTAAAAAATTCAGTTAGTGTCGTTTTTGGAGCCTCAAGCGCTCTTTGGAGAACATTTTCTTCAGTGAAGTATACCCGTTGACCGTTTTCAAGATGTATTGCTAGATGCTGGACAGAAGGGTTTCTTTCGTGTATGGAAAAGCTAAGAATATGCCAAATAGCTTCGTTGCTGCTAATGTACCTACCCATTTGGTATCGTGCTATTTCGTCATTTTTATTTACATTCTGTACTTCAAATACAGCCAAATCATTGCCTTTATTTACATATTTACAAATGCACTTAATTGATTTTACAGAAATGCAAAGTGCAATACGTTTTTGAAAGTAATGGTGAGTATGGTACCACCCACTGATTATCAAGTTCAACTTGATTTGTAAAATTCGGCAGTCGCATTGTGAATGTGTGGCCACCATTCTCAGTATTTCTGCGGCGATACATTGGATAACCGTCAATACCCGTGATAGTGTCATTTGTATGCGGCTTTGGGAAATTTTTCTTACATTTTCCATTTTCCATGCATGATGACGTTATGTTGAAAGCACCGCACGGCCCGTGGATCATGTGTTTGGTAACAATATCAAATAATTCTTGATCAATTGATGGGTCTGGAATTTCGGCTGAAATTATTTGATCAATTTCTTCTGGACGGATTTTATCTTGAAGCCAAATTAAAATGTGGGCATGAGGCAAACCTCGCTTTTGCCACTCAATCGAATACAGCCAACAACGTGTGATACCAAAAAATGAATATTTAACAATAAAATCAATTAAGGATTTCAATTTTTGTTTAAACACACGTGCAGTTATATCATGACGATGAAATGCTTGTTGTCCTGGTGATAGTAAAGTTTGTATCTCTTTCCAATTTGGATTACATGTGAATGTAATAAACAAATCCGGTCGGCCGTAATGACGTACGTAAGACATCGCACCTTGTATGTGTTCCTGCATGTTCCGTGGACTGCCGATGTAGCTTGAAGGTAAAATGAAAGCATGACCGATGTCATTGGGGTTTAAATTTCTGTACTTTAGCCTCAGCAACATGTGGTGGTTATGCTATTAAGTTGTAGCTTATATGGAACGTTTAGACGTTTGACATAGCGCCATCTATTGAATACTTATTCAATCCAGTCAACAGATATCGCCATCTGTTAAAATCGTTTGGAGCTAACAGATAATTGTGACTGTCAAATAATAGACAAATAATTTGCAATAAAATAATATTGCGATCATAAATTGAGATGTAAGCTATCCTATCTTTCAAGTTGGATCAAACTGCACACGGTGTACAAATTTGATCAAAATCGGTTAAGTAGTTTAGGAGTCCATCGCGGACAAACAACGTGACATGTAATTTATATATATTAAGATATATAATATAATTATAATCATACTTCTATACCGTGAATTCGTTCTCGTGTGAATTTGTTCTGGGGCGCTTTTATTTTCGGCTTGATTCTTTGTTCAATAGTAAAACTTGCACTTGTATATTATGGCCTCATTACAATTCTGGGGGAACGTCTTGTACATAAACATTACAAAATAAATTTCTAAACAGAAAGTACGTACAGCAAATCGACACCAGAAGAGAATTCTCAAAAACGACACTAATACACAAAACGGACAACAACCAGGTTCAAGGACTTGAACCTTGATTCTGAATTCTGAATTTCTTTCTTTCTCAAGAGCTTTGATTTATTGAAGTATCATATTCAAGTGCTCAAAGCTAAGCAACCTTTGAACTCAAAAACACATCTTTCTACGTAATCAGCTTTGATATCCAAATCTGAGAATCATAATATCCGAAAACACTTCTGGGTCAGAAAATTGTTTTCAGTTCAACAGAAAATCATATTTCATTCATTAGGTTTATCCAAGGATTAAGCAAAGCTATTGATAGGTATTTCTAATGCATGAGGGACTGTTCACGTGTGGCGTAGCTACCGGTGCACAAGCACACATTTACACGAAGCTTTAACCCTGAAATACTTACATGTATAGATTCAGCTTCAGCACGTAACTACCACTACTGGTGAAAACTTTTAAAGAATTAATGAAGAGGAAAAAAGTTTTTTCCCTGAATCTATCATCCTTCTGTGTACAACCAACAAGCTTTCCTTCAAGAATTCACTCTGATATACCAGATTGGACCTGGCAAAAATTCTATGTATTTCCCAGTTTCAAACCCTTTTCTGAGAATGAGTGCGTTATTCTGAAAGTACAAATGAAGGTACCTTGCGGTGTTATAGTGACAAAAAGTTTCAACGAAGGTATTTAATGGTGTTGAAAGCGACAGTGACATTATTAGATCGATTATTTGGTAAGCAGCAAAATGCGTCGGGGGACCATTTTTGTCTTCCGTAGCTTAAGATTGAAGATTGCATTTATAGCTGTATAATAGATGCGGTGTCGGTATTGATTTTATGTACACATGTATGTATGCATATAAATGTATGGCAATTTATAGGATTTTGCAGGGGCTAATCGGCACTCGTAAGAAACGTTGAAAGTTTTCAAAATTTGAATATCAGTATTAGGAGCAGGATATTATACGATATAATGAATATGCAATAAAAAAATCACTTGTTACTCTTACACATTATCAATTTATTTTTTAACAAACATTCAAACAATCGCTAGCGTATCTCTAAAATAAATAATTAAAATACCAGCTAATATTTTGACAATATTTTTCAGTTCCGTTTCGTTTTCAGTTTCTAAGGATAAATCAAATAAAAGTCACATCAAACACAATAGGCTCTTAATTTTATTGTTTTTGTGGTGCGTTCGGTTAGTGAGTGCTACCACTGCCTCTTTGATTTTTCTCTATGTCCAGTTGGTCTAAGATCTTCAAATTTTTCCACTGCAAAAGCAAAAGCTGGCTTCTTTTTGCTGCAAAATTTGGCTTGCAGCAAGAGTACAAAAACGACTTTCTGCGAATCTATTTTAATATATTATAACAGATTCAAGTACGCGAACAGACCTAGTGAGATGACTTTTGTGGCTCCCAAATTTCTTTTTACTCTTGAAACAGAAGTCAAACTTATTGGGCCCTATTCTGAGAGTCACCTCACGTGACGAATGAGATGACTCTCATAATTTCGTATTCTGAGAGTCACGTGAGATGACTTCAAGTGACATTTTCGATCTGTCGGCTGTTCCGAGAGTCACGTGAAGTGACGAGCGTCACGTGCAATCATTTCACGCCAATTTAGTAGGTGCAGCTCATTTTTTCGAGCTAAAAAGTGACATTTGGTGTTTGAATTTTAAAATTGAACTGTGCAAATGTGTTTCCGATAAGAAAATTGATCGAAAATTGACCAGCAAAGTACCAGGCTTAAAAAGTAAACCGTGAAGCTAAGTTTTGACAAGTCTCCATTACCTCGCCATTCTTTCGAGCGAAAATTTTAGCAATGGAGAAAAACAGATACACAGCTTATTCCTGACGGATAAAATGTGAAGAATATCTTTTTTCGATCTATTTTCTTATTGGAAAAACAAGCTACAATTTGAGTGCCTTATTGGACTGATGGAGAGTAATCCACAAAGCCTGAAACAGCACAGCGAACACATAAAAATCACTTCTAATATTCACCAATACTTCTTCCTAATCACTATATTTATAATCTTGTATAGCAAGTTTAAGTATACCTGGTACACTTGTAAACACCGTCCTCTTTTTTATTTCACTAATCATTTGGTTACCCCTGGAAATTTCCTCCTTGCGTTCGATTTTCCTTACTTTCCATTTGAACTTAATTTTTTTTATTAATTGCACTCCCGCAAGCCGAGCTTGTGATACAAAGGTATGAAAAGTTTGTGCGCGCCAACGACATGCGGTGTACCCAAGCCGTCCCCCATCTAAGTACTGACCACGCCTAGCACAGCTTAACTTCGGTGATCGAACAAGAACCGGTCGATGCCAGTGTGCTGTGGACGTGGTAAATTTCAAGCGATGATAAATTTTAATGACATGGTAAATTTCGAACGCTCAAGCGTTGCTATTCAAACACAAATTCATAGTCACCTCACCTAAAGTCATTTCACGTGACTCTCAGAATACCGATTCGTAAGTGACGTGACTTTCCAAGTGATGAAAGATCTCACGTGAGATGGCTCTCAGAATAGGGCCCATTGTGTATTCAGCCTCCAAATGATCGCACTCGGACCGCTTCGCAAGTTCCGCGAATTTTGTTGGGTTTTTACCCTGGTGTGTCAAACAAAGGAAGCTTATCAAACATTCACAAAACTAGATTCAATTGCAGTCTGTCTCCAGTATAAGTGTGAGCGAGAAGTAATGCCAGTAGGGTTTACAACAAAAAGTTAAATTTTAAAGGTTTAACTCCCAATATTGACGAGCCGATAAATTTACTGTCCAGTCAAACTAACAACCAACTAGTTGCTCGCAAAAAGAGGAATCATACGCTCCAAAAAGAGCTCTTTGATCTAAAGCAGCAAATGATATCACTCGTAAAGACGAAAACTGTGGAGTGCATAGCTAATTTCAACTCCTGACTCGAAAAAAGTCACCAAACAGCATTTGTTGGCAGCTATTTGTGATATGATCCCAGATCGATTGCGTGTTCATTAGGACAACTAAGATTTTAACTTGGTAATGAACCGTAAAAGCAAATTTAGGACAAAGGAACAGCCAATTTTGATCCTAGCAGAAAGCAAGCTCGAACTACATTCAACGCTATCCCCACTGAAAAAAACCTTTATAAATATTTCTTACCGTCACATGTAAAATAAATGCTCTTGCATTCGTCAGTTAGATGACATCTCATTGTTACTTTCACGAACAGTATTTCGAGAGAAAAATATGATAAATATGATGCTAATTCGCAACTACTTACATTACAGCCTCGAAGAAAATCAAATCCCTCGTCATTCTTGACTTTCATAGCAACTTTGGTATCCACTATTAATACTGACCTAAATTCGAATTAAGTAACGTGTATCATCTTTTACCGTTGCGTGAAGTACCTGGAGTACCTTTTCATTTTTCGAAATCAATTTTCGTAACAAAGGTTCTTCAGCCAACAAATGAGCGTACTTGGCCTATAAAGATTGGATTCTCCAGATTCAGGTGAAAAATATTCGTCGAGATCAGATTAGGCAGTTTGTAGTTTGTATAGGCCCCAACCTCATGTATGACTGAAATACAGGCATGACAGGCAGGTCCAACTACGACCGTGCTTCATGCCTTCTTCCTACATTCTCACAAAAGTGATGGAGGAGTATAGGAGAAAAAAATGCTGCATGCTCTGGATTCTACAAACCTGTGGAGACGACCAGCCATTGCAAACTCTGCGAAAAACTCAATGAAAAAGTTGCCAAGAAAGCAGACAGCGAAATTAATGCTGCAATAACTGCAAGGGCATTTCAAATGACTGGGAGCAAAGCCAAGCAAACTAAACGCTACGAAACAGGTAAAGCTCCGAGCCGCAGACCGAAGAAAAAGACCTATGTAAGTGTAAAAGGAGCATAAAAAGTAGAATAAGTTCTGGTAGGACGATTCCAAACTCGTACGAGGTGGGAAATAGGAATATTGGAGAAAAGCAAACGAAATAGAGCTTATGTATTCAATAACAACCCGCCAGTACAAAACAAAGTAAGGTTCAGTATATGCAAGCGTCCTTCCTAAGGACAATAGGGAATATTATACTTTTAAAAAAGACATCGAGTAAATGTACACTAACCATATTTAATTGCATCCGACAAACAAAACGAGGAGACCAAACTCGCGGACAGTATTCAAATATGCTACGTACAAGCGATATGAAAAGACGAACACAAGTGAAAATATTGAGTTTACGATGAGTACACCGTAGAACAAATCCTGCCATTCTTGAAGCCTTAGATGTAATATATTGGACATCTAGATCAAATTTTAGACGAGGGTCAAAGAAGGTCGAAGATCTGATAACAGGCTACGGAAATGTGAATCAAGGCAGATAGGAGCAGGTTTGTTACTAAAAGACATAACAACACATGTGGGAATAATTGTGGGAAAGACAATCTACAGTGCGCCAAATGCTTACAGTATTGAAGGCCAATTAAAATGACAGGCAGTCATTAATATGGCATCCATTAGGCTAAGCGCTTAAGGCCACCTGCATTAAAGAGTGAAAAAGGATCGACAAAATTAGAAAGCTAATTCATGAACGAAAAAGAGAGGACCAAGAATGGAGCTTTGGGGAACACCAAATAAGAGACAAAAAGGTGAGGAAACAGAGCATTTAAAGATGATATGACAAACACTACAACAGAACTAGAACACTAGAAGTGTGGGGCATCAGAAATGTGAAATTGATGAAGTTTATCCAACAAAACATCATGCATGACCTTGTCAAATGCCTTGGCGAAATCAGAGCAGACCATGCCAACCCGTTGCTCATCATCCACGTCACGTTTGAATTGAACAAAATAGAAAAAGCAACACATCACGAAGACAAAAGTGACTCAACAAACATATTTGGAATTCTCTCTGGACCTCTGCTGGCATTATGATCTAAAAAGGATATTAATGTTACAACTGCAAAAGGGAAGAACATGAGAGCTTTAAGACAAGTTGGTAAAAGTGAATGGGTATTACTGTTGGAACGACCGCGTGTGTCTGAAGATGTGAACTTTGAGCAGAAGATTTCGCCGAATAACTCATATATATTTAAAGGACTCGCGGCAATATTATCGTTTAAAGTGGCGTTCTCCGGGAAGTGTTTAGCTGGTCTATGGGAATTAGAGAGATCGAGATGGGAATTAGAGAATTCGTTTTCCAATTTGGATTACCGAGCTTCATATTTAAAATTCGAGAAGGATGATGAAAAGGTCTGCTTGATAAGCAGGAGTAGAGGTCGTAAAACGGTGAAACCGGGCGCTGCAGGAATTCAGGAAAGATAATGCCTCTTCAATCGAGTTTGTTAGAGTAACACAGAGTATGACTGGCACAAAGAACTTATAAAAATTTGTTGAGGAACTTCAAGAGAGAATGATTCAAATCATTTTACAAGAGACTGGAAGATATAAGAGAGACCTTGAGGCTGTGCAAAGGTCTGAAAAATAACCAACTAGCTAAGCTGTGCTCCCGAAAACGTACAATTTTGTCCAATATTACTAAGTCCAAAAAGAAGTATATATAGATCTCACTTGAGAATCAGTTACGGGGTGCTCCAGTTATAGAAAAGCACAATGCTTCTGCACCTCTGACCAAATCTCCTACTTTTCACAGTAGCAGCAAATGCTGAACCATAGCGAAATTTGTGGTCAAAAAGGAAAAATTCAAGGATACAATTATATGCTTTGAGAATTTCAAAACGCCGGGCCTAGATGGAATCATGCCGGGAGGGATTGACAAACTGGAGCCACATGAAAAGGAAGTTGTTCGGGTACGTCTCGTTTATGTCATCTTAAGGTAGTTTTTATACAAAAATTTGGGAAAGATGAATTTTCAGATCCAATTCGTTGGTTACACCGATCAGCCAAACATCGTTTTTGACACAACTTTGTTAGATATTTAGTACGAGAGTTCTTTCGATGCTTTCAGACACTCAATTGCCTTTCATCAATTTCAGGAGAAAATATGAGGTAACCTTTTTGAACAGAAGTGAGATATTTGCACGAAGCGATACTTTGGTATCTTCTTTAAGGAAGGCTTGAAGGCAGATATTAAATCTGGAGCTGGTGAGCCTTTTCTCCCGTAGAGCATATTTCTGCTTTTACGCCGAAATATTCCGTATTTTGATAGCTGCTTACTGTGCTATTTACGATAAGTAGAAAGCGTATCGCTATATGCGCGAAAGTCCAGCTGCGCTGCTGACATTACGTAGAACTCTAATTTCTTCGAAAAGTGCTCAGTAATACAAGACATGATTGAGCTCTGTCACTAGTTTCAATACGGCGAATCTGCTCCAGATGCCGGGACACTGCAGTGTAGAAGGAAACAAGATCGCTGATGCTATAAAAAGCGAAGACTCATTGCTTCCACTACAGGGTTCACTACATAAGCCGATTCTGTGGAGCATATTTTTAAGTAGCTAGCGTAAGTGCGTATTAGATACTCATGCTTCGGCTTGGATGTTGTGTATATGCAGAGGATAGCCTCTTATTCTCCCTCATAAATCTTGGACTTCATAAACAAATCTGAGAAACTTTAGTAAGCAGTGGATATGAGTACAATGGATTATTTTGGCCTGAGTGATTGGAGGTGCAAAAGCCGCTCTCCCCATCCATTCTCACTCATAAGCTCAGAACCAAGAGATCTAAGGAAATGAAATAAGCATATACAAATACGTAATTTAGTGAAGCAGTTTTACTACAAAGGTAAAATTGTTGCGTATTTTTTTAATTGAAGGACACCTTAGCACAACTTAGAACCAGACCAAGTCCAGAACCAAGAGGGCTAAGGTCGGAAGTTTAATGGCTTTTGCCCTTTAAAAGGCAAATTAAAAAAAAAGAGTTGCCCCGGGAGCAGGGTACCCTAGAAATAGCCGTCGAGACCCCTCATCCGTATTAGCGGAGTACCCTTTAACCAACCCCAACGGATGCTAGGGTGCCGTTTTGATAGCTCGCTGTGGCTGGGGTGGGTCCATGAAAATATGGAGTTGGTTCGCTCTCCAGAGAAACGGGATGCTACTTATAATTCATCCATCATTATATAGTAGCCGCAAACTGGTATATAAATATACCCAGAGAAACAGGGGGCCTAGTTCCGTTCAAGAATTCACCCATGGCTCTGCTACGTGGGCTGGAAAGCCAGACCCAGAGCTCGTGACGACGCACGGAGCCAACCAGAAAATCTCGAAAAAGGAAACGGAAAGAAATAACTGCTTCTCTTTCGCAGGAGCCCAGGTGAGGCAAACAGCCCCGGGCTCCTGATGGTGGTGGAGCCGTGACCGCCGATGGTCTGGGGTCCTCCACCTACTGACATTGGCCTGAAACATACACAAAAAGAGAACTAAAGAAGAAAGGCCAACGTCCCTCCCTTTAAAGAAATCTGAAACTTTGCAATTAACTACTCAAAATTAGCCAGCTAGGCCCCCACGAAACCTGAAAAGACCGGCTTGCACCCAATAAGAAGGCCGAGATATGCAAATTTAACAATTTATTATTATTGTGTTGGTTTTTCCTTAATCGCAAATTAATACAATCTTCTGACTAAACATTATCTATCTTTCTATGAAGCTCTCAGTAGTATCTAACAAAATGTCTCAATTTTTAAATCAAATAATTTAGTTTTGGTTTTTTTCATCGTGCTTTGCTTTGTTGCTCTTAGATTAAAATCTTTAAATAGTTTGATTTTTGAAACTACCTAAGAAAAAAAAATAAACAAATGAATTGTTGGAATTGATGAAGCAGATTACCGTTACAATCATTCCACATGATAATATAGACAATAGTGTGTAAAAAGTTTTGGTACCCAAAGGCTTTGAGAGAATATTACGTCTATGTTCGAGTTCTAAGGAACCAATTATTTGCATTAAAGAAAGAAAAATTTTGTTAGATACTACTGAGAGCTTCAAAGAAAGATAGATAATGTTTAGTCAGAAGATTGTATTAATTTGCGATTAAGGAAAAACCAACACAATAATAATAAATTGTTAAATTCGCATATCTTCTTACTTATTGGGTGCAAGCCCGTAAGGACTTATCTTTTCAGGTTTCGTGGTGGCCTAGCTGGCCGATTTTGAGTAGTTAATTGCAAAGTTTCAGATTTCTTTAAAAGGAAGGACGTTGTCCACTCTTCTTTTGTTCTCTTTTTGTGTATGTTTCAGGCCAATGTCAGTGGATGGAGGACCCCTGACCATCGGCGACCACGGCTCCACCACCATCAGGGCCCTGGGGCTGTCTACCTCACCTGGGCTCCTACAAAAGAGAGGCGGTATTTCTCCCCTTTCCCCCTTTGAAATTTTCTAGTTGGCTCCGTGCATCGTCACGAGCTCTGGGTCTCGTTTTCCAGCCCATGCAGCAGAGGCATGGGTGGATTGCTGAACGGAACTAAGCCCCCTGTTTCTCTGGGTATATTTATATACCAGTTTGCGGCTACTATATAATGACGAATGAATTATAAGTAGCATCCCGTTTCTCTAGAGAGCAAACTAACTCCATATTTTGATAGAACCACCCCAGCCGCAGCGACCTAGCAAAGCGTCACCCTAGCATCCGTCGGGGTTGGTGAAAGGGTACTCCGCTAATGTGGGCGAGGAGCCTTCACGGCCATTTCTAGAGTACTCTGCTCTCGGGGCAATTCTTTTTTTTTTTTAATTTGCTTTTTGAATGGCAACAGCCATTCCACTTGGTACGTTAGCACTATTGGCTCAGGACTTCGGGCTGGTTCTGAGTTGTGCAAAGGTAGTCTCCATAGATATGAAAGAATATGGATATGAGATGGCTATCCGTGTACCCATACGTGAGTGTGCCTTTTTTAATACACGCACAACATTGCTCTCTCACAAAAATTTCGCTCAGTGCGCCCCTTTCTACTGCACTCACACCCGAAAAGCCTTAATGCTGTATCTTAATGCTGGGAACACCAGATCGGCGTAAAAGCGTGCAACGGGCAACACGGAAAGAAACGTCAACGTCAGTTTGATTTGTGTCGGGGACTGAGAGCATTGGCTTTCAGTCAAAATTTTTCAAATAAAATTTGGAAATTTTCAGGCGAATTCGGTGGAAACGTACATCTACGTTTGTGCGCAATCTTTTGTGTCGGTTTCGCGAGTAAATTAGCGTTGAAAAATTATAAAATAGTGCGATAATGAAGTGCCGCGTTCCAGGCGTCAAAAGTAGCTACCGCAGTGCTTCGCAGGGGATTTCGTATTTCGGGTGAGTAAAATAAACCTTTGGCCACAGTTTCGTATAGTTTTTGTGTGAAATCATAATGAATTTCATTAACAAAAAGCATTTTAATCTCGACTCGCCGGTTCGGAGAAAGAAATGTCAAACTACATTCAAAATGGCAATCGCTCGTGCTTTTGTTACCATATGAACTGTGTAGGGCACACACCAGTACCTCATTTTCACACCAGTAAACAAAAAGTCGAAAATTAGCACATTTCTCTCGGTTGATTTCTAATCCATTCTCTCTTATATCTGTGGTAGTCTCCATTAAATAAAATTCGCTACAAAATCTATAATTAGAACAAATTGAGAGAATTACTACCTTAGATGTTCCTTTTGGTGTCTCCGATACCTAATATTTATGGCTTTTCGTTATAACGTGTCAAATGGCATGCTATCTCCATCTCTATCGTGCACATGGCTAACTCGGTTCACGGAGGAAAAATCTGTCAAAACAGCCCATTGTGCTCATAATTTTCCATCATTACTACTAACGCTCAGATTCAGGCAAATTGCTTCACCTCTCACTGCTGTTTGAGTTTCCTTATATTTCTCTATTCTGAGCCGATAAAATAATGTGCTTTATGCAGTCACAGTAGAAGTACTTACCCTGCAAAAATTTTATTGTCCGAATGCCATTTCGGAAATGATCAAAACATATAAGATTTAGGAAGCGATCAGATATGTTGAAAGCTCCAAAAAATGGATAACCTGATACAGAATTTTCCATTAATTACCGAATTTTATGTAGAAATAATCCGTCTCATGCATTCGAATTAAAATATTCACTCACAAAAATATTTCAATAAATTCATCAATGTAACTAAATACATCAATTAACTTTATTAAATGCAGAATAGTAGGCGTGAAAGTAACATTTTCAAATTAAATTTAACTTGAATATAATATCGATTTCTCTTTATCTATGCATAACTCCCAATCTTCTATTGACTCTTTGATATTCAATTTTCTTCAAATCCCCAATGTCAATCACTAACCTATAATACATATTTCGATTACTTCTCGATGTGCAACGCAAAGGACACAACTGAAAAGCTGATTCCCATGCAGTTTTAAACTAAACTTGCTTAATTGAAAGCTATATCTCTCGATGATATCTGCTCCCTACAATTGTCGAGCTTTTATTTCAATTGCAGTTGCTCGTCCAACTAGTAAAACGATTTTGGTCAGAGGTAAAGTGGTTTTATTCTTTCCTTGCGATGTGGATAAAATTCTAAACGATGTGGCATTTACCTGCTATTGATTTCAATGCCTTGTCTGTATTCCCATATCAATAATAGAATGTGAAAATGATGTCAACGATTCTTCAGTTGAAAAGAAGGAAACACGAAAGTAATGGTTTGGATATTTAGCAATACGATGGCAGGGGAATGTCGGGTTAGTTTAGGTGAATAGAAGTTAGGTGGGATGAATACAAAAATTTATCTTCTTCTTATGTTGTGTCTGAAAAAAAATATATCTAAATGTGGCTTCGTTTCTATTAAAACTCGATTTTCTTAAAAAACTTATTTTACATTATCCGCCCTCAAAACTAATTGCTACATCAAACTTAATCTCTAGCCGTTTTTGTGGGCCAACATCTATTTTAATTTTATTCGCTCTCTTGTCTTTAATTTTGCGGCTCAGCCACCACTAATATTCAAATCATTCGTCTATCGAGCAGTGTCCTCCGTTATGCTTCTGCCTTCATTCAAATTCGATATTTGTGCGGTTGATCCTTCTGTCGCTTTCTTGTCACGTGTGGACTCATCCCCACTAAAAGAAAAAAAATCCTTTAAAAATAGATCAACGACTTCACTTAACAGACGGACGGATATATTCTTGAATAAAGACGCTAACAAGAAAAAGGATGGAAAACGCAAACAGCAAAAGATAGGTCTGCTTGCTGGTGCTTTTTACTCGAAATGCGAATCCACTATAACGGTTTCAGTTTGGGTGGTTTTTCATCAAGCTCGAATGACGACGGACTCGTTTCGGTTTTTTTTTGTTGTTCGATGTCACTCGACCGAAGAAGTTTTTCGAATATTTTTTTTTAAATACATTCATATTTTCCACTTCTGTTACGTCAGCTTTTGTCTGCTCGTTTTGCTGACAAGGAAAAGTCGAAGAAAAAAAGAAAATTATTTTGATTGTTGATTTTTTCTTAATGCATTCAATCGTAATTTGAAAGTTCGAGTATGAATGGGGAGTGTAAGGATAGCGGCTGAGTTTCCGAAGACGAAGTTTTTCGAGGAAATCTTAAGTAAGTTAAGTGCTCAGACAAGCTTAAACAGCAAAATGGCGGAAATTATTTCAAGAGAAATCATTTCAAGGTTGACATTGTGTTATTTTCTTGATGCTTTTTTATTGAAAATATATGTTTAAGGTTTGATTTTGACGATTTTCTTTGTTAAATCAGTAGGAAATAGTGAATGATTAATGGAAACTAATGCAAAAAACGCTGTCAATAAAACGAAATCACAATTGATGCAAATAATAGGCGCGTTTTTTTGCTCCGCTTATCTATAACAGAACAATGCTAACCAGTGCAGATGCATTGGAAACAACAAAAACTCTTGTTATGGAAAAGGGGAGTTGTTATTCCCAATGCGTCTGCAGTCGACAGCATTGTTCTGTTATAGATAGGGGGAGCAAAAAAACACGCCTAATGTTCTTCTTTGCTTTTTTGCATTCAGATTCACATCATGTACTTCTAAAACTAAATTAACTAATAAACTAAAACTAACTGCATAGCCTTTCGTGATTGTTTTCATTAATTTTCTATCAACACTAGCTTCTTTATTCCAGTTCGAGCTGCGAATATGGCCCGAAAAATTTACAATTGAAAATCAGATTTGTTTTCAAAAAGTGTCGACACAGCTTAATTTTGGTATAGACAGTCAAGAGATGTTAGAGCTTTTCTTCGAAGTATGTCATATATCAACAATCAACCGACTTCAAATTCGCTTTATAGCTCCGATTTAGGATAATCTCATCATTAGTTCTAAACGTACGCTTCCCGAAGTAATCCATCAAACAACTAACTACATATTGGTGTCATTCATTAGACTTCCGTTTCAGTAATTATTTGGACTGTTGACTCCAGTAATCAAAGGTCGTATCTAAGAGTCATAAATCTTCGAAACCCAACATTACATCCTATATATTCGCATCCCGTTAATTCCACGAATAACATATTATTATTTAAAAGCAATAAGGCACTAAGTTTGGCAGTAGACGTGATCCTCGTTACTGGCAAAGGGGCGGACAAGCAACTTGTCACTGCCTGCATGACGATGTCCTCTATCTTTGGTTCCGTAACATTCAGGAAGAGTCAGTCATTTGTGAGTAATTATGTCAGCACTAACCATATCAGAAAGAAATTGACTTTTCCTTGAGCTAATTAGTTATGGTAAGGGCATGGGGTGGTGACACACTGCATGGGTGGGTTGGTCATACGATGCTTAGGTGCAGAGTCACATATTTTTGATTGACATTTGAGAAAAGTTTCTCGAAGAGTAATGTGCAGCCACAGTATGTTGCTAACGACAGTGAAGATATAATTAGAAGAAGCGAAACATTATGGGTAAATGCTGTTGCGTTTATTGTATCACTTATTTGTTCTCAGTGCAAAATATTTGAGGCCATAATTTTAAGTTAAGCAAATGTAAAAATATTCAAAATATAATTTTTAGTATTATGTTATATAAGGTCTTATGAGCCTGACTATCTTCTCGGATGGGACTTTTGCTATGTTCTAAGTACAGTGAAGGCCAGAAATAAGTAGGTCTTGTCGTCGTGCTAATGTTGGAGAGCATGCGCTTTACAGTAGCTGATGTTTCTCCGCAGTATCCACAGCAGCTGTCTTGCTTGTTGCCTATCCTGTAGAGGTACTTCTTGCAATGAAGGCGGTCTGGAAAATCATCACACAGAGAACGTATGCCACCATTGCAGAGAAGCACTGCTTCTTTTGATATTTTATTATCAAAGTGGAGAAAGTCTTTCGAGCATTCCAAAGCCTCCAGATTTTGATCTTTTTCGTAGTCTGTGCTCTCGGTTGCCCACCAAAATGATTCCCGTGTATGAAAAGGGCCGTTAATAGCACTAGAATTTTTGTGCTCTGAAGCCAAAACTAAACTGAGAGAAAAATCTTGGTAAAATATACAATTATCCTTAGTTGCTTTTGCGTCAACTACGGGCTATATTTAAAATAACCACAAAAAAATTGATTACTTTTATGTATCATGACGCATGAACAACGTCCGTGGTGCAAAAAAGTAAGCAACCGCAAACTATGGTATTCCGAAAATGCGCATAGTATGAAATAGTAAATGACTATAGTCTGTAGTGCCCCAACAATAATGAAACTAATCCAACCATCGACATGAAACAATTAGAGCAGTTAATTTCCTGAACTACTTTTATACCATTAAATTAACTATACTAACGTAGTAGAGAGAACCATTTTCCGTAGTTTGTTTAAAGATTTTGAATGAATCGTTGCAATACTATTAAAAATAGTTAAACCAACCACGAGTTTCTCTTTCAATGTATATTTTTCTTGTTGGTTAGGTCTAGGCTATGAGAAAACCAGAAAAAAAATATTCTCCAAAAAATGTATTAAAAATTACTTCACTTTCTACACGATATTGTATTTATACACCTATCTGCACGATATTGTATTTATTTAATATTCTATTAGAATGCTGGTTTAGATTATCATGTAGACATGTCCAACAATAGTCTGCTAACAAGTCAATTTTCCTTTATACCGTTTTTCCATGGACCTTATATTTTGATGAAATCATTCCTCATGTTCATCACTAACTGTACCTGAATTAGAAAATGCATTTTCGGTGACATGTTACAAGCATAAGCCTGAAAATCTGTCAGAAGATTTGATATGAGTTCTTCATAATCAGTTGATTTGGTGCTACCCAAAAAAAATGTTTGCAGCTTTAGCAAACAAAAGCCTTGCACTTTTTTTCCGACGAATTCAGTTTGGTGATAAACTTTAGATCATTCATAGCCTTCTTTATGTCTGGCCTCACAAAAATCCCTCCTTGTACTTTTGCATCACTAGCTAGGTATGGTAGGTAGGTTGAAGTAGCTGCCGATCGACAGAGGCCTGCCAACAGACACACCTAGACCCAAGAGAGGCCCGTTGCGATGCCGCAGTAATTTATTACTCTCTCCTACTCGCTGAAAACAGCAAACCATCTTCTCTCTTTTGTGAAACGCACTATCCCCTTTAAGTTGACCAGGGAAAATTAGGTTAGATTTTAGTGAAACGGTGCACCAAGCGCCGCCAACCTTTTCCTAGCTAAAGCTGGGCATTGGCACATGAGATGGAGGACAGATTTTTCCTCGTCATCAGAGTCACAACTCCGACAGAAGTCGTTGAACGCGCCCAATCGTTGCGCACGCCGTTCTAAGAGGCAGTGACCAGTAAGAACACCCACAGTACAATGCAGTGGGTTTCGAGTAAAACCTAATACCTGTCTGGTGCAATGTGCATCCATGGATACCCAGAGCTTCCTTGTTATCGAAAAGGATGATTCATCTGCCCAGTGCTTTAGTAGGGCTGCAGCAGAGCGCTCCAGCTACCATTAGCGCAGCCAACTTCCGCATTTTATACTGACGTTTGCAGGAAGCCTTAAGAGCAGCCTGCTAGCCCAAACAATAGAATTGGCTCAAAGACAGCAGTATAAACCCAAGCAACAGTACGAGGCCGTAATCCCCAATTCGCTCCTATGGCTCTTTTACAGCAGTATAGTGCGTTGAGAGCCTTCCGAGCTCTTTCTGCTACATTGTAGGTCCATAGTAACTTCGAGTCAAGGATAAGCCCTAAGTACTTGACCATCTGGCTCAGGTCAATGGAAACCCCATTGAATTTGGGTAATCCGAAACAAGGAAATTTGTACTTCCTTGTAAACAGTACTAGCTCCGTTTTGCTAGGATTCACATTAAAGCCGCACTCACGACTCCAACATGAAAGTATGTCAAGAGAGTGATTTAACCTCTCCGATAGCGTAGATAAATACTTTCCCGATACTGCCACAGCTATGTCGTCCGCATAAGCAATCACTTTGCAGATTACCACTCTACTTTTGAGAAGCTGCACAATAAAAGCAATCTGCCGCTCATCCATGTGCAGAACAAAGAATGCCTCGACAATTGCGTTAGACTTTACGTTATTGAAGCCCCCCTCGATGTCCAAGAAGATGGCAAGCGTATATTCCTTAAGAGCAAGAGATTTCTCAACTTGCTCAATGAGGACGTGAAGAGCAGTCTCAACAGACTTACCTCTGGTATAATCGTGCTGTGACTGCAAGATCAACATAGGATCGATTGATCTTTTAATATGGTAATGAATGATCAATTCCAAAATCTTAACCAGGACAGAGTTAAGACTTATTGGACGATAGTCCTTCGGATTAACATGAGAAACTTTTCCTGCTTTAAGAATAAACACAACTCTAGTTTCCTGCGAGCCGGTGGGAACATACGGGAAGCGTAGACAAGTGCTATAGCCACTTAGTCAAAAAAAAAAAATTCTAATCATCCCATGAAAAAAAAACAATTCCACTTTCAGAAGATTATTTCGCGAAACGATTGAGTTTCCCGTATCAATTATTCTCTGCTTTGATGAGCTGTAGAGATGATATACGTTGTCTATGCTGATTTATAGACAAGAAGGGAACCATGATCACAAATTAATAACCTTTATTTTTTACCAGTTTTCATTGCAGATTTCCATCATATGAAAATTCAATGGTAGCATCTCTTGATATGAAAATGTCTGGTATTGGCTAGCTTTTGCATGGACCACAGTCAAATTTGAATTAAATCTACTTCCCGTTGAGGACAACTCACCCTTTGAGTTTAGTTTCGATCTGATAGGGATAGAAAGAAAGTTAGGGCTACCACCTGCAAAAAAAATTCATAGTTTTCAAAATGGAAACTTTGCTAATTATTGTGTCCTGAGAATTTCTCGATCACCTAATTTTTTTGTCAGTAGCTCAGGTAAATCAAAATTTGAAAAAAAAATCTAAAACTTTACCTACTTTCATTTCACACACTTACGCTTTACAAAATAAATAAGGAGACCTGAGAATTTGCTAAAATGTCCGCCACCTTAAAATAGTTAAAGAAATTTCAATTTAACATTAACCTACTCCTTCTATACGCTCATTAATTAAAGCTAGTTAGGTTTAAAAACAAAATTTTAAAGATAGTTTTTTTCCCCGATAAATTCATTCGGATTGATTGTTCAGGTCAAAGGGCGAAAACTTTTGCGCTACCCTGTATAATTCTTATACCAATTTTTGCTGAAAGTCAGCAAAAAAATTTTCTATAACTAAACTGTTTCTCTTTTAAGAAACCAAGTATGATCAACCGTTTGTCAAACCACAATGCGTCGTTAAGTCAGATAATAATAAGTTATCCAATCAAACACGACAGTACCGGTTTAGCTTATATGGCTGGATTACTCGTTTTGAACGCTGGAATTGTTAGTCAAAACTTTTTCAACTAAGTATCAGGTGTATTCATAGCGTAAAGGTATTATATGCTATGAAAAATAATGACCACTGATTATAGCCACAAAATCCTTCCCGCGTTGGGCGCGATGATATTTACCCAAAGACTTTTCGGACATTTGTCCACATTTTGTCGTATAATCGTCATGTTCACACCCAAGCAACAGCATTATTACCAAGCATTAAATTTAAGCTACGTAATTAGTTTTCTTTTGCACAGTATCCGTGTAATATTTCACTTGACCTGAACGTGACATGAAATTTTCTGTGCTTGACACAAAGCCATTTACGTTTCCATTTCATGATAAATGACCTTTTTACAGCTGTAAGCTTATTTCGACTTACATTTTTTGGTCATTCAAATGTAATTAATGTCAATTCTAAGTTGACATTTTTTACCGGGATACGAAATCCACAAAATGTTTTTCTCTTTGACGATAAACACCAGTAGAAAGTTTCCAACGAAAAAGTATCACGTTACTGATCCTTAGAAAAACATTATTTCTTCTAAAACAAAAAAAAACATTCAATGAGCCCACTTTCAGCTTGGAAATCGACACTATTCAAAGCATCCTTGAACACCTACCCGATACAATCTGGCCAGGTGATTTACTCTCAATCTAGCAGATGTGTTTTATTCCAGTCTATCGAATCTCTTTGCTCGTTTGCGTTTCGAATCCATACAAATTATGTGGCCTAGGCAACAACATAAAAATCATTTTGAAGTACCAAAATACCATGGTGGAGGTGAACGTGAGAAGATGTGTAGGCGCAATAGATTTAAAGTATGTGTAGGAAATTAAACTCCTTGAATTATTGCTATTCGACGAAATCGATGATATTCACACTGATATGGTTACGTGTACGTTAATAGAAATGACATTTCTCGTCAGTAAAAAATATTTTGTGGGGAGAAAGTAAAGTACCCGTAAATCTGCTTCATCCCACCTTCAAGACACAGTATCGATAGGATGATTAAAATTTTCAATAGAAGATATGTCACTTCCTTGCAGAGGATTTGTTTCATGGCATAAAACTTTCTGTGTAGTTGTAGCTGTTACATGAAATTTTCTGTGAAGTGATCCCGGAAATTTTCGTCCAGCAAAATTGAACTAGTAGAATGATATGGGCATATTTCATTTGCAGTTTTCTAAAATAACTTTTAATTGTACTAAACTATCATATGAGAAATTAAAAAAGTTCGAAGAATTTAACTTGTATTTTTTATGTTACACTGAAAAAAATTCACATGGTGCCCAGAACTATGTAACATAGCGCATTATTCATGGCCCCATACGCTATGTACATAGTACTCTGAGCTATGCAATATGGCTCTCCACGCCATTATGTCAGAATCTACATAGCACCTGGTCCTATGTAACATGGCGCAGCATTTATGGTCCCACACGCTATGTACATAGTACCCTGAGCCATGCAGTATGGCTCCCAGCGCCATAATTACATGGCGCAGAAATTATGGCCCCACACGCTATATTACATAGTGCCATGAGCCATATTACATGGTTCATGGCACTCCAATTATAGCTCGCAACCTAACTGTGTGAGGAGATGTATAAATGTCAGCAAGCTTCTTAAGTAAAGGAGAGGATAAGGTATTTGATGTCATTTATCCCTTGGGAATCGATAGAATTCCATCACCCAACATTAAATGCTCTACCTCCAGGTGCTCAGAGCTGAGAAGGCTCGTGCCTTTTTGTTGGATGCAAACTGGATCATCTTCAGATGCACTGAAAAAACACATAGTGCCAGACGCCATAATTTATAGACTTCTGGCGCCATGTATATAGTCAATTTCGGTCGATTTGTGATAAAATATAGCACCACAGGCCATAGTACAAAGGAGCAGACGCTATGCTTATAGCCCTCCACGCCATATACTATATTCCTCCACGCCATGTACTATAGTCCTTCACGCCATGTACTATAGTTCTCCACGCCATGTACTATAGTCCTCCACGCCATGTATTATAGCCTTCCACGCCATCCGCATGGCGTGGAGGACAATAGTGCATGGCGTAGGGTACTATAGTACATGGCGTGGAGGGCTATAAGCATAGCGCCTGCTCCTACGTACTTTTCGCCATGTACTATGGCATGTGGCGCTATATTTTATCACAATCCCAAAATCGACTATATACATGGCGCCAGAAGTCTATAAACTATGGCGTCTGGCGCTATGTGTTTTTTTAGTGTAGAAAGTTTTGGGGACCTGAGAAAATTTAAGTTAATATTTATTTTATTTCAATTATTTAATAGCATCTGCAAATCACTGAGATTTTTTCCCACACTATATACCACATCAATCTTCAACTTCATCAATTCATACTATTTGAAGCATGTAGATACTAACGGGCATCTTGTTAAATTTTGATTTATTATATTGCCAATACACTCTGCGCGTTCATACATTATTCTCTCACTGAAATGGAAAAATTCATTAGTTGCACTCGTGCGTGAAGCTGATTGAGTTTTCCACTAGACAATCTATGAAATCCTGCACATTTGCGATACGATCTATATAGATTCAGTTGGCTTCTGATTTCCGATTTACAATTCGATTAAAAGAATGAGAGAAAAATTGAAAAATCTAGTGAGAATGAGCAATGGTGTGGTGTATTGAGGAATTGTAGTGAATGAAATAAGATGAATGTCTCTAGTACGTGTTTAATTTCACTGGTTTACGTGTTTTGAATGAAAAATACAGCCGATGCCTGCTCATTGCCTCCTGGTGAAATGATGATGTTGAGAAATCAAAAAACGATGTAATGCAGCATTGAGGTTAGACAAGAGATTTTACACTTAATATGTCAATACTGCTTCGTAATCTGGATAGTTAGAAAGTGGTTCTGTTTTTACAGGGTCTTAATTTTTTTACGTATTCCATTAATAAAGGCGAAGAACTGTACCCAATTTTACCTTTAACATCCAGGTAGGTGCTTCAATTATGTTGAAACTAATTTTAATTGAGTTTATTTTATTGATAGTTTAAAAAGTAATTAATGGGCAGTAAAAAAACTTAAGTACAAATAACAATTTCAACTATTATTTTGAACGAGGGCCACTTTACGGCAAATTTACTTTTTAAGCGATGTGTATTTTCTCTTACTACTTGCGGAACGGTAAAATCTAAGTCATAAGTATGCATGCAACTTTTGTAGCCAACAATATGGCCTATGAAAAAATAAAATTAAAATGGCATCTTTTCATGAGATTTTCTGAGAAAAAGACATTGAACACAGAATTTGCGGGGTAGAAGTGCCAAAATTTTGTGTTTTCAAGTAAATATCTCAAAATCAGGTACAATTACAATTTAAGATAATACATCAAATTAAAGGTAATTTCATTTCATAAAAAAACAATCCATAAAACTATGCGTTATGATTATTAGTTTTCAAGATATAATGATTTAAGTGAGTCAGGGTACAGGTCCGAAACAGTTTTATTGGCCACCCTGTAACTCTGTAGATTTTGAAAACCGGACCATCCTGTAGAACCATTTTTGGCTCAAAATATATCAAGGTATGCCTCCTTACAATAGTGTCCACCGAGTACCAAACAGGGGTCAGTAGCTTAGCTTGCTAACGCGTCAGTCCGAAGCAGTGATCTACTGTCCGCGGGTTCGAATCCCGCCGTGCCCATGGCTGTATTTGTTCGTCTTGTGTTGTCTTAACAGTCGGCGACTGGGCATAATACCAGCGGTCCATTCATTAAGTGCCACATTAAAGATTTAGTAGCGACTAGGCATAACACTAGCGCTTTAGAAAATAAGAAATAAATGTGGCACTTAAAAGAATAATGGAATAATTGATATCGGCTTCTCCCATATGTGTCTCCCTACCGCCATCGCTAAGCATTCGCTTCAAAGGGCAATCCCCTGAGCTTTGGCATTATCATAGGAAAAAAAAACAACCCTGTATAGTGGTTGCATGATTTGCTAGAATTCAGATATCTTTAATCTTTTGGCGGCGGCGGGCATTTTGATGAATTTTCAGGTACTCTTATATTTCCAAGCAGTGTAAATGAAAACTTATTATGTTTTAAGCTTGTCTATGATAAAGAATTGGAAAATTTGAGTTTTGTGTAGGCGCTGAGTGCTTAAAAGTAGGCAAAGATTATTTTTTTTCAAATTTCGATTTGTCATAACTTCTAAGAAAAACAATGGATCATCGTGAAATTTTCAGCGCGTATTGAAATAGACTAAAATTTAACACACATGGACTTTCAATACTGTGTGGGCAACTCTGTAGCTACAGCAGGCTCCTGAAAAAAAAAACTTTCAAATCAACGACTCTCCTGAAAAATTTTTGATTTTTGAAAATAAATTCAAATTATTGACAAATTTTGACTTTTTTTCACCAAGTTAAATAAAAATTTTCAAAATTCCGCGGTAAACAAGAACGGCAGCCCATGATCAAATTACCTCTATTTTCAGCACTCAAAACTTCTGTTCACGAGAACTGACGAATGACGATCGAATAATGCGATCAATATGAAATTTACAGGACTTGTTGGTATTAACTAGGACCAAGTCTGATAGAAGTGATTTTGAAATACGGGCAACACTGTGGCAGTGGTGACATTTGGAAAAATCGCCGAGAAAAAAAACTGGTTCTTGGCTTATAACTTCCGATTTAGCCACCAGATTTTAGCGAAATTCAAGCAGTAGGTGAATCTTACTCTAGGATAGATTTCATAGAAATCTGGTTCAAAAATTAGTATAGAGTTGCCAGCTATGGCAATTTTTGCCTCCTAAATATTGTAAATTTTTCAGGAAAATAAAGGTTTTTCCCTATAACTTCCGATGCATTAACGAAATCAAACAGAAACTCATGTTACAAGTGGATCTTGCTGCATTTGTGATTCTGTAGGAATTTCGTTGAAAAATCATGAAAGGGTTGCCAGCTATGATGAATTTCGTAATTTATTGACATTCCTTTATCGAGCGATGTTAGTTAGCAATCAGTAGCATGAAGAACATATTTAATGCTTTCATAATCAGCATTACGGAATTCAAATACAGCTGAGTTGTTGAAAGCTTTTAAGTAGGTGGAATTAGGAGTGGAAAGTTCGATTGACAGTGCTGTATGGTGTAAATTGTTGCAAAAAAGTTTCTCAGCGTCATTAGTTGGACTAGACACTACTTCATCATAAGCATTTATGAAAACTAGATCTAACCAATTACCATTTTGGTTAGCGGTGTGGGAAACCTGCTGCAAATCATTACCATAAAAGGCACTCGCATGATTGAATTCGTTCGTATCTACAAGGTTTACGGAGAGAAAGTAAGAGTCCTTTTCATACGGAAAAAAGCATAGATTCGGACGATTGAAATCTTTCAAGATTATTATTTTGTCTTTTTCGCTAAGTGATGCTGCTAACGAGGATATTTTATCACGTAAATAGCTGTAGACGGATCCGTCAGATCTGGGCGGGATGTAGACAACAGCGATGTAAACTGAGTTGTTATTAAAGGAAATCTGAGCAGTTATATATTGGAACAAAGCATTTGGGGTGGTATGTACGAGATCACTTGCAAGTTTGTTGCTAACAGCAAGTAAGACACCACCTCTTTGCGATTGACCCGTAGAACAATAATCACGGTCGCTTCTGTAAATAGTCCAACTACTATCAAGAATCTCCTCATTCTTATGAGAGGCATTAAGCCAAGTTTCGGTGACGGCGAGTAAATTAAAATGGCATAATTTGGAGTCGAGGTATAATTTACTTAGCTTGCCTTTCATACCACCACAATTGTGGCAAAAAAGTTTGAGGTTATTCTGAGTTCAGTAAGGAAAAATGCCTAACAGGATTAACTGATCTTCGAAGAGATTCAGATGTCATATTGCTACCATTAGAAGAATAATTTATATTGGTCAGAGTAGGAGCGTTGTTTTCGGCGGCCTGACTGGAAAACCTTTACCACTAGCGCCAAATCAATTTTTTACCTCTGAACGTGCAATGCGTGCTTTGCCTCAATTAAACAGAGCTCGGAGAATACAGACAAAGGCCCATTGTGATACCGCATTGCCTAGAACACAACCTTTATTAAACGGAGTGCTACCCTGAGTCCATGATGAATTGGGTGACCGCTTTCAGGTCTACGAAAGCCACTTTGGTTAGCCAAGTAAAAAAGTATCAGCCAACGGACTTCATCATTCTACAGGAAGTGAAGAAATGTTTCCTCTTCCAAGTCCAGCAAAGCCATTGCATGGGGCATTCGGCCGTTCCGTATGTCTATCAACACACCGCTGCGCGAGAAGCTCCCTAAAGCGGCCAATGTCAATAGTTTGCCACAGTTGTCTAGCGATCGCGCAAGAAACTTCTTCCGTCAAAGACTTCACAGCGTCCCTTAAGCATTTTTGCCTGATGGCCCGTTTAACTAAAACCGTCGAAAAACCAATCGCGAGGCTGCAGAGCACTTCCGTGAGAAACCACGCAGTTTTCGCAAATTATTCCGCTACACAAATTTCCTTGATATAGTTATGCCCTAGCAGCCACAACTGCTTCATCGTTGAATGTAACGATATCTCATTGAGAAATGTGTAAATGTGTTTTTTCTTTGTGCTAACAGCTTCGAATACATATACATTTCAATACTTTTTGGTATGTGAACTATAGCATCAATACATACATCACACATCACACCCTAATTAATTTTCTTTTGTTGCACAAACTTCACTTTGCGATCTCAGATTACTGTCATATTATGTCAATTTATACTTGAAATGATGCCGCACAATATTTTAAACCCCAGATCAAATTACTCATAATAACGGCAGAAGTGATTTAAGTCTTCATTATGTAACCAATAGTTACCGATTGAGTGAGAATCATCAGTGGGAGTCAACTAGCTATATACACTACATTAACATCTGACTTATGAAATATTATAGCAATATGAAAAGTATAAATTTTGATTGCAAGACATTAGTCCATCACAACCCTAATCAAAAGCTGTTCAGACCATCTTCAAATTGCCTGCACAACAATCCTTCGGAAGTGTACTAAAAGTATAAATCTTCCAACTTGAATAGCCTAAGCCAACTGAATTGCCTTTGCTTCGATTTCTATGAAGGTTAATTCCGAGAAATCCTTAAGCAACTTTAAGTCAAGTCAATGAGGCATGAATGGTTTCTCGCACAAGCAGTCATCCATTCAACCTTCAGCTGGCGTATACCCACTTATCACGTCTTCACCAAGGCCATAGATGAATACGTTCGACAATAACCAATGATGACATCGGGAAAATCTTTGAAAAACGAGGCATCCTTAAATATATCTTCGAAACATTATTTTTGGTATATTGCACGTAATGTTAAAGTACCAAGTTTCATACCAAGGGACCAAGGTGACTTTACAAATGTTAGAGAAATTCAAAAAGATTGAGTTCATTTGAATGAATTTCACAATTTTTTGTAATTTTTGAATAATTTTACCTATCTCCACACATATGATATCCCAATAATCGCTCTTCACTGTCAATCTGCTCCTTGAAATTAGTTTATTATTCCGTGGCTAGTAACTGTAGCCTAAATTGATTATCATCAAGGCACCCACGCTTGTTTCGGATAAACTCACACGGTTGTTTGCACTGGAAACAAGAACAACAACGTACGCCTCCGCGACACGGGTGACTTCGATAAGCACAGAAACAAAACGCTCGGAAACCACGCTCGATTCAGAATCGTGTTTAACATTTTTCATAGCATGTGACAAATGAATAATACTTGAGCAGCTCGCACTCAAACGGAACACTGAATACGCGATTTCGCCCTAAAGATACTTCCAAGACATCAATCAAGAGGATTCACATATCCCGAACTCCAGCAGCACTTCCTTCGCACAACAGAGCGCTGACTTGCTCCTTGCTGCCACTCATCTCCCAACCGAACGAACGGAAATCTTTGCACCTTGCTAGGGAACGTGTTCGAGGGAAAGAAACCTTTAGGTTGCGGTTACAAAACACTCGCTCGAAACACGTAGGTTAGGACTCGAGCAGCGCCCTTCGCTTTCGCACAAAGTCGAACAATTCATCACCAACGTGTGCACTTGATGTCGACGATAGTGCCGGAGTGACTTGGCACGGGCTTAGATTCAAGTACGAGGATACCAGCGAAAACGCCTTTTCTGATGATAGATTGGAATCAATAGGGAATCAATCACGACATGCTGAAACTAACGTGCGAAGTGACAATCACACCGTTACGGCAAAACCGATCTGTGTAACGATATGACTTAAGCCACCGGATGCTTATAGTATCGCATCAACCGAAACTCGCGAATCGAAATGAAATCTTGAAATGAAATGAAAAACGATTCCCTTTGGAAAAATTGCGGCCAAGAGACTGTCCTTTTTCGGGCAAAAAAAAATAATTTCAATAAATTTTACACGTCCGATCGAAAATGCCCGGGCCATCCACTGACGATTCCGTGGACCATTCTCTACTAATCTGATGAGATGAGAAGCAACGGCTACGCTCAGCTGAGAAAATGCTTTCACGTAAAGGGAATCCCTAGAAATTACGTTCCACAACAGCCGGTAGGCATGCGTCTTGCGCGAATTTCACTTTGTTTTCGCATATTTGAAGAGAGTAGTGTTAATGGTAAGAGAAAACCGAAATTGCAACACCCACTTCTAGCTAGCATTTATTATTGAGTGGATTTTATAGATGCTGTTTTTGGTGGTGATTTAAAAAAGCATACACTCAAGGAGTAAATTATTACCGCACAAAAGTTTTTGTGCAATCTTCAAGCTAAAAAAAATTAATTTTACTGTTGTTGATTATATGAATGATTTTTCGAGAAAAACTTGTAAGAAATATAACACGCCTTACAGCTCTCAGATAAGAAAGCGTTTTTAGGCATTTAGCGACGACAAATTGAAGCTTGTGGAGTTTAGTGGGTATAAAATACTCCGGGCCCTTGAATGATGATTAAAAACATAGAACGGGTCGAAAAGACCTCTGTACTGCGACCTTTTGGGTCTATTGTTCCTCCTCAGTGGTATACCCTAAAGAATATAAAGACTCCTTACCAGCTTGGGTAAGTCCCCGAACCAGAATTCTTGTTTATTTTGTTTTGTCCATGTTAAAATTTTCCTGCCAGTATCAGCCTTTGCAAAGCTCCTGCACCAAGTACGACCAACGTAGGGGAATTTAGCCCCTTCTATGGCCGTGGTATCAGCTTCTTCGTTACCTTGGTCAGAAACCTATATCAACTCATAGCCAGGGGTCTATATCAGCTTGAGGCTGTTACATGCTCCTATATCAGTAAGGGCTTCTTTTGCCTCGAAGAGGCAAAAGAAGCCCTTAATTAAGAATTGGAAGAATTGGAGGAAACATCGCCAGTTTTGAAAATTGGTCTGCCAGTCTTTTGATATTGTTCCTTGGGACTTAGTTATTGTTCCGGGGAGAAATAGTCTAGGGCAGATATAACCTGAAGATATGTGCTTGGACCACTACTGTGTCCCTGTTGGTGTAGTCTGGCGCTAGACGAAAATTTTAATGTTTGTGTTCATTACTATTGCCTTTCTTGGTTTTTCTTCCATGTTGGCCCCGATTAGGCCACATATTCTGCATTTATTTACCCATAGCTCTTGTATTAGCCCCATGTTATAGGTGTCTATGGCAAACCTGTTGCTTGCTTCTACCGAGGTAGCTTTTGCTTCATGTAGGTTGACTGACAGTCACCTCAGTCTGTGGTTTAGTCGGTTGAGAGCCATTAGAACCTTGTGTTCTCTCCATGTTGATTCCCGTACACTCCAGAATGGTGACTGAAATGACTGCTGACTCTGGTATCTGTCCGCCTGCTTTTACACAGTCAACTTAACTAAACCAAACCAGAAGCTAACCTTGCCATCCCCTTTAGTTATTCAGAAGCCTGAAGCCTGATCCGCTGCTATAGTTAGCATAGCGCACATGCTTTTATTCTCTCTGGATAGCGTTCTACAGGAATTGATATATCGTTTTTTATTTTGGCATTCTATGAACGCCAGAATCCTTTCCGTAGCCGGATCCACTGATTTGGGGAAGTGGCCCACAACGGGTTTGGATTTGGGGAATCAGAGATTCCTTTGTGGCCCACAGTTTGGCTCTATAGCTAAGACTTCCATTTGAATCAGTCGTTGGTCTATCTTTACAGGGGACAAGAGACACGTAGTAGAATTTGTAGGTTATACTAAGGCAGTAAAAGGTAACGCGTCCCTCTATATCCACTAGCAGTCTTAACGCAGGAAATCTTTCAGCATAATTGCCATTTTAATATCCTCTAAGGCTCCGCTATAGGTATCCTGTCACTCCCTTTAACTGGGCTAGTGATGTTTCAGCTATTTTGGTACCTCACCCGTGCTCTTCATATTCTTCGGCAGCTTGTCTTCTGGAGTGGCCAATTTCGGGTCTAGGGGTTTTCCTATTGTCTTTTGGAGCCATTGATAGGAGTGCCATGGCTTCATGGCTTCTTTTTTGAACCTGCTGTTTCTCATGAAAACCTCAATCGTTTTCAGGCTGCACCGCTCATTCTCTTCGACTTTGACAGCTCCTCCGAAATCATGTTGAATGCATCCATGCTCCTATGCAATTATGTTTGAGGATCTACCTTCAGAGGTAAAGAGGGAGCCTTCAAGAGCCTCTGCCACCTTCCTCTCTTCCGGTTTTCCTCTTACCAAATGGGGCTTGGTTGGAGTTTCTTGATACTTGCCTTATGCTATGTGGAGCTATGTTTTGCTTCTCTTTTTTGCCTTCTTCTAGCCTCCGAAATCCTATAATTTGAATATATTTTCCTTTGAAATTCTGTCACTAAACCGGATCCATAGGGGTATTGAACCCTCAGTGGTGGAAAAAAAATGTAGCCAAAAAAGCCAACGATTGGTCAAACTACTAGGTTTAAATAAGGATATTCAAAAATACCGATTCCGATGGAAGTTGTGAAACGCTTAAACTTCTAATGGATACCTGGTAGTGAGGAAACATCTCCAGCCAAACCGTTTGGATTACACAAAAATACAGATCTGACTCCTGTCATAATAGGGTACATATAAGATGTGCCGTTCATTCTTCTTTTTATTTTTGCCTATTCAAGTCATCAAACACAGATGGTATTATCCCGGTTGGACATTCAGTGGACATTCGAAGGTTCCATGTAATGTCCCTAAGGTGGCAAAAGCATCAGAAACTAAACCAGAGGATTTAAACCTGTTTGGATGCGTTTGTTTTTTCTAAAGATTTCAAAGAAGGCTATGAAATATTCAATATCGAGGAAGGTATTTTGGAATTTTTCAACCAGAAGGCAAGCAAAATATTTTAATTTAAAGAATACTTTTCCCATATCAATTTAGAGAAGAATTTAATAAGTCACAGACAATAAAAGAAACCGATAGACACTGAAACGGACTGAAGAAGAGGGCAGGTAGATCACCCTTGGAATATCAATATCTGCCAAGAAATTGAAATATATTTAGCTTCTAGAGGAAACATTTTTATTTCAATTAAAATATTTGATTTTGGATCAAAAAAAAATTGGCAGAAGATACACTTAATCTAAGTATAACTCCTGATTACATCTCTAAAGCTACTAGCATTGACTTCGCCCACTGATTATTATAATTTTGCTCATAAATTCCAAATTTTCATTTCAGATTTTCCTGGGCTCATGGTTAAAAACGTCATTTTTCACAGTGAGTCATTCAAGTTTCTGTATAAGTAATTTTCCCATCAATCAAGATGAGACATCTTTACACTTACTCACGCAAAAGAGCCACTCTTTAAATCACTTCATTGTTTACAGAATTTCGGACGGCACGATTCACAAGTTTTAGCTTCAAAAACCTGAATAATATCTCCATAATAAATCTTCCCAAGCTTCAACGTTTTTCGCTTCAAAGACGGAAAACTAATAACAAGATTTCCGAGAATGACCAGTGATTTCAGGCATGATTAAACAATTCCTGGACAGTAACAACGACAAGACTAACAAAATGTGTCAGAGACATGAAAAACTCGAGTTCTATCTTACGTTGGGTTCCTTTACTATATGCGTTGGCGTCACCTCAAAGCACATTCGGAAATTCGCTTCGCTTCATCTATGCATATTCGACATCTTCTGGCGAACGGATGTCCTTCTGAGCTCGCTCACTTAAGGATAATACGAAACATTCCGGAATACATTTTCTCTAGTAGACTCCTTTTTGCCCGGAGATGTTCAGCCTCACTTTCATTGTTTTCCTTCCCTGCAGTGTCGCTGTGTCTGCTGACTTGATACAGTTCTCAATCCCTGTAAGTGTATAGGTCCAGCTTAATGGCCATATGCGTGTCTGACACGGGAATAATCCTTTAGGGGTTTAATTTACACAGCATTTGATATCGACCCGATAGAGATTGCCTTGCCCGACGAAAAAAATGGACTTATATTGTTTCCTCCTGGCCTTTATATGGAAATTTCAAAGGCATAATGTCACGGATGGTGTACGGGTAAATTGTTAATGTATTTTACTAAAAATTTGTTGTAATATGCCAAGGGTTCCATTTTTGTGCCTTGGGTAAATACTGCTCCTGTGGTCTAATGATTCATCATTAATGTTGCCAAACTTTCAAATTTTACATTATTTTTTGCCACCGACCGGAGATATGAAAAGAATGTGATAAAAATTTAGCATCGAAGAATTTCAAAGAATATAGGAGCTACAAAAGAGGAGTATTGGAAATTATGGCAGAATATATAAAGAATATTTTTTACTTGAATTAATACGATATTTTTCGGTACCATAGTTAGCAATTTTAGTGGGTCGTTACGATGAAATTTTATCGTAAAGTCATTAAATGTGTCTGAAAGCTTGTTGTTCTGTGAAAATAGTTTCAAAAAAACTTGCTCTGTAGACAAGGCCTTGAAGTTTGAATCTGGTCAAGTCAATCATTTGCTAAATCTGCAGAATTTTATATTTCTCGATTGAAAAACAGACGAGTATATTATAACGCTGATTGAATCTGAAAAAATCATTAAAAAGAAATGGAGAATATCTTACAATAACAAATTACAAATAAACAAAGTTTGTGACCATTTCAGTATGCGTAATGATACGTTGGAGACGAGTTGTGAATTCTTAATCAAAGATTCGAGAAAATGTTCTGCTTGAAAAATGAAACCGAATACATTCTTGCCGTAATCTCAAATTATCGCCCCCCCAGACCCTAGGTTGGCTCCTCCCAGAAAAATAAATATTTCTAACAGCAAACACTTAAGCTTTCGCCTCTTTGGCTTTTGTTGTTACAGCAAGAGCTATATAGTGCAGTAGTGTAAGCCTATAACAAAGCATACACACTACTTATAACATAGAAACTGTGTTATTTGCTGTATTAATTACGGTGTTATGGGACTTATCTCGAGAAAATATTTAATTTCGACAAGTTATACGTTAAGAAAAAGACGAAAAGCGCCTCGCCAATTAACCTTTCTTAATTAAGATTATCTGTTCATTTCTACTAGGCAATATACAGGTATTTAGATAAGAATTTATAATTTATAAACTGGTGTTTTATGCAATTATGTTTTTCACAAAACATAGTCTGAGTATTCAGATGGTAGGCTAACGTAGAATACAATTTTCGAAGTCATTTGGAGAATAAAAATGGCATCCTAAAAATGGCTACTTTTATGCTATCTATTCAAGACAATGTTGTTTATTGTGAGCAATTTTTGCTGCGCTTACTCTTTCGTGATGGGATCATGTACAATTAGCACATTCATACCTGGCAATAATCAAAACAAACATAGTCCCATTCCATATTTGAGAGCATGTTTCTTTGACTTTTGCGTAAGATAAAGTGTACTTATAAAGTTTGAGTCAAAAAGTCCATACTGAATAGCTCGGAAAGTCCAATATTGCTGCTGTAAACCTTTTGACACCACCACAACAATGACTACACCAAATTTGTATCCCGTTAAAATAACTTACTTTATAGAAAATTGGAAATGTTTTTGCGGGATGATTAAAATTGAACAACTTTTTATTAACATTAAAAATTTTAATCTACATTGAAAATTCTATTTTGACAAAGTGGTTTCGAAATTCAATTACCTTTACTAAGTAAAATTATATCCATGGATATAAGTCGGAGATGTTAAAATTTGTCACAACTAGCATAAATAAAAATGTAATGATTTCCACCTGCAAGTGGTCACGCCAGTCAAGTATGCACTGTGTGCTGGTGTCTGATGAGAGGCAGTGCATACTTTCGAAACCACTTTGTCAAAATAGAATTTTCAATGTAGATTAAAATTTTTAATGTTAATAAAAAGTTGTTCAATTTTAATCATCCCGCAAAAACATTTCCAATTTGATTCTGCTTTCGGAGGCTGATTCCGCAAAACGATCGAAGTTTCCCGTTTCAATATGCTCGGCTTCGATGCTGTAGAAATGATATACGTTGTCTATGCTGATTTATAGACAAGAAGGGAACCGTGATCAAATTCAATTACCTTTATTACTTTATAGCTTTGGTTTTGATTCATTGAAAGCGTTGGCAGTTATAAGAAAAAAAGGGTGTTTGGAGTTACCTTCCGCAAATGTGTTAAAATTTTTGAAATTGAAATATTTTCGGCTTATTTTCACTATGAAATCATTTGTATTTGAAAATTTAATAGTACCGATTTCCAGGACAAAAATGAATCAAATCGTTGATGCTGGCAGCGCGAACCTAACATTACGACCAAAATTCTGACTTACTTGGATTCAGGTTAAATGTGTGTGAATTTCATTATAATTTGATAACTGCATCGGAAGTTAAAAGGCATAGCACTTCAATTTCACCGAGCGTTTTTTCATGGTGACACAGCCGCCACATGGTGCCTATCATATTCATTAAACTTTTGTCAGACCTGTATCTACTCAAGACCAATATATCCTGTGAATTTTATCCGGTCGCGAGACGCCGTAAACGCATGTACCAGGTGGTTGGGAATTTCACAAGTTTAAATTTAACGGTATACCATTTGCATTTTATTCTAAAAGCCGAAAAAAAATACCAGTGAGTCAATGGTGTGAAAGGCTTGTGTTTACGTACTTATGGTAGTTACAAGGTTGCCCATACATTATTTCATTACGATAGAAACTTATTTTTTATACCCATTGATGCGTCTTGTAAATTTTATGATGATCTGATGACTCGGTGTACAGTTACCACAGTGCGAAATTTTCCATAGAATTTGCATTGTCGCCACAAATACACCAAAATTTCAGCTCAACCAAACTTCGCGATCCGGATAAATTATCCGGATTGTAAAATTCATCCACAATGTCTTCAAGGACATATTGCATACAATAATCAAAACTCTACAATAATAAAACTCTAATAGTCCTTGGAAGACAGTAAGTGATATGGTGCTTGAACAGTCTTGGAATATTGTCAAGATGAACCGAAATTATTTGGAAAAGGCTATCGACCTTACGACGTGTCTTAGTCGCCAAGGACTTGCTTTCAGAGGACATAATGAAAGTGGTCCCAGTGATAACCATGCATTTTTTTTTTTAATCTTGTGAATTTTTCCCGAAGCATGATTCAACTTTTGAAAATAATTTTAAAAACAAGGTTACGAACTACTGTAGTGGCAAAACACAAAATGAATGAATAAAAATAATTGCTGTAATTGTTCGCGAGAACAACGCAGCTGAAATAAAAGAGGGCGGACTGATATCCATTATGGCAGACGAAGCAAGGGTCCACAAAAAAGAACAACTCTCCGTGTTTGTCAGATTTGCTAGACGTTTCAGGAGCTAGAAATGCCTCGTATTTAGTAGATATAATTTTGAGCCTGTTAGACAGTTACGGACTTAGCGAATTGCCTGTTGTTGGACAGTCTTATGATGATGCTAGTGTCATATCAGATCAAAAAGGTGGTTTACAAACAAACCTAAATTAAGATAAAACACTCTGTAGCCACATTTGTACACTGCCAAGCTCATAAAATTATCCTTGTTGTGATGGATACATTTTTCACAATCGAAACGTATGCATCCTTTTTCAATGTCATCGAATCCCTTTACATACACTTTTCAAAGCCATCACAACACCAATAGTTGAAGCAGTTTGAAGAGGCAGTTGGTCTAAACACAAGGCGTGAAATGAGAAGTTTAAGCTCGACTCGTTAGTCAATGAGATTTCACAATTGCAAATATGTGATTGATAGCTATGGGACTATAAAAGAAGCTTGAGAAAAAGAAATGAATGAAGGAAAATACAACGACTCAGTTTCTGCATTTTCGATCTTTCATCTTTCACTATGTTCAAATCTTTTCTTCTTTCACTATGTTCTTTTTATAACTAACATGTTAAGAACATATTTCCAAACTAACAATACAACTCTTTGGGATGGGATGGATCTTGTCAATGGAATAGTTAAAACACTACTAAGTGAGCGAGAAAACTTTTATGTAGTTTGGGAAAAAATTAAATCATTCGCAGAGAAACACTCTCTGGATCTCACATTTTCCAGAGGCTCACAAGTCTGAAAGGTTTTGATATTCCATCTAGCCTCAGACACGCAGTTAGGGCTGCAAAGATATCCTTACAGACCAAATGGCTCGAAAAGAGTAAGTTACAGCACTCTTCGTCTTGGCAAATTATTTATGCTTTTCCTAGGTTTTCTAGGTAACACAACAAGAGATCAATTTCTTCCTTGTAAGCTTAATATATTCCAATTTCTTCAAAGACATTTTGAAAGTAAACTATCCTCTTCTTCAAGTATAAGTTGAAATATATTTAGCTTCTAAACGAAAAAATAGTTCATATTTCTAATTACTTCCATTCTATTCAGGTATAATTCCTACAAGCGTTCATTTCTTAGTGCTAATGGATAATTCATGTGTAATTCATACTTACCATTCACATTGTATGTATATGGTAGTAGCTCATACGAATTCACAGACACGAAGTTTATTTGATAATGCATTATGCATTAGCAAATAACAAAGAATAAATTAATAAACATATAATGTATTAGTAAATTATATAAGTTGTATGAACAGTACGTATACCTTACGGAAGACAAAATTATCGCTTGTTTTGAGCCTTTCGGTCCCTGGCCCCAGCCAGATTTTAGACCACGGCACGCCTATGGCCTAGCAGTGAATGCCAATTACTATCAAAGCATGGCGAGAAACAGATAAAATTAAAATTCACCACCTCACCGTGGTGAAATTGCACAGAGTCACCTCGGAGCCTCTGGGCCGGAACGAAGGATTGAGCCCTTCGATTTAATCTGGGAAAGGCCAACGCCTCTGACCGTGACGCAAGACTCAAGTGAGCCATCCGATCCAAAATCAGACCCATATTACCATGGATAGCGTCATTTTGTTGTGGTCACTAGTTCTCATTGTATTATGGAGCAAACTCTCGCTACATCGGAAGGGGTCTCTGGTATTGGGAATATTTTTGATAATGTATCGGCCGGCTGACTCAATCCTTCGGCTCTAGCTTGGTCTTCTATACCCAAGTCCTGCATACCCTAGTCCGGCCGCTCCATACCTCAGGTTCTTACCCCCTACCTGGCCGTTTTAGGTCTCCATAGCCGAGAAGTCTTGTTCAGCGCCCAGAAGGAGGCTCAGTGGTCCACGTCACAGCGGATAGTCCAAGTTTTTTTGAGCCACTGTTCCAGGCAACTTTTGTGGAACCAGTTTTCACATTTCGGGCTGTTGGCAAATGGTAAAATTGTACCTCCACTCCCGCGCTAGATACACTTCTCGACTATGTCGGAGTAGCATTTTCGTCAAATCCGTATTTTTCTAAAGAATGAAAATTTTATTATTAGAAATAAATTGCACGCTTAGTTTTTCACGTGACACACGAAGCTACTCAAATTGCACGAAACTGGTTTATGACTGCAATTGCTAATCAGTAGTTACTAGCTGATTAGTAACGTGGATCTACACACGAAGCAACTCGAAAAAGATCGAAATCAGTAGTTTTTTCTATCAAATTGTTGATAGTGATGATTCCAGCTAAAGTTCAAGCAATGAAGCTGTCATATCATTATATTTCCATCACTATAGAAGGAAATCGCTTTTTAGAAAAAAAGCTCCTCATATATATCTTATGCTTTTTCTACATAGTCAAAGTAAAACATTTGAAATTTTACAACGGGCACGACTGGTAACCCTTCTCCAATTTACCTATATTTTTAGCATTAAAAACTTCTGTTCACGGGAACTCATGACTCAATAATTTGATACAGTTGAAAATTACAGAATATATTGGTCCTAAGTAGGACCAGGTCTAATGGAAGCAATTTTGAAATTTGGGCAATTCTGTGCCAGTGGTGCCTTGAAAAATTACTAAGAAAAATAATTGCTTTTGGCCCTATAAATTCTGATTCAGTCACCAGATTTTGATGAAATTCACAGCACGTCTGGTAGAAATTTGGTTGAAAAATTCGGTTGGAGCTGTCAGCTATGGTAATTTTTGTGTTTTAAGCTTTGAAAATCCGCTCAGGAAAATAAATTTCTTTGTCCTATAGCTTCAACTGCAGTCCTGGAAACATAACAAAATTCATATGGCAAACTGAACTTGTTGTGGACAATACTTAGCAGAAATCTAGTGGGAAAAAAGTCATAGAGCTGCCAGCTTGTTTTGTATTTTTTTCGCATGTCTTAAGTCAGCGATTTTATCTTAAAATTTTCAAAACATAGTGATCTTGTAATGAAAATAAGCAACAAATATTACGATCTAGGAAATTTGAAAACTTTTACGGGTGGTAGCCCTAAATTTCTTTGTATCATTATAACTTCCAATGCAGTAATCGAATCAATACGAAATTCGCAGAGTAAGTTGACTTCAACTTGGGGTAATTGTGATATATTTTTGGCTAGTAAAGGGTTGAGAGCACGAGGCTTTTTTTTATTTTCGTACCAATAAATACTCACATAAACATTTGCAATGAAAATAAGCAAAGAATGATAGCGTTTACAGCAGACGTTCAGTCCGTGGACTATACACAAAATTTCACTTTAATTATTTAGACCCAAGCGATAGGTCAGTATCCAATGAATTTTCCATCAAATCACGCGAAGCGTATGAGTTCTATGTTAATTCAATGGGGGAAAAAATCATTAGTGATCCCAGGAAGTTTTATGATTTCGTTAACTTGAAACGTAAAACAACCGGCTATCCCTGTTTGATGTCCCGTGGTAACATGGTTTCTTCCTGCCCACAAGCCATTTGTAACTTTTTTGCTGATCACTTTCAAAATTCTTTTTGCTCGCCAAAAACTTCTACTATGTCTGCAATAATTACCGCGAGACCTCTTATCGACGGGTTTATTCTTACACAAGAGGCTATTATTGAAGCTATTCATGAACTAAAGATCGGCAAAGGACCAGGCCCTGATTTGGTTTCTCTTTTCTTCGTCGTACAATTTGCGGACCAATTGATCACTCCTTTGCACATAATTTTCAATAAATCCCTCTCCCTAGGTGTTTTTCCATCTTTCTGGAAATCTTCATACCTTACGCCTATTTTCAAAAGTGGTGATAAACGATCAGTCGATAATTATCGGGGGATCGCCATTCTATCTGTTATCCCCAAACCTTTTGAGAAGTTAGTTTGTGAAAAACTTTCTCGTATAATCGATCTTCTTCTAAATGAGCAATACCATGGATTTCGTAAGGGTAGATCGACTTCTACCAATCTCATGATCCTAGTTTCTGATGTGCTCTGTGAAATGGAAAAAGGAAGTCAAATTGACGCAGTCTATACGGACTTTAGTAAGGCTTTCGACCGGGTTGACCATCAAACTCTAGCATACAAGCTTCGTAACTTTGGTATATCAAGGTCTCTTCTTAATTGGCTCCAGTCTTATCTTCGCGATCGAACTCAGCTTGTTAAACTCCAGGGCCACTTATCTAAAAGAGTTTTCGCATCTTCTGGAGTACCGCAAGGCAGTGATCTAGGTCCCCTACTCTTTAACATCTTCATTTCCGATCTTTCTGAGACATTGCTTGGTATATCCCATCTCTTTTATGCAGACGACTTAAAAATCTACCATAGCGTAAACACGCAATCTGACGCAATTCTTCTACAATCCAAGCTTCAATCTCTCCAACAGTGGTGCAATGAGAATAATTTGAATCTTAACATTAACAAGTGCCATGTAATAAGCTTTTCCCGTAAGAATACGATCAAAAAGTATTCTTACTGCCTTAACAACACCATATTGAATAGGGTTGATTATATTATAGATCTCGGGGTAGTATTGGACAACAAGATGCGCTTCAACCTCCACTATGACAAAATCCTCGCCAGGGCTAATAAACAACTCGGATTCATTAAGAGACGTGCTAAAGAGTTCAAGAATACATGGGTTACCAAAACATTATATATCACTCTTTTGCGTCCTCTATTGGAGTATGCTTGTATAATATGGAACCCAGTTTTTGAGCTACATAGTGATAGAGTAGAATCTGTTCAGAAACAGTTTTTACTTTTTGCTTTCAACATCTTCCTCACAAAACCAGACTGAGCCTTCTCAATTTAATGCCTCTCTCTTCTTGAAGAATACTGTTAAGTGCATGCCTAACCTTTGATATTATAAGTGGTGTAGTCAATGTTGAAGCTCTCTCCAACAAAATTATTTTCAATGACCAACCAAGGCGCACTAGGTATGTAAATCTGCTCAAGGAGTTCAATCACCACCCTACCTATGCCTATAACGAGCCCATAAATAGGTGCTGTAGAATTTTCAACTCTGTAAGCAGCAAATACGCTTCGGTGGTCTCTAAATACACTTTTAAAACCAACTTATTAAAGGCCTTATCAACATCCTAATCCCACTTAATTTCCCATCAAACTAGCTTAAATTAAAACATATTAAACAAACATATTAAAATAAAGTAACTAAAATAAAGTTGTGATGTATTTTGTTTTCTAATGTGTTGAAAAATATGTATTTTGTTGTTATATTGAATTGTTAATGTTTTGCTGTTGTGTATGATGCCTTGTTTGGTAAATAAATAAATAAATTCGGCCTGACCAAATTTTAGGTCAGGTTGATGTAAACACCTTAGAACTAAATTCACTTAGTCCGCGCTATAGGTCAGGTCACATTTGGTTCAACCGCTGTAAGCACTACCAATGTTGAAATTTTCTAAGGTCTGGGATTTTTTTTGGATGGCAGCCCAAAACACCTTTCTGTCGCTGTAACTTTCGATGAAGTCATCGAAATTAAATTGGCTTAGGATCTGTTATTACTTAGGGTGTCCTTAAGTAGCTAGTGGTAGAATACACACTCAAAATCTACACAAATCCTCTACTGTTCGTCGAAAATTAATGTTTCTAGCGGTTCTGATGCGCTAGGGTTTTTTTCACCTTGTCTTCAGTGAAGGACGTGTTGGACGTCCTTCGCGGACGCAGTATTCGCCTTCATTGGATGTTCTTCCGAGCTCAAACTCTTTGACTCAACGTGCAACGGTGGAATATGGAGGAACAAAGTCTCCTTATGTTTCCACCATGTCGCCATGTATGTCCCTGGTGGACAACTTTTTCAAACAGAGGTACTTAATGACAACTCTAATTTCGTTTTTCCCCATTTTGATGTTCTCTCTTCGACGTTTCGTATTCAAATGAATGTACCTTCCTGAAATCATGGCCTATCTATGTTTTTTATGCTGACTTGGGATATGAGGGATTAAAAAATTTTTTTTTGGAATTTCATCCGAACTGGAAATAACCGATTATCATTACTTATTGATCAACATTGTATGTATATCAACTTAAATCTAGCCTCATCAAAAAAATTAGCTCTTGTTGAGCTATTTTCTTTATACTGTTAATCTCTTCATGAAAAACAGAAATCTAAGAGTTTGATTTTTACTTTGAGTCACAGTATATTGATTATTGATAATTTAGAGCAATCTGCTGCAACTTTGGAATTTTATTTACTGCACAAAGAAACACTAAAACAACAGCACTTGTTACAGCAGATACATATGTCTTAGTAGTAAAATAGTTAGTGGGACATTTCACTTGAAGCGGACCACCTGAAAAAGTCGAGGTTCTGGATTTCGTTCATATTGTGCATAATGGTACTTCTAGAAGATATGTATGTGGATGCACAAGTTTTTGTTTCTATGAGGTTTAGTTGCAGAATAATTGACAAAATTGGTGAAAGGTTTTTTTGGAAGCGGATTCTGAGATTCAAAACAAAATTTAAAAAACAAAAACATATTGATTGGTAAAGAAAATTAGCTGCTCTTTTTAATTTTGAAATTAGATTTGAAAAATAAATGTTTTTCCCCATGTGAAACCAGAAGTAGACACACCCAACTCGTAATTTGAATAATTTTGACCAGGTTAATTTTGTTTATTTTTACAACAAAACAAAGCTTAAAGTATACTTATTTTATCATAAAAGTTTTGGAATGGGAGGGCCAGTAGCTTAGGACGTAGGTGAATTTCAATACATAAAAGTCGCATGGAGCGTGGTACCGGGAGCTTGATAATGATAGCTAGCAAGTGTGAAAGCAAAATATTTGTAGTAAAACTATTATATATCACTTGTATCACATACATATAAAAGGTAAAATATTAAAAATTGCTAATGCTGATTTACTTAGTGAAAAAAGGTACTTGTGTATGGACAAATGAATTTATTTCACAATTTTTAAAACTTTACTCTCGTTTCTTAAACTAGTTCTTTTTTTAATAACTAGAGGTGTTTCTACAATCAGTTTTTTCCTGCAGATTGGACATAGTTTCTTTTCTGCTAATATTCTTGGAATTTTTCTTAGGTCTTTAGCTTTCCTATGAAACTTCAAATCGAATGGATTGAAACATCGATAGCCGAACGGAGACATAATACACATAATTAAAACTCTTTAACTTATCAACGGAAGTAATAGTCATTGCAAGCGTTGAACAGTTTCTCGAAAAATAACGGAAAATTCGAATTGGCTTGGCGTCAAATACATTATATACGTGTCATATATTTTAATAAGGTTTTTATTGGAAAACTAAACCTTTTTCAAATAAGAGATGGCGCAACTAATCACGTTTCGATATCATTTTTTGTTTTTGAGCCAACTAGCTGTCCTAAGCAAGTTCTCGGTACCACGCCGCATGTGACTTGTGTGTATTGAAATTCACCTACCTCCTTAACTACTGGCCATCCCATTCCAAAACTTTTATGATAAAATAAGTATACTTTAAGCTTTGTCTTGTTGTAAAAATAAACAAAATTAACCTGGTCCAAATTATTCAAATTACGAGTTGGGTGTGTCTACTTCTGGTTTCACATGGGAAAAAACATTTATTTTTCAAATCTAATTTCAAAATTAAAAAGAGCAGCTAATTTTCTTTACCAATCAATATGATTAATGTTTTTTAGATTTTGTTTTGAATATCAGAATCCGCTTCCAAAAAAACCTTTCAACAATTTCTTCAGTTATTCAAAAGCCCGTAACTCGACAACTAAAGGTAGAACTATAATGCAATTAAGTGAACTTAAGTGAGCGCTGAAACTGAACGAAAATTCACTCAATTGAAGTCGATCGGTTAATTTGCCCATAATAGAATTAAGTGAAGGTTCATGAAGCTGCCGTCAGAGTGGCGAATATGAATTTGAATTTGGAGGCATATGAGATGAACTGATGTGAGCGTTTACGCAATATATTTGAATAGATTTTTGCTGCAATTGAAATATAGTTGTCTTCATAGCCTGCTAGCTCTGTTGCAAGAAATCGTAGAAAATTGTAGCTGAGCTGAACCTCAGCACTTTGCTGTAGATTATTAGATCTATAAAGATGGGCTTGGTGCAGGCTCTTAATTTGTGCTTATATTCAAATAAGTGTACGAAAGAAATGTTTTTTGAGCAATATTGGTATACGACCGGAATATATTTAATCAACAATGTCTTTACTGCTGAAGTTTAATATTCAATAGTGGACAGCTGAAGCATGGTGTGTGGTTATTCTTTGAATGAAAAAAGCTGTGAGACGGCATTTTAAGTAGTTTATGTACTTGTATTTTTAAAAGTAAGTAATTTAAAGATACAAGTAAATAAAATACTATATAATTTATTATTTCGTATGTTGTTCAACGCGTTTTCTCTTTGAAATTATGGTTGAAACTCATTATTCCTACCTCCTGTAAAAATAGCATTTAAGTGATCGATGAAAAAATATTTTAGATACCTGTTATTCTTTTTACAATGTCACGCAGAATCATATTCGAGACATCTAATAGGTCTGTTCCCGTACCACGATTAATTACGATTAATCGCGATTAATTGCAATGAAGCTGTTCCCGTACACCGTTTTACTGAAAACTGAAAATTTCCCCTCCTTCAGCAAATTTCAGTATGGTTTGAGCTACTGAAAAATACTGAAAAGTGTCAAACGAAGTAAATATTTTCAAATGTGCGCGGCAAGCAACATATTTTTTGCGTAATGTTGCTATGAAGGTCGAATATTTTTGTGGCGATAATTCATTACCGCTTAGGATGACTTTATAATCACTATTGTTCTCCCAAAAACCGAAAACTGACACTTTCGGTTGTCAATTTTCAGGAAATACAATGAGAGCGTTCCCGTACTTTTCATGAAATTCCACTACCACATGATTCAGGAAAATTCAGTAAAATTCAGTTACTGAAAGTACGGGAACAGACCTAATTACTACTTCCTATATTGTAAACTGTCAATGAGCCGTTTAACAATAAAAGGTATGTTCGCGTACTACGATTAATTGCAATTAATTGCAATAAAGCCATTTTTGCACTCCGTTTTACTGAAAACGGAAAATTTCCCCTTTTTCAGTAGGGTCTGAGCTACTTAAAAATACTGAAAACTGTCAAACGGTTTTTGGCCTAATGTTATAATGTTATGAAGGACGAATATTTTTGTGACGATAATTTATCACCGCTTAGGATGACTTTATTATCATTATTGTTCTCCTGAAAACCGACAACTGACACTTTTGTTTGTCAATTTTCAGGAAATGCAATGTGAGCGTTTTTGTACTTTTCATGAATGTCCCCCACCACATGATTCAGGAAAATTCAGTAAAATTCAGTGACTGAAAGTACGCAAACAGACCTAAAATATTCAAATATTTCACATGCCTATTATTGCGTCTACAATACGATCCACGAAAACATATTCAAATATTTTACGTGCCTTCTATTGCTTGTAGTCGTTACGCAAACCTCTTGTCAAATTTACTTAATTGATGTACGGTCGTAGGCCACTTAAGTGGCCCGAATTGAACGAAACTTAACGAAACGGCAGATAAGTACATTATGGGTATGCCGCTTGATTTCTATGCAACCGTACTGTCACTTAAGCTACTTAAAGCTCACTTAATTGCATTATAGTTCTACCTTAAACCTCATAGAAACAAAAACTTGTGTATCCACATTCATATCTTCTAGAAGTACCATTATGCACAATGTGAACGAAATCCAGAACCTTTTTTTTAGCTGTCCGCTTCACGTGAAATGCCCCTAGTTTGAAAAAATAAGTAAAATATTTATTGGACTTCGGCTTTGCAGCAAACTGCAAAGTCGAAAGCTTTAAAAAGCTTTTACAGTGACTTCACCAATGCTACACACCATTAAGCTCATTGTTCCGAATTTTAATATAGCAGCAAGTAAATTCAGTAAATATCTCACCCTAAATTGAAATTTTCGAAGCTGCATTCAGATGGCAACATGTTCTACGACCTCTATTCAACCTTTTGACGTATCACGTAGTGTGCTTCGTTGCGAACAATTTCGAAGAGAGTGAAATTTGGCGATTCGGCAGTCATTCTTCTATCAAATCGTATTGTGGCCACCTTCCAGTTTGGACACCGGAGCACAGTAGTGTAATCAAGCGGAAAAATCCTCTTCGTTTCTAAAACTCTTTAAATTCCGAGTGTATTTCTAAATTGTTTGTGAATTTCTAAAGTAAGTGTTAAATATTTCCTGAAAATTTATGTGAAAGTTTTCCGAGTTTTCGTCTGAGAAAGGATATGTTCCTGAAGTGTTAAATGTTCGTAGATGTAAGGAAAGTGCTGTTCTTGGCAATGGTAGTCGTATGTACTTTCTTTAGAGGGCAGTGGGCGAGGGTGGTGACCTCGAAGATTAATTTGAAATAGCTATGGAATTTTGGGTTATAGTGATGTAATTTGATACCTTTTAGAATTGCAAGTACAGTGAAGTGTATGGAGCATTGCGGTCTTAGTCACCTGACGATATCAGGATTTTGCGTTTGATTTCAAAGAAAATAAACCATTTGACCTTGCTGGGGGACGAAATGTTGTAGTTTGACATTCTGCTATCGCTGTGCGGACTATTTTTAGTTCGATAGAATGTGGAGCAATATCAAGAGAATTCCGATTTAATTCGACCAAGTGCTCCGAAGTGAAAAATTTCTCGATAGCAGATTGGGATCTGATTGTGATTATGTAGCTCGGTGACCTTCAATTTCCTACCGTCATCAGTTGACTTCAGTATTTCTTCATGCGAATTATCTTACGCTTCTATCGAAAGAATACTATCTTCACTTGATAATTCTTGCATCCAACTTCCAAAGTACAGTATGCTCGATTTGTCGTCGCTCATGGCAATCGATGGCCTTCTCTATGGAGAAGTCTGGGAGTGCAGAGAACACTTATCAAAATGTCAACGAAGAAGGTCATCAACGTCATGGAAACGTGTTTTCCACATTTGATTTGGGGGCTCGTTTCGCTTATTTAAACATATATTACATTGAATATCAGTTAATGCCTTCGGCATCAGGTTCTTTGAATGTTTGAGAGCAAACAAGAATGTTATTTTGTCAGTAAATGCTGCATTATTTCCTGATTCGAAACCAGAATTTTTGGTTGGCTTGATTTTCATGTAAATTATAATGAAATTTCGTAGGCTGATGGAATGTCGAGGAAATATTTTATTATATAAATGATTCTAATTTTCATCGAGTGTGTGACATGCTCAATAGTCAAAAGAAAATGCACACTTCTGAGAGGCTCCGATATAGACCAATCATACTAATATTAGATTTTTGTTTGTTCGCTGGTCAGATTTGTGCTCAGCTTCTGTCTATATACCTATTTGGAAATAATTCAAACTTGCCTCTTATTTTAAAAAGAAATTTTCGTTTCCTAAGACAAGTGCTTCTTTAAGTTAAGTGCCTAAGCGTCTAAGTCAAGTGATTCCTCTACATAATTGTTTTATAACCACCTATCGGTGAATAAGTATGTGTTTTCATTTAGAAGTCTACCGTGGATTCATATCCTTGGACCTGACCTGTTGTCCCATATATTCTTTATTCTGCATCTATCAATTTGAATTTCGCCAAAAATCACTTAATCTTACCATCCCTAAAAATGGTATCCACTATAAACGATTTTAATCTATTTGGAGCAAGTTTTGATGCTTAATCGAATTTATAAAACTAAATAATACTAAAACAAAAATTTACTTGAATATACATATGTAATGGTTTTTGATGAGATATGATTTTCTATATATTTAAGCGATTGTCTATTTTTTACTACTTGTACCTACTACCTGGTTATAAATAGGTTTGTCTAAAATCAGTGTTAAATTGAGCTGAAGAACCTATCACCCCATGCTAGGATATGCAAGAATTTTGAATCAATAGAGACTTCGTTACCATTAGACCAACTATAACACTCAGGCCCGATAAGATTTGTAGTGTGTTACTGTTTTCGTAGAAAATTTTGGAGATATTTTAACACAAAGCTTTTCAAACATTTAATAAAACTTAATCAGCAGTTGTTAATAGAACTCAGCCTGCTCTTAAATTACTTCTCTAGTCCAGCCTACTTCAAAGTACCTTATATTTAAGATACGATTATTTTCGATTTTCACAAGAATCGATTGAATTGGCGTTTCACCAGCTCTTCCTGTTTTTTAATCAATTATTTTGTATACGACATCGTAAAACACAAATTTTTTTTGAAATTGAGACGATAAAATATGTGGTTGAAAATAGATTTATTCTAGCTCATTGAATGCAATAACATTTACCTGAAAACGATGGTCAAGATGGGTCTATAAACAAAGCTGTTGACATTGTGGAGAACTATTTATTTTTGGCAGCAGTAAACGTAAAATAAGCAGAAAAGCAAATGTAGTGTATATCTCTACTAGTTCGAAGATCGCATTAAATATCGATTTATGATACCTAATTGATCGGGATGATTTTTGGGAGGGTGCTATTAATGCCATGGCTTATGAAACGAAACCCATCTAATGTAGTTAGGAATATTTAGTCTTCATGTTCTTGTGGAACATGACATCCAAATTGCTTACATAAAAAGTTATTGGCAAGTATCCGAACTACCATAAAAACTAGCATTAATCAATTATATAAATAATATTTTCCTACATCTAGAAAGACCATTCAAAGAATAATCATTCCCTTGGTTAGCGCATTTTACTGGCAACATAACTTCATGAATGCTTGCACTAGTTCTACTTGAAAGCTCGATGATCCAACTCTTATTACAGCTATGCTCTTACGGGTGAGGATGATCCTAAATAAAATATTAGCACAGAGGAGCTTTGAGTTGATATGGATCCTCGGCCATGAAAGCCACGAAGGAAACGACAAAGCTGATACGTATGCCAAAGAAGCAGAAGGAGTGACCTTCACTGGTCCTACTCCGTACTGGGGCTTTACATATGCAGATACGGTTAAAAATCGAAAACTACTGATTTAATCTTGAGGGTTTGAAATACTCAAAAAATACCTTAGCATCGACAACAGAAAAGCAAAAGGAGCAATGGCTCCCTGCAAAAGTGGCATAAGAGTCCTAGGTGGAACATTGACATGTAACCTTTCTTGAAAAAATTACCTCTTAAGAATAAAGAAAGAAGCGTGATGATTGCTGCAGATACTGTAGGGAAACGGCAGAATGTGTAGAACATCTTCCCACACACTGTCCAGTACTAACGAAACGAAAATAACATCCTTGGCTCTGATCTACCTTCCACCAGAGGCATAACATTTGTCCCATCAAATCCATAAGGAGCCTGGATATCCTATAGGACATAACACAGAGGAGGTACAATGGATTCAGGACGTCGCATTACTAGAGGCCTTCTGAACCCACTCCATGCAATCAGTCAATCTTATTACTGGTCAAGTGTTCGTGGTGAAATAGAGGACTATATGCTTCTGATAATTCGATTTTCGCTTATATTTTTATTTATATTGAATATGCATGAGCTCTCAAGCGTACCATTTATTTGCAAGCGGATCGATTGTCATAATATCCGGTTGTTAAATGGTGGTATGGTGTGTAAAACAGCCGTTTTTTCCCTCCCGATCAAAAGATGGTTATGGTAAGCAGCATTGAAAACATTGAAAACTGTGGAACCTATATTCATTTCAATGTCTTCGCAGGTATCAATATTTCGAGGTTAAATTACGTCGAGTGCCTGTCAATCGGAGAGGCTTCTTCTCCTCACCAGAGCCATACACGTGAGATGAAGAGCAGACTCCTCTTAATTTCTTGAGCTACAGCTCTAACAAAAATCGTTACTGTGCTCGCCGCCCTATTAAGCTGAGTCCTGTGAGAAAAGTCATTACACAGCGAAGAGCACTTCAAGTTAAGCTTAACAACAGCCAGGTGCGAACTTTGTCCATGGAAGACCAGGACTGTCTTGGGATCGCACAGGATGGCTCAGGACTTCTTAGCATCTTCGAGGTATTTTTGTCTAATAGCTAGTTTTTCCGATAACATCGGTATACTTATGAAGAAAGGGCTTGTGACCGTCGGCAGCAAGGTTCTAAGCCTGTTCAGGTCGCCGGCCATACAGTTGCGCCGATTACCGCTATGCCTAGATACCTAGATCAATTGAGCTGCTGAATGTTTCGACATCTTCCTGGGAGATGCATTACATTCAGCAACAATTCTGGATACAAGGCAATTAATGGCCGCTTGGCTTTTTATGAAAATAGCAATACTGACTCCAAATATTCGATTGCTGCACAAAAGTCAGTCGACAACCTGGAAAAAGGCCACCACTTCGCCTGAAAGACACTGCAATGGGGCGGTAGGACAGCCTTAAATTCAGCTCATCTGAGCATATACCGTTACAAACTTTATTGTTCGGTTTTGAGCCATCGGTATGCATATGAATAAGCCCATTTTCAAAGGTAACGCCATCATAATATTCAATTTAATAAAGTGTCGGGAATTATGTAATCATGGATCGCTGGACCAGGAACACCCTCAGATAAGGTTCTAGCATAGCTAAGTTCAGTTTGAGTTCCTTCCTGCAGAATTACTAGATTGGTTGGCAATCAATGAAGCAACACGGAAAGTGCCTTAGTAAGGGCGATTTGGAGACCAGCTTTCGCATTTTGTCTAGCATTAGTTGGTTGGCGGACTTTAGATCAGCCTACACCAAAACAGGTTTCATCTCTCTTCAATGCCTATCGGTCTTATAGTGTCTTTTGCGCGATAGCTACTGATAAAGAGGCATTAGGTCCTGGCCTTAAAGCACAACTATGGACAAGTGCTCCAGAGTACATCTGTATGAATAAGGATTTCATTCCTTCATGCAATAAAGATGTCAGCTTCACCCGAAAGATAAAAGTCACTTGGTTTGAACGACTTATGTGACTAAACGTCGGTACTGCGGGGGCAGGTGCAGCCCCTAACTGTACAAGTTAGATCCTGTCTCTGGGAGAGGCCCCCTTAGTGGGAGCTCCGCAGTGGCTGTGGTTTATAGGCTATCTGCTATAGAATTGTTAGGCTAGCTGGCGGCCAATCATTTCTGGATGCAGCGCTTGTTTAGGAGTGATGAGAGCGAAAGCACACACTCCGCCTGGACCCAGGTTAATGGGCTATAAAAAGTCTTATGAAGATAGGTATGCTATCTTACCATTGATAAATTAGTCTCCATAGGTCTAAGTAAGAATGGTAGTATTGTAGTGCACAATACGGTGTTGTCTATTCAATGCAGGTATCGATGTAAAACCTTAATACGATCTTGATAAAGAGGGTAGATTATTCTCGAAATATCGATACAAATCTACCATATCAAGATATTAAAAGAGAAAATTAAATTTTTTGGATTTGAAAGCTGGCGAAAATCGAAATAGGTGTACTCAATTTAAAGAGAAAACTGCTTAGTTGCAGCCTCATTTCTACGTTCTCTAAAACGTTGAAATCGGTTTATTTGCTTCGTTGACATCAATAATGTGTGGAATATAATTCCAGTTCTGTAATCAAAAGATTACAAATATAATATTTCAATAAAATCCATTTTCGAAAATCATGTGATAAATATAAAAGATAGTTTCATAAATACAATATTATATGGATATGAAGCCGCCTAATTGGAGATAGTAATAAAAGTAGGATATTGAATGAACATGTGATTTCCTTAGAAGAGCTTATTTATTCAGTGCTTAGTTTTTCATCCAGCGTCCTAGCCTCATTTGTATTATGATCTCGTCCTAGCCTCATTTGTATTTATATTCATATAAACCTTATCATAAAGCCTTTGTCGTTAGTTTCGATTTACTTTTGTAACTAGAAGAAATAACTAGGTTGTATAAAGGTGGTAGTCTATATTTAGTGACATGCATAGGCTATGACGCAAATTTCGTCATAAATCCCAATAGGGAGTTTAAAGAGCTTGTTAAAGCAATGTTTTGGTCAATAGTTTTGCCCTCTGGTCCGCTTTCACTAAATGAAAAAAGGAATAATTCGGATTTGGATCGTTGTCAAGTTCCAATGCTCCGTTAGCATTAATAACATAGTTATCTAAAACACCTTCATTTCTTTATTGATATATGTTAGATATTTTGTTTGTGCTAAGATGGGTGAGGAACTTTCTGAATTTACTGGGACGGGTGTTGAGTTGAATTTTCTTTTAATGTTTCATGTGTTTTTTCTTCTTGTCTCTCATTCTTTCTAGCTAATGCTAGGTAATTTTTTGTCTAAGTTACGTTTATAATAACAATTGGATCAGAATAATAGTATAATAACAGTCGTCACAAAATTCGTTAAGGTATTTCGTTAAATGCGATTTAATAGTATTGGTTTTTTGGACTACCAATAGTATTGGTTTTTTTAATATTATTCACTATAGTCTAGTCATTCACAACATTTTCTAAAAAGAAAAGAAAAAAGAGCACCTTTTATTTACATATAATGCTATCTGAAAGCCCTAAAAACCAGGTATACTTTGGACTATTTATTTTGGAAGTCTTTTACAGGGAAACACGACCATTGCTGTTAGTGTGATTGTATTTCTTCTTCTTCTTCAGTTTCGACTGGCCTATTTTCCGGAACGGATTTTTATGAACCAATTTCCGGAACGGAATTTTCTGAATCAATTTCGGCACTGGCGTTCTTTAGACACATCTTCACCATAAACAGCACACAATCTGTTTCGTGCTTGCACAGTATTTTGCATTTTCAGACGTAAAATAATACGACAATATTCGCTTTGATTCTCCATTTTTTACGTTGTAATTAAATAAAACTAAATTCTCTCATATTTTGTTATGACAATTGAAGTGTGAAGAGTTTCATGTTACATTTTCAAGTTACACTCTTGTCAGTTAGATTTTTAAGCATATACTATGAGCATCAAAAGTGAGTGCACACCTCCCAATTTTGTTTTTGAGCTTCAATAAAAACAAATACCGATTGAAAAATATTTCTGATTGAGGAATATTAAACCTTGATTCGTTAAAAACAATATACTAAAAAATCAGTATATTCACTGACAAAAAATTTACAGAACAACAAAAACAAAAAGTCAATGAAATAAGAGTTAAAAGTAAGTGCACACTTCATATAATAAAAATTCATATAATAATTTTAAGAAAAACTAGTATTTGGTTTGACCGCCCTTTGCCTTTAAAACAGCTTGCAGTCTTCTAGGCATGGATTCTAATAATTTTCTGGTAAATTCTGCTGGTATATTATCCCATTCTTCCTTAAGAGCATTTTTCAAACTTTCCTTGCTTGTGATTAGACGTTGCCGAATTTTCCCATAAATGCCATATAGGTCTGGGGATTGGGGGGATGATCCAATACCTTGGGAGTTCTATAAAGCTACCACTAACTTACTAAATAGGAATTGTGCTTAGGATCGTTATCTTGTTGGAAGATCCAAGTCCTAGGCGGTTCCAATTTCGCAACACTGTCAGCCATATTTCGCTCCAAAATATTGAGCTAGCCTTGCTTATCTATTGTACTATCAATAAATTCAAGGATTTCAACTCCCGATGCTGCCATACACCCCCAAACCATAACAGGCACCATGCTTCACTGTGCCGGAAACATTTTTTTCACGGAACTCGGTATTTTTAGTTCGCCAAAATTTTTTATTTGTATGCCCGCCAAATATTTAAAATTTACTCTCATCAGAGAATAAAACGTTTTTCCAAAAGTTATAAGTACAGTTTTTATATTTTTTAGCATAATTTTTGCGTTTTTTCTTATTCGCTTTAGAATTAAACGGCTTCCTTCGTTGTGCTCTGCCATGTACCCCATGTTCATTAAATGTTCTTCGAACGGTGGAGGCTGAAATGGATTGATTGTGTGTCGCGGAATAATTTTCAGCTATTTTTGCTGCACTTGAACGTGGATTACCCTTAACTTCTTTCGCTATGTTTCTTATTTTTGTTTAGTTTTCCTGGCCATCCAGATCTTTTAAAATTGTCCAATATTTTGAATTTATTGTATTTGTCAATAATATTTTCAACTGCACTGTGTGGTATTTTTACCATTTTGCCAATTTTCCGTAAACTTTTACCTTCACAATCCAAATTGACTATAATTTTTTTGTGTTTCTGGCTCAGTTTCTTTCCTCATCTTCACACCTTTCTTCGAGCACGTTTTAAATCGAACTAATTCCTCCAAAATGACTTTACCAAGATGTTTTGCGATTGCTGTTTCGTAGAAATTAAATTGAAGTCGTATTCCGTTATAGTAAAAGATCCGTGACTTTGTTTACAGCTAGAATCTAGCAACGTTTGAACACGTGTGCACTTACTTTTGATTCATATTTCATTGACTTTTTGTTTTTGTTCCTCTGTAAATTTATGTTATTTAATATATGGAATTGCTTTTTTTGTATATAGTTTTTAACAAATAAAGGTTTGATATTACTCAATCAGAAATATTTTTCAATCGGTAATTTTTTTTTATTGAAGCTCAAAAACAAATTTGAAAGATGTGCACTCTCTTTTTGACACTCACAGTAGGTAACATCTATTGAAAAATCGACAATAAATTATCGTAGACTTGAATGTAAAGAAATAAAGCCAGCCAAATACTTTATTCACAATCAAATTCAAAAGGATCTTGAAATGGTTTACCAAGTATTCAAAAGTTCCATCATATGAAAAATCAGTTGTACCTCTCTTCTGACTAGACACAATATTTGGTTTGTTATTTACATTCATATGGAAAATTTCACTGATAGTACTTATCTATGATCATCACATATTTATTCATTATTTGCATCTAACCTTCGCTACTTATGAGCGATGCAATCGTATGATTTAGTTCTCTCTGCATTTAATAATGTTCTGTGCGAATAATGACCTTGTCTTTCCATTCAGTTGAATGCTAAATTAATAATCGCTTGTATAAATTCTGATGTCCTATTTGGTTGAATACAATGCAAAGAAATTAGAATTAAAACATAGACTCAATAAAATTTCGGATCATCTATTAATATTGCATCGGGCGGGTCTCATCAAAATAATACATTTCGTAAAATAGAAAAATCCTCAATAATAACATGAATCAGAAATATCAGTAAATTTCATCGTGGCCACTTAATTCTCATAAGCTTACCTTTATCATTGAGCACAAGTAACGACGCTATATCGTGTCGTCATTGACTGTCTTGCATCACATCATCATTGATGGGGAAATATTACGATTTCATCACAAATATGACGAAACAATTTACGTTAAACATGCGTACTACTTTCCGAAGAAAATAAAAATTTGACCTTGTTCAAGTTTACAGATGTTCACCTAAAAGCTTATATTAGTTGGGGGAAAAAAATTTACTAGAGACTCTGAATTGACATAAGCTTGCGAGACTGTATATACAGACATGTATTTTAAGAGCCGTTTCACACGAGACACTCGGTGTCCGGCCACTGAATCCTCAGCCACTGTTTTTGTATGGAATTGTGGCCCGGACAAGGTGGCTCTGTGTGTATGCTCTCATTCATTTCTATGCCCCGGCAGTGGCTAGAGACACAGTGGCCGGACACCGAGTGTCTCGTGTGAAACGGGCCTAAGTTTATCTGAAAAAGAACCAAATCTTTGGATTGTATCTTGAGTGAAAATCTGCAAAGTGTTGTTTAGAAAAGCTTTTCGGAGCAAAGTTTTCATGGCTCCTGAGTTGACAAGTAGATCTCGCTATTTATTTAAAAAAAGCTTTTGATATCAACATGCGCTCTGATATCAATCGATTATATACTTGTCCTATGTACCCACTCTACATCGTTATCATTGATTCAGGTATGTTGATTCAAGATCTACTACTTTCACTTTCAATGGCAAACTACAATACACTTGCTTTCCACTGCCTTTATTTTTAGATTGTTAGTTTGTAAATATCATTTCCGATAGCAACGCATGCAAGTAAGATACGCTTTGAACTTTAAAAGAGCTACCTACTTTACGGGATTCGTAACGCTTCTCTCTTAAAATAGCCCAAAATGCGCGTGAATTTGCATAACACAGTGCATCGTAAGCGCACCATTCATTGTATACATGCAGCTGTAAATTGTTCGTCTGCGCCAGCAATCAAATGCACCAAAACAAGTGTTATGTCACTATGAATTGCGATAAGACGAACTAAGATATCACGAAGCCGAATGAGATAAAAGACACGAAAAGATATCGAAGCTAAATTGTGAGAAATTGATACAGTTCTACAACTGAATTTGGTTCGGTTCAAAGTATTTTTGCTTAATATCTCATTTCCGTAGAACACGTCGCGTTGTCAAGTCAATAAAGTAGGAATAAGTGTCTTTACTTAAACTAGTTTAATAATTTACACACACACACAAATAGAAAACTCTGAAAGCTTTTTTAATTATTCGAAACATATTTGTGTTTACAACAGTTTAATTTAATTGATTAATAATTTGTTTGTTCTTTCAGCTTAAATAGAATCTCAAAATGACTACCTATTTCAACTACCCATCCAAGGAACTCCAAGAAGAACTTAGCCGCATCGCTAAGGCTATTGTTGCTCCTGGCAAGGGAATCCTTGCTGCCGATGAATCCGTTTCAACTATGGGAAAGCGTCTAAAGGTGATAACAGAATTCAATGATAATATGTAAAATTTAGATAAGCTACGAATAGTGCGTTTTTAACTCAAAGAAAAATAAAGATTCGTGCTCTCTGTAATCAAGCTATGATGTATGTTTGGGTTATCAAAGTGACTTTGAATCGCCGTGACGTTGCCTGTGTCTTAGTCCACAAGTTTATTTGCAACTGAAAAAACGATCCTTCAAAAATGACTTTTCCGCGAATTTATTATTGTTGTAATATGCTTTATAAAACAGGAATATTAAGTTTAATAGAAATCGAAAACAATCGACTAGAATCTATCAATGATATCAACAAAAAAGCCATTTTCATATTTATAACGACAACCTAATCATGCTCATCGACAATTCACCATTTTTTATATCGTATTAATTCCTTTTTATATTTTTTTTTAGGACATTGGTCTTGAAAATACCGACGAGTACCGTAGACAATATCGTCAACTCTTGTTCACTAGTGATCCTGTTGTTGCACAGAACGTTTCCGGTGTCATTTTGTTCCACGAAACTCTATACCAGAAAGCCGACGATGGTACTCCATTCGTTGAACTATTGAAGAAACGTGGAATCATTCCTGGTATTAAGGTCGACAAAGGTGTTGTACCATTGATGGGATCAGAAGATGAATGCACAACTCAAGGTATGATTCGTAGAAAGTGTATTATGAAATTATACGATTATACTGAATTCATAACATATGCATAAGATATAACACTATTCTGGCATATAATTGAAAACAATTTCATACCTCGCTATAGAATGACAGCACCTAAGCAGTTATTCTATTGCATAATTAAGCACATACATAAATTGTCACTGAGTTGAACAATCGTTCTAAGATGCATCAATATTCAGAATAAACTTGAACCGGTCGTGGGAATGAAAATAATTGCTGCTTTACGTGTACTGCTTTATTGCAATATTAATATGCCCACTCAATCTTTAATGCGATCTTTATTTTAATAAGAACAATGACTAGTAATAGTTCAAATAAAAACGTGTGTATAAACGTGTATAACGTGTAAAACTGTCCAGGGAAAGAAAAACAATTTCCGTGTAAAGTCGTCACCTTTGTCATATGAGTAATTTTGTATTTTTGTATAATTTTTTTTTTGTCGTCGGCAATATTCTCTAAGAGTCTCATTTCTAGCTAATCTTGTGACCCCAGCGTAGCCTTATTTCTGCTTAGGGCAAGAAGCAAAAATAATATTTCTTCATCACTAGATTTACTTAATAATGAATTTATTCAGTCCAAAAATTTTTTTTTAAGGTTCGAGTAGATGAAATTGAGCAATTTCGATATCTGCACAAGAGACAAATACACTTAACTAACATTAGTCGTGTTTTTTGCTCCTTTACTGAGAGCTGGTTAGGATTGCAAACAACAACAACTGGGGCAGGATTGTTATTGTTTTTAATGCAACTATTCTAATAAGCTCTCGATAGATGTGTCAAATACGCGACTATTATATCAATATATGTGTGTGTGATTCTCTAACTGGGGGCCCAATTTTGTGAGTAATATTCCAATATTATTTGTGTCTCCGTTTTCCTTGGAGCTGTCTATCATGTAATGTAGTTTCATTTCATATCATGTCGTATAGTCTCAGTTCGAGACAATATTCAATTTAATTCCAATTCAAATTTATATTTTTCTAACCTAAATACCTTTCTAACTACCGAAATGCAAATTAATCTTTTGAAATTAATATTTTCTCAATCCAAATTAAACTTTTCTGAATCCAAATCAATCTTTTTCCAATCTAAATTAAGCAGTTTCCAGTGACGGCTAAAATTTCATCTAATAGAAATTTGCCTCGTCTCAAAGCAAAATTACACCATTTCCAATCCAATTTAATCATTTTTGAAAATAAATTATTTCCATTTTAAATTTTTTATTTTGCTAATTTTAAATAATTTATAAAAATTTTTTTTTGCTAAATTTTAATTTAAATCCAAATAAATGAATTTTCCAGTTAATTTGAGCAGTATTCGAATGTAAATTATTCAATTTAAATCAGGTTTTTTCTTAAAATCAAAGAGGTTTCGCGATTTCAATTACGAAACAATCAAAAAATAAACGAAACGATTAAGTTAACATTATAACTAACAAATGTTTTTCCAAGCTAAATCATTAAATTTATAAATCTAATCAGCATTTGTTAATTGAATCTAAATTTTTGCATTCTAAATTAACACTTTAATCATCTATGTTCCTATTTCAATGGCAGAATTTTATGAGTAAATTAACTTTTCTCAGAGATAATTTTTACTGTTGCGAGTAAAAATTAAAATACACTTTCGAATTTTCCGGACATATTTACGTCGAACATTGTTCATTTTGGTTTTTAAACATTCTGATAATACACGCTGTGATCAATGATTAAAGATAGCTCTTTAATTATTGATCACAGCTTGCATTATCAGCATGATTGTGGACTCAGGGCCAGTTTGGAACGATTCAAGCTTTCTTCCTTAGCTTCCTCTGACAACTTTAGCAGTATGTAAATGGAAATTTGGCACTCTATTTTCAGTGAGAAAATTCAACATTTGCACTGTGTTTAGGGGTAGGGTAACTGGGAAAGAACCTTTCTGTTTCTGTTGTTTTCAAAAAACGAAAACGAACTGTTTTTTTTTTTTTTTTTTTTTTAAACTAACTGTTTAAAGAAACAGTTTTTTTAGCGACAAGAACAATTTTTATGATATGCGAAAAAATAAACATGTATTTGAAATGTATGTATTTCAATTCAGAAAAATCGTTCATAGTTTGAATAATCTTCAAATTAATTCAGTACAATGAATTTTTACGTATTATGTTTTTCTTATATATATTTTATGTATTATGTCTTCCACCATCGTATCGTAAACATTCATTGCTAGGACTAAGCGCTTCCAAACTGAATTGATGCTTGTATTGTCCCGATTTTCCAATACATTATCTACTTGATCAACCGTACAATCATACATCAATCAGTCAGTACACATGATCGTAAAGAATCAACATACATGGTCGTATGCCATCGAGAGCTGGTTCTGGTAAGCAGCATTCAAAACAACAGCAACTGTTGTTGTTTTCAATGCTACCTACCCTAGCCAGATGCAAAAATACGCACCTAATAAGTCTGACAACCTCGTATTATATATACATACATACATAGTTTGCCTCTGAAAATCTGTTTTCCGCAGCTAAACAGTTTTCCACTGCGAAACAGTTCGTTTAAACAAACGAAAAACGGTTCGTTTTAAAAAAAAAACGAAAAACGATGCGTTTAGTAAAAACGATTGGTTTTAGAAAAACGATTCGTTGTAGAAAAACGGTCCGTTTTAGAACGATTGGCGTTAGAAAAACTATTCGTTGTAGAAAAACGGTCCGTTTTAGAAAAACGATTGGTTTTAGAATAATTATTCGTTGTAGAAAAATGGTTCATTTTAGAAAAACGATTGGTTTTAGAAAAACTATTCCTTTTAGAAAAATTGTTCGTTTTAAAAAAACGGTTCACTTTATGAAAACGATTGGTTTTTTTGCAGCCAAACGTTTATTGCAAACTGTTAGGCGTTTTTGAGCCCGTCACTAATTGGCGGGGCTCTGATAGGCATTTGTAAATCGTTTTAGTGTGCACACTGTAATTTTATTGTGCGTATACCTCTCTCGCTTGACATCTAGCTACTACTTATAATTTTTATTTGATTTATTAACCAAGCAAGGGACAGGTAACATAAACAGTAAAAAAAAAGCAAAATTGAAAATTACAATGAGTACATAGAAATAAAACGAAAAATTAAATAAAATAATTAACAAAGTAAATCAATAATAAATTAATGAATAACAAATAAATAAAACATTGACATATAGCTTAGGATAAAGGGTTGCGGATGGCTTGGAAAAGGGAGGATTTGAAGGATAATTTTGAGACTCTTGTAGAATACAGATTACTTATGCTATTAAATATCCTGCAGCATCTATTTATCGGCTCATTAGCTGCGTAAGTAGTGGAGTGTGGATATTCCTTAAGTAAACGAGAGGACCTGGTGTTTCTTACAGGATTATTCAACACTATTTTTCTATTCAGGAATTCAACTTTGATGACGCCTCTAATGACGTCGAATGTGAAGAAGGCGGAAATCATCTTTCTTCTAGATACAAGTGTTAATAAGTTTAGATGACCCAGTCGAAACTCATAAGGAGCAAGGGTATTATAATCGTAAGGGCTATATAGTTCTCTCAATGCGAAAAGTAAGAATTGCTTTTGTATGGACTCGAGTCTGCTACTGTGGGTTTCAAAAGCCGGATTCCAGCAAATGGAAGCATATTCGAGAATGGGGCGTACAAGTGAGATGTATAAGGATCTTGTGACCCACAGGCTACGAAATTCCTTGGCACGTCTTTTGATGAATCCTAGCTGTTTGTTTGCACGGGAAAGTATTTTATCATAATGCAAGGTAAAGCGGAGTCGCTCATCCAAGACAACACCAAGGTCGACGACGTTATCAACTCGTGCTAACAAATTATTCCCGAGGAAGTATGTGTTATGTGAGACGGTGCATTTTCGGGAGAAACTTATAACTTGACACTTAGCAATGTTGAGAGAGAGCTTGTTTTCATTGCACCAATGATCAAGTGAATCAAGTTTGGATTGGAGAAAGAGTGCATCGGATTTAGATTTAATGATATGATAGACTTTGAGATCGTCGGCATAAAGTAGATGAGGTATATTTGCTAGGACGTCAGATAGGTCAGAAATAAATATATTACAAAGAAGTGTGGTACACCAGAGGTAGCAGAAATATTTTTCGATAAAAGTCCTTGAAATTTTACCAGCTGAGCTCGATTTCCAAGGTAAGAAGTCAGCTAAGCAAAGATCCACCAAGTGCGAATTTCAGTAGCTTTAGAATTAAGGTAGGGTGGTCAACTCTGTCAAAAGCTTTACTAAAGTCTATATAGACTGCGTCAATTTGGTATCCTTTCTCCATTTTACACAGGACGTCTGAGATTAGGACTGTCAGATTTGTGGTAGTTGAGCGACCTTTTCTAAAACCATGTTGTTGCTCGTTCAGACGGGAGTCAACAAGTGGAGAAAGTTTATCGTAGACAATCTTTTCAAAAAGTTTCGGAACAGAAGATAAGATGGCAATACCTCTATAATTTCCGATACAGCATCTATCACCATTTTTGAAGATGGGTGTGACATATGAAAGTTTCCAACAGGATGGGAAAACTCCAGACGTAAGTGATCTGTTGAAAAAAATATGAAAGGGAGTTATAAGCTGCTCTACACATTTGCGCAAGAAAGTTGGAGGAAGAAGATCTGGCCCTGGACCTTTGTTGCAGTCGAGTTCCGAAATAGCTTTACGTATTTCGTCACGTGTAATTTCTAAGTGGCTGATAAAAGCTGTAGGAGTAGAATGTGAGGAAGGGAGATGTGAGTTTGATGAGTCAGGAGCAATAAAAATACTCTGGAAATTATCTGCGAATAAATCACAAATCTCATTAGGAGAGGAAGAAGTGATATCATTACTGTATATGATCCCTATAATAGCTCTTTATGCACTTTTGAGTGTTTCTTTACTGATTTGTCTAGTTACATTTTAACTAACTCGCCTAATTTCCCTATCAATTACCTGTAGAGATTTCACTTTGCCATATATGCAATTTAATATGAAATCATTGGCAATCGCGTCAAACATCATTGCTCTCCTCAAAAAAGACAAGGCACATACATATATATTTACTAAACTTGTCTGGCCAGTCGCTTCAAAACGTTGATATTGTCACTTGTTTCCAAGATATCTGTAAGTTATTCGCCCTCTTCTTCTCTCACACCCTTAGACACTCCCACTCGTTTGGAGTCCTCATGATCTTTCTTGTTGAAGTCGCAATCTTAATATATATTTTGCAGTGGTCCAGATGGAGCTTAAAATGTATTTGTTAAGTCTGTTTTTCTCCATATTTATGTATATTTCTTTACATTTTATTCAATTTAAGCTTGTCTACTGGTATTTCATCCTCTGTTTGAAAAGTTATCAACTAATATTTCTCCGATCCTGAAATCGAGGATAATTGACAAAGTTTCCAACTACCGTACTCTCCTGTTTTTCGAAAATGCTTAAGCGAATCATCCACACAATGTTGCCAATCAGAGAAGAAAGAATTTCCCTCGAGTTCGGTGAAAATTTGCCTAAATGCTTGTGCGATGTTTGTATTTAGCTATCAGGTGCTGTATTATCTAGAGAAATTTACAAAATTGTGAAACTATAATTAAAATTTCGGTATCGCCCTCAATGTGCACTTTTCACGTATGGACTTAATGGCCCTTCCTTAAACGCAATCATTTGGGTTCAAGCCGAAATCCGAATATCACAGTACTCCAAAAATTACAGACACAAATCTGAAAATTTTGGACTCTAGCATATTTGGTGTGGTAACATATTCACATGGATATATGAGGTGGATATAAAAATTCCCTGGTTCTAGGGAAAAACTCCCTATGTTGGAATGTCTGCTTCAAGCTCTATGATGGTGCTCTCTAAGGTGCAGCATGTATTTATCAAAGGCTGGTGTACTTCCACAAATTTAGTTAAGCTTGTCAATTTTGTTGTCTGGTTTGTCAGACAGTTGTAGTGTAGTTGTAGTCTGGTTTGTCACAAGTTGGCATCATCTACGCGGATTTTGATAAGACTCTGGATCGGTTATGACGTTTTGGTGGCTAAGCTTCGCAAACTCGTCATATTTGATGTCCTACACTCCTGGATTTTCTGACGTATTGCTAATCGTGGGCTATATTTCCTCACATTTTTATCCATTATCTGCCCATTAATGACCACAGTTGCCTCAATTTCGTTCCCAATTTTGGTCTACTCGGTTTGTTTACCTGTCAGTGTCAGATGCATTCGAATCCGTCCAGGGTAAGTTTACTTTGCGTGTCTTGTATAAATTCAATTTTCCGCACTGTCCTAATGAAAAACGCCTGAAAATTTTAAACGTTGGATATACGCAATCTGTTCTTAAATATATTGTTCCTACATAAACTTTATGTTGGCTTTCTTTTCGCAAATATTTCAATATTTTAATTCGTACGAGTGTATGCCCGTTCTATCAGATCTCAGTATAATTTTTCTGTCTCATTTGCTCGTGCAGTGGTTTTTTTTTTAATTCACTGTTTGGTTCTTTATACGACCTTTCTTTAGTTTTAAAAGTCGTAGTCCTCGAATTTCATCTTAACCTGATTGCCTATAAAATTTTCTTATAAATGCAATCTAATAGTTTTTCTAAATTCATTTCTAACAAGTACAACAAAGTAATATTCGACCGGATAAATTTATTTGCAATAAATATCGCTTTTGTCTTTTGTTTCAATTTTGAATCGACTAGTTAAGTGATGCGTTCATTTGAATTGTGGGCGGTATACTCCGTTCTTCAAACACAAAATCAACGTTATGCGCTGCTTGAGGTATAGGCATCTATTTCAAAACAAAAATGAATGAATGAAGCATAAATGAATAAATTCAGTGAAATATAGTCAAAGTGAAAGATTTTGCCATGAAAATCAATAGCTACGTCAATATCAGTTTATTTGCACATATGAAACGAGCACATGTGGTTTCGTTGCGAATGTCATTTAGTTCGCAAAAGGAAAATCGAAAAATAAATATTCATCCATTCCGTTTAAATACGTGCTCATGGTTATCTAAACTCGTTATTTCAATTCCTTCTATTCCAGAAGCATCTTCGAAATGTTAAATTCCAAAAATCCAAAGTATATTAGAGGTAAAAAAACCCACAGAACACATGTGGATTATGGTGTCATCAATTGTAGTTGTTGCAATTAAATACAATCCATACTTTTTTCCTATCTGTAACTGAATTATAACTTTTGTAAAGAAAAACCCACACTTTTCCACAGTAATTTGAATGTTGATGGTTACCTACCACAGTCAATTGCTGTTACATGGGGAAAAGTTGTCTTATTAGGGGTGTTCGATCATTCATGACATTTTTATTAGTGACAGTTCACGGCATGGTACTAGGCTCACTCTACGGGGTGTTGCAAAAATTATTGTTCTTATTGTATGTTTCTGCCACATTGTAAGACACGGTGGTGGGTCTTGTTGTTTATATGAATAACAATTATCGTAAATACTTTAATTTCACAGTTTGTTATTGATCCAGAGATTCATCGCAATTTTTTCCAATTGTTCTTTAAAACTGCATATTTATTGCATTTGATTCATTTAGATGCCAGACATGCGTTCATGTTGCTTTGCAATTTTCGAGAATCGGCATTTTATTGTTGATTATGTGCTGGAATTTTATTTGAAAGAGATACTGTCGAAACCGTTAGATTTGATTTGGAAATTGAGATGATTGATTTGGAAATTAAGAGTGTAATTGATGTATTGAAGCGTAAGCGTAAAGCCTAGCAAAGACATATTGAAGAACCTTATTGGGAGCATAAGAAGAAAAATTACCTGGACCTGAAGAGGAAGTCAAATCGAGCGATACAGGAAGAAATTCTTTTACGTGGAAAATTGAAGCTTGAGTTGGAATTAGCTCAAGATATTGGAAGTTGATTTGTGAGCTGCTATCTACTCAGAAACACAGTAAATGTGCAGCTGTTACGAATTAACTATTGGTGAATGAGAATTCTTTTGCAGAACCGGAAGAAGTAGCACGCACATCACATGAACAACTTCTTCGGTACTATCAGCATCATTGTAACTGGACAACTGCAACCTGTATCTAGCTCTTATATGCACATCAAGCTAAATATGCTCACGTTAACTCATATGTGGTTAACGAATTCATTTTGGAACAAATGACAATAACATTTTGTTTCAGAGGCAGGAATTATATTGAATCCATCAAAATTGTCTACCCCTAATAAAGGATTGACTACTCTGTAATAGACATGTCGTGACAATCAACTATGTGTATAAAAGTGAGGAAAGCACAGTACACATCGACATTCCTCAGAGTATCATATTGAGACACCTTTTGTTTCTTTTTATGTGATATTGATTTATCACGGAAAGTAGTCCTATTAGCCGTAGTCCTATTAACTATTATATTTATTACTATTATATTTACTTTCAAAATAGGCTCCATTAAAAGCGATACCCTCCTTCCAACTAACAATCCAACCATCCATACATTTTTTGAAATCATATTCCAGGATTGGTTTGAGTTTCTTCAGTTGTTTCATATTAACATCTTTAATGAAATTGAAATCAGTTCCTCGAAACGGCAATAATTGATTTTGGGAACATGAAAAATCACACGAAGTCAAATCTGGAGAATATGGTGGCTGTTGGACGATATTCATGGCAATTTTATTTCAAAAATTTGGCCACAATGATGGCTTTGTGAAATAGTGCATTGCAAAATCCCAGCATCCTCCAAAGATCTGGTCTTTTTCACGAATGCTCTCTCTCTCTATCTCTCTATCTCTCTCTCTCTCTCTCTCTCAAACGCCTCATAACACTCAAGTAATATTGAATATTAACTGTTTGACCCTCCTGAAGAAATTTCAAAAATTAATCGAATATAAAAAAAAAACTGTAAAAAGAGCCTTCATTTTGACTGATTATTTTTCGACTTTTACCTCGGTTTTTTGCTCGTTTGGCAACCGTCATTCCGATGATTGCTGGTTGGTTCTCATATCATATTCATAGACCCATGTCTCATCACTCATAATGACGCGTTCGATTAATGTGGGGTCTAAATTCACTCGTTCTAGCATATCTTCACACTCCATGACGATGCTCCATTTGAAGAAAATTGAGGTCTTTTGAAACGAGTCGGGCTACGGTGCGTCTCATATCAACCACAATAATCCGACTTTATTCACGAGAGATGTTGACTTCACGAGAATTGTTCTCACAAGCTAGCTCTCTGAGGCTGAAACTACAATTATCGAACAGTAATTTCTTGACTTTATCGACGTTTTCTTCATTATTTAAGGTTGAATGCCGCCCAAGAAGAGGCAAATCGTCAGCGGCTTCACCACCCTCTTTGAACGCAATGTACCATGCAAATTCTCTTGTTTTTGGATATAACACACTCACCAAAAGCTTTCTCAGCATCAGCTGTTTCGAAAATTTATCTGGACTGATTTAGGGGGCCTTGCTTGTACAAAAACTAAATGACAGATCACAATCAAACTCAGCTTCGTAATGTATTACAATGCTACCAAGTTACGAAAAATAAAAATATTAAAAAAAACAATTAGCGCAGGCGATTTGAGAGATTCATTCCCGAAACTTATTTTTCAGAGTGTATGTCCTACGGATTCAGTTTTATGGAACCAAATAGCTAGGCAAAATATTGATATAATTGGAAGATTAATAACAAAACCAATCAAAACAATATTTGGAATACCAACTCGGAGCCCAACTTCAATTGCATACAGGGAATCACGCCTATTAGCTTTTCACCAATCAATAAAAATTGAACAAACAAAACGAGTGTGCAGGATCTTTAATAAACAGCTGAAATGGCTTTATGCCATAAAAAGTGTGGGCAGTAACAAGATCTGCAAATAATCATGCAATTGACAAAGCAAGAACTAACCGCTTAAAAATGGATCCCATTCAGCAGGCCTTAGTATTCTATAATACCTAGCCCATATATGTGAGATCAGTTAATTTCGTTAGATTTAAACCTGGCCACACGATGAGGCGGGTGTGACACGTGCAGCGTGACGTGACATAGCGCGAGTTTTTTGTAACATGAATGATCAAATAGGACACCACAAATTGAGACGGTTTAAAAAAAAAAAAATGAGGGCAAAGGTATGATAGATTGGCAAAAAACAAAAGAGACAATTTTTTACTACATCCTTTCTGAAATTTTTAATATATACAAAAAAAATACTTTTTACCTGGCTAGTTCAAACAGCAAGCAATAAAGTGTAATTAAGTTCATATATGCTAATAAGTGCTAACGATTTCAATTAAACTACTTGCCAGACGCTTAGCACAGTATGGGTAATTAATAATGATGATTAAGCACCGATAAATACTTTCATGAAAAGACAAAGACAGTTTTCAAAGGAGTATGTAGAATGAAATTGGTGAGCGTGTGCAGAATAAAATGTACACTTACTTATTCTGAGTCGCAAAAACTAGTCTGTAGAAATTACATTTTCTTTAAAGATATTACGATAAATCACCATGTACACTCAGACGAATTAATAAATCTAAACATTCTTAGAATATATATTTTCATTTGAGTTATTAATCAAACAAGATAGATATACCTAGGAATAAAAAGCGTATTAAATTTCAAATGATGGAAATTGTTAAGTAATACATTCTACCTACCCTCGGTTTTTTTTTGTGATACTTATTTGTAAAGTATCCATGTCGTATTATTATAGATGCTTTTATAAAATACGGTTATTACGTTTCCGTGGTATATTGTATAATGTGCCATTGTAAAGTACTTAAATAGAGTAATGCACGAATTAGTTTCGCTCGATGCTTTTGCTGTTTTAGTTTTTTCAGGTTAAGATATATCAAACGTAAAGTTATATAATCTCATTACTCCAATTATAATAAAATGAAGTTAATATCGTAAATTGCTACTTTGTTTTGAACGGAAAATACTTTATATATAACAGAATAATATTTTCAGTGATATAATTAAATAAAATTACGAACTCTTAACTACATGATTTGTTGCAATTGAAATTTTTTTATAATCTAACTATCCAGTCTCAGAACATTCTAGTATTCTCAGTAATTGAACAATTGTATTTGTTGCAATTAAGAAATTTTATTTAAACATTATTTAATGCCCGAAATTCTTTCAAGACAATTTCTTTAAAAGTAATTGCAGCTTTTACTGAATTTTAATATTTAAAAAATATTGAACGATTATTGCAAAGCAATAGTAAACAGTTATAGTAATAATGCTCTCAAAAATCTGAAACGAAACGTATATTCCAAATATCATTAAATCACTGAATCAACTTCTAAATGTTACCATCCTATCATTCCAGGTCTTGATGATTTGGCTGCTCGTTGTGCTCAATACAAGAAAGACGGCTGCGATTTCGCCAAGTGGCGTTGCGTTTTGAAGATTGGCAAGAACACTCCCAGCTACCAATCCATCTTGGAGAATGCCAATGTTTTGGCTCGTTATGCCTCAATTTGTCAATCGCAACGTATTGTACCAATTGTTGAACCTGAAGTTCTTCCTGATGGCGAACACGATTTGGATCGCGCACAAAAAGTCACCGAAACCGTATTGGCTGCTGTTTACAAGGCTTTGAACGATCATCATGTCTACTTGGAGGGTACCTTGTTGAAACCAAACATGGTGACAGCTGGTCAAAGCTGCCCGAAAAAGAATACACCTGAAGAAGTCGCTATGGCTACCGTGTTGGCTTTGCGTCGTACAGTACCTGCCGCAGTTCCTGGTAAGTCGTTTTGAAATCTTGTTTATTTGAAATGGATTTGGGAAGGTTTTAGAGGTTTAGTTTATAAAATACCGCTGAATTTAAAATGAAAATGAGGGCGAGAAAATAAAAAGTTGAATCATTTCATAGGAATATTGCTACAAAATAAATTTAATAGCTGCAAGTGAATTAAAGACATTATTTAACAGGTAAATAATGGTACACAAAAAAATACATAAACAGCACAAACAATCGCTCCGATTTGAAAAGTATTGGTATCAATATCCATACGCAAGAATTGCTAAATAATGCGAAGACTACTGTTATTATCTATAAATGAGAATATTTAACCCATTTACTGTCAAAAAATAATTATTTACAGTCGTCATCATCAGGTTTACATTCACTTAAAGATCAGACAAGGAATAAATTCAATAATTGAAAATATATGGAAGAAAACATGAAAAACCACGAAATGAAAAATGTAAATTCAATTGACCAAAATGAATTAAACGATATAAAATATATGGAAAGTAAGAAAAGTAATGAATGCTAATACAACATTGGATAAAATAAAGAAGTTAATTCATACTTCAAGTTGAATGATAAAATATTGCTCTTAAGTTTTTAAAAAAGATGCAACAACGGAAGAAGAGGGACCAATAATTATGCTATTTTGTGGAAGAACCGAGTAAACATAAGTATATGTTCGCGCGAACGGTAGAAGAAAACATTCGTCAAGGATAACTCTTCCTGACATAAAGGAAGGAAATTCCAGGTTTGCGACACGTATACCTTAGCCACAGTAGGAAATTCTAAATTTAGAAAATAACGAGCCAATAGCGAGATCTGTGTAAACGAATTCTGTCGGAGCTGTGGTTCAGAGAATGAAGAAGAATCTGTCCTCCATCTCAAATATCAGCTTCCAGCCCTGCCGACGGAAATAATGGCCTGACTTGGGGCGCTCATTTTCTCAATTAAGATTGAGTATTCCTTATTGACTAAAAAGGTTTATTAAAGGAACCGGATAGTTTCCTGAGTACAGGGGTGGAGCGAAAGCAATATCTATGATATCACAAAAGGCCTCCACTGTGCATATGTGTGTCTTTCGGTAGGACTACCTTCGATTGACAGCCACTCGACCGAAGCTAACCTAAATCTGTGTTGCATAGTCTCAACCGCATGAATTAAGTAACGATAATAATAACCGCAAATTTATCCATGCAAGTAACGATAATAAGGACACAGGAAAAAGAATGAAGTCGCATAGTTAAGAGGTGTTTAATGTATCATGTAGTATCGACATCAAATTTAAGTTTGGAATCAAATGTTATACCAATGACTTTAAAATGATCAACATAATTGAGAAAAGATCCAAGGATAGAATAGGCAACTTTGATAGGAGATAATTTATTAGTATAGGGTAAGTAACATTTAGAGCTATTCAATTGAGAGAGCATCAGTTGCCCAGCGCGTAAAAATCAGTCTGCAACTGGGAGCAGTCATTCATTGATTTTATCACTCTTAATGTTTTTAGGTCGTCAACATACAACTGATAGTTTGAATGAATAAGGTAAAGAAGACACATTATGAACAAAAGGAAGTCAGAGGATCAAAAATCGGACCTTGCGGGCTACGCATGCATATGACACTGGTCTATATACAAGAGAGCGCTACCCCCGTAAGATCACGACCTCTTTGGAAAATTTTCATCATCTATTTTCATCACTAAGAAAATAAAACTCATTCACATACCAAGCAGCCCTAATAACTTTTTAGGGCAAAACATTGAATAAGACACCAAAATCACGAATACCTTGCCATGATATGAACAGTACCTGTACCGAGATGTTTATGTCCGTTAAAACACAAACCTTCTAATCCTTCATAAGTACACATTCGTCACAACTTTCCAAATTCATTTCATTTACCAGTTTGCTATCTAGCTGAACATATCCTATGGAGCTCCCGTATGGAATACCTAGGGCTAGGATATATGTATATTAACCTTCATAAGCAACGTTTTTTTTTGGAAATGTTCTTTGCAAAATTAAGCTAAGAGTTAGGTTAATTTTTTGAACAACTAAGCGTTAATTTCTAATCAAAGTATTTAAATACTAGCAATTTAAACCACTTGATTCTCCGTATTTGAAACAAATGTCGAATAAAGTTCTTACCTATCTAAATAAATAAATAAAATAAGCAAATAAAACACAATCAATTGATTTATCTTCAAGTGAAAGTTAATTTGTAGACCGAGTGAAGTTTATAGGGATCAATGGGGAAAAACTTTACTATTCGTGCAAAGTATCGCTGCGGTTTCAAATTAAATCTACTGTTATTAGTTCTTTTTATATAAACTAGACCAAATAATCTACTTTAGATGTTTTTTTAGATTTTCTCACGGGCGTAGAATTAAACGAAAAAATTATTTGAAACTTTCTTTAATTGCTTTAAAAGAATAATATTAATTGTGAGAAAAACTAAACTTGAAAGCTAATTTTTATTTTATTACAGGAATCACTTTCTTGTCTGGTGGACAATCTGAAGAAGAAGCTTCAGTTCATTTGAACGCTATCAATCAAGTACCATTGTTGAGACCATGGGCTCTCACTTTCTCGTACGGTCGTGCTCTTCAAGCTTCCGTACTCCGTGCCTGGGCAGGCAAGAAGGAAAATGTTGGTGCTGCACAAAATGAACTCATCAAACGTGCTCGGGTAAGTACGATGACAAAATAATAAGAGCATTTGAGTAATTATCGGATGATCGAGGAAAATGTTGAAGTAACTTTTGAAAGTACGTTTAAATTTACAAGTTGTGAAAAGGAAAACATCATTTCATTCCCACAAATTTTATTAAACACCATCCAATTAGTTAAATAATCAAGAGCTCTATAAATTCATTGCGAGCTCTCTCGTCATTTAATTAAATAGTTGAGAGCCATACCACGATCTAAATAAATAGTTGAGAGCTCTATAAAAAATAATTAATATAATTAATTGCTAATAATTAACAATATGGTGTTGCACATGACTTGTGTTCAAGCTTAAGCATACTTTGAGCGAGAAAGCGGTTCTAACATGAAAGAAAAATCAACAGATCCCACTTACAACATTAACCTGGTGTGATTCTGCTATCCACGTTCGTACCAAATGCGTTGTCAGAATTCAAATCTCGAAAACGTGTTTCATGAACAATAAAAAAAAGCTTTGTAGAAACTGCCGACAAATACTTTTTATGAGTTAAATACATTTTATAGAAATGTCATACTTTGTATCTTGAGTCTATCGGTGACTCATATTCCAGTGGCTTGGAGTGGGTTCCTTTAATCTCATCTAATTCGACTCTTTTGGAAACTTGAAATGGGGCTTCGATTGTCAGGCGCGTGGACATCGGAAATAAATTAGAATTGAAATTGAACGGAATTAAGTTTTGAATAATGAAATCGATAGCTTGGATAGCGGATAGATGGGATCATCGACTCTATAAATACACTTGAGTTATGAAAATCGGTTTGAATGTTTAATTGCTTGCAGAAAAAAGTATTATTATGATTGTCGCATTGTTGCGTTCAATTTGGTATTAAATAAATGATTAGTCATTTGCAAAATTCATTTGAATTATTAAAAAATTATCGAATAAAACCAATAAATGATCTTAAAATCCATTACTTCATCCTTGCAGTTTCTAATTGACACCACATTTTCATGTGGTGCAATAATGCAATAGAAAAAAATGTATACAGCCGTCTCTTTCAAATCCAAGCGAAATTTACATCAGTCTACATATCCCGTAAAAAAAATTAAATACAAATGTAGTTTCAAAAGCAAAGTAAAAAATAAATTTTGATTCGCAATCTCGTCTCTATAAGTACTTTAATTACTTCAACCTTTTCCTCGATTCTCAATTACAAACAAAAGAAACTTCAAAATGGTTTTATTTTCATAAGGAATATAAAAATGCATTTTTATATTGTACATATAAATTACAAAACACTTGCTGTCATTTTGAATACATTGCCTTTGGGGATAGCTAAACTAAATATGGTACTATTATAAGGTCATCATCATTATGGTGTCATTTAATTTGCATTAAATGAATTAATTGTGACAATATGTATTCTGTTTAGATGAGCACTATTTCAACTGGTTCATTGTGCTTCGTATGGTATATAGATTCTCTTAAGTGTATCGCGTCAAGTTATTTATGTCGTATCCTAAAATGATTAACGATTATTGTGATTTTATTACTTGACGCGATCGTCTTTTGTTCTTTGATGGGAATTAATGCCGGTGTTTATAAATAGTGTGAATATAGTTATGTTCTTTTTCTAATTAACATCTGTTCACCTCGTTAACACAAATAAGGTAGGCCGATTACTAACGATAAAAATTAATTGTTGTTTATATGTTTTTCGTTTTAAAATGCTTTGTAACGGTATTAGTTTTTGCATGTTAAACTTATAAGCTTGTAGTTTTTTGTTAGAATATACTAATAAGTAAGTAGTGGACTTCATATGTGTGCTAAATTAGCTTATCGTTATGGTCAACTATAGCTCTGACGTAACTTAGACGACTTGAGGCATTTAACTGTTTTTTAAAATTATAATTTAAGACATTTCCGATAACGTAGAAAATGGCATTTTCGAAAACGGACTGGTGATAAATTTTTTTTTATTTTTCGAAACAAAAGAGCATGCTCATTTTTTGAGTGACAATTTTTACGTGTTTTGCATCTTAAAATTTGAATGTAGTTTATATTTTCTCTCTTTAATTTTGAATTTTACGTTCATATATTATTTTATTTCTTTTTATTTTCTTTCTGTATTCAGTAAATGGATTTTTATCTGTTGAATTTGATCAATAAATAAATAAATTTCTAAAAAATTATTTCAAGACCTGGAGGTGAAGAATATTTCACCGAATTAATGCATGCAATAAATTACAGAAACTACAATAGGTGCGTTTTTTGCACACCCGAGCAGATATAATTTTTATTTGAGGCGGTACATACAGCCGTTTACTCCGGCGTGGTCCAGCATTCCATAGAAGAGACAAAAGGGTCTTCGCTCAGTAACTCGACCAATGGTATATTTATTATAGACCTGGTCAAATGAGTCTGAATCGCTCTTTTTTGCACTGTTAAAAGTCACTATTTCTGGTTTGCCGAATTCTTCATCCATTCGACCAACCTTGTGCAAGGACAAAAGCACCATCACCTTATTTCATTTCGATCAATAGAACATTAGGGTCTTTCCATCCGCGGTAGCTGTTTGCGTGAAAAACGCTTATTCTTTCACAACGTTCCACCCATTGTCAAAGAGTACTGCTGCTTCATTTGTTGAACAAGGTTAAGGTGGAAGGCGACTAATACTTTCTGCGATTTTCGATGAATGCATCCATTAATTCTTCAATAAATCCTAAACCGTGTTGAATTCTGCGTACATTTCGCATTTCTTTATCGTCAAGCCGAATACATGTCAAAAGATATTGGAATATAAGTTCGCCAATGACAGCCCTGTATAAATTATATCTTTTTGCACGACAGTCTTTCTCCACACCAGCAAAATACATTAATCCAAGAAGGGCTTTCAGTTCAACCATATTTGCAGCCCAGTGGTATGAATAACGCTGAGAGAGGACCATTTATCTCCTTTCAATTTTCTCATTCGTGTGCTGAAAGATACTTTCGAACATGGCTCGCGGCCAAGCTTCGAAGGGTATTGCTACATCTCTTGCCGAATCCTTCGCTAACGGCTTTGTAGTTATTAAGATAACATTAACATTTGAAGTTATTTTTTCCCTTCACGATCGACCGTCGACGTCCCGGCCTTATTTGCTTTGGCTGCGGTTCCTCATCGTTCTTTTCTTGGATAAGTTGTCTTTCTGGAGGATCAAAGTCTGGGCTCTCATCCGTACTCTGCTCGGCGGGTACCTCGCCATCAATTTCCTCTTGATCGACTTTACCATGAGATGCGACGTTGTAACGTATGTCAGTCTGACTCTGTCGTTGGCACTATGTCAATTATTGCGCATTTCTTTCTCCCATCTTAGGAAATCCTTTTGGCAAAGAAAAAGATTCGCTTAAAATTGAAATACAACAAACTAACCAAAAAACCAGAAAAGTTACAGAAAAAGAGTGATTAAGTAAAACCTTTTAACTCATATGATAAATATATTCAGCTTCTCAAGGAAAATCGGTCTTAAAATTTACAAAATTGGTTTTGAAAGCTAGAAAAAAAAATTGAATCAGAATAAATTGATTTAATATTTACTTACCTATGAAACTCTAGACCCTCAATGACACGGAGACGATTTGCACCCGACGCTGCTCGCAAGCAGATTGACGGATCTTGACGTCATGATGCTTTAGGCCTGCATTACTACATAGATTTTTTTTAGAGTCCCGACCATCGCAGAAATTCAAAATTGAAATATCAACTGTTCCCTCAGAGGCACAGTGTTCACACGAAGAATTAATTTAGTCGCACGCTGCCCATCATTTCAATAATTGTATTCTGCAACAGCTTCAAACTGCTTCTTGCATTTCGGTCCATCAACTGGCGCTTTCAGTCCTCTATTGTCAGTTGCTTCAGTCGGAATAGCTCCAAGAGTTTTGACTCGCACAATTTCTGATTTCAGCAGGTCAATTTCATCCTGAATTTTTACGAACTGCTGTTTTACTTTACTTAACTTAGTGGCAAGCTGGTGTTTCACCTCTGCAGTCTGTCTGTCAAATTGCTGTTGCAACTCTTATCTGCTGTAACTATTAAGCTATTTCTTGATATTCAGAGCTTGTTGATCAATTTTCTGAGTTTGCTGCTGCATGGCGTTAGTTTGTTGCTTCATACCGGAAACAACTTTCAGCAGCAAATCCATCATAGAACTCTTTTTCACGCTATTTTGTTCTTCCTGATCGTGTTATAGTACCTCTCGCTCATCTACAAATTCAAAGTTTTCCGCGTTGATGCCTTCCGCTCTCAAAACCTCCGTTATTCGTGATGACAAGACTGGTGTATTTCCGCTAGTCAACAAATCACGTAACTGGCAGTCCACCTTCAGCTTCGTCAACTTTAATTCGCTCGTAATATTTGGAAACTTATACTTGGAAACAATTCTCATAGATAAAAACTTTGATGACACAAGACAATTTTTGCTGTTTATCGTTTGGCACGCTTGGTCAAACTGCCTTCCTTACTTCTCCAAATCGTCTGTGAAGTTTTTAGATTTTACAGTAGTTCGTTTCTGTAACTTACAATTCTATATTTGACTTCATTTTAACGTCATTCTCCATTAGTATGTTTCTTTATGAAACTCAACTACCATATGTTAATTCGATCTATTCATTACGCTGATAATAACAGAGAAAGTGGTCCTGTAATGCGATGAATAGAGTTTGACTTCTCTATCAGTTGACAATATTGTCACGGCCATTTTCGTAGTTGAGTTCAAATTCTCGTGATTGAGTTCTGTAGGACAAATGTGAATCACTGTAGCATATCTCTACGGCGATAAATATTGTCGCATAATAGCATGAATATTGTAGCAATATTTAACTTGTAAACCATCAGCGATTAAAAATAAAGTTCGCTTTTCAATAAAAAAAAAACAAAGAAAAAAGTATATTATGGACCGAAATATAAATTCGTTTGCAATGGTGGGATTCGAGCCTATAGGTAGTAGCTGAATACATTTCGAGCTGACGCGCTAGAAACCTTACTTCTCAAACAAATTGAAAAGAAGTCTTTTACACGAAATTTGCTTTGAACGTTATACTTTTCTATTTATGCTTCCAATATTAACTTTACATTCTTCCAAACATATTACACCACAGAATTCTCACCTGTACTGTACAGAAACTATCTAACTCAATCTGTAGAGTTCTGCGTGGTGAATTTGCGGGACGTCATCGGATAGAGATTTTTCTTTACCCAAGATACAGAAACAAAATTATCAAATATTCATGTTTACTCGAATATTCACTTCTCGGTTGCCAAGATGATGTCTTCGATCTTTGCTCTAGATTTATTTAGGTAATATAAAGATGTCATCGATGCATGCAACAATACTGTTTGTTTTTTTTTTGTTCATAGTGCTTCCCAGACAACTGGTTTGTTCGTATAAGGGACGGCACAAAGCTACGTGCCAACGACATGCGGTTTTCCCCGGTCCCCCATCTAAGCACTAACCGCGCCCAACACTGCTTAACTGCGGTGATCGGACGAGAACCGGTTATTCCAGTGTGGTATTGCCGTATATATTGTATAAAAGATATTCATATTGTAAAAAAGATGCACCATTTATTTCCGGGTCTAAATATACTTATGTCACAAATTATGATTACTTTTATCGACTTCATTCAGTTGGATTCAAGCATTCTTTAAAATTCTCTCCTTAAAGAAATGATCCATTTTTTTCTCGATAACACGCGCAAACTTCAATTTTCGTCAACAAATTAAATAACCATCATCGTAGACGTCAAGTGTGTATTCCACCACTTATTTCAATTTCCCTACGACGTCTTCTAGAAAAAAAAATCTAACGTCCTTGATAAACATTTTCCAACATCCAAATTCAATTTTGCTTAAAATACGTATTATATCTTTCTCAGCGTCGAAAAAAAACCGAACACTGTTAACATTCAGTAATTTTCTAGTCATTATTCTGACAGCTGGTTCCCCCAAGTCACTCACTTCTTGCTCAGCTTCTTTATTCATTCGGCAAACAGACGCCTTTTTTTTACCACGTTCACTCGCGAGTTAAATTCAAGCCGTTTCAACTCGCTGCAAACTTGTAGCGACATTAAATTGAGTTTCAAACGAACAAACAAATCATAAATAAATTCGATGAGTGCATGTAGAGGCACGATAATCAATTCGAGTTGATACTCAATCGATTTAGTAGCTTCTTGCTACGAAAAAAAATATGTAGAAATACATACACCCTATATATACACCCTATTCAGGATCTAATTCGAAGCTGCTCTTCCACGTACTTATCCGAAGGTCTACTTTTCCTAGTCCTTAAAAGTTCTCATTGTGAGGCAGAAGAGCACGCGCTGTGTAAGTCTTCAAGTAAACTTACTTCATGGGACAAGAATTCCTAAATAGAAAATTCAATTTGTCGCCTGCGAAAGGAATGATCAAGTCAAAAAGAGTATATTGTAGATGAATTGCATTGACCAGGTTCTTTGTGGAATTTGTTTCGTTGGGGTCCAGAAACTTGGTACAAAACTTCCATGTGAAGTGCCACGATGCTGGTCGAAGTGAAGACATTTACTGTTAAGCTTGAGGATACATATAAACGAATTTCGTTACTTTTCATCGTCGGGCATGCGAAAAGATACATGCCGTTCGAGTAACCTAGACCAATCCTTAACTGAATTGTCGTGTTTCCTTCGGATGTATGTTCTGCCGATGTAATTTGAATTTCTGAAGGATGTGTTCTTGTGTAAATGAAATTTGCGAAAATTCGATTATATGATAGCCTTGTTTTCGATGTGAGATGTGAAAGTTTAAATATCAAGCGATTAACTTGATAGATAATATAAATGAGTTGTGGTGTTGGACGAGCAGAATTGTGGCAGGATCATTTTATTTGTTGTTAGTAAGCTCGAATGATTTTATTAGCTGACATCAAATACTTGAAGTGGTTTTAGATACCAGCGGTGACTAAATATTTGATGAATAATAAATAAGATTAAGATTGATATTTCAAATATTTCTTCGCAAATCGAAAAGAACCCTGTTTGTTCGTTACGAAGCTCGTTTTTTTTTGTTTGTTTTTTTGAATTTCGAACTGAGGATATGCACCAAAAAAACTTTCACATTGTTACGTGAAAGCTATTGAAACAAGATAAATATCATTACGATGGTAAATAAATAAATCTTAGTTATCATGAACAGTGATGTGACGTACGATATTGTTTTGTGAAGCTTAATCGCAAAATCTTTCCTTTCGAAAACAATAATGTATGAAACCTGTTCGATCAGACCTGTTTTGATGATAATTAAAATCATATTGCCATAAAATATTGGCGTCATTACAATGCGTGCTTGGTGAATTTGTGATTCACAGTTGATGTTGTTTACATGCATGTCCATGCTTTCTAAACCATAAACTACGAAATTAATTTCTGTAGCCATCCAGTTTTCGATACGACTTTATCTTTTTGTCATCTTTTAATCAGAATAACTATAACCCTTCGGAGTTTGTAAACAAATGAAAATAACTGCGTAATTGTTTTTCAATTTGTTTTTATGAATATCCAATCAGCATTGTTCTAGTAAATATTCTAGCTAAAGGGTGATTTCCATAAACTATCATACAAACAATATTTTACGCCGAAATGTTTGTGCCACTGTACTGCCCTACTAAGTATAAAGGACCTATCTACATTTTAGCACTTTAGAGATATTCAATGATTTGTGTTTTTCTAAATGCTGCCGTCACCTTCAAACGGGACGAAAGTTTGAACATGAAACAAATACGTTTACTTCAGACACATCTCAAGTAAAAGCTTTCACGTTGAAAATAGTTGTGGAAGATAGGTTTTATGTAAATAGGACTATTTTTGAGTAACATGCAACGAAAAACGCCCCATTACTAAGCATAAAGGTTCTATCTGTAGTAGATAGTGATGGGCGTTTCTGTTGTTTTCAAAAACAACTGTTTTTTAAAACTGTTTGAATTAACGAGAGAAACAAATTTTATGCTGTACGACAATTAGAGTTGGGTCGTACTAGGATTTTCACATACTAGGTATAAATAGTACGAGAACGAAAAAATACCTGTTCCAAACACCTATTTGAAGTATGCACATGTATACATACAATGCATAGGATATGTAATGAAATTGACTAATATGCCCTCCTCCACCCTCCAGACACAACGTTCACAAGCTATAATGGTGATGGTGCAAGATTACCTTCAAAGAATACCGATTCATTAGTCTGTGCAGCTTGTCCGTAACTTTCCAATGGTCGGTCATTTATTTGGCAAGTGTTTCTCCAATCTAGGGGCCATCTAAAGAAACACGATCAAATTCAATCAATTTAATTTGTTTTTCATTTTATTATATGCAAAAAACACCTCCTGTATTCGTTCAAATGACAAAAGTAAAAAATATATACTAAGATAGGACCAACTAATCCTGTTGCCATCTATATGACTTTTCATCGAGCGATCTCTGATACTAAACTTTTCCTGGCTAATCTAAAGCAGTCGGATTTCCACTTCGCCTCACTGAAGCATGAAGTTTTTATTGAGCAATAAAAAAAAATGTTTCGTTTATTAAACATGCACCCACTAGGGGGCCAACCTCTTCCGTAAGGCTGGGCATGAGTCCAGGGGCACCTTACCTCCCATGGTCTCGTAAATTTTACAACCTCGGTAGGTATGGAGACACCCTCGTGGCGACCTGCAGTCAGAAGGAGGGCCTCAGCACACCCGGAGACGCCAACTGAATCTCCAAAATTAACCAAAATTATTAATTACTGGATTAACCAAAAAGGATCTCAACCTGTTCCTCCTTGGCACTTTTAGTGCTACTTTTAGTTTTTTCGGCGGATTTCATTTTGCCGTATCTTCGAAACTAGGCCGCTTTTTCCCAGACTTGTATGGAAATTTCGCCCGAAACAACTCAGAAAGGTCCCCGAATTCATGCTAGATAGAAAAAATTTTTTTTTTTTGAAAAAATGGACGTTTTTGCCCAATTTCCCCTATCAAAAAGTGTTTGCCCTCAAAATATCACTAATATACTCCCCGACCACTTCCAATCATCGAAAGCGCGGTAAAGGCAGTTTTTACCAAACTATGGCCAAAAAACCCCTTACTCCCCTACAAAACCGAAATTTTTATATCACAGTAATAGGTCTTGGCCCTTTATGTCCCAAACCACTCTAACCCAAAATTGGCCGATTTTGTCCGATTTCAGCTCCTAAAAACTTTTTGAATATTTGAATAAAATACTTGTAAGTACGAAAATACTCGCAAGTACGAAAATACTGTTTTCCGCAGCTAAACAGTTTTCCGGTACCAAACAGTTCGTTTTAACAAACGAAAAACGATTCGTTTAAAAAAAAACGAAAAACGATGAAAAATGATTCGTTTTGAAAAAAGGAAAAACGATTCGTTTCAAAAAAAACAGTTCGTTATTAAAAAACGAAAAACCACTCGTTTTAAAAAAAACAGTTCGTTTTTAAAAAACAGTTCGTTTTAAAAAAACAGTTCGTTTGAGAAAAACCAAAATCGATTCGTTTTAAAAAAAAACAGTTCGTTTTAAAAAAACGGTTCGCTTGCGAAAAACGAAAAACGATTCGTTTTAAAAAAAACAGTTCGTTTTAAAAAAACGATTCGTTTGAGAAAAACGAAAAGCGATTCTTTTAAAAAAAAACGATTGGTTTTATAAAAACTATACGTTTTAGAAAAACTGTTGATTTGAGAAGAATGGTCCATTTTAGAAAAACGATTGGCTTTAGAAAAGCTATTCGTCGTAGAAATACGGTTTGTTTTAGAAATGCTGTTCGTTCTAGAAAAAAATTTCGTTTTAGAAAAACTGTTTGTTGCTATTTTGAAAAACGGTTCGTTTGTTTTTTGCAGCCAAAAGTTTTTTTCAAACTGTTTGGCATTTTTTAGCCCATCACTAGTAGTAGATAGAGCCTTCATGCTTAGTAGTGTGACGTTTTTTTGTAGATGGGGGATTTTTCATTATTGATTTTAACACACTTCCACAGAAAATAAGTTTTTCATATTTTGTAGAATGATGTAATTGAGTATGTAGCTTTTGAATCCGGTGTTAACACAAAAATGACAAAAATATAGATAGGGCCTTTACGGTTAGTAAGGCAGTGTAAGTGAAATATCATCCATTTGGTGATACCTCTAAAATCTTTCTCAGTAATTTACTTAAAAGCTAGTATGTTTGCAACTCTAAAAATAGTCTCTGACATTGAAATTTGTCACGTGGACGTTTCTCGTAAACACGAAAGAAATCGCGGCAGAAATAGATACCAGATTCATCTAGATATACGAGTATTGCTCAAAAAAAAAAATCTTATATGCAAATCGCTTCCCAATTCACCATTCAAGACATTTTCGATTCTACGTTGCATGCATCTCGAATTACGCATTCTACGTTCTAGTCCCTGTTGAATGTGCCCAACGGATCTGTTCATTTTGCATATGCAAATTGAAAAGATATTCGTCAGCTGAGCATACAGGAAAAACTAAATGAATGGTGAAAACAAGTGAAAGAGCTTAATAATGCAGAACGTATCTCATGGCTGAATCGCAGCATATCCTTGCCTTGTCTTAAGCAGACACAAACAATCGCTATAACATCCAGGCTTTCCTGGTTAATGCATGCGACGCCGTGGTGATGGTTTAGTAGAACGAATTCTTTTAAGTATTTATTATCTTCTGCACGTTACTGAAAACTTTGTAGGAGTACGATGGAAAAGAAATTGACATTCTAAGGGGATTTGAGCTGCTGGTGTGATGAAAAGTAACGTACAGTGGCAGACGTTGTGGGAAAGCATGGTACCAAAATGGTCTCTTTGCTTGGTTTTCAGCTTCGAGCTCCGGAAATAACGTGATGCAAGCAATATGCTATTAATACCTAAACTCGTTCAGAAAAGGTGGTACTAAATTGAGAGTGATTTTCCTGGAGTTTTTGCCGGTATCGGTAAGTTTGGGTAATGATTTTTTGTCGGGCTGAAGACAAACCGTAAATGTGTTATGGTACTCCAAGAAAAGTTGTGTGGTAGCTGTAATGAAATATGCAACTGTTTTTGAATTTTCAGACAGTGGGCGACCCTAATGGAAATCTGAAATTTTATAACAAGAATTAAATTCGGTTTGTTTTGAGTTTTGCAAATGGTTCTTATTCTTCTGTAACTCTGAGTAAAAATATTACTTAAGAGATTCACAATTTTCATATTAATTATCACAAACAAATGTACCGATATAATAGAGCATAAGTAAGCAATCGTGGGATAAAGCCAGATCTTTATTAACAATATCTGAAAGCGTATGCTTTATTAAGTGACAATAGTTTTAAAAAGTGCATATGCTTAGTGAGCACAAACATTTATTTCCCTTGATTTGACCCCTCTCTTCAGATTTCCTAATCAGATAGTCTCGAATGCATTTGTTTCGTCTTCTCATTTTCTGAACTTTTAGTTCCATAACGCAAATTTCTTTTCAATTTAGAACCGTCTGTAGTAAATTGTTCCACTATAACCCGCTGTTACTTGAGGCTAAAGATGTTTGAGTGCTAGATTTTCCTGGCTGACACGGTCTCGCATAGACATATTGGTCCGCAGCGATACCAGATAAGTAGACCTGGAGCTGAAAGGTTCAGTCCCCCAGACCTTTTTGCAAAATGAAAGATATCCTTCAAATTCTCCTCCACCATATGCTTTAGGTCCACCAGCCACAGCTCATCGATATTGCGGTACTAGTTTTCCCCTGCACCGGAAAATGATACAGGAGATTGTTTCTATGATTTCAGACGTTCCGACATTCCTGCAGGTATCACTGGTTAAAAGTCGCTTGTAATCAGTGCGGATGAACGCAAGCAAAAGTTTACTAGCTGCGAGGTTGTATAGCCCGTACATGATTTTGGTTATCCATCAGGTACGAGTTATCGCGATCTGCACACCGCCATGTGTATTATATTGGATTCAATCAGGTACTTAAACGATTGGCTAGGAATTGAGATATCGGACGTTCCAAGTAAGGGCTGATTAGCCCTATGCTTGGCTAATTTTCCAGCCCTTTCTCATTCCCGTCAATGCCCTTACGACCGCGAACTCCTTAGATTTTGACTGTTCTCTTGTTGCTTAAGCTGTTCATGGTTTTAAGTGTCTGATCTGAACCAGAATTGATTACAGTCAAGTACCCACTACGTTATACTTGTGTGAGACATCAGTGTTTTTAACACACCGTGACTGTTTGTGAAAATGTTGATCTCACCATCTATTAGCCTCTTAGCATTCGGTTGATATCCTTGACTGAATCAAAGAACGAGGACCAAGTAGTCAGCGCGGCTTCCCTCTTATGTGGCCAAAAGATCTTGACTCGTAGTACTCTAATTCCTTACGCGTGTCAGCAGCTTTTGCAGCCGCGATGCCAATAAAGAGGTCAGCGGGGCATGATGAAGCCAGACATTAAAGCACCTTCAACACAGAAAGTTGCCAATCGCTGAACTACGTTAGGTCGGCAAAGGAGATTTTATCCGTTGCCGGTCACCAGCTCAGACAGCCCTAAGCAAGGATTTGCCCTGCTGTTGACGTGTAGATACAGTGCGTTTTACCTAGCATCTTGATCCTGGCGTGAATCGCGTTGCTTGTCCAATTTACTCTTTCTTCGAAGCTCACCTTTCAGGTGACCTTTCTGTCTAGTGTATGATCTGAATTCTTGGTGTACGACTTGAGACTAGCGCCACCCAGCATAATAATTTCAATATCAGGAATCCTATATTTCCATGTGAAGAGTAAAATATCGGTTTTATCAGAGTTTTGATCCGCTCTATGACCAGCCCGAAAGCCTGATCGATAAGCTGGCTTAGGGTGTACGGAAATCTACTTGAGACTGTGATCATAATGTCACAAAAATGAGTCCCTTGCTCTCCTGTCTTATTAAAATTGTATGTGTCATCAAGGTTCAAAAGTCCCTCTTGGGGTGTGCCTCTGTGTACATTCCTTATAATTTACGCTCCCGCCCATTCATCTCACACCAGCTTTTTCTCAAGTATGCCGTCCATCCAGCTGAAGATGGCAGAGTGGTTGTTGGTCGCGCAGATGATTTCCACAATGGCTGTTGTACCGAACCCTCAATGTCCAAAAAGTCCTTCCCAAGGCGTTTTCTTTTTATCATGGAGTGCCTTCTCTATATCGAGTACTACCCTATAAAAAGCCGTGTCGACAGATTTTCTTTTGGTGTACGCCTTTTGATCACTAATACGATCTAAAATCCCAGTCTCTCTTTATTTGCGATCCCAATTTTTCCTTCATTGAGACTCCAGTCTCTCATTTTTTTCGATAAACAAAAGAGATAACTTGTTGGCAGTCAGTGCATTGCAGGTCTTGTCACTCATAGTCAACACTCAAACCTGCATTGAAAATATAATTGATGTGCCTCGGAGCAGGTGATTGTATATGATGACTCAACATTTGTTCTTCTTTACAAGTAATATGGCTTGTTTCTTTCCTTTGTATAGCGCCTGACCTCTACTATCATCAAATCGCGCTTTAAAAATATGGTTAGCTTTGTTCACTTGATTTTTTGAAAGAACGTCACTGGTGTGTCAAACCAACTAAGTCCTGCAAGTTGACTTAATAGTTTTCTCTCAGAAACTAACACTCTTTCTTCGTGTGGAGTGCAGTCCTTTTTATAGTTCAAAATTTGGTGATAGGAGAGAAAACAATGAATCCCTTTTGTCAATAAGTGATTCTTAATCAGGTTAAAAGAGACTTTTTGATGTCATAATTAAACATTAAAGGCAAAACTTCAGCTGGAGAAAATTCTTTGGGGTCAGAGTGGATTGAGTATTTTTTCAAGCTCTTGAAATTTTCGTTCCCCCGAGTTGGTGATTTGTAAAGTGTTTCTTGCAATAGATTCGCTTTATTATACGTACCTGTCATCTGTTCGCAATTTCATTTCCGTAGCCACTGAAAACTCATCTGTCAATCATTTCTTCCCTTAGCACTTCCATTTTCTTTCTCTTGCTATGTGTAGTGAAATGTCACCTACTGTCAGAAAATATGAAAAATATTTGTAAATGGAGTGCAAACCTAAAGTAAGTATATTGGTTTAAAGAGGAAATGAAAAATACTAACGATCGGGTTTCTTCTCCAATTACCATACGAAGGATAAGATATTTTGCAGCCACTATCATTCCTTCTGAAGAGAGCTCTTCTTGGTACTGTTGTATTCATTCCACTTTTTTTCAAATTATCTTCTGCTCTCTTCGAACTAAATCTTTCGCTTTTATCGAGCAAGTAAAATTCTCATGAGTCGTCCCAACTCTTTACAGCATTAGCATAAGGCTCCGACTATGATGGTAAAAGAAAACTTCATAAATATCCCTCCATGTTGTGATGATTTTTGTGGCGAATGAGCAAACTAAATATTGCAAGAGTACGCACGCTAACCGAGAGGTTAGAAAAGGTGTTCAGTCGGTGTGATTCAGAAGCGATTGCGCTTAGTAACTCTTTTTCAGCATTTTTTGCGATTGGAGCAAACGTAGGCACAATTTTTCTTCTGAGGTTACTAAAGAGAATATTAAAGAACCAGTTTCTAGTAATATTTCTTACCTTGGTAATTATGTCACTTTTTAAAAAACAAAAAACGGAAGTGTTAAGTTAAGAAAACGGAAGTGGTATCTACAGAATTCAAAATTAGTTTTCCAAGAAATTTTTCAAAAGAACTCATTAATATAATTTAACAAAGCAAGAATAAAGAAGTAGCGTTAGATTTTGAGGTGATTTCGTACACATCTCCAGGCTCGTTTTGTCACGGTTAACTGAATCACTATACCAGCTTTCCACTTACAAAATTACAGCAGATATTCTTGTAGAGTTCAAAGCTCCCATAAAACTTGCAGTGTCGTTCATTGTATTTTAACACGATTAACTACTACGCGAGTTCCAGTCCCATTTTTGAAAAAATAAAAAATTAATAGGACCCATAATACTATCAGCTTGAAGCCCAAACCAAATAATGCACTTTTGTGACTATAATTGAACTGTGAAAGAGCCAAAAGTGACCATAGATCGTAGATTGAATTGCTGAAGCCAAACCGAATCTAATCGAAAAATCGTATTTAGTGGCGATGCTATAAACGCGATTTTTCGCTAAAAACAAATCAGGTTTGCCTACAGCTACCCAATGTGAGAGACCCTAACACATTCACGATTACAATCAACAACTGACAGCCTAGTCCCTGCCCTGTGCAGTAAAGAGTTCTAGATGCACCAATTTTGCGCTGCCGTCGTCCAGTTCAATATATTTAGCATTTTTTGGGCGTCCTGGCTCATACCATTGGTCCAACGATGATAAAGTCTAGTTTGGCATCTCTTTTTAATGATTCTTCTCCCGTATACTTAAAGAATCGGAAAGATGTATGAGTAAGAAATATTCTCATTCAAGCTAAGCGCCAGCTCCCTGCAGCCTATTGAGCCTTATATTATCAGCCAACTCATGATGGAATCGTTCATTTCCACGCCCATATTTGAACGTGGAAAAGGGCTTTCAAGGAGGAATATATCAGGACTGGCAAGATCATGATCTTGTACATAAAAAATGTCAAAAAATGTCAGCAAATAAAAGCTTGGCCTGAAAGTTATCTTTATTTAAATACCTATAAATCGCAAAAATACTATACTTGGGACCCATTATAGTATTTATTTCGTCCTACTTTGCACTTCAATACTGAGAAAAAGCATAGCGTCGGAGACCATAATTTTTAAACTTTTGGCCCTATGCTACACAGCTGGTTGGTTAAAATATAGCATCCGTCATCATAACCCATAGCAAAAAATTTATAGGACTAGGCTCTATGCATTATAGCTTGCAAAGCCATGTATTATAGCCCTTATCGCCATGCATTATAGTCCTCATCGCCATGCATTATAGCCTTTATTAAAAGCAAACCAAAAGCAAAACTGACCTTGCTTTAGACAATTTGAGAGTTTACTTAAATTTTATTTCTTTAGCTTTAAATTATTCCAAATAAGTCCTGGTAGAATAAAGTATAAAACCCGTGACCCTATACTCTAAAATCCGACTCACTAGGCTATACAAGCTTATTGGAAAGCTATTGGCTTCATGCGCTTATTGGGAAGCTATTTGCTACACGAGCTTATTGGAAAGCTATTAAGCTATCATGGTAGTTGGGACTATGTTAGATAGGAGCTGAAGCTATGTCTCATGGAAGTCAAGACTATGTGCATAGTAGAAAATCCCATAATATACCAGTGGCGTGGCTGTTCATCGTAGGAAAGCAATTAGTTCATTTCGATAACTGACTTTGGCTATGTTTTCTTCAAATTTTTTACGTATTAATAGAACCCCTCTTGTTAGCTACTTTTAACATTGCTAATATAAAAGCTTCCAGCAATTACGAGCTTGGACGTGAGAGTACTGTATTGTTATCAGTATTTTAATTCCCATACTACCAATATATAATTATTTTCTCTTTGAATAAATAGTTCCAAAAATTATATATTGGCAAACATATAAATTAGCAAAGCTAATAAAGCATTTTAAATAAAGCATTTTCAAATATAGCTACGGCAACAATAACAATAACAGTGATTACCCAAATCAAATGTTTATAGTCCTTCACGCATAAAATTTCAATATTCTAGTACTTATAAAAAATAACAGTAAAATAACAACATTCCCATAGCGAAAAGCATATATTTTTATATTTTAAAAATAAAAATTGGTAAATATAAAATGAATGAAGTGATAGTTTAGAAAAAAATCTATTATAAATCGAATTTAATGAGAAAATTCATGCAATTCGTCTTTGTTTTGCAAATTCATCTATGACGTCTTGATAAAAACTTTACTCGCTCAAACATGATTTTAAGAAAACCTTTTCAATAGACATTATTGTCAAGTCACTTAGTCACTGTTCCTCTGTAGTATTCCTGAGATAACTTTTAATCCTTTTTAAGCAAGAAAAACTGCGCTCTGCGGACACCCTTGTTACACTCTCTTTTGCACTTGTTTCTTGTAATGTTAGAACTAAACAAACTAATTTATAAAATTGTTTTAAACTATTTTCTGATTTATTGTTGGTAGAATATTCAAAAATATCTTGAAAAGATTTTCCCTGTAAATTTGCTTACTCTAGTTCAGTTTTTAATGAAATCGAGTCGACCTTTTTCAATAATGTCCTTTTTGTCCGCAAAAGATCGAGGTCCAAAAGGAAATCGAAAAAGGTCACTATTTATGCAATTTTGATCCATGCTATTTAAGGAACAACATTCACCTTTTAATTGTATTCTCACTATTTTAAGTATAAAACAAAAAAGTCATGCGATTCCAGAAAGTAATTCTGCGCACTCAATTCTAAACAATTCAAATCAATTTAATTTCAGCAATGCTGTAAACTATTAGTGAATTAAATGCCTTCACCAAATTTATGTACATATAAAATATAGCACAAATTTCACTACCAAACTACATTCAAGCACAGCGAAATGATGACACCTCGTCGAATCAGCAGTCTCTGCAAGCCCTTGCCACATCTCGTAGTTCAAATTCATTCAAAAATTCACATAGTGTGTACGTACTACAGCAAACACTCTCATTAAAAAAAAATACGCACAACCAAATTACAATGATTGCAATGATACGCGTATGGAGAACGAAGCAATAAGTTCCACAGCAATCATAAGTACGCGGCTTCTCTCTCAGTTTCTCTCTTGAGACGAGAATTTCCCCTAAGAAGCAATTTCTTCATTGCTTCCAAATAGCTAGTACAGGCACATTTTTTTGAATGACGTCACAATGACGTGAAATACATGACGTGAAATTAACGCTCGTAGATGCAATTTTTTCGTTGCTCCCATGCGTCTTGTTCTCTCATTATTTTCATTCGGTGGTCTTACTACCTTAGCCGCGTGAGATGTTCACTATTCGTTTTTGGGATAATTTATTTAGAAAATTCTTATACACGATTTTGTTTTGGTTTGGTCCTTAATGCTATATTTTATAGCTCAGGGTACTCTGCATATAGCGTATGCGACCGTAACTGCTGCGGTTTCAGTGCTCATCGGTCCTGAGTGTCTTTGGAGTTGTATAAAAATCATTGTTTCAAATGTACTATTTCTTGAATTCACAAGAAGCAAAGTAAGAGATAATTACTCAGAAAACAGCTCTTCTATTTTCTTATTTGCAAATAAATCGGCGATATTGATAAGAACTTCTTATAAAAGCTTCGCGAGAGAGACACGATACAACGATCGGACCAAACATAAACAACACCTGAGGCGTAGTACGTTGTTGTTTGTGAAAATCGTAAGACAGGGGGTTAAAGAAGATTTAAAATGTTCTGTTAAGCTAAGATTGATAGCTTAGCAGCTTATACTTTTTGGGCCAACAGCAGAAAAAATTATATGCATTATTCGTCATTATCATGATTATTTACAATCATAAAATAAACGTCAAAAAAATTGCACCCAATTTTCAAATTAAAATCAATAGTAATATTAACTGTCAATGGTATATACCAAACATACTGTGCATACGAGTGCCCACTACTACATTGACATCCAAACAAATCAATCACCTGCTGTCCAACTAATAAATATCAACAAAAACTACTCACTTAATTTAAATTTACAATCTTAGCAATTATCATACCATCATCCTTGATCCAATTATCGCATTCCCAAACCAGCATCTCTACAGTGCACATATCGGGCGCCCAAGTTGATCAGTCAGCAGGCTATCTGAAGTTGTTTTAGCCAAAAATGAATGCACATTAATTACACACACCTCCATCGACCGGCCGGATCTGCTAACAAGCTGAGATACATTCTTCCAGTCTTTGGTCATAGCTATGATTTCCGCCCCAGGCCCGACAACTTTGTTCGGAAATCGGATCCAAATCAAGCTTGATCAACTCGCAGAGGAAGTGTACATAACCGTATTCTAGTATCTTCTAATATTTGTGTTAAGTGTCTATAACTACCAACATGCTTTCAAATTTGAATGCAGGCAAGTGGTGTGTGCACTACTTTAAAATGCATATAAACAAACTTTCTTCAAGACTCTTCCAACCTATGAGTCAAATTTGAAAATAATTCAAATATATTCATGTGTGTATCTAAAAATATAGTTGAAGGTTGTTGTATACTTTAAAACATGCAGACGATCCGTCATTTGGTGCCATTGAAAAAAGTATCAAGTGAACTATTTTCGATTATTCAGCCATCACATCGTGTGCTTAGGAAAATTTGGCGACGACACACACATATAAAGTATCTTTCAATGAACACATAAACTGCATGCATTTAGGATTTGAATGAAAGATGTGTAATGATTTAAAAGATATGGAACAGTGCTGCAAGAGATTAAGTTGTTGTTGTATGTCCTTCAAAGTTGTTTTAGATACAACCTAGATTTGCGATTGGAAAAGAAAGGAAGTCTACGGATAAATTTGGATCGATTCTAACAGGTGCCACATCTTTCCACAATAACCAAATTTTTCTAATCGCTGCACTTGAAAAACAACGACCTTAACATTCACCGCTATCCAATAAAAAAAAACTTCCAAATATTACAGAATCAAGGCTGTTAGGTATCGAAAAAGGCGAAAAAATTCTATCTAGTTTTAATCATTTTGCGATGAACAGTTGTTTCTGGTTTTGTTTATTGTTTCCCCATATTTTTCAATGTCGGGGGTATCCGTTAGAACAGATTATGCGTAGGCAATGATGTGTAACTCAGTCAGATTTCATAAACTGTCTTGCCAAACGATTGCATCACATTGTCGTTTGGTTGTATGTAATGTACACACATCCAGTCAGCTGATTGTTATTATTTTATTAACACGCTTGGATTGTTATTATTTTGCGGTTCGATGTTTATAATTGAATTTTTATTGATTGTGTAGTTGCGGTCGCACGATACATGACGGCAAACTTGGTACTGTGCGCATGAATCGGGCTTTGCCGCTTCAGCTGTTACTATCAAGGCCAATGCCAAAGCTGCATCGCTTTCGAACCTTTATGCTCGCTACTGCTTTTCGATCACAATGAGTCTCAGTGTGCCCAGCTATAACTGAATAAATCTATTGAATTCTACTTTAGGTAGTTTAAAGATTTACTTCGTATTTGCTTAGCTGGTTAGAGTATGGTTGAGTGAAGAAATTAGGGTCATGGACTTAAAAGTGGCAGGTGGATTTATGATTCGAGTATATTTCGTTGAAATTTTTGGAACTTTCTGGAAAATGGTATGTTGTGATAGTATGGAGATTATGTGAAGAAAAATTGAGAAACTAAAATACATTCGAGGTCATTGTGGTCATGTTTTACTAAGGTTCCTAAGGTCTGCATTTTCTTGGTCTCTAGTGATGTATAGGTCTTTGAATAATCATTCAATAATTATAAGATAAAAGGTTAGGGCCATAACCAGTGTATTTGTATTGGTTGCTTGTTGTTTTGTCAATTATAGATGTTATTATCTTGTGCTACCTCGAGGGCAACATATAGCATCAGGTTAGCCCTATCAGGTATTAAACGTTGCAAATCGTTGAGTATTTTTCGCTGGATCATATCGACATTCTTTATGAGTAGATAAAAAACTTGAAATATATGGACTATATGTATGCTTCCTAAAAAAAACGTTAGATAAATGGCTGTAAAATGCCTTGCAGGGGACCATCTTGTAGAAAACTTGAAGCCAGTGAGAAATAGAGAGATGCATTTCAAAACCAGTTTAAATCGAAATATTTCTATTCCATAATATTTACTTAAAATATGAGCGTACATACGAAGGTGGGTCATTAAGTTCGTTGAAGAGGGTGAGAGTCGCAAATAAAAATGCAAATTTATTTTTTGTTTTCAGTATATTCGCCTGCTAGTCTAAAAAATTTTCCGGATTTTTCAATAAGCTTATGCATACCTTCTAAAAAAAATGTTTTACCTTTGTCGGCATAGTTAGCAGAAAATAGATCCTTCACTCCATCATTCTAAAACTTCTTTCCACAGCGCTTCTTTTTCGATTTTGGGGAAAGATAATACTCGCTAAGAGCCAAGTCAGAGCTGTAGGGTGGGTGATCAAAAACATCGAAAGTCCATCTTTTGGAGGTCAGCCAACGCAAAACGGCTCCTATGAGCAGACGTGTTGTCGTGCAAAAGAAAGACACTTTTGGCTAATTTTCCTCTGCTTTTTATTTTGATGGCTTCTTTCAACCGCTCTAGACTTGGAGACGCCTTTGTTTTTAAAGTCGATCAACAGGATTCCCTCTGATTCCCAAAGAAGGGTCGCTATGACTTTTCGAGCAGACTGTGATACTTTGAACTTCTTGTGTGGTGATTTGCCTTTTTGTGCCACTGCATAGAGTCTTGTTTGGACTCAGACTCATAACGATCAATCCAAGACTCGTCTCCAGTAACGATTCGAATCAATACTCCATTCTCGTTTTAACTACAGACGTTCAAAAACGCGCGACAGCAATCTACGCGCTGCTGTTTTTGAGGCGGCGCGTGAGCATTCTCGGCATCCATTTTGCGCTGACTTTAGTCATGCCAAGATGATCGTGAAGAATATTTGAAATGGTTGTATCTGATACTCGAATCATGTCTGCGAGTTTTTCTTCTTTAGTCTAGCATCTTTTAGGGCTTTTGACTTTTTTTAGTTTTAGTTTTTACACTTTTAAATATTGTAATTATCGATTTAACATTCGTGGGGGACTCAACAATTTTCAAGATACGATCACCAAATTTTAGTCGGATACTCATCAAACTATAGACAACAAATGCAAGAAGAAGAAAGAATCTGTGCCTTGAGTTGAAGGTGTCTGATTAGTTCTGCAGTACACATATACAAAAGCGATAAATTTGCAACTTTTGAAAATTGATGAAATTCACAAATTTGTCCTTCAGTGTTGGCGTTTTGGCACTGAAATCACCTAAATAGTGTAATATCACCAGCATGGGCTCATATTTTGAAATATAATTTGTTCTAGGGTTTGTACTTATCAGGAGCGGCTCGTCAGTGTACGCAAAGGAAGCAGTGTTTCCCTTGTTAAACCACTTTGCATAAACAAAAATTTATTTTACAATCAATATTTAACAATCAAAAGATCTGATTTTTGAACATCCAAAAACAGCATTCTGTTATTCTTTGAAAAGACAAAACTCCATTGCCAATATCCATGAAGTGGTTTTATTTTATAACAGTCCAACTACAGAGCTTCGAAGGTAAATTTATAGTGACGCAATGAAAACTCAAGCGATTTACTTAAAACCTCAAGCATTGCATACTAATCAATTCACAACATACAGTTCATCGCAGCACATTGAGATTTACTACACAGGACACTGGAGTGATCTTGCTTCAATGCTCGAACTCGTTTTTTTCACATAGATCTACTTAGACAGTTTACCTAAATGATACCCACAAAAACTCTGCAAGACTGTATACAAAAAGAATCGCGGACGCTGCTCAGTTCTCAGCGTCTTGGTGGGCAGAGAAATACTATTTCCCGTAGTGGCCACTTCGATTAACCGTCCTGGTCATGGGTCGTTTTCAAGTGAGTCGACTCCTAGTTTAAAAAGACTGTGACAATTTTAAATCATAATTTTAGCTGCACAAGAGTCCCCGCAAAATGGATGCCATCTCTTTCCTCATTGTTTGAGCCGACTTTCCTTGTTTGGTGAGATTAACTTTAGAATAGCGCGGTACTCGATTTCCTCAATATTTTTCACTTTCTTCCTTGTTGAGTTGCTTGGTCGACGGTGGTTAAAAAACGTCTGACTCGATTGAAATAAAATTTTATAAATATACTTTGAGTCTATGAACTCATTACGTTTCATTAAACAACCCTCATTGATGACCTACCTCCTCATTCTGCGAACATAATGATCCATTCTCATTTACTATGCTCAAAACAATAAGGCAATTGAATTTCTTGATATAAAATTCTATTTTTCAATGATATGTGCTGAAATTATGTTCATAGTAGTTGAGTATATGTTACATGAGAGTCAAGACTATACATATTTTCTAGATCAAGGGATGTACAGATTGATGGGTGGTAAACTTTAGGATACGCATGGTTGCTTTTATCTGCTTTGGGTATAAATTTAATCGTAGCTGTCCTCCAGGCTGCAAGCCTGACTTAGCGCTTGGCAACCTTTGTAAGTCGGTATAAGCTAAGATATTGTAAGCATTACTCTTCTCTGATACATGGAAGGCAAAATATCTTCCGGACCTGGGGACTAAAGGGCTTGAAGTGTAGATGGTCCAGGTTATTTTGTGCCTCGTTACAATTTCATCCTTTTCCGTCAGGTCATGAAGGCCCTTGAGCTGCTCACATATGTTTGTGAGAATGAAAAAACAGCCCGGAAAGTTAGTTTTCAATGTTTCCGTGCTGTTACTAGTCCATTCGTAATTTGGCTTGCAAAGTAGGCTTTGTGTTACAGAGTACTTTGCAAGCAGTCTCCTAATTCTCACTGTCTTCGACGTTGCTTTCTGTATTTCCAATTTGTAGAGCCCAAAGACGTCCCTGTTGCACTTTTTGCAATGAGCGACTTTTGCCAATTTGAAGAGTTCCAGTATTTTCCTCTGCGCTGACCGAGATCCTTTTTCTGCCAGGTTGGCCTGGGGTTGCGATTAAGACAGACCGTGAAACAAGGACATTCAAATGCTTTTCTGAGTGTACCCACGAATGTATTACTGCTTTCTCCAGTTCTGCTACAGCGACAATCTTGGGAGCGAACCCAATCTATTATCTACTTTCTGAGTTATGCCTAAGGTATTCCTGGGGCTATGAAATGGGCGAGAGTGGCAGGTTCAAGTGAATTTCAAAGTGAAACTTATATATCCATGTTGGACTTCAAAGACTCACCACTAAAAGCAAAGCAAAGTAGTTTCGCTACAACACATTTGGGGTCTTCAGTAATAGAGGTGGCAGAGACTTCATTTTCGTAATCGAAATTATTAGTTTCACGCTTCGTTTTGCTCCTGTTTTGACTCAGGTACTTAATCAGAGCTAGGCTAACTCAATTCTCGGTGCAGAGTCCCCCGTCCGTACTTGAATTCGAATCTATAACCCCTGTGCTCTACCCTCTAGGCTACACGAACTTTTTGAGGCCCACCATTTGGTGACCCATCCAATTAGTTGTTCACTGGAACCACTGTGTAGAGTGATATCTAGCTCTAGTTTATTTTGATTTTGATCTTAAGGTTACGGCTTCTATACGTATCACGTATCGTCAGCAAAGAGTGATATTTTTGCCGTGGGCATTTCAAGGATATGTTATACAAAAGAGGTGATAGCGAGTATCCTTGAGGTAATCTAGCTGTAATCGGCCGTTGTGTTGAAAGAAGGTCCTCGATTTGGACTCCGAATGTCCTGTCCCTGAGAAATGATCCTATTTTTTGAATAAGTGGAGAGTGGTCCTTAGAAATCATGCATTTTGAATATTAGTCTTGCATGCCAGACTTTGTCGAAGGCCTTAACTAAATCGATATGTTTCGATATTCCTTTGTTTGCTTGCGACCTGTTCTGTTGTGTTGGAACACTCTTGGTGGTTGCAGAGGGGCTTGAAGCTCAATTGCTCTTCCGAGAGAATGTTGATTTCTTAGACTTGTTCGTTTATGCGAGGAACAATAATTCATGCAGCCAGTTGGGCTAGCGATGTTAGGAGGATTATGGGTCGCCAGATTTTGTGAAATTTATGATATTTACCAGATTTTGGGAAAACGATAATGATGTCTTATTTCCACAGCTTAAGATACCTCCTCAGACGAGCATCGCGTTGATGAGCTCGGTGTCTTCAGTATGTTGTCTGGTAAATATTTACAGTGAACGTTTTCGATGTTATCTATCCCTGGCGATTTTCAATGATTCAATCCTATCACTAAGGTCTTCACCTCCTCAAGGTCAGTTAAATTTAACTGTTCTATGTAAAATTTAACTGTTCTCCATTTCCTCAGAAAATCTTGTAGCCTTTCGGTTAATACGGTCTTCATAATCCAGCCAGGTCATTCTCTGATGAAAGAAAGTCCGCAAACGCATTGGCTTTGTCAGCATTATAAAATTCTAGGCCCTGTAAATTGGTGGTATAAGTGGCTTGTTTTTAGTACCGAGAGAGTCGCCATAGGATGTGATCCCCTGACTCGACGCTTTGCATCAGACTTCCAATCCCGACTATTCCAATCCCGACTCTCCCAATCCCGACTCTCCCAATCCAGAGTCTCCCAATCCAGAGTCTCCCAGAATTTAGATGGCTTATCTAGGATCACGTTGGCAAGTCGGTTTGCTCCCTGCTTTATTATAAGGTCACCTGTGCCTCTAGCTCTTTTCTGGAATGGATTCCTCTTCCATATAAGCAATATGATTGGCTTAAGGAGTTCGTATGTATTGTACTTCTCATTTACCGAAATCGTGATTGTATTATCCTTCTTTGCCTGATTTATAATACTGGTGACGAGATCAAATGATTCCTTCAAGTAGCTGGCCGTTTCAGATGCTCTTGTGCTGATAATTTCGACTAGTACGGCTTGGGTTTACTTTTGAGTATGTTATATTTCATTAATTGTTATATGTCATTACTTATAACATTGATTTTTATATTGTTATCATCAATATTTAAATTACGAGAGGCAAGTGAAAAATTTTAGTCCAAGTTTTAGTTTAGATATATATGTTTAAAAAAATATTTTTCTGTGTAGTCTCTACTACTTACTTTCCTTACAGTTGTCGTAAAGAACTTTTAACCCACTGAAAAAATTATTCGCCATCTTTGCCTTCGAAATGCTCGCCTGCTACTGCCTTCATTTTTTTTTTGTCATTCGAAATCTTTTTTTTCCAAATTAGAAAACAGCTGATAGGCTAGGCGTGGACTATATGATTGATTTCTTCAAATCCTGTCTCGTCTGTGGCACGCTTTGCAACTCGCGCAGTGTGCGCGGAGGTATTCTTTTAGAAACACAAGACTTCTTTTGCCAGTTTGCCTCTCCTTTTTAGCGAGATCTATTTGACGCAGTTTTGACAACAATGCGGCTGAATAGTCCCCATTCATTGTAGTGTTTTTAGGAAGGTAGTCGATGAAGAGCGTCTCTTCATATCTTTTTTCTATCCACTACATTGACTTCTGTTCTAACTCTGGATCGTACTTCCGGATCCACGTTTTATCAACAGTGACAATTTGAGAAAATACCTTGCCAGGGTTGTGGCCACAGATGTTCAAAAACTCATGGAAAGCTGTAACTCGATACTGCTTGCACTACTAAGTTTAAAATGAAGAGCTGATTCTATAGAATGTCGTAAAAAATCAGTTTAATTAGACCCTTTTCTGTGGTAATTCCTCTTGTAATGAAAATAAGTCAATTTTTCCCCCAGTGAGTTACCTTTGTACGAGATTCTTCTAACCAATAAGGTTCTGTTCGATGCATCAACCTAAGTCTCAGTTTATTTTAGTCTCTCCTAAAATAATACCCTCGATTTTTGGATTTTCTGATGCTTGAAAAATTCTTGCTGAAATCAAACATCACACAGTTTTACAAGTTTCATCAGACAATTGTTTAGTTTCATAATGAAAGTAAATAAATATAAAAAAATCGACACCCAGGTAATATTAAAGAAATGAAGTTCCCTTCAATATAGTCTACAAACACACTATATCAATTGCATGCAAACCATTTTCATTTGACGTAGTGAATGTAGCAGTAAAGTAGTAAAAGTTTGTGAAAACCATATTACGTAAACTGACCTAGGATAAAAATCCGCAATCTCCAAATAATCCCAAGCGAAAATACAAACACTTATCTAATCGACGTTAAATTAAGCCTTATTATCAGTACCTATCGCAAGCTCCATAAAAACTGTCACCGTTAAGTTGTAGATAATGCAACTGTCACTTTATGTGAATTTTTTTTTAGCAACGTTACAAAATACGTACCATGGCATTGTCGTCAATCTTCTGTAATTATATCTGCACACTGGAAGTGCCAAAATGTAATTTGGCGACTATTTTAAACTTGCGCTTCCAGCCAGGTAAAAAAAAACAAACAAATGAATCTCTCAATATTTATTTTTAAGTTTTTCAGTTTCGTTTCATACAAGGTTCACGCCAATGTGTGTACGTTGGCTAGTTATTAAACGACTCAACTCGTGTTTGCCCAAACGATTCGTTCAATTTCGAGCCAACATATTTAGATAATTCTGATGGCAAATATTAAATGCTAGATGCAATTGTAAAAGGTTGAACAAAATAATTTGTTTGTTTGCTGAACTGATCAATATTTCCGGTCGAGACTGTTTGTGGTAAAAAAGGGAATAAACAAAATTGCTAAAAGACTTACAGACACAACTGATAGATATTATTTATAGGCCAACCACCCGATCACGTGACTCAAAAATTCACAACTAATTGAAAAACAAAACATGACTTTCGATGCGAACAATAAGATCTATTGAAGCCTATTCTTTGCCAAAAACCACAACCCATTTACAATCTTTATGTTGGCTCCAAATCTATTTGTCTGTAATTCAAATTTATTCAACTATAATTTGATTTGAGTATTCTTAACAGTTTATCAAAATATTATTGAAATAAACTGTAAATAAACATTTGACTGCAAAACGACATTACACGAAAAATACACTACCTACACAAGATCAACAAGAAAATTTCACCTGCATTTAAATTTATAGAGCAAAACCACAAAAAAATCATAGTAAACAATAACAAAATCACAAAGGTCATCTTAAAATACTAATTAAGGTTCACGTGACTAATGATATTCTTAACATAAAGTCGATTTGCATTAATTCGAAATTAAAATATGTCCCGTCAATATTTATTTTGCTTGGTTCGTACGGAAGTTTTCATACTCAATTTAACTTGAAAATATTCGTTTTAATGCATGTAAATATATCCATCAAACCGAATTCGCTTTATTTATTTACTTTCTCATATATCCTCGACATACACTCTTGAGATGAAATTCGTTTCATTTCGACCGAAATTTTTATGTAAATTTCTCATTTGTTATTTTCTTACTTATTTTTTTTTACATATCCAATTGGCTATATTCGTTCTTCGATTTTTGTTATTTGCCTCTTCTCTTCCACAAATCATCCAATTGGAAAAATCAACAAAATCGCACACATACACAACAAAAAATTATGAAAATTGAATCGAATTGTTGGGAAAAAAAATCAGGCCAACGGGCTCGCTTGCCAAGCTAAATACGAAGCAGGCTCGATAAAATCGTATGCAGCAACGACAAGTCTTTTTGTCAAGACGCACGCTTATTGATTAAAACAACAACGAAAAAAAATCTGCACATAAAAGCGATAATTTTTGACAAAGATGCGCTAAATTGTGCTTTTGTTTATCAGACTGCTTAAGTTAGACTATCAAAAATCATAATCAAAATTTACATAAGCTCGCGATTATATGAAAGATTCGAAAAAGTTAAATTGCTAGTAGTAGTTGATATGTTCTGCTAGATTGCTGAAACTGAAGTAAATTCCTAAGATTTGTGTGTCTATATAAAAAAAAAGCAATTAAGTTAATATTGATCGGCATTTCTTGGACCTAAGCGAGTTTAAAGTCTGCAAATTTGAGCAAAAAAACTGATTCAAATCATAGTCTTGTGTAAAAATTAAAATCTGACACTCCGGTCAGAAATTTAACCCCCTCATAAACAATTCTTATGTTAAAGCGAGCTTGTGGAAATTTTGATGTAATTTCAAAATTATTTTTACAAACTAAAAATTATACAAAAATTATCTTGCACATTACTACCTATTCATAGTAGTGTTGATTGCATGGTTTCAAATTTTTATGAATCTTTTTTCACCATGTGTTATTTCTGTTTCTTTATTAAATTTTTCAAAAGCATTCCTTTAATGTTTGTGTGACTAACATAAACCTTTAGAACCGAGGTTTGTACTAAAACTGAAAATTTTGTTCCAGGACACAAAATATATGTTATTTGAAAAACCGATGCACTGTTGTTTTCTTCTAGATTTTTAATTTAGTTAATTTTAGAATAGAATACACCTTTTTTCACATAAATTGCACTAGCTTTAATTCAGCATGGCCTAAAATGTAGTAACTATGTATTTTCAAATATTTTCTTTCATACTAGACAGCCAAAAAGAATATTAGAAATATTGTTTTATCATTTTAGTTTGTTTTGATTTTATTATTTTCGACGATTCACTATGTACATGATTCCATGGAATAACGGTGTGATGATTGAATTGTTGACTGGAATGAATGGTAATTTCAATGTGTATCAATGAACCATACTGCATTCTATTATTATAAAATTAAGACATGAATTTCATTTCAGTATCGGATTATTGTATAAGTGAAATAAACGATAAATAAGAACAAGGCAATTTTTTTTTTCGCAAACCCGATTTATTTCATTCAAAGAGCCCCCTTTACACTCAATACTGAGAGCCTAAAGCATGTGTAATGACTGTTTTCGCTCATCGGCTGAAATGTCCTTCAGGATGTCGATACAAACCTTTTGGATGTATTTTACGTCCATAAAACACTTTTCTTTCATTGACAAATACATTTTTCTGAAAAGGTTAAAGTTAGACAGAAATACGTGGAGTGTTTGATGGCTAAAAAGCAATTTAAGTTAAAAAATCGGTAACTGGACATCGGTCCAATGTCATGCAAGAAACGCTAACTTTTGCGTGACATTGTGGTGCATTGAAGTTTTGGGTAAGTGAAACTAGCTCTTTGTGGACAATGCCCAACGAATCGTAAAATCAACAATGTCTTCAACTTTGGCTTCTCCAAACGATTTTTTCAGGGTTTTGGCTTTTCGGGCATCTTCCACTCGGTATTCTGGCGCTTTTTCTAGTTCATATGAAAAGCACCACGTTTTATCATCATTCACAATGTCGTAAAGGAAGATTTTGTTCTTTTTGACCCCGATGATATCCTCCGAATGTTCCATTCTGAACAAGCTAATGTTTGAAGATTATAACCAATATTTCAGAAATTAATGCACAGATTTGATGAAATCTGCCAAGATCACGGATTTCAGTTGGCCAAAATGTTGGTCATTTTATGTGTTCTCACGACCGTTGTTAAACCGCGTTTACCACTCATGAACTTCGTCACGAAATAAACAATTACCACCATAACTCGGTTCATCCATTGTCACATGTAGGTGGCGCCACCTGAAAATCCTATTTCAAAGGTTGTGCAGTCGCATTCAAACCGCTCTATTTATTAAGTGGAGAATCCACTATGCTTAACGTGCAATGGGGTTTGAACTTTTTGTTAATATTATCAAAAAATTGTGTATGGGTAACTTCATCGTCCTTATCGCTATGATCTCTTTCTTAATAAAACTACAATTCAAAATTCGAGTAATAAACTATTGAACCTTGTTCTATCCAACCTCCTCTGTCCATCTATTTCTTTCAGCGCTGCGCTATCACTTCATGTGTCCTCTGATTCGCATCATCCTCCACTTTCAATTGAAAGTCTTTTTCTGTCCCTTTCAACTATCTGAAGCAGATTTTCCTGTTATGACTTGAAAGTAAATAATATTGACTGATTTTTCTTCTTTCGCGGTCTCTATATCGACAGTATTACCGAAAATTTTTCTATTTTCCTCTCTGACATAATTGTTCAATTCACGCCGACTTATCATACTATTAAATCGAAAGACATTCGATAGTTCAACTCGGAAATTGCCGTCGCTCTTAAGCATATATTAAGCAACTTAAAGGGCGGTCAATTTGGCTATGCGCAGTTATTTTGATATTGTCGAGTCATCCACTTGCTTTCTCGCCTAAAAAATCAAATAGCATTCTGATAAAGGTGCATGTTAATGCTGTCCTTAGTAGCTCAACTAACCAACTGTACCCGGTTCTCCAAACAAACCTCGTCTAATGTTGTCTTTTCTCCTGGTCCTCTAGAAGTTGAATCTTTATTGAACTCCGTCGATACAAGCACTGGTTTCGTCTGTAGTCTAGTAGTAAATTTCTCTAGTAATAAACTGTTGCCTAGTGTAAAGTTTTGTCGTATTGGCGAACTGCAAAAATTTTCCCAATGCATAAGACTAGTCACCATGGTAGCATATTCGAAGATTGACCAAGTTCCCTTCTTTCTTGCTTCAATAAACTTGTTGAGCGCATTATATATAACTTTTATATGCGGATGACTTTGAAATGTTTAGAGTAATTTATTCTCAGGAAGCTAGCAAACAACTTCAAAACAACCTTTGCACATTGAAAAGCTGGTGCTCTCCCAACTGCCTCTTTGAATATCTCAAAATTTCATAAAATGCCCTGCACTCGTAGGCAACCCCTTCAATATTTTCAGAATCAACAATCGTTATTGAGTGGAAAGCCACCCCGAGTCTTTAATGTACTAGTTGATTCTTTCAGGTCCCCTAAAGCTACTTCAGGTAAGCTTGTGAGGTGGATTGCTTTCTGGTTCTTCCATGGAACTGCTTCCTTCTTCCAGCGAGGGCCGAACATTCTCTTCGATAAATTTCCCTTGCTATGGGACTAATCCTTCTGGTGAACGAAAATATGTCGTAAAATATTTTCTTATTCTATAAGCTTTCCTATTTTGGGTCATAGAAAAAATTCCAGTAATTGATTAATAGGTTTTTTAAAATCACTTCTATTCGCTACTGCATTATTGATTTGTTTCTTGAATAGTTATGAAAACTACATGCTGTTATAACTATTTTGTCCGCTGAACTCGTTGCTCAGTAGCTCACTGGAGAAAGTAGTAGCTCAATGAGAACTAATTAAAATTTTTACTTCAAATTATTCTTCACAAATTCAGATTGCAAATCAAAAACATATGATTTAATTAATTCGCACATCTCTCTTAAATGAAGATTAAAATGCAAATGATCGAAATTTTCGTCAGTAAAATTCTCGCATATCTTTGCTTAACTTGTGTCTCTTTGTTTGAAATTTTTCTTCACCCGAAAAACTTAAAACTTAGCAGTGAATGTTTCCAGTTCCGTTGTGTGCTTTGATAATGTACCGAGCTTGACAATTTTGCATATCTCTTGGCGCTATTCACCCGAAAAACATAAATCTTAGTAGTGAATGTGTCCAGCTCCGTTTTGTGCTTTAATTACTCACCGAGCTTGATAAATTTGCATATCTCTTGGCGCACCGACTTTTTACGAGCTTGTGGCTGCTCAATTACTTTCTGCTTTTATAAGCTTTTATAGCAACGTCAAGCATACTGTTCGGCTTGATAAACGAAAATGGAAGCAGGCAGCTCCGCCTCTCAATGCCCCGTGGCCTGTGGGTATTGTGATAAGCCAATAGAAAGCAAGTCGTTCGCATGCGATGGAATCTGCGGGAGGTCGTTTCACTCTGCTTGCGTCAAATCAGCACGAAGACCGCAGGCATCTTCGACATTTACCTGTCAGGAGTGCAGCGAAATAAAGCCGTGTCACGTCTTGAGGTTGCTTAATTTAACCAACGCTAACATCCAACAAGTATGTACTACCAGCGAAGCTCTAAAGGATGATAGCTCCACCATCGCTGGCCTAGTACACGGCATATCTTCAGCTCTCTCACCGTTTTTCGAAACTTTGATTGACATCAGGTCGCATCTGGACGACATAAGATACATTAAAGACAGCATCTCTAGTTTGAATGATAAGTACGACGCTATTCTTGGTAGAATTAAGAATCTAGAATGCAAAACTGGACTGTTGAATGAATCAATAATAGATTTGCAACCGCTGGAACAAGCGAATGTACAGATTTTACCACCTACATCTGATAATCACCTACAGTCACTGAACGACAAAGTTGATAGGATCTTTTCGACTCTGAGTGGCTGCGCTACGTCATCTTTAAACATTGCTCGCCGCACTTCTAGTTGCCAGACTGACGTTTTAGAAAATCCTCACGGCGCTCGTGAAAATACAAAACCTAGAAATTCTTCTTCTTGTCAGACTGATAGCTTAGACCATAGCAGCCCAATCACAGGTGCCAGAAAAGGATCGAATAAAGAAAGGGGGATAAGACGCAAGAAGTCTAAATCAATCGACAACTCCCCGGCAGGTGACAAAGAGGTAGAATCAACGAAAATCCTTGTTACAGAAGGATCCGAGAAATCAGATAAAGAAGGAAATGCGAACTCCCTCACACACGAAACAAACAGCGCTCGCCCAGTTCCTGCTAGATCCGGAGCTGAAACTTTTAGTTGCAAGCTCAATGGTGTGGTGAAGCCTCGGGTGTTATTCTTATCAAGGCTTGCTCCAACTACTACCCCCGACGATGTGAAAAATAATATCATTGACATCCTACACCACACTAAAACTTTTTTACCTTCTGACTCCATTTCGGTTGCGAAAATTGGTCAGCATCCTCGGGTGTCATCGTTTAAGGTCATCGTTCCGGATTGCTCCTTTAATACCATCACACAGCCCAGTTTCTGGCCTTTGAACGCAATCGTCCGTGAATTTACACCAAGAAATCGTGCTACGGCTGGTAAATATCTGTCAAAAAACGACTCAAAAACATGTCAATCTTCTACGCCAACATGAGCGGCATGCGATCTAAAGCTAACGAATTTTACACGTACAATCTTTCTTCAGACTTTCATGTCGTAGCTTTAACTGAAACTTGGCTCTGCGCGAAGATATTGAATACAGAACTATTTGATTCGCGGTTTTCTGTCTTCCGTAAAGATCGTCATGGACTTTTACTCGACGCCCCGGTAGGTGGGGGCGTATTGCTTGCCGTGCGCAGTTCGGATCGCGTATCAGAAGTAATCATACCAAACACCGATAGCTTGGAACTTGTCTGTGCTCGTGTGGACCTGGGAATGGCGCAACTCTACTTAGCAGTTCTATATATCCCTCCTAATTCAGCATCGATTTGTTATGAGCAAGTACTTAACGCCACTCATCATTTATGTGACCTTTTAGATGGAAAAGATGAACTCATCCTCATGGGTGACTTCAACCTACCCAGAATTACTTGGAACTTATCTGACGACGGCTTCACATTAGCCCCAACCTTTTCTCCTGGTAATCGCCCATACGCCGAGGAGTTTATAAACGCAATGCTTGCGTGTGGATTAAACCAAGTAAACAGCATTTTAAACAGTCATGGAAGATTATTGGATCTAGTTTTTACTTCAAACGCCTACCCGTCCGAGGTCAAGCACTGTCCATCATCTCTCTGCGATTCAACACATCATGAACCAGTTCTAATCATCTACGAAATCAATACATCTCTAAGCACTCCTTTACATAACTCACCGTGTCAATTTAACTTTAAGAAAGTCGACTTGGATGTACTAAATGATCTCATCGCAGGGTGTGATTGGTCCACTGTGCTGTTAGAAAAAGACATTAATAAGGCAGTGTACAATTTTCATTCAATTCTTTTTGGATGCTTTACCCAGTTTGTACCAGTCTCTTTCCCTAACAATTGCAATAAAGTTCCATGGAAATCGAAGGCAATAAGCCATATAAAAAATTTAAAATCTAAAGCTTGGAAAAGATATTGCTCGTCTCGTTCTGTTTCTGACTTTTTGGTTTTTGTCGAGTTGAAAAATATTTATCACTCCGAGGTCGAAAGTTCTTACCAAATTCACCTTAGAAATCTTAATTCTACTTTTCAACAGCAGCCTAGAAGGTTTTGGAATTTTATTAATTCCAAGAGATACCATGATGGGTATCCCACCACGTTTAACTCAGACGACATGGCCATTTCCGATCCATTAACTATTAGCAATATTTTCGCTAATCATTTCCGTACCGCATATAATACGGAACCTTCTACTAATAGTAATAATTATAATGACAACTTGACAATGATCCCAACTTCTTCTTTGGGAATGAAAGACTTGTTTATAGACGAAGATACCATTTTGACGTTTTCTAGGAAGTTGGACAATAATTTGACACCAGGCCCTGACGGCATTCCTAGCGCTATCTTAAAATATTGTATCTCCTCCCTGTCTCCTATCCTTGCCTACCTATTTAACCTTTCTCTGTCGCTCGGTATTTTTCCAAGTGGTTGGAAATACGCAATTGTTACACCTATTCATAAAAAAGGCGATAGAAATGTTGTAGGCAATTATCGTCCCATCGCAAAACTTCCATGTGTTGCTAAACTATTTGAAGCGATAATCAGCAATGTTGTGGCGTTTCATAGTAAATCCTTATTATCTCCTTTCCAACATGGTTTCTTGAAAGGCAAATCCACAACTACCAACCTGCTTGAGTTTTCCAACATTGTTATCCCATCAATCGAGGCAGGATTTCAGGTAGACTGTATTTACACTGACTTCACGAAGGCTTTTGATAAGCTGGATCATTCCATTTTATTGTATAAATTGTCCTCGTTTAACTTTCCTCAGCTATTTATTTCCTGGATAGCATCTTATTTGGAATGTCGTACTCAATGCGTATCCTTCCGTGGCGCCCTATCGTCTGAAATTGCTGTCTTATCTGGTGTTCCTCAAGGTAGTCACTTAGGACCTCTACTTTTTCTTTTATACATAAATGACCTACCATCTGTCCTGAAACATTCATCAATTTTACTATATGCTGATGACGCCAAAATCTTTAAAAAGGTATCTAATATTCACGACTGCTTGGAACTTCAAGCTGACCTTAATAACCTCACGACCTGGTGTGACCTTAATAAATTAGTAATTAATATTGACAAGTGTACCGTTGTTTCGTACACGCGTAAAATTAATCCGTTGAACTTTGAATACTCTTTGAATAGTATTCCCTTAAGGTATTCTGACAAAGTACTCGATTTAGGAGTACTTCTAAACAATTCTTTTACTTTTGACGATCATATTAACGCCATCTTATCAAAAGCTTCATCTACCTTGGGTTTTGTGAGGAGGCGATCCAAAGAGTTTCATGACATTCATCTTACTAAGATTCTTTTTTGTGCGTTAGTAAGACCAATACTTGAATATGCGTGTATAGTTTGGGCGCCTTATCAGCAGGTTTATGTGGACCGTATCGAGTCCATTCAGAAAAAATTTCTTCGGTTTTGTTTGCGTGAATTTGCTTGGTCAGATCCTCTTCACTTGCCTCCTTACATTAATCGACTTAACTTACTGGCCATGAATACACTTAATAAGAGACGAGAAAATTTCAAAACTATCTTTGCTGCTAAGATCCTCATGGGTAACATTTCATGTGAAAACCTTTTAGGTTTATTTGGCCTCAATACCAAGGGTCACAGAATGAGACAAGTCAACATTTTATCTGTCCCTGCCTATCGGACCAACTACGCCTTTAATGAGCCCGTTTCGTGCATCAAAAGAAATTTCAACGATGATTATCATCAATTTGATTTTAATTTATCTGTATCATGTTTGAAAAAGAGCTTAGCCAAAAACAGTCCATTTTGACTGATTTGTTGTTAGTTTTAAATCTGTAAATACTACTAGTCTGTATTAGACGAAATTCTTTGAAAATAAAATAAAAATAAATAATTGGCCGAGCTAAACTATGAAACTAAGAAACTCTTAGCTTATGAAACTAAGAAACTCTTAGGCTCAATGAGCTTAAGTGTTTTCGACTACTGGTTAGTTTAACTGAAACCATCGGAATTCCAATCGGGAAACCGCAGTATACCTCCCGGAAAAGTATAATAGCCTTTGTAAGTTCGACCGCTTCGCAGTTCTCCTGAATGACTCGATGTCCTGGCATCCAAAACAGCTGCATCATCGCATATTGTGACATTTCGTTCAAAGACGTGTGGTATGTGAGAACTAGCTTCGAGAAGGTAGAAACTTCAGCAGGGCACTTGACAGTCACTGTATGGGCACTTGACAGTTAGTTAAAATGCTAATATTCACTCCGAATAACTGGGGAAAAATTTGTCGTTTCGAGAATCGCCATCATCTCGCTGTTCGGATGAGCGGAAGGAAACCTTCAAATTTCGATGCGTGAAAAATATACCGCATCTCACTTAGTCATTCAGTTTTGGGCCATCGGTATATGTGTTTCCAAAGCACCTGTTCCTAGAGATATTCCCCAAGCATATTTTTCACTGCTTCCAATATATGTTTCAATCCCTTGAATCAAAGATGGTCGGGCAACAGTGCAATGGTTGTCCGCTAGAATAGACATGCCCTACACCTAAATTTGAGCATGACCCAGGTCTGTAAAGTAAAAAAGTAAAAATAAGCAAAGTAAAAATAAGTAAAGGTCAGTAAAAAACTAGTAAAATAGCAAAGTGAGTGTTTTTGTGGGAGTAGAACGGAGCGCCCGCCCCATTATAAATAAGACTGCTGACTTGCATACTTTTTCCATCATCTTCTGATTTGCAGCTTTAAGTATGGCCGGCCACCTAACTACTGTTCCGTGCAGCAGGTTGGGCTCCACTATGCCAGACTTACCCCGCGGATGATGCAAGATTCTAACCGCCAAGTTCCTTACATCTATAAAAATCTCAAAATGTCTTGGGAGCCCTTTCTAAAATATTTTCCTTGCATAGAAGCTTGGAGTCTATCTCCTCTCCTGTTTCGGACCTTCGTAATGCCAAGGTAATAACTAGATACTGTCGAGAAAAAGAAGTATGTTCTCAGTGGAATCAACGAGGAGCGGCAAATAAGCCTACTCAGGCTCCCGATGTAGCTACCTCAAGTGTGTCCTCTACTTTAGGCACCCAGTCACAAAGCGCCAACTTTGCTCGGGCTTATAGAATCTAAAGGAATGCCTCACAGATCCCAAAGAGATTAGAGAGCATCCCTCTCGGGTATTGTTCGAAAAGAACAAAAGTCACATACGTGGGCAATGCTAAACGAACGGATTCGCTCTGCAACTCAATCTTCGGCAAAATAGGCTGCTGGAATGAAGAAGGATCTGGCAAGGACGGTCATCGATACTAGCAAGAGCGACGGCATCACCTCGCAGGACAACTATATATTAGTGCAAAAAGAAAATCCTTTATTCGGCTTCAAGGACTTGCTTAAACAATATCTTGATGCCGGGTAGCATCAGGACAGAGTAAAGCTTATAGCCTGGCAAGATAAAAAATCTACTTATCTGTACAGTATATCAAATAAAGGAAATGTGGTCAGGCGCCAGGCTCTCAACATCACCAACGAAGACCGTAGCTACAGCATAGTCTGCGGGTTTTAATTTCGTTCACTTGAACGTCTATCGTGTTGACTTAAAGATATCCATGCCGGAGGATTCAGCCTCTGCGGAAGAAGAAGGTTAGCGAGTGAATTCACTAAAACAAAGGCCGTCTGCGCTATCGGAGAAAAAATATACTACCGGCGGTTGAAAGAATTGTTGCCACGACCTCAGTTAGGTGGCCTCCTTGATATCCTGGATCACGAATCCTCTGAAGAGATGATATGGAATATTGAATCTGATCTCAATGGAACTATTATCAATATAGGTGAAGTTCTTCAAACTAACCTTTTCCACTCAAAGGCAGTTGCGAATTGACTTCCAAGTTTTGAAGGGCATTTGCAATCGCCTGAGAACGCTCCTTCAATGTCCAGAAATACAGCTAGCTTATACCTCTTACAAGCAATCAGTCTAAGGTGCTGGTTTTCCAATACCGCATAATCCTCCTAGATTGGCCTTTGATTTGGCTTTGGGGTACGTTCTCTGCCCCAATGGATGAACACAAGTTTCGTTTCTCGCCAGCTGGTAGGAATGGACAAAAGTCTTAATCAGCGATTATATCTGCCAATGCCTGCTGAATATCAGCCGGGATGATACCATCTGGTCCTGGTGTCTTAAATGAATCGAAAGATTGAACTGGCAGTCTAGTGAATGTACTATAAATTACAAAAATTGACTTTGCAGTCCTGTTTGGTTCTAGTGACAAGACTCAAGATGTCTCTTCACTAACTGGAAATTGAGTATCCATTACAACCCTAAGTGCATCAGCAGTCCAATTTCCATCGAACCTTTGTCTGGAATTCAGAACAATAAGATTTATACTTAGAAGTTTCCAGAGGTGACTCGCTTCAATGCTACATAATTCAGTCCTACATAGTAGAAATGGAAGATGCTTATTTTAAATGCTCTATCTTGCTAATGGGTGCTTATGAAGTTTCTTTAAATTCAATCCAACGTCCCATGGTTTGATAATAAAATATTGATGGATTTCAATTGATTAACTAAATATTTTAGTATAGAACCTGCTAGGCATACTAGCTCAAATTTCCGAGGTGTCTTCAACTAGTAAGCAAGATAGTTTTCGTTATTTTGTTTCTTAGAATTCAAGAGTCACTAAAACACTACGAAAAAATCTTCATGAACAATTATCTAATATTTATCTTATACTCCAACAGAAAATCGATAAATTCTCCCAGCAAAATAATTCCGAATATTAATGTTTTTATCTTACTTCCGTGAGACCTTCTTATCTCAAAAAAATAAGATGCCATGGTATCGAAAATTCATTAGTTTTTATAAAAGATGATTCCTTCCGAAAAAAATGTACGCCACCCGCTTTAAATGTATGCCTGTTAGCATGAAAATTGCTCACCCAAATATCAACTTATTGATTCGTCTAGATTGACACTCATATCTGCTCGTTCGCGCTCCATTTCATCTACAATTAAATACCTCCGTAATCATGTTTCACGTTCCAATTCGTACCAATTCAAAAAATGTATGCCATCTGTTGTCGCGCACTTGAAAATTTCCCCGAGCTGAATATGCTACTGAATTCATTCTTATCTCGAAATTGTCCGATTCACTGATAACTAGACATCAGCCGCAATTGTCCAAACAGCCAAGTTTTTTATTACTACGGTTTCGGCAAAAGTTAGAATTTTTCAAAGTTAAAAGAAAATGCAATACGTTCGAGACAAATTTTTCTTGACATTGATAAGTTGTGGGTGTGCCGTTGAAGTGCCAAAAACGCTCTGATACTGAACCTTTTTTCAACGAAATAAATGTTTTACTAAAAATAACCCAACTCTCGACGTATCTCAATTTAATTAAAATTACTCCACACGAAAATTTCCCTTTCAGAGAACTTCACAAATGATATTGCAGTCGTATTTATAACGTTGCGTTAAAATACATTTAAATACCAGCTGCAAAAATAATTTCGAAATTATGCCTCTGGCTACGTCCCAGACCTTCTACCACGACTCACGATACCGACATTGTTTTAAATCTAATTTTTGAGATTTTTTTGCGCGGGTTTTATGAAAATATTACGAAGAAGTTTCGCGCACCGGATTCCACCACTAAATCGCTTTAACGATGGAACTTTGCATCATTCCGGTGTTCTGCATTCGCCGCTGAAATGTTAAATCCGAATAATGTTGAAATGCGCCCCGGGAAAATTCTCCAAACGGAAAACGAATAATTATGTAGAGTTGTTCAGTATGTATTTCCTTTCGGTGCTTTGAGTTCGAAATCTCGTTCAGGTTAACTAAATACGAAGAAGGATGTATGGCTGTGCGTTATTGTGCCCTGAAGTGATTGGAGGAATAATTGAATGAATGCAATAAGTATGAATGACGTAGTTTCCAAAGGGTTTCACTTGGCAAAGTGAAACTTTGAAAGGTTACGAACAGAACGAGGAAGACTTAGAGATGCTTTTGTGGTTATTGTTCGCAAGTTGAAAGGCAATGTATTCACGAATGAACAGTTTCCAAGGAAGATTGGATTATAATGAGAACTAAACACGGTTGGAGCGAAGCAAGTTTCTTTTGTTCCACAGCATTTTCAATTACAAATACGCTCTCTGATGTATGGAAATGAACTCAAGAATTTTTATATGAATAATTACAGGCTAATGGAGATGCTTCATGTGGCAAGTACGTTGCTGGCAGTGTAGCTGGTGCTGGTGGTGACGCCAGTCTCTTCGTTGCAAATCACGCTTATTAGAGAGACCTCAACACGTACATGTTAGATTGAGCTACCAGAAGAACGCAACAGAATCCATCTTAGAATAAATCAAATGATTGACAGTTAAAACCTAATGAGCAGATACTCTTACATCGAGGAACAACAAAACGTTGACCTGAAGTGTACCACCTAACCAAAGAAGAAAAAAAATACTGTGAAAATTCAACAATTGGACTACAGAGCATCAACACATTTATTAATGTTGAATAAATAATGAAAACTTTCAAATTGAATGAATTAATTACAATTTAACTAAATGAAATTAGAAGAATAATGTTATGAAAATTTAATTTATTTATAAAACGCTTGAATATTTGCTAAAGCTGTAGCATTGAAAAAAAAAATCTTTAAATCAATTACGTTTCAATGGATCCTTTACATCATCTGGATTAACACTGTCATATTCTTTACCACCTGGTTTGATACAGAACTATTGTTTCGAACATTGTTCCGTACTTCTGATGGCACAAAAAAAACATTGTTTTTAAATATCCTATTTATATTTTAATACCATATTATGATTTATCTTGTTTTCATTGCTGTTTTACTTGGTTTTAGTTGTAACTGATTTTAGACAAAAAATGATATTGATTAGGTACAGAAAAGTTTTCGCATAAGTTGCAATGTTAAGCGCTCTAAATCTGAGTAACAAGAATAATATTGAAATTATTATTGTGAATATGTTAAACAAAAGATGAAAGATTATATAAAACTTTGAAAAGCCTATAAAAAGTAAATGAAACGGTGTTTTATTGCAAATTTTCCGTAGATTTGTTTTTCAGTGAAAAATTTAATGGTAAGTATGCAGACTTTTTTCCCCAATGCTTATTCAACGGTCTCCGTTTACATGCATACATGCAAATTTGTATAGAAGAAATTTCTTAATGACCAACTTTCGCTTTTAGAAGCTAAATATAATGCACTTTCGAAGTAAAATTTACAATATAATGCACGTTCGAAGTAAAATCTTCTAGATAAATTATTTATGGGTACGTATTGATAATTTTGATTATGAAAATGTGCAATGTTTTAGGCAAGCTAAAAACTAGTCAGCAATTGCTGCTTTAATCCCGATCAGTGAAATAATGTTTATGTCTGGCTAGAATTTTGTCATACGGTGCAAGAAGTTTTGAACGAACAGAATTGACGAAGTCGTGTGAACCGGAGTTGAGTTGCTTTAAGATGAATATCTTCGGGACTTTCTGATCAATATCTTCGCGAAACACAACAATGTTTCTCGTCAGCCATTCGGAGTTTTTCCGTTGTTGGACAAAGTTCGGAGGATATTTTCATGAATATAATCGCTAGGAAGACGCGGGTTTTCTCCGTAAAGGGGGACCCCGGAAAAGAAACATTCCACTTCTGAAGAATTTTATCTACATTCATAAATATATATCGTATATATAATATTACACAAGTGAATTTTCAGCCGACTAATTACTTCCGACAATTGGAAGATAGTTCCTAACGACTGCTATGGAAGTTCATCCATAATCTTCACCGGCCTGGGTTCTAACAACATGAATTGACAGACAGCCTCAAGCAAAAAATGAAGGAAGCTGTCGAAGTACCACTCAAACTCCAACGTCGAGTTTCGCTCGCTGTCGTAACGTATAGTAACGATTTACATTAATTTCAAAATTGGTTTGAACTGACTGTTCCAATTATTTAAATTAATAAACTAAATCTAATTGGAGTCAGTACAAAAGTGGTAAAAATAAGTATAAACCTATTCCATAACCGTTTTTTATGAAGATAGAACTGATGTAAATAAAAGTCGACTTTATAGAAACTCGATACATACTGTGAGCGTCAAAAGAAAGTGTACACCTATGTGTAGCATATTCAAAACCTCATAAAATTAGTTCTAGACGTCGGATTTCAAAAATGTTTTGTGTTTTGAAAAGGTTTTTCTATTTTCTATTAACAAAATAAAAAATTTGATGATAAAATATTGCACTAAAAATTCAACAACAAAATAACAAAAAATACTTCATTTTTTACGCATAAAAAATAAGTGTACAGTAAACAAATAAAGCAAACATCTGCAAATTAGTACTTAGTCTGCTTCCCTTTCGCCTTTAAAACAGCTTCTAGTCGTCTTGGCACTGACTCAATCAATTGTTTAGTCAAACTGACTGGAATTTTCTGCCATTCTTCGATTAACATGTACTTCAACGACACTTTGCTTGTTATATTCCGTTTTCGGATTTGTGTATCGAGATAATCCCACAAATGCTCGATGGGGTTAAGGGCTGGGGATTGCGGAGGATGATCCAGCTGCTTAGGTGTTCGATAGAATAACCATTCCTGCACTAGCTTTGACTTGTGCTTTGGGTCGTTGTCCTGCTGGAAGACCCATGATGTAATTAACCCTACTTTTGCAACACTAGGTAGTAAATTTTCTTTCAAAATGTCCAAGTAATCATTTTTATTCATCGTAGTGTCAATAAAGACCAGATTCCCAACGCCTGATGCTGTCATACACCCCCAGACCATAACCGAACCACCACCATGCTTTATGGTTGAACTTATGTTCTTCTGATCGAATTCGGCATTCTTACTTCGCCATATTCTGGGTGATTTCTTGGAACCAAATATTTCAAATTTACTTTCATCACTGAAAAGTATGTTTTCCCAGAATGACATATGCTCTTTTTTATACTTTTTAGCATAAAGCACCCGGAGTTTCCGCTTCTTTTCAGAAATGTATGGTTTTTTACGGGGTAGTCTGCCATGTAACCCATTCATATTAAGTATTCGGCGGACAGTACTTGCGCTGACACTGACCCGAAAATCTATTGTTATGTTTTCCGCGATTTTGACTGCACTCACTGCTGGATTTTCTCACACTTTCCTCACAATAAATCGTTCATCACATACGGACAAATTTTTGGCCTACCGGAACGAGGCCGATCACTTACGTCTTTGAACTTCTCGAATTTGTCCAAAAGTTTTTTCACGGTGTTATGGCTTCTACACACCACTTGTGATATTTCCCGTAACGATTTTCCTTCCGTTCTTAATTTTACAATAAGTTTTCGCGTTTCAATTGCACTTTGCTTACCCATTTTAGATAATGTAGAAACTGGATCGTTCTATGGTGCAAATAAAATTACGAATGATTGAATTATCGCGTCATGTGAACCAAGTTTGCATTTTTGAAGAACTATAAACTGAATCTAACGAAAGTTTTCCCGATAAACACATCAAATACAAGGTGTGCTGCAAGCTGTACACTTATTTTTGACGCGTAAAAAATTAAGTATTTATTGTTATTTTGTTGTTGAATTTTTAGTGCAATGTTTTATCATCAAATTTTCATCAAATTTTCAAAACACAAAACATTTTTAAAATCCGACGTCTAGAACTCATTTTATGAGGTTTTGAATATGCCACACATGGGTGTACACTTTCTTTTGACGCTCACAGTATTATCATTTGATGTGCGATCTTTAAGAAAAATCAAGAATAATTGGTACAATCTCGGATCAATTTAGAAATTTGAACTGAAGTGCGTGGCTATATTTTTTGGAGACCTATTACAAGATTACAGGGATAAGTCATCCTGAGGAAATAAAATAATACTTAAAGGAAAGCAGCGCATACACGGAAGCTGTGGTTAAAAGACGGTTAAATGATTACGTACGTAAAATCCTGTGCTCTTAGAATGAAGACTGAAATGTAAGATAACTATATTACATGCAGCACCAAAATACTGTACCTAAATAACTAAAAATCTACTGGTACACGAGAGGGAGCCAAAAATTTAGTTCAGAGTAAAAATTTGATAAGTACATGATAATAAGAATTCGTACACACTAGAGTAGCGAATATATAAATTTAATAGTTACACGATTAATTATTGTTGTATTTTACTCTTAAAACACCTTTCGTGGATTCGATATTCCTCGCGTTTACGAAATAAAACAGTTTCTTTTTCTATACAACTAATCACAGTTTTATTTAAACAAATAATTCTAATCTCGATATCGCGTACACTTATCGCACTATTAACAGTCAAGCTACAATGTGGCTACAATACATGTTACCACTGATTCACGCGTGCTTAGAAAAATCTCCTTTCACCCCAGAAGGGAGATAAAAGAGGTGCGGTTTCGAGTAGCTTCACTCACGTGAGACAGGAGGGTTCGGGCACCACTCGCTTCGTCCCGAAACTGCTCGCTACCGCGGCGTGAAGCGAGAAGCCACAACGGTTCGTTCAGATTACACGAATTAAAGATCTCAACTGCGCTTTATTTGATTGAACACTATATTATTCTCTGTCAAATTCTTATGGGCCATTCAGACATGCGTCCATGCGTCCAAGCGTCCAAGCGATCTAGCGTGTTTTGCTTACACGAGTCAATTTGATTTTGTTTATATAGGCGGGTCTAAAGGGAAGGAGGTGGAGTATGCTGATTCATGTACAATAGATTTTCAAATGATTTATTTCGCTCAGTAGCATGTGTGGATGATTCGTTGATGATCATTTTAATATATGTTTTGTGGATAATTATTTTATTATATGATGAAGTGGATAATATTTTTTTTGCATCCTTACGTGCATGACTATTACGAAAAAATTTGAATTGCATACGAATAGCTAGACACAAACAATTTTATATGAAGGTATATATAGTCATATGGATAAATATATCCAATTGTCTGCTACCAATTTATTTGTTTGGAAGGAAGAAAAAAATAGGGATAAATTGAGGAATGGGAATTAGTAATGTTTTAACATTGATCACGACGATGTTTTTTAAATTTCTAGCCATTTGTGGGCCCTGGCTGTTTGAAAATGATTTTATTTTAAAACTTCGATTTATAATAACTTGTTAAGTAGACGTTATATAATGAGGAAATACACACGCGGCGTAATGCTTACTGAAAATATATTGGATATTATATTAGGGCTGCCTGGTATGGCAGTTTTTCTAATTATATAAGGGTGCATGAAACCATACAATTAGCAAACGATGGTGTCCATACAGTGAAAGTAAACAAGCAATATTTAAATTATGAGATGCAAGCAACGTTTAATGAAAGAAACTTTCGATAAAATGCCATTACAACTGTGTTAAATAAAAATAAAGTAAATATACAAATCTATTTGACATCTAATAACTTAGTTCGAAGTTACCGGAACATAAGAATTATAGATTTGCCACGCAGAAACACTTCAAAACTTATCTTAAATTGTGTGTTCCTTGTTCACTTTCATCAGATGCACACTATAATTTGCAAATTACGCCACTGATATAATAACAAAAACTACTATACCAATAATCACCGTAGCCGACCACTTTCGCCTTAGCCCCGCCTTCAAAAAACCGGATTTGAGTTGACTTGACTCGTGTAATCTAAAAACGCTTGGACGCTTGGACGCATGGACGCTTGTCTAAATGGCCCATTATGGGCCATTCAGACATGCGTCCATGCGTCCAAGCGTCCAAGCGATCTAGCGTGTTTTGCTTACACGAGTCAATTTGATTTTGTTTATATAGGCGGGTCTAAAGCGAAGGAGGTGGAGTATGCTGATTCATGTACAATAGATTTTCAAATGATTTATTTCGCTCAGTAGCATGTTGTGGATGATTCGTTGATGATCATTTTAATATATGTTTTGTGGATGATTATTTTATTATATGATGATGTGGATAATATTTTTTTTTGCATCCTTACGTGCATGACTATTACGAAAAAATTAGAATGCATACGAATAGCTAGACACAAACAATTTTATATGAAGGTATATATAGTCATATGGATAAATATATTCAATTGTCTGCTACCAATTTATTTTTACGGAGAAAAAAAATGGGGAAATATTGAGGAATGAGAATTAGTAATGCTTTCAAATTGATCACAACGATGATTTTGAAATTTTTAGGCGTTTGTGGGCCTTGGCTGTTTGAAAATGATTTTATTTTAAAATTTCGATTTATAATAACTTGTTATGTGAAGGTGATATCTTGAGGAAATACACACGCGGCGTATACTTACTGCAAATATATTGGATATTATATTAGGGCTGCCTGGTATGGTTTTTTTTCTAATTATTTTAAGGGCGCATGAAACCATACAATTCGCAAATGATGGTGTCCATACAGTGAGAGTAAACAAGCAATATTTAAATTATGATAAATTTTTCATTGTTTCCACGTGGCAAATTTAAAAATTCTTGCATTCTGCTAACTTGGAAGTAAGTCAGTAGATGTAAAATGAATTTGTATGATACGTTGATTTTTACGAAACAATTGTGATGTTTTTCAAACAGTTGGGATGCTTTCCTTCCATTGGTGATACACTGTTGCCGACAATGAAAATTACCAGCGTTTCTGTACTTGAACATACTGCCGCTATTTTTGTAATGATAAACATGCAATAGTTGAAATAAGCTTAAACTATTCCTGAATTTCGAAGAAAATTAGTATTATAACTGTTTCAATTGTTACAACTGTTTCGAAAAAAAGCTGCCATACCAATAAGCCCTAATAGAATATCCAATATATTAGCAGTAAGCATGATGGCTCGCGAAAATTTCATAATGATATCATCATTTGACGAGTCAACATAAACCGAAACCATCATTTTCAAGTTGTCAGTGCCTCCGAACGGCTGAACATTTTTAAAATATCGTCGTCACCAAGCTTAAAACCATAATAATACTGATTTATCATATTCGTTATTTTTACAATTTCTTTTTCCATATAAATAAATCTCTGCCTCAAAACTATATATATATATAAATATATATATATATATATATATATATATATATATATATATATATATATATATATATATATATATATATATATAGGTCAATGTATAGTATCTAGGTATATATATATATATATATATATATATATATATATATATATATACATATATATATACATATATATATATATATATATATATATATATATATATATATATATATCTATATATATATATATATATATATATATATATATATATATATATATAGATATCATTTTGATTATATTCGTATATATTCAAATAGTATGAAAATAAATAAACCATCGTTGCATGCGTGCAATATCCATCCTCTTATCAATCCATCCATCCACTGATCATCTCGAAATGACAAGAACGAAAGTAAAACAATTAAGTCAATGGTATATCAATCACCGTATCCGACCACTTTCGCCTTAGCCCCGCCTTCAAAAAACCGGATTTGAGTTGACTTGACTCGTGTAATCTAAAAACGCTTGGACGCGCGGACGCATGGACGCTTGTCTAAATGGCCCATTACAAGTAGTTTGAAACGCTACCACTTGTGGTAGTCTAGAATCCAACATAGGCTCTTTTCGCCCGAATTACACTGATCAATTTAACCACTAAACACTAATGGGCCATTTAGACAAGCGTCCATGCGTCCGCGCGTCCAAGCGTTTTTAGATTACACGAGTCAAGTAAACTCAAATCCAGTTTTTTGAAGGCGGGGCTAAGGCGATAAGTGGATGGATTTTACACGCTTATGATGATGTTTTTTTGCTCCGTACAAATATATTGGCAACAGAAAGTTGTATGTATTTATCCATATGAGTATATATACCTACATATATATGTTTGTGCCTAGATATTCAGATGCATTCAATTTGTTTTCGTAATAGTCATGCACGTAAGGATGCAAAATATATATTATCCACATCATTATATAAGAAAATAATCATCCACAAAACATATATTTAAATGATCACCAACGAATCATCCACACATGCCACTGAGCGAAAGAAATCATTTTAAAATGTATTGTACATGAATCAGCATACTCCACCTCCTTCGTTTTAGACCCGCCTATATAAACAAAATCAAATTGACTCGTGTAAGCAAAACACACTAGATCGCATGGACGCGTGGACGCATGGACGCCAATGTAAATGGCCCATAAGCGATTTGAACTTACATCTATCTAACCTGGTCTTCGGGGCCCTTTTCCTCGCTGTTGTTTCGTACACGTTGATCGTTAACTCCTTTCGTTCACAGCCTCCTCGGAACTCCTCAATCACCCACGTACGTAGCACTATCCGTCGTTTTTCGAAACTCCGTAATTCGTTAGCTGCGCGGATTTCCTTCACACCCAAGTATGACGCAATCCCCGAAACTCCAAATCGTTCACTCCGTAGAATTCCTTATCACTAGAGTTCCTTATTTTCTTGGTCCACGAAACTCGACCAGATCGCACTCACCGAATCAGTAAATCGAATAAGAAAGAAAAAGTTGGGAAGATGTAATTGTTTTTTCCGCCTAATCACTTACCCAGCCAGATTCAAAAAGAACTCCCGCTTACTGAGCCACCTCGCTCGAAGCCTCTTCGCCTATCATCATCCAGCGGGATTTATCAGGGTGCTTCGTTGTGTGCACCTGCTTTTTTGACTATCAAGACATAAATAGTTGTTTCTCTTTTCGGTTCTGTGCATCGATTCATAAATAATATGAGCAATGTCACAACTTGATAATGGGCGAAATCACACTAGCTACCAAAATCCAACCTCAGTCTCGCGTTCTATTTACGTTTTAGACAATAACAATTGTGCTTCGCCCTTCCATGAACATTTTCTCGATTTTCAGTCAGAAGCTCGTCACTGCAACCGCATTGCACATCATCCAAATTCACTAAACAAATCCAAGTAGAAAAATCGTACCTTTAAATAATCTTCTACACCAATCAGTAGTCACCGATTGTTGTTGGTGTTGAGGTTATTGTTGTTGCTGTATATGGCGACCCTGATTGTCAGCGGAAAGTTCGCTCCTGGGTCACGTAGGTTGTGGGTCGTGATGTTTATCTCGATCACACTTGTCGTGGCTTGGCAGCGCGCCATCACATCATCGGCAGGATCGATGTTCCTACTTCCCTTCCTTATATTTATATGTATATTTTTTTCTTATTTCTAACTACATCTTATATTTACATTTCGGTATATTTTCTTGTTTCCCATTGAATCCTTCCAAACCGTAACATACACTCGCTAGCACTTTATCGCAAACCGTTCGCAAAACACTTAGTTCGCTTGTATCAAACTGACTTAGCTAAGGTATTTATATCACCGTGGGTATGTGTGCTTCATGTCGGCAAGTTTGATTGTTATTTGCATGCGTCTAGGCTATTCTGGATTTGTGTCTTGGCTTCTAGAAGGTTCTTGATCTGGCTTCTAGAAGGCTATTTGGAATTTCCGTTCCCATTTGAAATATGCTTATCGCCTTTGCTTCTAGAAGGTTTTGATGAGGCTTCGAGAGGGCTCTGATCTGCGTTTATCTATGGAATGTTTTCGTTTTATGTATGACATACATGTCGAGATAAACAAGCCCATGCAGCCTAGTGGATAGAAAACTGATTCCTGGCGTATGAGGTCTCTGGTTCAAATCCAGGTACAGGCGATGAATTTTGCACCGAGCCTTGAGCTCTGATTAGCCCCTGAAGAAAATCAGTGATAAATTGGGGCGTAAAAATATAATTTCACGCTCATAATATTTTAATTATGAAAATAAAGTTTCTACTACCTCTACTACTAACAAACTTTGGGAAAAATATCACAGACCTATGGTCTTTGATCATATACAACAACCGAAACCAAAAAATTTGCATTAATAATTCTTTTATGCAGTCAAACACTAATATTACTCGCAATATTATTTTTAATAAATTCTAATCTTTTGAAACGTATAAACTTTTGATTCATTTCAAACTTGTATTTTCAGGCAGTTGGTTGTGCATCTACAGGAAGATATATTCCAGGATCAGTACGTGGTCATTCCGATGATCAAGATCTACATGGTATAAACCCCCAAAACTATTAAAATAGTTGTCAATGAAAATTTACATTCAAATTTAATATTGATCTCATTTTTAAGAAACTTTAGATGTAAGTTAGGCATATATTTAAGTTAGTTTACAATTAAAGCAACTTTGATGTATCATATTTATACATAATTATTTTCATTTAAACCGATAAATGAAAGTTTTGTGCGATAATAAATACCGCAGCAAAATGAACATGATGTATCATTGAATCCGGAATTTTAGGCTACTTACACAGCGCTGAATGAAGATTTAGCTGAATTTTAAAGTACAGTTTGCATGTTTTGGCTGTCAATGACAGAGTTTTGCATTAAGACTAACTCTAGCATGAATGTAAGTTTTACAATTGCGCAGCATCAGAATTTTAGTTACCCCCGCGGCTCAGCTCAGGTGATGTCTTTTCCCTTTTGATTCTAACCGATCGAGTTTCCCGTACCAATTATTCTCTGCTTTGATAAGATTTAGAGACGATATATGTTGTCTATGCTGATTTATAGACAAGAAGGGAACCATGATCACAATTCAATAACCTATTCAAATTTGTTTGACACAAATGATCTCGAAAAGTATTATTAATTTGATTTGCACCCCTACCTACAAAATTTAATCGAAACAATTGTAATTATTTTGAATAAATTTTTTTTTAACAAAAATAAAATGCGGAATTTACAAATATTATCGTTGACTCATGCATGCATATTTACAATTTTAGCAATTGATACCTTGCAGGAAATTAATTTGTACAGGTAAAATTATATTTTTGATAATGTTGCTTTGCATATCATTTTAATGCAAAGCATATACATAAATGAATTATTCTATGATCATACATGAATTATCATATGAACATATATCATTGAATTGAATTTAGAAGCAAGTTGGGAAATTTGATGATTCTAAAGTACAGGTGAATAGGTAAATAAATGTATGAACAGCCAAATAAACATATAGCATTTGAAACTTTACCAATAACATAACAAGTGAGTGTAGGGCTTAGAAACTATTGTTTAATTTATAAAATTCAACATTGTGTTTATCTCAATCTCACGTGCTCTAACCTGGTACAAATGCTTGCTATTGTGTGCTAGCGAAAATGATAAGAAAATACTGCAGAACACGCGGACTGGCGCAATAAGCGCACAAAATGTTACATTTTGTGCAAGGTCGCTGAACTTTGAAAGAAGCCTTTGAAAGAACTTTGAAAGAAAGAAGCCGCAGCTGGCCGCAGGTAAATTAAGATTTGATAGTTTCTTTGGACTTTAATGAATACAACTAGACCTATTTCGTAACAACTTGTTGTGACCCTCTAAACTTAAAAAGGACTAGAAGTCTTAAACACCGAATTCCTATACTATCTGCAGTATGAACACGATGAAAGGGGGGAGGCTAAATCATTAATATCTTTCATAGCTTAAGAACGCTGTATTACTCAAAAGTATTTTGATCTTCATATTCTTTATTTAAAATTAAGGTTAAAAGACAGATCCTATTTTTGGCTATTTTCAGCTCCTGTACTCTTATCCTTCAACTTATGAAACTCGATTACCACCTCAAATGATGGGGGCCATATAGGACAACATTATCCCCAAGTTTCAATTTCACACGTAAAAGTTCATAATTTGAATAAAGTTAACCTTTTTCGAGAAATATACCACTGTGCGGCGCATTCTCCTGCCGCACATAGGGGTATTTGGTCGATCTACGCGGTCAAAATTATTTCTTATGGATTTATTATCATAAGTATCGTTCTTAAATTTTTTTTTGCATTATAGATTATATAGGATGAAAGGGTATAAAACTAGATCATTTTGGCTGATTTTTATTGTAAGGGATACTATGATACAAGAAACTTAATAAAATTTTAAACAAATCAAAACGGTTTTGATGATGAGTGTTATGATTCTTCGTCAGAAGACTCTTCCTCGTCTTCTATAGACGTCTCGTCTTCTGTAAACTCCTCCGTTTAGTCCGAGTCATCATTAATTGGATTTGGCTCAGCTGGTATAAACATTTCTATGGCTTCTTTCGAAAATGGATTCGTTATTTTTTTTCGTATTGGCCTCATGCTGCTCACCAAGGGATCAGAGCATAGAAGAAGTCTATTTAAGACATCACGATTGCATGATTCATGACTTTACGTGCAAAGTTTTGTCGGTACTGCCTGAAATGTTTGTTTCGTGCTTCAGCAGCTTTCTCAGATAGTACGCCGATAGGTAGCAATGCGTGTTGTATCACAATTGCACCATGCACCAAGATCTTATGAAATGTAGGGGTCATCGGATGCCATGGATACAATTTGATGTAAAGCCTTGCAGTTTGTATTCCACACTCAGCAAACTTATTTAAGTCGATCTTGTGACCACTCGCAATGACTTCCAAAACAACTTTCAGTCTGTAAATCAAGTTAAAGTAAACACCAGTTATTTCAGCTGCTAGTTTAGGATTGGCAAAAAAACGTCAGCTGGTGTTACCATCATTCGTGTGACCGAAGCCTGATTTTAGAATATCTGCTATCAAACCTGTTTCATGTCTAAACTTTTTTTGTATCTCTGCCTTTCTTTGCTTCGCTATGGCTTTGTCATTCTCTGATCTTAGCTGCTATTTTTGGACTGGAAGTTTATGTGATAGCTGCAATATACTTTCGAATAATCGGATTCTAGCGTGTAACACAGAGAGACCAAAGGATAATGCATCGGTATCAATATCACATTTGATGGTTAAGTCATTGAACTGCTTTGAAGTAGCCCCACAAATATAACATTTCATTGTAGAAGATGCTCCTGCTGCAGCATTGCACAATTTAGCATCTACCGTAGTTAGCATCATTGTATGTTTCACTGAAAATGTTTTTTCTCCAAGAATGAATTCGGTATTTTGTAATAACTTTATGGTATTTTCGAAGTAGTCAAATTCTGCGTTTGTAACGTCGACAGATTCTTTCACAAATCTGATTCACATAGGACGACAGTATCTGGGTGAAGATGGAGTCGGGTTAAGCCAGACTACTTTGTTTCCTTTTGTGCCACACACTAATTTCAAAGGAACGAAGCAACTTTGGAAAACGGTAGCGTCTGAAGTATCAGTTTGCATATTTTGCTTGTATTGTGCTTATTAGGAGCCATCGCAACCACACTTGCTAATCAACTCTAAAGTGCTCCGTTCTTTTAGACTTAAACCCTGTAAAATGTCTTCTAAATATGTTAGTAATCTTGTCACCGTATGATTCATCAAGTCTTGTAATTTAGTTTCGGCGCAAATTTCAGACAGTTGGAAAGATTGTTCGGGTGGATTACAGTCTTGCTTTGCTCTTTGAAGCACACTGTAGCTTGGATACCTCTTTTTCATTGTGCTTCTAATTATTTGATATTGTCTTCAATAAACATTGATAGAGCTTTTAATGGTGTTAATTTAGTTTCGTATCCCTTCATAAACTCAGAATATACTGTTTTATATCGGTTAGCTAGCTTCGGTGACTTGGCTATTTCTTTAAGTAATTTTGAAGCATCTCTGTTACCAGAAGTTCATAATGTTGACTGAGCAGCATGCATCAATACATCGTCATTTATTGCGCTTCAAAGTTCTTCCGTTTTTCGTCTGTTAGTTCTCTCACTCGATTCTTTAAATGGCCTGTTTGGTCGACCTACTGAAAGTTTTATCTGCACTTTCGGTATAGAGAATGTTCTTTGTAACCAACTAGAGTTCATTTTTATAAAAAAAATCTTCTTTTTTGTGTGTTTTAAGCCACCTCACTTTGAATTCTGATTATATGAAAATTTGTGTTTTATGTTTTTCGTTTGTGGTTCTGAATAGTCTTCACATGATAACAAGTCTCATTTTGACAAATAACATTTTCCGCGTCCATACCTTAAGGTTAAAGCCAACTGATGATACTAAAACAAAAAAAAACTTGTTTTAACATCAATAACAATAAGTCCGTTATTTGATTCTATTTTTTTGAGAGACCCGAAATAAGTAAAAACCACGGGTATCCGCGACAAATTTTAACATAGTTCTTTAGTTAAAACCTTAAAATACTTACTGCAACAAAAAAAAAGCTGGGGCATATCCTGAAGTACAACTAATACCTTTGTAATTGCAAAATATTGATTGAAAATTTCTTCAATGGAACAAAATTTTCACATGTACTCAGATATCATTAAAATTACATTGAAATAATTCCAAATCACAAAAAGTCTATGCATCCTTACCTGCAGTATCTAAATCCACAGAATTTTTCTTCAGAAAATCGCCCAACGAACCATATGACAATGAGAAACTGAATTATTGTTCAAACTCCTGGAGAAATTACGTGCAACAAAGAGAACGATCACGTTTAGATAGAGATGCTGACGCTGAACGGGGTGCCGAGAGGGGTGAGGACTGGCGACATAATACTCCTCGACTCTTCAACTTGGTCGGGTAGCGATTGTACGATACTAGAGCTACTTTTACAAAATTGACTTTTGATCGCGTAGATCGACTAAATACCCCTACGTGCGCTGATTACACCTATGTAGCTATGGCCACAATCAGCTTAATGGGTTAGAAAACGTCAAAGTGAATTCATTAAAAATAGCCTATTTAAACATCCTAAAAGTCATCCGAAAAATGAAACGGCATAAGTATAACGAGCATAGTTTTTTCAGCAACTATTTGTTTCCGCCTGATTCGATTAGAAAGAAATTGTCGCTTGGTCTATATAAATTTATCTACAAAGAAATGGAAATCATTCTACATAAGTATGAAAAATATTAAAATCAACACTTAGCTCCTAATCCGAATACTTTATTCTTAAATCACTAGCTGAAGAACGATCTCTCATCATTCACGTGCTACATGTCCTAGTTGAAACTTTTCACATTCCACTAAGCGTTTTCCGGTCATTGTACTCTAATTAATAATGGTAGAAAATAATGCGTCTCGACGACTTTCTGGATGTATACTTATGTACAGATTTCACTGTTTTACTTTCACTGCTGTCGCAAACTCTTCTACAGCAGGATGAAAGAAGTATGAGCGAGGGCAATGAGTTACACCGATATTATTTTCTGAATTTCCCAAGGGAAGAAACACATTTCGAACAGGATGTCTGCATGTTTGCTGGATAATTGGATTGAAAGTTGGATAATTCGTATTTTAGAGAAGTTTAAGAGCGCGTTAAGCCACAGGCTGTAGAATTTTTTTCAAAATAGAGTTAAACGGCTCTCCAATATTTTTATTGTTTGGAACATTAAATTGTTGGAATTGAAAACAGTACTCTTTGCATATTCCTATATGTATGTATTTTGAAATAAGACAAGTTTCAGATGTCGAATTTATGTATTATTTGACGTATGGTATTTTGTTCCTGAACAATCTATTTTCTTTACGTGTTTTTCATTTGTGAAGGACGTTGCATCATTATTAAAAAAATTGTGTTTGATTGAATATGGTGTTGAATGCTTACTTGGATTCCCCAGTTTGTCATTTCCAACTTAACATGCTGAATTTTACTAGAACCACGAAGCCAAGATAATTTTTGTTGACACAGACGTCAGTTGGTAAAGGTTCCTATAAAAATGTCATGGTTGGCCCTATCGCATCGGCTACTAATGTGTGTGGTCCCTGGTTCGAATCTAGCTTTGATTACAAACCGACCTTGAGCGAATATAGCTTTGAGTAGGCCACTGAGTCAAATCCGGAGTAAAAAGAGGCGTGAAACTTATCAACCCACAGAGCCTACTACTTTCCGTTTATTCGTGTATAAATACGAATTTGTCGTCGCGGCTCCGTATAGGTTTCTTATTATTCATGCGATTTTGATGAAAATTTTTGAAAGTTTCGAGATAGATTTAGCTGTTGAACATAAGTGGTCAGAAAAGGGTCTAAAAGGAGCAGAAAAAAGGTCGGAAAGGGGATAAAAAGGTTTCAAACAGGGCCAAAAAATAGAATATCTCAAAAATAGGTTCGGTTAGAAGCTAATATGGCGGGTTGCCTCAAACAATAAGGAAACATTTGGGTTGGCTTTTTTGCAAGTTAGAACTCAAATGGATGGAATAGACTCGTGATGGGTTTTTCCTGATTTATCATATCTTCATGGCTGATGCAGCTTGAGACTAAACATATAAGGAGACACTTGTTACAGCAACATATAACAGGAAATAGATGGGAGCCACAGGGAGAAATATATGGACTAAAATATGGAAAGTGGCCAACTGAAACCCGGTAAGTTTATTATGTGTTATAGCTACTGCATCCGATTCTTTCTTTCAGCACATTCATTTGCGTTTTAATAAGAGCACGTGGAACGCATCCTGCCGATATTTTTCTGTTACTAAGTGCATCCGATATATCAGTTTGAACACTCGCGTTATTTCTTTCCAACTGACCAACTGCTGAAGTTTCCTATCGTCTCCTACAAGCTCACGCTAGCCATGAATATTGTTTTACGACTATGATTGCCGGACTATAATGGTTATAGCCTTGGTTTGCCATTTTATCACAACAATTTGAAGCTTTTGGTTCCAATTGAACGGTTGGGCTTTATTTCAGAATAGCATGATTAATTTGACATCTGAAATTTCAATCGAATTGACACCTATGATGGTGAGAAAACGTTGTTTATCAGACGTTCATATTCCAACGGAAGTCAAACGAATAAGACTTCAGCTTGCACTTGAAGAATTATCGCATTTTACTTAAGAATGAATGAAAAGACTCAGAGAGGAGGTAATCATTAATATATCGAATGCTTCTATATGTACCAGTTTCTTTCTTCGGGGTTAGTTAGATCGTGTCTACGTAGTACATCCTAGGTAATACCAAATGATCTAATTTGTACACGATCTAGTTTATGTTTTTGGCTACATAGTTTCTGACCAAGCCTATGATCTTCGCTCTGGGCTGGTGGTTTTGGCATTCTTTACCGAGTCGTCTTCTGGTTTGGTGACGACATAGTGAAATCTGTTCGCTAATGGCTTTGGATCAAAATTATCATTTCCATCATAATGAAACCGTCTTGGATTTTAGAAAATGCTTTTAGTTTCGTATCCATTAAGTTGGCTGTGTAGACTCAGTTGATGTGTGTTCCTGTTTAGCCCCGATCCGGCTCTAAGCACGTGTCCACATAAAGGATTTTACCAATCCTCACATGGGCTTCCTGCTTTGCTTAGATATCAATGGGATCACTTTGGTAACTATACATTCGGGTTTAGATAACGGATCTGAATTTAAATCCAACAGTATAATGTTCTCCAAACATAAAAAATCGAAACGTGTCGAACAGAATACTGACTCCCCCAATTTAACCCACGTTCCTACAGAGGATGGACTGCTTCTACGGCGAATTGCCCTAATGATGAGGGAAAATGGCTGGAAGGATTGTTCAATCATTATCCGGAGCAGAAGAAGCAAGAAAACGTGCGTAACCGTCCACGGGCATGGCCACTTTCCTCGGACTTTGGACAAGTGGCTTCCGCGCCTGCTCCTGAGACCTCCGGCAACAACACCTCTATCCCTGGTTCAGTTCCTTGCAGTTCCAAGTCAAAAAAGGTGAGAACTGATGAGAGGAGAAGCCCGATTACACCGAACTGAGTTCACGTGGAACGGCAACTGAGCCGCGGCAACAGAGACATGCGAAAGAGATAGCTTTAACTCAAGAGCCGTGGGTTGTTAGAGACCGCGTATGTGGCTTACACATTGACGGACACAGATTTGTATCACCCTAATATTTGGGTACGTGGAGTGCTTACATTCTCATTAGAAAGTCTACAAATGTCCTTGCCCTTCCAAACTTCAATGACAAGGGCCATGTTGTTATTGTGGTCGACGCAAAGATGAAGTCATTTTGGGTTAATTCATGCGACATGACACTCGATAATTGCACTATTCGAGAGTTAACAGAAGCTGCAAATAGTTAGCAGATTCCACTTATTATAGGTGCAGACGCGAATGCACAGAACAAGTTATGGGCCATTTCAGACACCGCCAAAAGAGCTGAGTCATCAGGACTCATCCTGTTTATTAATCTTGCCATAGCAAATACTGGCAATGAATCTACATATAGGACCTCTAACAGAAGTGAGGTTATACATATATCTGATAAGCAAGTACTCTGCACACCATTTCACAGAATTGAGAGTTTTACGAGAATGTTCACTCTCCAAACACATGCACGTGACATTCACTTCAGGAGGATTGCAATATTCGGAGGCATCCCCTTACTTAAATTTCTACACTGAGCTGAACCATGTTCCAGTTGTAAAATATCGGGAATATCTAAGTAAGACAGTGAAATATCTTGCTGTTGCACTCGTAAATGTTACTGCGGATTCTTCAACTCAACTAGATCTATGGGAAATTTCAAACCACAGCGCTGGAATAGTGAGGTTACTTCCCTTGGAAATTAATGCAGGACATATTCTCGCCAAAAGGGTGAACTATTGGTTGAAATACAAGGTTAAATTAAAACTATTCGAAAATGCCGTGCTTAAGGCGAAAAGATCATCATGATCTATGTGTGAAAATATCGAAGGCACGAATGAAACCAATCGTCTGGAAAAAAATTGATTGTTGAGGTCACTATTCCGGGCTTTTTACATAGCTGTGGAAACACAATGACACTGGTGTACCTATGTGTGACTTTTCCGGAGTCTGCCTGAAGGAGGCAGTTGCTTAGCCTAACCTAATCATCTTGCGAATAACTTTGAGAGCATTCAAACTTTCCAGGAACCACTCGTTTGACGGATTGATCATTTTAAATCCTTAAGTTTTTTACGCATATCAACAGCAGAGGAAGGCAAATGCACCGAAATCTGAAGCCAGACTATTTTGCGTAAATACAAAATTATTAATGTTTAAAAATTTTTTCATTTCTATCGAGCACCTATGGTGCGATGGTTTTCAGCGTTATCTCACTTTTTTGTCAAATATGTCCACTGACAAATATCTACAGAGTGCGTTGTCCAATGTAACATATCATATATGGTCGCATATGCTCTATGTATAATACACTGAGCTATAAAATATAGCCAAAAGGTCAAATTCTCATGCATTATGGGCTTTTATGCTATAAGCATAGTTTTTACAGTCATGTAACATGACCGTAACTACTATGCACATAATCACAGCACATATCATTAAAGTAGGTTAAATAGCATTAGCTTTCCGATAAACTCGTTTACCTCTTGGAGTGTAGGGTCACAGGATCGAACTCTGATTTGAAGAAGATCTATTCATTTTTGTAGCCTTCTCTTTTCCACTCTCACCATCATTCTATCAAAATGCACGGTCCGTGTGTATCAGAATTCCTCAACATATATTACTTTCGTACTTCCCAGACAATTATATGTTGGTATGAGGGAAAGCACTTCAGTATACACTACTGTGTTCAGATAATATTGCCTATATCTTGTCGTCAAGACTTTTGTCTAGAGAAAAGTTTAGAAAAAACTCTGCCTGGCGCCATTATCTGTTTGTAAGGAATGATCGTAGATTTTCCTTAAGGAGGAAATACATGTAAATGTTTCAAATGCTCTATTCGTATTAGTTCTCGAGTTATAGTCAGTTATGAGGGCCCGGTAGCTCTGCTCGCTAAGGCGTCAGGCCAAAAACCGGCGTGCTACGGGGCCTGCGAGTTCGAATCCCGCCAGTGCCATGGCTGTAAGTGTGAATGCGTGTGATTGTCTATGAGGGTGGCGAATGGGCCCAAACTGGTGGCCTAATGTTGGCCGCATTCCCGGCAGGTCTCTTCACTAACCTAACCTAATGCTGCCATCCGAAAAAATTTCAAAACTCGGAAAATTTAAGGAATTGATTCCTTATTTTATTGCAAATGCTTTACATTTGAGTATGTAATTTGAAGCATCTATTGGTGCAATATTTATGAAAATGTCCGATGCTGGTTACCCTGTATTAGCAGTAAAGCAAACTACTCGTCTATACCAAATCTGCGTCACGTTAAGTTAAACCCACCCTGTGAATTTCGTTTCGATTGAATCATTGCGCTGGAAGTTATGCGGGTGAAAAGAATTTAATGGTTACCACCCTCAACACTTTTCAAATTTTCAAGACGTTAATATTTGTTGTTAATTTTCATTGCAGGATCATTCCCATTTGCAAATCTAATGGCATAATCACTTGGTAAAGAGATTCCAAAAAATTACAAAAATGTTCATAGCTAGCAGCCCTTTCATGATTGTTTTACGAAATTCCTACAACGTTTTGTTTACATTAAGGTCCATTTACTGCATGAACTTCGTTTTGATTTCATGACTAGACCAGAAGTTATGGGGAAAAAAGCTTTATTTTGCTGAGCAAATTAGCCAGATTTAGGAGACAAAAATCACCATAGCTGGCAACTCTCATCTAACTTTTTTACCAAATGTTTACCAAATTTTTACCATATGTTGTCTAAAGTAAGGTCCAAATATTGTGTGAATTTTAATGAAATTTGTTTGCTGAATCAGAAGTTATAGGCCAAAAAGCAGCTTTTTTTCTCATTGATTTTTTAAGATGGTACCACTGCCACAGTGTTGCTTGCATTTCAAAATCACTGCTGTCAGACCAAAATGTCCTGTGAATTTAATTATGATCGGATAAGCCAGTCATCAGTTCTCGTGAACAGAAATTTCGAGTGCTGAAAATAGAGGTAATTTGGTTGCCGTTCTTGTGCAAACCGGAATTTTGAAAATTTTAGTTTGATATGATGGATAACGGTTAGAATTTATTAATTATCATGAGGGTGGCGAATGGTCCCAAACTGGTGGCCTAATGTTGGCCGCATTCTCGGCAGGCCTCTTCACTAACCTAACCTATAGTCAGTCATAGGCAGCGCGGCATTCCCCAGCCGGTCGAGCATACCTGCCGCGCGTCCTTGCCTACTTTCTCTTCGGCGCTATGGGCGGTTCTCTAATTGTGTATTCCTACTATATTCTTATAAATCTGAAATTCTAAGGAAATTTTGATACAGATGTATGTACATTTACACTTGTATATTTTTATAATATACAAAGGGACCTGTATTTATAAACCTTGTAGTAAAAGCCGTTAGATTACCGGCTTGAAAATAGTCGAAATATCAGCTTACATAGCCGCTGGGATGTTCAACAAAGGCCATACATTCCTCTTGCACCTAATGACTGATTTAGATATCGAAATAAGTCCTAGCTTATTTAGTTATGCCAAGAGAGCCGACAACCACAGAATAGAACGATAGAACCGTCAAAGTCTTTTCAGCTCAAAAGAAGCCCAAAATGCTCGCCGTGACCTTCTAATGTACCAAAATGATATAAAATGCTGCTGTATGGACCCGAAATCGCTGACTTACGAATAAGTTATAATAAAAACTAATAATCAATTATTTTTATTTATCGCAAACTTTAAACGCGATTTTCTCAAAGTAGCACTTTTTCAACTAAGATAAGGTATAGTACAACAACTAAGATAAGGTATAGTAATAAGCCAAATACTGTTGCACTGGCTCCATTTTCAAGCGATCTGTCCTAGCTTTTTTAATTGCAAGGTTATTCGCCGATCTTGTGGCTGCCTGAGTTATTTCTCCAACATTTCTTACAACATGTGGCCATTTGAGATTTTTGTTAAGGATCTTAAATATTAGTTTTCCTTGTTCAAGACACATTATTTGTTGTATGCTTAGTAGTCCTGTTTCACGATACACATGTGAACTAATCTTAACTAAAACTCATAGCTAAAACTTAAGAAATAAAATTTCAGTGCAGCAAATATAAATTTCCAAAACTTACTATCGTAAAAATACCAAATCATCGAAAAGGGAGGACAATTTCGCTCTTACACCGCTATTTATTAGGGCTTTAATTCATTGCGTTGGGGGCTATAATGCATGAGATTGAGGTCTACAATGCATGGCGTTCGGACGCACAATACATGCGCCTTATAAATTTTTCACCATGCATTACCGTATCAGGCGTCCTATTTAAACAAAGTCCCGAAATTAAGTATATGTATAGGACCAGAAGTATGTATAAAAATTATGTTATTCGGTGCCATATTTTTCTCAGTGTACAGCTTCAATCCTTAGACTTGACAAGGTTTGCACTTTTCACAAGATTTGCATTACGTTTAGTACCTGATCACGATTACGCATCGTGGCGGTAAGTACCATTTCGACAAACATTTTTGTAAATCAGCATTACGTGCTTGCTTAAACGTTTCTATTATTGTGCTTATTTCTGCGACAAGTCAAAGAACTTTGAAATACTTTACCATTGAACTTCAAAGTTCGGAATTGCAGCAAAATGCAAAATACTTTTCGGTAGCTATTCTTATTTTCAGAATTTCTCAGCGGGAGTATAACAAACATGTTTCAGTCTCTTTTCTATTTTTAATCGTCGCTTCATAAAATCGTCAATACGAAATGACACTTTAATTTTTCGCACTTCCTTTTCAATCACTTTTCGAAAGTAACTGGTTGGTCTACAAATTTCATTTTGTTTAAGTGGACCAAGAAACTTTTACCGCAAGCACGTGCCCAGTCAATATTTTTTTTCGGAACTTTAAGTGACTATTTCAATTTAGTAGAACGAGACGCTTAAAAAACCGATAATTTCTGGCAAGAAATTGCTGGGCCCGTGGTGAATTGGAAATTTTCCCATTGTAAATGAAAACTGGATGGCAGTACATTTTTATGTTCAAATTAAAAAAAGCAATAGCCATAGTTACTCATGCTGGCGGCAATTTGTCGATATTTCGACACATGATTTCCTTCCGTCAATCAAAAATAGCATTTATGACAATATATTGGCACGAAATGACAAAAACTTGATCACACGCACATGTGCGTATAGTGATCAAAATAATAAAACATAATCAATACGATGAAAATTTTTTTACAGTGAATATCGAAAACCACTGATATATCAAAACCAGACTCAAAATACCACTTAATATTTTGCTTGCTCTTAAGATAATTGGGACTCAAAGCTCACCGTGCTCCTCAGACTTCGACCAAGAACAATAAATCTTTATGATACCCGATCTTCCACAAGTTAATCAGACAATTTCATTTAAACTTTTCGCCCGAATGCACGATTTTGAAAATACAGTTTGCGGTAAGTATTCTTTTCATATGCCTGCAGCCTGTCATTTACAGCAATGAAAATTCTTCGTAGCTGAATTATTTATCCTGAGCGATGAAAGACTTCGTGGGGAATAAACTTTTACTCGATAGCACTTACCATTGTTCTCAACCATACCAATCGAGATAAACTTTTTCTGATAATTTATATGAAAAGGACGAGGCAAATGAAGATTTTAATCCTGAAAATAAATTCAATCCTGTCAACGTTCCAAGCTCCGACAATACCCGTAAATTTTATTATTCACCTCGAAAACGAAAATAAAATAAATAAACTGCATATTACAGCCCAACCAATTCAATGAATGCCCAACCAATGCACCACAATCAATGCATCATTATGCATTATTCGTCACCAGCAGTGTGGCCAGATATTTGGGAGAAAATATAGCCCAATTTCAAATTTTCATAGCCCAAAATAGCGAAGATTTTTTATTTGTAGCCCAAAAACCGCCACACTAAATAAATGTTTTTATAACTAAATCAATTCATTTAAGCTGATTAAATTATAATATTTATATCCGTAAAATTCAAACCAAGTAACATAAATGCTCGAATTGTAGCACAGAAGTCGTTTGAAACAGTTAAAATTTCCGATACTTTATACAGATAACATTTTATTCAACGTATTTGAAAAGGGAAAGCAAGAAAAATGTGAATAAATTACAGGAACTGTGTGAACATTTTAGAAAAGTCCGTGAAAAAATAAGTGTAGAGGTCCACTTATTTTCCAAGGATTTTTTAAAAATTTCCACACAAAAAATAAAAGTCTGCAGAAATGACATGCACATTTGGGTGGTACAAAAATTCAATTAGTATAAGAAACAGTCTTAGTGGCTAGAATGGCTGAATGTTTTATTTAAAATGAGTCAAATATTAATATTTTATCCGATTTCATACATTCAAACCTATGAACGCAAGTTTTGAGATAAATTGTTTTTCCGGTTAGACAATCAGCTGTTAAAATTGTGTTTAGACATAAAGGTTATTGATTTGTGATCATGGTTCCCTTCTTGTCTATAAATCAGCATAGACAACGTATATCGTCTCTAAAGCTTATCAAAGCAGAGAATAATTGATACGGGAAACTCGATCGTTTTGCAGAATAAGCCTCCGAAGCCGAATCAAATTGGAATTGTTTTTGCGGGATGATTAAAATTGAAAAATTTGATTGAAATCTTTTTTTGACAAAGTGGTTTCAAAAGTATGCACTGATTCTCATTAGACACCAGCTCACAGTGCAGACTATTTATTACAAGAACATAAAATACAAAATATAGGCTTTTCACGTGAATGTTTTACAAATGTTTTATTTTTCACAGAAACGTATGTTCAGTTTAAAGATTGTTCAGTTTAAAGATATAGAAATCTGCCTATTTGCGCTCGTAAGACATACCTGCTCCATTAGAACTTCGCAATCATTTAATGTTCGCAAAACTTTAGATATGTTCCTTTAAAGGTCCTAAGCTTTGATGTTCAGTATTTGCTTGATTATGGTAATTATGGAATTAGTATTCTGCTGACGAACTTCATTTTCTGTTTCAGAATACTACGAATTGAATTCACTATCAGAATTAATAAAAGCTGATATGGCTTCTTCAGTTGAAACCCCTTCAAAAAAGACATCTTCCCAACTTTTCGGGGGATACTCTTTTGTGGTCGTTAATTGATCGACTCCTGCCAAATTTTGAATGTCTGCTAGAGTATTTGAGTTTTAATTACTTTGAATTTGAATTCTCACCACTTTGAATTTGAACTCTCATCACGATTCCGCTTTTGACCCTCAGATTTCAAGGCAACCCACATTTCCAAAAACACTTTTGTAATTGTAAGTGGAGACACTTTATTTGAAGCAGATCGTAATTACCAGAGAGCCTCAAATATAGAAACTAATTTTATTGGGTCTGAAGGACGCTCAGTATTTTCCTTTTGGCTTTTCTTATGACCACCAAATCTCTCTTTTCGCCACTTACACAGCACTGCGATTGTCGCACGTTGCTTTGAAGGTTTTCTATCTGTACATTTAAAGCATAGTGATTTTTGTGGTGTTGCTCTAAAAAAACAATTCTGTCTGATCAAGATTATAGATATTTGAAACCTCACAGCCATCACATAGTATTCTTAGCTGTAACTGAAATTCCTGAACTGAATCGAAATAAAAATTAGCTCCTTCGCTACAAAGTGTACCGAGTGAATATTGTTACCCTTTTTAAATCACAAAGCTCTAATTTTGTAGCGATTTGACGGGCTTTACTGGAAAGTAGCTGGCCGGATATTGACAAATTTTTGGAACGTGCCTTACAAAAATTTATCTATCTGGCAGTATGGTTAATTTATTTTCAACCGTTTTCTGCTAGTGTCTTCAAAATTTTACAATGTCCGTTTTAGTTGGCTTTTATTTTTTTTATTTGCACCTGACTTTTGATAATTTTAAAGCTATCCGGATTTTTTTTTTGGCTGAGCAATTGTTTTTCGGATGCTTGTATTACTTCTAACTTTTTGCGAACATTATGTTCGTTGTATTTTGCGTATTAGATTTTTTCAGTTTTTTTTTTACGTAGCCTGAACAAACATTGATTTATTTACATCAAAATTATCAAATAAATTGCATTCATAGCTGTTAACAATGGTCAAATATACAATAATGCTATAAATCAATATTTTATTGTCAGAATACCAATGAAATTGAAGCCATCTGTAATGTACCAAATTCTGGAATTATACGAAAAAGTTTCCTTGATCTGGAACAGTTGAAAAATTCTGGAAAATTGAGTCTTGTACACTTTTTCATGCTCAGTCTTGTACACTTTTTCATGCTCAGTCTTGTACACTTTTTCATGGTCGGATTAGCAAGTACTCCTGAACAAATTTTTGTCCAGCTAATCTGGCTCACGGTCCAATTCTAGAGATTGGCCGATTACAGAGCGAATGTTCTTCAAGAAATTGTATGTGCTGTGATGTTATAGTTCAATAGATCAGGTGGTTCGATCATACAGTGTCCCGATTAGTAGGTTTTACTGTATAGCCCAAATATAATTTTTCATAAAACTATATAGCCCAAAACCCGCCAACCCGCGAAATGAAAAAACGTCCCGCGAATTCAAATTTTAGATAGCCCAATTGGCGGGAAATAGCCCAATCTGGCCACAGTGGTCACCAGTGCAATTAGTTCGACTAATTGAGATATCGATTGTTCCGAAAATGCTCATACAGCCCGAGCAGTAATTATCGACCGAAACAGCGTAAACTTGTCGAGATTGTAATTATCGTTCAATTAGTTTGCGGAGATGCTACTGAATCCGAATTGCAATTATTCAAATGAATATTCTGTATGCATTCAACGAAATGCAAGTTTTTGTTGTTGGGGTTGTTTTGTGTTGTTCAAACTGTAAATTGCAGCGGAAAGCACTCTCGGGCGCAAGAGCTCTCTCCACTCGAACAACAAAAGTCACAATTACATGGAAATTTTTCGGTACTTATTAATGAAAGTGGTGATATTGTCTGTTGGATGGAACTGATGAGCAATTTAATATCAAATTTGAGGAACAGCATCGATGAAACTGTTTTGGAAATAATGGGCTTTTTGGGATGCTGGCAAATGTAATGGAACGTTGCGATTGAAATAAAGAGGCTTAATGGATTTTCTGAGTATAGCTGCTAATATCTATTTACCAATTGAACAGAAATTCATTATTAAGGTAGGTATCCATATGTTGCATTTCTTCCGTATCGTATCCCTGTTGCGTATCATTCACTAAACGGATACGGTGTCCACACTACTCAATATTCCATGTATCATCAACACGATCCGTTGCAAAAAAACTCGACACGCAGCGGCAACGCTTTTACTCACTAATCTATAGTGTACAACGCAACGTGTCCACACATGACTCCACTTCGTATCGTACCATTCCTTTGATGCGACGGCAAGAAACCGCCAAGTGACCGATCGAGTTCGTTGCGTTTCTTTGTATCAAATTTTGATACGCAACGAAGATACGTTTGTCGTATCCACTGATACGCAACGGTGATACGATATGCGAAAATGATACATATGGATACATACCTTTAGAGTCACCGAAATGAAAATATTGTGCAACTGACATAGTTCTTGATAAAACTAATTCACATGCAAACTTTGAATTGAAAACTGCTGTCAGACTGTTTATAATTTATTTCAATTAAAAATTTTTGCTTAGAAATATATAATGAATTCATTAGAATCGAACAAAAGAATCTATTAATAAATCAGATTTAACAAGTCACGATGACGAAGAAACACGCTTCTTGAACACACGTCACTATGCCAAGCAAGTTGAGTAACAATTAGCAAAATAAATGCAAGTGTGAATTTAAATGTTCATAAGCATTGGCGGTATTTTTAATAAAAGAATAAACGTAAAGGCAGAAGTCAGGATTCCGTGATGCATAAAGTCATTAATCTTTATAGGACTAACGATAATTGATTCAATTGTCACGATGCCGACTTACAGGTTCTGAGCTGAAATTATAATGCGGAACTTAATTATAATCATTATAATTTGATCTGAAGTGTCTAAACAATACCGTTCGAGACCAATGACCATTGCAAAGAACTTCTACGCTCACATTTTGAAATATTCAATTATTGCGGCGGCGGTGTAATGGTATGAGGCTGTATGGCAAATTGTCGACTTTCTTTTATTTTTAGTTAGTAACTTTGTAATGAATAATTTGAATGGATTAGTTTTGTTCCTAAATTAAATATAAATGTTTAATGAATAAATCTCCATCAAAACTTTTTCAAATTTCGTGCAGCAATTTATTGTATTTTATCACTTGCGTTTTCAATTGCTGCTGTACGAGAACATTATTGGTACACTATATATATATATATATATATATATATATATATATATATATATATATATATATATATATATATATATATATATATAGATAAATATCAGGGGCGGCTCGTCGTTGTACGCAAAGGAAGCAGTGCTTCCCTTTCTAAATATTCCCTATACAAGAAGAATAGCTTAACAATACATATTGAAATTCAAAGCAAATCAATTGATTTTATATGAATTAGCATCCAACATCAATAAAAAAATTTACGAAACTCAAAACACTATTCATCCCACACACGAGATAGTTCGCACAGCCAAAGTGCCTTACAAGTAGTTTTACAGCAACGCGATCGGATATCTTGCGTTTGAGTGAAAACCTCAAGCATCTCGTACCATTGTAAGCCAGAACGCTCAGTTCATTGCAGCGTATTGAAATATGCTACACAGAACACTAAAGTGATCTTGCCTCAATGCGCGTACCATGATGTATGCATACACCCCACTGCAAGCATCACGCAATCGATGGTCGTAAACACTTAGCGATGAATGTTCCCGAATAGCAGCGCGGACGCTGCTCAGCTCACCGCGTCTTCCTGAGTAGAGAAAATCAAAAACCCCTCGCTTATTCAGCCGATAAATGGCCCAGAAATATTTGTGAATGGACGCAGCACGATTTGTAGCGTACTCTGTTTGGTTTCTATTTCGGTATGGTTGGTTTCTATTCTGGTATGCTCTGGGTGACTGAGTTTAGGATGTTATTTGTATGTATGAATACTGTAATGAATTCGTTGTTTAACATAAGATGTTATTTGTATGTTTCGTTTCTGTAATGGATTTATTACTGAGTTCAAGAGTTTAATGTTTGCTGTAGATTCAAATTCTTCTGATTTGTCTGTTTAGTATTGGAATGATTAAAGAAAGATAGTGACTTTACACTTAAATAGTACAAGAGTATTAACGTTCGGCATACAACGTGAGGTTATTTCAACCCCAAATCTTAAAGACATGAAGGTGATTTTATGGAAGAGGTATGAAAGTATTTTTTTTAAATAAATGCTTTGTGTTTTATTATTGCTTGTTGATACAAAGAATAAAAGAAATATTTGAGCACGTTCTGTTTAATATATGTATACACAGAATAGATAAAATGCTTTATGAGGTAAATGTAACCCCACCTTGTATGGGTGAGGAATTATTTTCACGTTGTTTGCCGAAGGTTTAATTCATTTTGCCTTGAAAATTGAATTTCATCATAGAACATCTACTGCGGTATATTTTTCTCTTAGACTATTTGAATAGATAAAAGTACTTCATAGATTCGTGGTGACCAGGACCACCAATTTTCACTTTTTATTTAAAAAAAAATAGTTCTTATTTGCAATATCTTGCATTGTAATTTGTAATCTTGCATCATTTAAATATTACTGAGATTGATGGTGATAATAATGAGTAGAAAAGTCACTGAGTCAAACAATTGGAAATTGAATGCAACTTTTGATGTAGTTGCTGCGCTGAAATTCCTATTTGTTTATTCTGGAAAACTATGCAAAAATATATCTGCTTCCCCGAGTCTTAAAGACACGAGCCGCCACTGAGAAATATATATATAATCAAAAGATTTCTGTGAAAAAATCTCAGGAACTCGCCTTCCGATTGAACTGAAATTTTCTGGACACATTGGTGTGTATGCAGGATAGTGCCAAATCTCACAATAAGTAAATAATCTTTAACCCTTTGGCGCCGGTGGCTATTTTAGTGGTATTTTAAATATACCTATTTGTCTGTCAACAAATAACTTTCGCAAAAATTAAGTTTACGAAATGAATTTCTCACGTGTTCCAAATGTGAAAATGACAATTTTTTTGGAAATTTTTGACCCTATGTGTGCGCTAGGCGCCTAAAATTAGATTGGGAAAATTTGAAAATTTTTGATATACGATAGGTTTTGACCAGATTACCAATCATTGTGAAACTTACAGGACATATTGTTGTTACCAAGTTGTAGACTCGTGTAGTTTTTTTTATGAACGTGCTGGCAACTTTGCAGCTGCGGCAGGCATTGAAAGTGAAAACCTTCAAACCATCGACTCTAAAGGAATTTTTTCGTCTTATACAGTGAAAACCAACTCATATAGAAATCTTATGCTTTGTCTTTATAATCAAAGCAAAACTTTTGAGATTTCGCATCGGAAATCTTATGCTTTGTCTTTAAAATCAAAGCAAAACTTTTGAGATTTCGCATCGGACAAGAACTGTAACCCTCCTCCAATTTACCTATATTTTAAGCGTCAAAAACTTCTGTTCACGAGAACTCACGACCCAATTATCAGATACAAATGAAATTTACAGAATGTATTCGTATTGAATAGGACCAGATCTGATAGAAGCGATTTGGAATTGCGGGCAACTCTGTGCCAGGGGTGCCATCTTGAAAAATAATAGAGAAAAAAAAAACTTCTTTTTGCCCTATGAATTCTGATTCAGTTATCAGATTTTCATGAAATTGACACCGTAGATGAATCTTATTCTAAGCCGTGTTATGGTAGATATGTGATTGAAAAATTCGGTTGGTGGTGCCAGCTGTGGTAATTCATATGATATATGGAACTTATTATAGGCATTATTCAGAAGGTATCTGGTGCAAAAAACCATTTTAGCGTCGCCAGCTATTCCTGGTTTTGTATTTATGTTAAGCGATTTTATCGGAAAATTTCCAAGTGGTTATAATTTTGTAGTGGCAATAAACAACAAATATAAGGTTTTCGAAAGTTTGAAAACTTTTGCGACTGGTAGCCCTAAATTTCTTTGTACCCCTATAACTTGCAATGCAGTCATCGGATCAAAACGAAATTCGCAGAGTAGGTTTATTTCAATGTGAGACAGGTGTGACATATTTTTGGCTTTGATGCTAGCAAAGGGTTGCCAGCGCGAGGCTTTTTTTTGCTATTTTCGTATCAATAAATACTTACACTTAGTATTAATATCGGGGGCCCGGTAGCTGTGCTCGCTAAGGCGTCAGGCCAGAAAGTGGCGTGCTACAGGGCCTGCGGGCTCGAATCCCGTCAGTGCCATGTAAGTGTGAATGCGTGTGATTGTCTATGATGGTGGCAAATGGGCCCGAATTGGTGGCCTAATGCTGGCCGCGTTCCCGGCAGCGCTCTGACTAACCTAACTTATTAATATCGCGAACATTTACAATGAAAATAAGTTACCAGTAACTAAATTTTCTAAGTTCTAGAATTTTTTTCGTTCCAAACCTGTTTCCTTTTTTGACCCTAAACATCTATCTACCCCTGTAACTTTCGACGAAATCATCGGATAAAATCGAAATCGAAAGAGTTATTTGATTTTGACGTGAGGCAATTATGGGAGTTTTTTAGTTGCTTTTAGCTGGTAAAGAGTTGCAGACACTAAGCATTTTCTTTGTTTACGTGGTGTTATGCTGCTCTCAAAGTTTTGTAGTGTTTGGCTTTCCCAAATCTTCAAATTTCTGTAATCCTTTCCACCCTATGAATTTAAATGCATTGTTGAGATCAAAGTGATTTCGCACTCGAAACAGGTTGGAGCACATCTGGTAGAATATGCACTCAAAATCTGCACGATTCTTCTACTGTTCATCGAATATTAGTATTTCTAGTGGCTCAGGTGTGCTAGAGTTTTTTTTGCAGTTAAATTTATTCGAAAGCAAGGTTGAAGCGGAATCTATGGAATATTTAGCTGATACATATCAGTATTCAATGCAAACATTTTGAACCTGAGACAAAATTCAGCCCAAGAGAGCGTTTTTTTCGAAAAACCGAATTTATAATTTGAGGCTCTAATATCTGTGAAAATGTAAGTCAACTTCAATTTCACACGTGTGCACTTAAGCTTTTTTTAAACATTAATGGAATTGAGAAAAGTTGTATATCCAAACATACGTTGGATCAAAACTTTAACCAACTTTCAATACTATTGATGACCGAATAATATAATATAGTCAGCACAAATTAAGCCAATAAAGATTGTAAGTAGATAGTAAATAAATTGTTAGTAAAAAGATTAGCTAGTAAAAAATCATTGATAAATTTTAGTGATAATTTGATGATATTTTTGGTCTCAATATAACTCTACAGATAAATGAAACTCGAAAACTCCAATTCTACGAAGAAAAATTGTGGACTGTAAAAATAGGCAATGAAAATTTGTACAATTTCCAATTACGATAACTTCGGACAAAGACATCAAATCACCCCGAAATTTGACGACCATATTGAGGTTAACAAAGAATAGATCTATCTTTTTGACCAATATGCGCGCAACACTAAAACGACGGCGGATGCCTAAACAGAATTCTTTCAAAATATCGTTTCCTGCAATTTTTTCGCAGTTTGGCGACGAGGAACTGGGTTCGTTTGGAGCTGGTGAAGTGATTCACCCTTACTCCACTTTTCTCGGTGAGCGGTCTTGCGCTCAGCTATGAATTTTGGCTATATCGGGTACTTAGATTTAGTTAGTGTGCAGATGGTTTGCACTAGCTAGTGATTTTTCTGAGGTGAGGGTATATTTCGTGTGCCCTGGTCGGGAATCTAAGAATGTCCATGGTGCTATTAGTATGTCGGTCTATCTTGTCGAAGAGCTTTAAAGCTTTGTCGCGTATGTATTTTTCTACTGTTTCGATTCTAAAGTCCTTATGTATGTCCACGTTTCTAATATACCATGGAATTCGGAAAATTCTCCGCAGTGCAAGATTTTGGCAGGCTTGTAGGTTTTGTTTGTTTGTCTTTGAGGTTTGTCCGAATGCAAGACTTCCGTCTAATAATGCCGGTCTTAGTATTTGTTTGTATATAAGTAATCTGTTGGTTTTGTTCAGTCTTTGAGATTTAATGAGGGGAAAGAAGGCATGGAGGAGTCTGTTGCAAGCGCTTCGTTTGTTTTGTATGTGTATCGTCCAAGTTAGTCGGTGGTCGAACGTGAGTCCTAAGTACTTGGCTGTCCGTTGCCATTCAATCTGTTGTTCGTTCACAGCCAGTTTTTGTGGTGTCTGTCTCCTCTTTCGCGTAATGAAAATTGCCTGAGTTTTGTCCGAGTTGATCTTAATCTTCCATTTGTGGAAGTACCCTAGAAGCGTATTTATGGAGAATTGCAGTTGTGAAACCACGGCTTCTGCTTGCCGGGACGAGTGGAAGATGCACGTGTCATCGGCGAATAATGATAGTTTAGCTACGGGCAGTTTAGGGATGTCTGCAGTATATATATTATACAATAGGGGAGATAAAGGAGATCCTTGGGGAACTCCAGCTGCAATTTGCCTTTCGGATGATAAGTGTTTGTCAATTCTGACACAGAATTTTCTGCCCTTGAGAAAAGATCCAATGATCTGGATAAGAGGAAGGGGTATTAGGAACTCATGCATTTTGAAAATCAGTCCTGCATGCCAGACTTTGTCAAAGGCCTTTTCTATGTCGAACATAACTAGCCCGGTCGATTCTCTATGGTTAAGCCCTGTTCGGATGTGTTGGACCACCCTTGCTAGCTGGAGTTCTGTGGAGTGAAGTGGCTTAAAGCCAAACTGTTCTTCCGGAAGAATGTGGTTCTCGGAGACTTTTTCGCTTAAGCGAGAAAGGAGAACGCGTTCGGCCAATTTTGCTATTGATGGCAGGAGGCTGATTGGTCTCCAGTTCTGGGGAAATTTTAAGTCTTTACCAGGTTTCGGTATAACGATAATGATGGCTGCTTTCCACGCATCTAGATACCTCCTCAAACGAAAGATGGCGTTGATTATGTCTGTTATGTTTTGTAGTATATTGTCTGGTAGGTGAGTCAAGCACATGTTGGTAACGCTGTCTATCCCAGGTGATTTTCGTCGTTTCAGTCCGTTCACCAATATCTTCACTTCCCCAAGGTCAGCACATCTTAACGATTCTACCTCCCGAGGTTCACGGCTGAGAAGATTTGCGGCCGCTCGTTCAATGCATTCTTCATACTCTAGGTCGTCCTCGGATGAGATATTCTCCTTGAATTGTGTTTCCAAGGATTCTGCAAAAACATTAGCTTTATCTGCACTGGTGTATTTTAGGCCTTGAGTGCCGCAGATTGGTGGCATTAGAAGTTTGCTTTTGGTCTTGAAGTATCGAGACATCCGCCATAGGGTGTTACCCCCAGGCTTGATGCTTTGCATCAAACTCTCCCACTGTTCATTCTGGTGTCGGGATATCTGACCACGTATGTAGTTGGTAAGCCGGTTTGCTTCCCGCTTTATTCTAGGGTCACCTGTGCCTCTAGCTCTTCTCCGGAGTTGGTTCTTTCTCCGTATAAGAAAATTACCAACTGGGAAGCTTTCCGAGTTGCACTGGCCGAAGTAGCCACCCTAGAAACACCCGAAACGGCCAGCGACTTAGAGGAATCAATAGATTACCTCACTAACATCGCAGTTTGGGGTAATATGCAAACAATTGATAAACGTGATGCTTTGTCTTCAGAGATAGTTTAAAATTTTTAAAACTCCTCATCCGAAAAGAATGGCAGCTCTCCACCAAACTGCCAATTTTTTGAGCACCCGAAATTTGTGTTCGCTAATACTCACGACCAAATCATTAGATCAAAATGAAATTCACAGGATGCCTTGCTCTTAAATAGGACCAGGTCTGATAAAATTTAAATGAATACGCTGGTTACATAGCTCTGAAGAAAATAAAAACTTTCGGTCCTATAGCTTCCGATGCAGGCTTTGAATCTAAACGAAATTCACATGACTCTCAAAGTGTTCCGTAGATCTGGTCTGATTTTGTCTGCGAAATTAGGATGATTGCCACCAATTATTCACAAAAATTTTTCACACCTATAACCACCAATGCAGTCATTAGATTCAATCGATATTCACAGAGTAGTTTGACCTTAACGTGAAACAAATTTGTTACTCTACTATTAGCAAATTAATAAAAAACAGTATACAAAATCAATGCATTTTTATTTTTTTAATTGACGAAAATAAAGTTATTTTTATTCAAAAATGTTTTTCTTTCTCAAATTCGATTCTGGCACACCAATTTTTGGCCACTGATCTACATTCATTGCACTTATATCCTCAATTTTACGAATAATGTTGGTTTTAAGGTCAATAAGTATTTGTTTATTTTTCAACCAAATTTCTCCTACACGTAGGTCCAACTACTGTTGAAAAGCAGTTTTTTTTCATGTTTTACTGATTTTCGAAGAAAATTAGTATTAAGTTCGTTTCGCCGAAAATGCATATTTCTCTCTCTCTCTCTCTCCCTCTCTCTCTCTCTCTCTCTCTCTATATATATATATATATATATACATATATATATATATATATATATATATATATATATATATATATATATATATATATATATATATATATATATATATATGTATATATATAAATATATATATATATATATATATATATATATATATATATATCAGCAAAACGATTAAGGGAGATAATCTCTGGAGTGGCCAAACCGATTGAGCTGAAATTTTCGGTGGACATACATAGATGTATATAGTGGGTCGGTCCTTGGCTTGGTCGAATTCAGATATCTTAAACCCTTTGGTGTCGGCGGGCATTTTAGTGAATTTTCTAGTACTTTCAATTTTTCACTTCAATTTTTACATTTATAAATACTATACAAAATTCCGGTTTGCACAAGAACGGCAACCCATTTCCAAATTACCTCTATTTTCGGCACTCGTAATTTCTGTTCACGAGAACAGATGACTGGCTTATCCGATCATAATGAAATTCACAGGACATTTTGGTCTGACAGCAGTAATTTTGAAATGCAAGCAACACTGTGGCAGTGGAACCATCTTGAGAAATCAATGAGAAAAAAACTGTTTTTTGGCCTATAAATTCCGATTCAGCTGTCAGATTTCATCAAAATTCACACAATATTTGGACCTTATCCCAGACAATCGGACCAGCTACGGTCCGATTGATAAAAAAGTTGCTCGATAAAAAAGTTGCTCGATAAAAAAGTTGCTCGCTATGTTGATTTTTGCCTACTAAATATTGCAAATTTGGTCAGCAAAATGAAGCTTTTTCCATATAACTTCCGGTCTAAAACGAAGTTCAAGCAGTAAATGGACCTTAATGTGAACCAAATGTCGTAGAAATTTCGTAAAGCAATCATGAAAGGGCTGCTAGCTATAACCATTTTTGTAAGTTTTTGGGATCTTTTTACCAAGTGATTATGCCATTAGATTTGCAAATGGGAAATATTAACGTTTTGAAAATTTGAAAAGTGTTGAGGGTGGTAGCCCTAAAATTCTTTTCACCCGTATTACTTCCAGCGCAGTGATTCAATCGAAACTTAACGTGAAGCAGATTTGGTATAGACGAGTATTTTGCTTTACACAGGGTAACCAGCATCGGACATTTTCGTAAATATTACACCCACAGATGTTTCAAATTACATACTCAAATGTAAAGCATTTGCAATAAAAATAAGGTACAGTAGAATCTCCATTATCCGAATATCGATTATCCGAATATTCGATTATCCGGACTTATTCTTCACGGCTCTAATTACCGATTTTCAAATGATTTGACGGCGCAACGAGACGTGTTACGACGAGTTTGTTCCCGCATCCGACGTGTAGGTACTTCCACTCTCATTTGTTTGTGCGATAGTGTTTGTTATAGTTTCATTTTACATTTGATAGCGTTCAGCTGATAGGTTGTCTTTTATTTTTGTTTACGTTTTGCGTTAGAAATCTATAATGTCTAAGCGAAAAAGAGTAGTGTTATCTCTTAAAAACAAAGTGAAGATAATTGACAGTTTAAAAAATGGTTACTCTGGCAGTAAATTGGCGCAAATTTATGGTGTAGGAGCTTCTACGGTATCAGATATCAAAAAGAATTCTGATTCCATATTGAAATTCACCTGTACGCTTGAGAACGAAGATGGAAGCTCGGAACGTAAAGCCATGAAAAAATCTCATAATGAAATTCTGGAGAACGCAGTTTTTACTTGGTTCTTACAAAGGAGAGCATGCGGCCAGCCCATATCTGGACCTCTTTTATGTGAAAAAGCATTGGATTTTAATAAAAAGCTTGGTGGTGATACTTGTTTCAAGGCGAGCTGTGGATGGTTAGCAAGATTTAAATCTAGACATGGAATTCGCGAATTAGAGATTCAAGGCGAGAAACTGTCTGCTAACGTTACCTCAGCCGACTCATTTGTAGACGAGCTAAAAGCATTTCTAGATGAAAAGGAATACGATTTAGATTTTGTGTACAATGCGGACGAAACAGGTCTTAATTGGAAAGCTCTACCAAGCAGATCATTGGCATCGCGTCGTGAAAATGCAGCACCGGGGCACAAAGTGAGTAAGGACAGAGTCACGGTTATGGTTTGCGCGAACGATAAAGGAACACATCGATTGCCACTGTTATTTATTGGCAAATCAAAAAATCCACGCTGTTTCCAAAATGTCAAAATCCCTTTGACTTACGCTAACCAACAAAAAGCATAAAAGGGATCTAGTATATATAAAAAAAAAAAAAAATGGATGAACACAAATATTTTTCTTACTTGGTACAAAAATACATTTATTCCTGAGGTGAAGAAATTTCAAAAGGACGTGGGAAAAGAGACCGATGTGTTATTGTTGTTAGATAATGCGCCAACTCACCCTTTCGCTGAAACACTAAGTCGAGAAAATGGGAAGTTTACAGTAAAGTTTTTGTCCCCTAACGTAACATCGATATTGCAACCTATGGACCAACGTGTCATTGAAACTTTAAAGCGTTTATACAGAAAGCAGCTGCTGCATCGTCTTTTCTCAGCAGACAGCAGTGAAATAGAAACGATGTTGAATTTTTTTAAAGAAATAAAGTTAAAAGATTTTTGCTATATGCTGGTAAAAGCGTGGAACTCGGTGAAATGGCATACATTAAAAAGGGCATGGAATAAATGATTAAAGACTCTATCCAATTCTTCAATTAAAACGCACGACGATTTCAAAGACATTTCAGAAACAATGAAAATTCTTAGCATTGGTGAAGGGTGTGATGAAGAGAATATTAAGGAGTGGCTGAACTGCGATAGTGAAGACCCTGGATTCCAAATTTTTGCTGATGAAGAAATCATTGACGATTTGAACAGTAACGAGAAAGAAGATGAAGAAGAGGCTGAAACTGGTGATGAATGTCAAGTACCATCTCACGCAGAAGCTTTTGAAGCTTTAGATGCTGCTTTTAAATGGTTTGAAAGACAGGACGAATCGGATTCCATACAGTTGCTGCAACTGAAGCGCATCAGGGACTTGGCCGCAATGAAAAGATGTGATTCATTACGTCAAAGATTAATAACTAATTATTTCCAGCCAAAATTTTAAATTACATAGGTATTATGTAATTTATTTATATCGTCTTGTGTAACTAACGTATGTAAACCTTTTACATAATAGAAAAATATTAAAATTTAATATTGTTTGATTTGACTTTGAAATCGATTATGCGGATTTTCGATTATACGGAATACCCCTAGTTTTATTTGATTCGGATAATCGAGATTCTACTGTATGGTTAGGTTAGTGAAAAGGGCTGCCGGGAACGCGGCCAGCATTAGGCCACCAGTTTGGGCCCATTTGCCACCCTCATAGACAATTACAGGCATTCACACTTACAGTCATGGCACTAGCTGGATTCGAGGATGGCAACGTTAAACAACGTTTAACCGCTGAAACTTTCGATGCAATCCTGCGATGAGATCGAAATTCAAAGGATAAGTTAATTTAAGTATGAGCTTGGTATGATAAACTTATTGCTGCTTCGTTGGAAATGTGTTGCCACCACTGAACATTTTCATCATCTATGTTATAGTTGGGTTTTGTTGCTTTGGATAAGGAATGGTTCATATGATACTACAAAAAATGTATAACGTCTTTCCAAATTTGTTGGTCACTCCAACTGAATTTCTTCGAAATTCAGTTTTGTAGCGTTTCTGGTGCTCTAGACTTTTTTCATTCTAATCCAATTTTTTCTAGGAGCTTCAATCTTTTGATTCTACCAATTGTTTGTTGCCAATTACAATTCGTGCTGGTGTACCCAATCATAATTGTACCGTACTACAGAAAACAACCCAATATACATATGTACATATGCATTTTCGTTAGCCGAAGTGGAAAAGTTCGTCTCGCATCATTTCAATGGCAGAAAAAGTGGATCGTACGTTTTTATGACTAAATAATACCTCTATTTAAAGACATAAACCGGCCACAGCAAAAAAGATAGAAACACGAAACGAAACATTGGTATTCCCCAAAAGAAATAAACTTGGTCACCATTCGATGGAACTCAATCAACAGTGAGAACATTTGCATGACAAACGCTTACAACAACATGTGATACGGTTCTTGGTAGCATTGCATAAAAACTTCATTATGGAGTCAGTCTAAAAGATTGAAAACAAGCCCGACACTTTTTATTCACATTTATTAATGACTGCAATTGCTCCGGGAAATACCTGGTCGGCATTGAACCCGTCCATCAACCATAAACAAGCAGTTGTTAATTGGCACAATTATGCACATGTGTCAGCATGGAAGTATGTAGCAGTATGATCTAGCGTGAAGCTATGCGCATGCAATTAAATCTATGCCATCATAAAGTCATAAGATAAGCTTGCATTCAAATTAATTAGGCAATAACTGTCGTCGGCTAAGTTCATTAAGAAGTGCATTTCGAAATTAACGTTTCAATGGCAATGAGAGAATGGTAATTTAAACCAGTACAGCTGTAATTCTCTTCACATTGTTGTTGTGTTTCTGTTAGGGGAAAATGTTAATTGCTGTACGACTTGTCGGTGTGCTTGCTAGAAACTCTACAAATTCATTTTGTCTCGGGGCACCTGGTGTTCTTGGCTAATTTAAAATTCAGATTTTTCTGCAAGAAGGCTTGTTTTAACACGACTTACTTTTAAACGAATTATTTTCAAGAACACAAAAATCTCTCCCAGCTTGCTACTGCACTGTAAACAAAAGTATCTTCCTCATTCCTTTCCTAGAGATTTTTTTGACATCTGCTTTACGAACTCCCTCTTTTAGTCATTCTTTTTTTCGAAGATTCCGTGCTTGTAACAGTTGAAAGACATGTCGTCAGTGACCTGATTATTGCATATATTACCTACCTTTAACTTAGCATCCCTAATAACCGAGATCTTATGGAAAATATTTTCCAAAGAACAACATATTTTGTCTGCTCATCCGACTTACATGTTGTCATTTCTTTTGCCATTGAAAGTACGTCGTTCCGTCATAACTGGAAGATTTTTTCATGAAAATTATTACGAAAATCCCATAAGTTCGTTCGGAATCCTGTTCTCGACTTTTGCCTTGCGGTCTAGAAAGCTCAGATCAGAAGTGCTCAGTCTGAGATTCGTAGTATTTCCGTTAGCCTCAAACATCCGAGAAAAAAAACATTCTGTATTCATCTTGGGAATTTAATGTCCAGAATTTTGTCTTTTCTGGTTCAATGCTCGATCAATTGTATTCATTCCCTAACATTTAGATACCCAATACATCAAGGAATTAGTGGGAAAATTATAATATTTGATTCATTAATAAGAAATGTTAGCCGATTCATCGCAGCTGAAGTGTCATACATGATTGCCGTTAATAAAAGTAGACCAACCTAAAACTTGATGAGCAACAGTGTTGAATAGGAAAGGATATAGGATTTATCAAAATATCTGACATTGAAAATCTACCGCTTGGGAGATCCATTTTGCTGTTTGATGAGCAATTGAATACGCTTTGAAAAGCTCGGAGGATGGCAAAATTATCAACGTTTTACAATTCGATTTCGAGAGATAGACAAAGCAGACAAGACATACTTTTACGAATTATAGCCCCTTGATAGGAGACTACTAGAAACAGTCGGATATATTTATTTTTTCTGCATGTTTTCATGAGTTTCCAAACTCTACGAGCCTCATGAAACATTAATGCATACAAATGCGTACCATTTGAAAACCTACCGCATTAGTCAACTTAAGGGGATTTAACACCTTCAAATTGAAAAAAAAAATGTTTTTTTTTCAAAGGCTAGTTTTTATTGAATAAAAAAACATACATATCTTAACGAAACTTTGTACACATACTTTGCTTATTTAATAGTACATGGTTACACATTTTTTGTGGCCCCCTGTCGTCTGCTACAATTTTTTTGAAAAAACACCAAAAAAAACCTGGCATGCACAATAACTGCCCTCAGAAGAGGCTGAGACTAAAAACAAAAACGGGGTTTTCATAAACATCAAAGCGGCCTTCGAATGAATTTAAAAAAAAATTGGTTGAAAAATAACAATATGGCGGCGTTTTTTCGAAAATTGAGGTTTTTTCCCCCAAAAATCGGTTATAACTAAAAAAATTTAATGCCGATTTTTTCATCCGTAGTTCATTCTGAGCATTAACATGTGCAGATTAACGTGTTAAAATTTTAGGACGATTGGATAAAAACATTTTTCTTAATCATTCACACCAACTTGAAAAAGGTTGATTCGAGAAAATCGCGTTTAAAGTTAAAATTCAATATTTTTTGTAATAAATCTTACCGAAATTTAATCTGCGTTGCCTGGGCCATACAATATACCTTCCTCTTCCAAAGATTTTTGCTCCCTTCGAGCAGTTCTGGCCTCTTTAGATGCCTCTGTCGAGTGTTTCTCCGCCTGGTTGATTCTTGCAGCATCTCTTTTTTCTGCATGTTCCAACGCACATTGGCCAATTGTAATTCCCATGACTTGCATTATTTTCAAGAAAGCCATAAATCCTTCATTGAATGTACATGTAGAAATATTGGCAGCCATATTTATGATATTTTTTCCACAAAATGTATGTTTAGGGGCCAAATTCCAAATACAAGAATTATAGCTTTCGTTGTTATTGTGCGTAAAATTGCCCAAGCAGTGCTTTAATAAATCTTTTGATGATACGTCTTCATAAATAGGCTTTAAAACTTCTTGTACCTCATCATCTAAAGGTGGAGGATGCTTGAAATTTTTTAAAATATTACTACCAGCTGCCTCCACTTTGCGCCAGTTACACCAAGTTTTTTCTTTTACAGGACAATAAAAGTGTTGAGGGTTCTCATCAGTTGAAATTTTTTGGGAATATGCTGCCCAAATTTCCTTGCGCATATTTTCAACCGTATAGGTAGGCCTTAATATGTTTAGTTTAGTTTAGTTTATTGACAATTTCATCAACAGAATGATTACTACAGAAAAAATATTTACATATGAAATTATGAATGACAATTAATCGATCGTTTAAGCCGACACTTGAACATATCAACAGTATAATTATAGCCGAACATTTGATACGCTGAGTTAAAGCTTCGGGCTACTGCGCAGGTTGGTTCATTCCATCCAAAATTGGTTTTATGAAACGGGATTGTATAAGGCGCTATGATGTCTACGTTCACCGTGACAAACACGAAAGTTCAGTTTTGATAGCAAAAACTCAGAGTTCATGTTCCCAGTGAGTAACTTTGCAGCGAATAGAGCTTTGAAATTTTGACGTCAAGTTTCAAGAGTGTCCATGGTCAATAATTGCAAGCGGTTTTCATAAGGAGATAAGCGAATAGGATCAGACCAGCGGAAAGAACTAAGAACAAAAATTAAAAATCTGTTTTGGACAGATTCAATGCGATCTATGTGCTCCTTGTAATTTGGAGACCACATCAAGCACCCATTTTCTAGGATAGGGCGAACCAGAGAGCAAAACCGGATTTGAGTCAGAAAAATGTCATTGAATTCTTAAGATCGTCGTTTTAAGAAGCCAAGTGTATTGAGTCAATGTGGTCATTAAAAGTGAAAGCGGGGTTTAATAGCACTCCTAAGTCATGAACTTTATTGGAGCGAGCTAAAAGAGTATCGTTTAAAGTGTAGCTGAAATTAATTGGACTTGATTTGTGGGAGAATGAGATAACTGAGCATTTTTCAACGGTTTAGAGCGCACCAGTTAGCGAAGCTTGACATATTACGTTGCAGGATCGTACAGTCCTTAGGTGATGATATTGTATTAAAAATCTTTGCGTCATCAGCGTAGAGTAAAATGGAAGATCCTGGAACAAAAGTGATCAGGTCATTTATATAAATGGCAAAAAGAATGGGACAAAGGTGGCTGCCTTGTGGAACACCTGATGGAGCAATTATGTCAGTGGATAGAATGCCACAAAAGCGAACGTTTTACTTGGGATTAATGAGATAAGATTTAACCCAGTCTATAAACTTATTAAGGAACTCAAGAAGCTGCAATTTACATATAAGAATGTCATGATCCAGTTTATCGAAAGCTTTCGTGAGGTCGGTGTAAATACAGTCAACTTGTTTACCTTCTTCAATCACAGGGATCACTAGGTTTGCAAGTTCTAAAAGGTTAGTGGTGGTAAGGTGAGATTAAAGACTTAGAGTGAAAAGATAACATCTCGGTAGCTATGGCTTCAAAAAGCTTGGCGACGCATGATAGTTTCGCAATTGGCCTACAGTTGTGCACAACTTCTTTGCTGCCTTTTTTGTGGATCGGAGTAATTGAAGAATATTTCCATAAGTTTCGTAAATTTTCCATTAATTTTAGTGCCAGTTGAACTTTTTTCGGATTTTTTTTTGGAGTTTCAACACTTTTTTTTAACTATCTTTTTCAAAAATTTATTTTTTTGCCGAGGCTAACTTTTTTTTTGCTTCATTTGAGGGAGTTGACTCACTTATCTTACTCTCACTTATCACTTATCTTACGGTATCGCGAAGTGAAAGAAAATCATAGAAAAAAAAGCACTTGGCGCGCTTCGCTATATATGGTCATAACATTTTTTTTATATAATTTCAATTTTATATTATTAAAATCATGTTTTTAAAGCTTCATTCTAACATATTCAATCAAAAAACAAAAATCGATTTATGAAAAATTTGAAGGTGCTATGTCCCCTTAAGCGCAGACTATTTGATTGTTGTTTATGCGAACAAGTACATATGCACATATAACAGCTTCAGCGCGCGTCTCGGAGGAATATTTCAATTTTATTTAGCTTTAACTGTGTTATTTCAATCAGTCAACAGTATGTGTCTAAGATATAAGAATACAAAAATACCAGGGTTAGAGTTTTAAAAATGCGACAACTACAACGGAATTATTTTAGGACAGATTTTATTCTTATATCTTGTAGAATCTGAGTACCATAACCATATTCAATTGACTTATTCACAGAACCTTATTTCATAACGGTCGGCCGCTAGGTACGGTAGGCCCCTTAACTCTACTGTCCCATGCGTAGACGAAAGCTGCATTGAAATACGACAGTCGGTTCCTGTTTGTGGTTTTCCAGTAACAGTGGTCCGTTTTCCATTAAGCAAATGAAAATGTCCGTCGGCGTTGTTGTCGGGATGGAAGCATACTGTATAAATCAGCAGGATGGAAATACGTTGTGAGATTTGTAAAATGGAAATTTCCTTGCAATGCGGAATTACTGAATTCGATATTGGCGACAACAATGAGATTAATAGGACAAGTTGAAAGTAAGTAGATAAAATAGGAGCATTATTCAGACTGGTGATAATATATTAATTGTAAATTATGGCTATGAAGAGAGCTATAAAATATGAGAAAACCATAGTAGTTAATATTAATACTAATAAGATTTAGGTCAAATTAATATTAGTACTAATAAGATTTAGGACAAACGAAAACGAATCGAAATGGTCGTCTGTTTAATAAAGAATAGGTCCAGAAAACTAAATTTTGGTTAAGAAAACACGGGCTTGATGCAGTCAGTCAGTATAAGACGGAATCCAAGAATTTTCAATTTTAGTTGTTGCGATAAAAATGTTAAATGGTGTGCGTTGCATAAAGGAAGAAAGCCGAGTTTGTATCTAGCTTTAGAAGCAATCAGACGTGTTTTTTGAGACCAACTTCAAGTGCGAAAATAGTGTTTGCAATTAAACTGATTAGCATTCAGTTACCAAGTGGACACAACTACTAAATCAGTGTATTTACCAAACAATCTCACGAAGGTTGATGTACACAGAACAGAGAGATTTAAGGGGTTACATGGGTTTCAGAGAATAAAAAAACGCCATTTTTAAATGTTTCAAATATAAAAAATAATGTATTAAATTATTATAAATTATTGGTAACAACTAAAGTAACTCTTGAACTGTATGTAAAAAAATTTTTAGACAAAAATATTGATAATACGCCCTCTGGCAGCTATTTTACGAAAAGGCTCGAAAAATGCGGTGCCAACGATATCTTGAACTGGATTCATCTGAGACAAAAAAATCAAATTGTTTCTGTTAGAGTATGAGTTTGGCTTGTACTTGAACGAAGGATTTGTAAAAATATTGAAATCTGAACTTTTGGCAAAGTCGCGAGTAAAAAATTTAATTTTTGACCCAAAAATTCAATAAATAATGCCATGTGTATTAAATTCCAATAAACGAAACACAATATCCTTCGTTCAAGTACAAGAAAATACTATTTAAAAGAAGTGTGCAAAATTTGGTTAAGTTTGGTGTATTAGTTTTTGAGTTATCGTTGGCACCGACTTGAAATATACCGTTTCGAGAAAAACGCGTTTAAAGTTTAAAGAAAGAATAAAACAAATTTTTTTTGAACTTACATAGAATCATCGATACCAGGCCCATACAATAATTGCCCTTCTTCATTGGTTATGTCCAAAGTCTGTACAGAATAATATATCTAAACTCAGTATTTCATTACCCTACCATTATTATTTTCCCTCCTCGATAGAAAAGAAAGTGAAAGAAGTTGCGTGAAATGAGAAATATTACTTACACAGGTGGGATAGATCAAAGTGGGGAAATCGCTCTCCCTTCTAATATATAGCTTGGATCGACTTCAAATTTTCAGAGAGTACTTTCGATGAGTTGTTCTTTAAGAAAAAACAAAGGAAAAAAAATCGATTTTTTCATCATTCCAAACCCATGTAACCCCTTAAGGAAATGAAATAAGCGTGTACATATACGAAATTTAGTGAAGCAATTTTACCACAAAGGTAAAATCTATAATTAGAACAAATCGGGAGAATTACAACCTCAGATATTTCCTTTGGTGTCTCCGATACCTAAAATCTACGAGCCTTTGATTATGACGTGTCAAATGGCCTACCAAATTTGCCCATAGTGCCCATAGTTACTACTACTAACGCTCAGATTCAGGAAGAGTGTCGCGTCGAAAAAGACAGTGAGTAGCATTCGAGTGCTAATCCCTTTGCACCACTGAGTCAATAAGTGGACGTCAAAGACCCGAAAGCCATCAAGTCGAGTACTAGAAAGATGCCATGCATTACTATCATGGGTATGACCACCTAAGGGAATCCGCACACGGGTCGTTGAGCTATCGTCGTGGATGCGATATTTCTACGCTTGGTCGTCACAGCCTAGGTAAATCAATGAGTGACCGCTAACGGAGCGTTAGCCAATCGTGAAGAGTGAGAAGCGTAATGCAAGCGTTTTTTTTCCTATGATAATGCCAAAGCTCAGGGGATTGCCCTTTGAAGCGAATGCTTAGCGATGGCGGTAGGGAGACACATGTGGGAGAAGCCGATATCAATTATTCCATTATTCTTTTAAGTGCCTCATTTATTTCTCATTTTCTAAAGCGCTAGTGTTATGACCCGTGTGCGGAGTGCCTTACTGTGTGCACTACACACTAAAATTTACAAGAATTGGTATGATCGAAGACAAATTTTGGAGTTTTCAAAAAGACCTCACCGACAGTGACCACTGCTACCCACAAATTGAGTGATCTAGAGAAAGAGGTGAAATATTTCATTGTTTGGTGGCTTTCAGCCTCTACAAAAATAATACGCGTTTAATGATTACAACCAAAAGCCGATAGGTAATTTGAAATCACAAAAATTATCTCGGGATGATTAAGTGCCAAAAATAAGTGCGGAAGCTCTCCTAGGCCACATGTTTGAAATTTTCCTAGTGAACCTATATCTCGCAATCGATCGAGTCCGCACAATGTCAGCCAAAAGATACTCAACTCAGCAATGTTGTTGCGGAAGCAGTTGTGAGCAGCTCTCACCATAACATATTTTAACCCGACCCGTTACCCTCGCGTAACATTCTGGGGCTGGTCATCTGGTGTCATGGGTGTTTTGAAGGACGGGTCATGGCTCTAGCTGTGTCACGATATACTACACTAGTGCGGAACCAGTACTATCAAATTCAAGAGAGGAAAGAAAGGACCAGGAACCAGCATACAATATTGTCTATTTTATCAGAGAATATTATCTGTTTTTCCAATCACAAATCAACTATTAATCTCCTATTTCTTTGATGGTATTTTGCCACTTTACTTTTTTCACTTTTCTCCAAACAACGTTGAATGGTCTTGGTAGTCTTCTCCCAATACCTTCTAGAAGTACACAGTACACACGCAGTCTTATGGGACATCCGCGGCAAAATGTTAATTGAACAGGTTGTGTTAAAGTGAGTGAAGTGAAAATAAAGTGAGATCTGAGTGCCGTATAATTAAAAAAAATCGCTACGAAATGTTTATCAGATGTTGTTAGGTTATGTGATGTTTCGTGTTGATTTACTGTCGATACACTTGATTGATACAAAATGCAAGTTATGACTAAATATAATTATTACAGCGCATCCACGCACAAAAAACTAACGTTTTATTTATATTTTAGCTTCTTCTAGAAGGCATTGCTTCTCCTCACTTCTTTTGACAGATCGGAGCACAACTCATTTTATTTGTTTTATATCGCAATTGTCTGCGAAGACGATTGATGAACAAAATTTACGACGAGCGATGGTTTTTGTAGACCATTGACAATTGGCTGTCTTCAATGAAGGTTCAAATCAAACTGCCATGATTGTTTGCTATGCCGCATCCAAACTGCACAGTTTAGCATAATTCATTTTACCATTGTCACAGCAGGCGTGTGTATAATTAGCACCTCAGGCCGATTACGGAATTTATGCTTAACAGTGCAGCTCGAATGCAATTGTATGTAAAAAATTTGCGAAAAAGATGCCGAAACGACTGCGAGAAGTGATAAAAATGCGTGGAAGAGCTACAAAGTGTTAGCGCTATGTAAGTTAGTTTTTTTGAAATTGATCACTTTAAAACAAAACTTTTTTTGCGCTATTTCGGTACTTTACTGAAACATGTTACGTTAATGTTGTGAAATTTGCCTCGTTACCGGCTTTTTTGATACTGTTCTTATAGTAAACACGCAAAACTTACAATTAAATGCAAAAACAATATCATTTATTATTCAAGTCGCATAAAAATAGGTTTTTTGTTCGTACTAAGAGTTCGTGCCTTAACTTTTTTACCCACTGTATGTAGTCCTTGGTTTGAATGTATTGTATCCAATCATAACTTTGACTTAATATAGCTCTGTGTAGGTATCTACATACATTAAATGGCAGCGAATGCATTCGTGGAAGTTATCTCTTCACGCTCCGACACACTAAATTCGAAGGAAGTATCTATCCACTTCGACGAATTGTAAATGGAAAATTTTACTTTATTTTTCTTAGATAAAGATTGTCCCTCTAGCCATTGAAGTTTCAATAATCTCAATTCGCTCTTAGTGTTTTATAAGTTTCTGATAATTTAAAAGAGCTTATTTTTATGCATTTGCTCTAAATTATGTTTGTTTTAAAATAAATATTGATTTTACAGTTTACAAGCAAACGCCTCAATAGTTTCATTTATTTGACGATTTCGTTGGCGCAATCATAACAAGAATAGTACCCTAATTCCAATAGAAACAGTTGTTGGATATTTACAGTAAAACATTAATTTCTAGAAACCGCGAAATTTATGTTTTCATTTGAGTAAATGTTGTTCTATTATGTTTTTCCCCTCCTTATGTTTTTCATCGTTATTTGATCAATTCAGTGCGTAAGACTCGGGTGAGCAAGGGATATTCTTGATGTTTGAATAATATTTAACAATTGAATTTATAGAAATGATTCTGTGCTAAAAACTATATATGGTTTTACATTACTCATAACCAAAATCTAGAGCACTACCAAAAGCTGCATCAAAATAATATACCATTAATTAAGCTTAGCAAAAAATAAATCATATTGATGCATTTGTTTATATGTTTTCATCATTTTTAATGCCAATCTTACTAGTCTGTATTAGACGAACTTGTAATAATAAATAAATAAAAGGATAAATAAATAAAAGTATAAATAAATTGAATAAATGAATACCAAAAAGCAAGAATGATTATCATTAACACTACCATCATCACTTGTGGAAGTTATTTATTCATTAAAGTTATTTAGTAATCAAATTATTATGAATATTTTTGGTTAAATAAAATGGAAATAAATTGATAAGGACAGTTAAAACCTAAGACAGAGTTACTATGAAAATTTTAGCACCATGTTTATTTAAAGACATGTCCTTTTCCATGCCTTTGAAATATCTGCCAACCTCAGAAAAGAGGTATAAGAAAATGAAAACAGCAATGATAGTTGAAACAATATGCCTGATACTGAGTGTTAGTATTGGTGAAAGAAAAGTATGGGACTGTGGGCAAATTTGTCAATCTTCTCCTCCGCGAACAGAAAATGTCTCAAATAGTAGGCCATATGCACACGGTTTTGATAAGTAACAGTTAAAAGCTTGCACAGTAGAGATGAAGCGTATATACTGGAACAGGCATAAAAAACAGATATTTTTTTGGAACAGCCAGTACCTCGTACGAAATTCAAAAATACTGGATACAAGTATTTTAGTGGACTTTACATATAATCAAGATTTTTCTCAATAAATTTCCTCCATTTGATTCATTTCAACCAAAGAGCGACATAATAGTATCCTAGTATTACTATGTACTCGTATTTCATACGTGCAAGTGCTTTCTTACTCGTATTTCATACTTTCATGCTCACGAGTATTTCGAACTTGCTAGTATTTTCGTACCTAGGATTTTCGTATTAGCTAGTATTTCGTACATGCAAGTACTTGATATTTGAGAGTAAGTAACACTTGCTGATATGATATTCTACTTGAAAAAAGGTTGTATTTGAGTACTCGTACTTAGACTGATTTGTTTTGGGTATTTGTTTCGGGTGTTTTGGGAATGGTGGTGAAAAAATGATAATTTATGTAATTTTTGATTTTCGGCATTGATGCCATTACCGACTGTTTTAGATTAGCTAAGATTAATTTGGTATCAGAGATCGGTCGACGAAAAGTCATTTAGTTGGCAACAGGATTAGTTGTAAATTTTTCGACTTTGGTCATTTGAACGAATACAAAAGATGTTTTTACATACAATAAAATGAAATTCACATTAAATTGATTGATTGCTTTCCCTTAGATGGCTCCTAGATTGAAGACATTGATGTTAAATAAATGTCCGACCATTGGAAAGTTACGAACCAGCTGCACGGACTAATGACTTGGTGTCGTTTGAAGGTCATCTTGCACTATCAGCATTTTAGCTTGGGAACTTTGTGTCTGGAGGGTGGGGGAGGGCATACCATACCGTTTCATTACATCACTACACACTTCAAAAAATACATGCTAGTATTTTTGGAACAGGTATTTGGAACAGGATTTTTTTTATACTCGTACTTGTTGTTTTCAAAAAACGAAAACGAACAGTTTTTTTGGAAAAAAAACTGTTTTTTAAAAACTGATTTAAAAAAATAGTTTTTTAAGGACAAGAAAAAAATGTATGCTGTGCGACAAAATAAATATTCGAAATGTACTCGTATGTAGTTTAGTTTAGAAACATCGTTCATAGTTTGAATAATCTTCAATTAATTCATTATTATATTATTCTTATACATATTATTTTTACGTATTATGTTATTCTTATATATATTTGATGTATTATGTCTTTTACCATCGTATCGTTAACATTCATTGCTAGGACTAAGCGCTTCCAAACTGAATTGATACTTGTATTGTCCAGTCGGAGCACACTTTTCCATCTACCCTGAAGTATGGTAGATAAGTTTGCTCACATGTTTTTTAAGGGCCTCTTAAACATAGAAAAACAAACTCACAAACATTGCAAGTCGTAATCCAAATCCGATAATATCAACATACCGTTGAGAAAGAGGATGTTTTTAGAAGCAAATGTTTAGATCAATATATCTTAAAAACAGCTATGGTTACAAGAAAAAGTTGTGCAATTTTTTTGTTGGAAATTTTGTAAGCTACAAATTTGTCATACATTGTTTTTCTGAAGACGTGACCGTTACTGAGATATTTAGGAATGGTCACTTTTGGTGACCTTTGACCCTGTATAAAAAGTAACGCAGCGCTTGGATCGATGGGGAATTTTGACATTTTGTTCAACACGTCAGTACCAAAGTTCACACCAAAATTCATTATTCCCCTAGTTTAAAAAGTATCAATTTTTTAGAAACATTATTATCTCGTTGCGTATTATTTATCAACGTGCTAAAACCTTTAGAATAGTACTTATTTTAAATTATTAATATTCGTAGTTTTAGAAATATTGGTGATTTACCAGGTGTATGTAGACTTTTGTGGCTGAGTGTATGTATGCAATTATCCTTTGTTGTACTAATACAGATTCAGACACTGTTAGAATGCGTTTCATTCAAAGATATAAAAGAAACTGGATACGAAATGGCTATCCATGAACCCATATGTGAGTTAGTCTTTTTTAACACACGCACAACATTGCTCTCACAAAAATTCCGCTCAATGCACCTTTTTCTACCGCACTCACAACCGGAAAGCCCTAATACTGTCTCTTATTTACGAAAAATGTGAAGAATATCAGATCGGGACAAAAGTGTGCAACGGGCAACTCGAAAAGATATGTCAATGTCAGTTTGATTAGTGTTGGTGAATCAAAACATTGACTTTAAGTCAAAATTTCTCACAGAAAATTTTCAAATTGTTCGGCGTGTACAGTAAAAACATAAATCTACGTGAGTGCGCGATAATCTGTGTCGGTTTCCCGATTAAATTAGCGGTCGAAATTCCAATACAGTGCGAGAACCAAGTGCCACGTTCAAGCCTGCTCGCGGGGGATATCGTATTCCAGGTAAGTGAAAGTAACCTTTGGCAAAGTGTATAGAATGATAAGTGGGTGAGCTCCTTCCCTTTTCCAGAAAAAACACTTTGGCCTGGAAATTGCGCCTCCATTTACGCAATGCATTATCTGTAAAAGCAACCTGAGAGTGAGTTGGCATTTTTTTGCGAGGGTGAGCCTTATGTGAGCAACGAAGAATCTAGCCTGAGCAGAGCCGTCTTTGCTCAATTTGGGGCCCTGGGCACTTTAAGACAAATGTGGCCCCTAAAACAGAGCGTTATTAACAACAGGCAATAGAAATCAACAGGAGCAAGTAGGAAGAATTCTAGATATATTTATCAATATTTATACATATATATACATATTAAAAGTCACATTAAATCAATAGGTAATTATAATCTGGAAAAGTAATTCTTAAACCATTATGCGCAGGTTAGTAATTAAAAAGTCTATGCTGATTGAAGGGGTACTTTTCTAGATTTAAGACAAGCGAAATCATCAATCAAAGTCAATCTCTTTGAGCACATCACATTCTATGGACATCAGCGACAAACTGGTCAATCTTTCTTGAAGCATTGTACTTCTTAATTCATTTTTTATTCTTTTCAATTTTGAGAAGGAGCGTTCCCAACTGCAGTTGGTTATCATCATGCTTAAAAAGATTCTCAAAGCAATTTCTACATTTGGAAACGTGTCTTCAATTTTGTCTTCTTTCAAAAGATGATATATACCTGAAACACTGTTAGTTTCTTTATTTTCACTAGTCTGATCACTTTTCAAGTATTCTGTTAGATGCAGACATTCCATTTCTAGCTCTTTCTCCTTAACATCGTTATGATAGATTTTAGTGAATTCTTTGCAACTTACACTCAACTCCTCGGGACTCAAAGTTTTCAAGCGAGATAAAAAACCGAACCGATGATTTATTTCCTTGTACGAATTCAACCGCTGTTTTTGATGAATGCTCAGGGTATCGATTATGGGAATAAAAGTTTCTACTTTGAATTTTTCTCTCCCTTTTAGTTGGACTGATGGCGCAGAGCCATCAAATATTGCCTGACGTGAGCTTCTACCTCTTATTCTTTGAGATAGGTCCTTGTAGTCACACTCCGGATTTTTCTCTTTAGCGCACGATTCGAAGTCATCAAATTTGTCCCTGACGTTAATAATGAAATCTTCAAGTGAAGCTAACAAATTAGTTGCAACGTCCATTGTTATAGTTTTTTTCTGAAGATAAGTACTTGTTTTGTCTATTCTTTCCAATATGGTGTTCCAAATTTCTGTCAGTAAAATAAATTCCAAGTTTTCCATTTTTTTGGACAAACTAAGAGCCTGGTGCCTAGTTTCTTGTCGCTGCTCTGCATCCTCCGCGATCGACGTCAAAGCTTCTATAATTTGTTTATGGCCTTGATGTAAGGCGCTTACTGCATCAGCTCGCGCAGACCATCTGGTTTCAGAAAGACTTTTAAGAACTTTTTTTGAACCTAAATATTCAGTCAATGTATTCCATCGATGAGTAGAATCCGAAAAAAAATTGTACAAATTCTGAACCATTTGAAAAAAACTGGTTGCCTCTCGTACACACCCAGCGGCATGAAGATCTACCAAGTTTAGAGAATGACCCGCACAAGGTACAATGGTAGCAACATCACATTTCTCCCTGATTTTCGTTTGGAGACCAGCATACTTTCCTGACATATTTGAAGCATTGTCGTAGCTTTGCCCTCTGCAATCTTTGATTTGTATATCATGATTCTCTAGAAATTGCAGGATGGTTTCCGCTAAATATTTTGATTTATGCTCTTTGATAGGTATAAATTCCAAAAACCTTTCAATTGGAGCACGGTCTTTTACGTATCGAATTATAAAAGTTAACTGGTCAGTATGAGACAGATCGGGCGTGCTGTCAACGCTAATTGAAAAATATTTAGCTAATTTAACTTCATTTATATTTTTTTTAGGACCTGTTTTTCCATTACGTCAATAAACTCATTACAAACATTCGCTGATAAATAAGAAATGTGTCCCTTGCCAGGATTCCCAAATTTTTTTAGGTGATCTGCAAGAAACTCATCAAATGCACTTAATAACTCCACACATCCTAAATAATTTCCATTGTAGGGAGATCCAAGGATTTCATTGAAATCACCTACTAATAAGCAGATAGAGTTGCCAGTGTTAGGCCCCTAGTTCATGAGACTACTGTAAAAGCAGTTAGATAATTATTATGTATAGTCAGGTAAATATAGTTTAATATCGGTTGGTGATCTGTAAATAAGGGGCCCCAAAGATCGCGGGGCCCTGGGCACTTGCCCAGTGTGCCCATGCGTAAAGACGGCCCTGAGCCTGAGTATGTAGTTGTCGAATTTTATTTTGCACCTCTTTCTGTTTCACGCGATTTCTTCCAATTTTCCAGGCTGATCAACAATACAATCTCAGGCCAGTTCACTGAATTTTTGGTCCGTATACATATACGGAGTCCGCACGCTGGTTAGGAACTAACTTCTTACGCTGTGCCTTTGGCATCAATTTCGTCTTCTTTTTGAGTGAAATCATAGTTAATTTCATTTACAAAAAAAAAAAACAAAAACATTTTAATCTTCTCTCGCCGATTGCCGAAAAAGAAATGTCAAATGCGTTTTAACATTGGCGTTACCGCATGAACTGTGTAGGGCACACACCCGTACCTCATTCTTGCACTAATAAGCAGAAAGTCGAAAATTGGACCATTTCTCTCGTTCAATTTTTAATCCATTCTCTCTTATATCTGTGGTTTCATTATACCCACACTCCAATCATTTATCATTTCACGCCAATATAGCATATCCATTCTTTCGAGCTGAAAAGTGAGATTTGGTGTTTATCAAAAAGACTTGTCAACATTTAGCTTCACGATTAAGTCAGTACCAGCTTTAAAGCGTTTATATCGAATTATCGTCTTTGTCTCAATTGTGTACATACATCTTGGTCCAATTAAATTTGATTATGCCACCAGGAGATTCTTTTTTCTCGCTACTTACGACGCATTCCTACGAGTGCTATTATTAGTACTTTGATTATGACCAAACAAGAAGCAGATTTTCGCACGTTCTTTGGTTGTTTGCTTATTGTTTGTCCCAATAGAATTAATGTCTGAGAAAATAGACTACAAGTTCTTGCGAAATCACAATCACGCAACAGTTGAGTACTCGTAGTAGAGACAAAGCGTACAGACTACGTTTTAGTAGAGACGTAGCAGACTCCGTATCTAGGAAGCACTTAAGATATGGGCAGGTTCGGTTGCTTTTCAGTGTAACAATGTTCACTTTGCTCAACTACTTTGTTGGCTTCCAAGAGGCTGTCAAGGACCAACCGCAAATTAAGCGGAAGATCTCACGTAATGTCCTATTAAGAGACGACTAAGTAAGAATTGCGACGTAATTTCTTGTACAACTGATGAATGCGATTAATTCGAGAAGACATCCTTTAGATTGATTACAATCGCAATCCATTGCTCATTATAGTGAAACTAATCTTCAGGTTTTCATTTCAATCGAACTACCATCACAATCGACTGAAACAACTGCTGAGCCCACCTGGCTGACTCAAAACCTTACATAAAGGTATGTTTCTAAAACCGGCAAACTAGTCGCTTGCATTCCCGAAATAACTACAGACAACAATCTTCCGAAATGTATCTTCTGAAACGCCTTCGCGAATACTTTTCAATTTTGCATTTCACCCGAGATCTGTCGCAATTCGAGCAGTACTTTTGTTGAGTCACTCCCTTTCTTAATTGCGGATTTTAATACTTATTGCTCTGATTTTTATGTAACAATCGCTGATGGAGTTGCTGTCGCAGAAATATGCTGTATGTACGTACATAAGTGCGCTGCTATGTTACGTTAAGTATGAAACTACTGCATGTGGGAGTAAAGATTATCACAGGTATGCGGTTGCATGACGATTGGGACGGAATTGCAGTAAAGTTATTGTTATAGTTGGCGGCTGGTAGATCGACGAGCATGTTACGTTTGTCATTGTTATTGTTTAAAAATAATTCGACTACCTCAATTTGTAGTCTAAATGAGGTGCTGCGCTGCGAGGCACTTTCTCCACACATGATTTTGCAGAGTTCGTTATTCGTGCGAGCTTAAGGCAAGCCATCTAACGATGACATGTTTGATTTTACTTCTCGATGTCATGTTTTCGCTCGAAACCACAGCGGACAGTGAGGAATTTCGGAAAAACCAATTTGAATTTATGGATTTGCACCGAATACGAATTCGAAGCGGCCTTGACTATCAGAAAGTGGCGTAGGTTGCACCGATGGCGTATTGTAGACAGTCAGTCACCTTCAGACGAAAGCTGGTAGGTACGCAAAGTTTGATTCAAGTAATGAAAGTTTTACAGCTATCGTAAACAAGAGATCCGTATGATGAAGATAGGTATGCATATCATTTCGTGTTACCATTAATAGCATTCGTCAAATTAATCAATTACTGACTTCATGCATGAGGATTTGACAAATTAAATGAACAGAAAATAGTTCTAGACAAGTTCAATTGAAAGTTTTGTTAGTATGAAATATTATTCCTCACTTCGCGAAGTTTAGGGCTGGGGCTTTCATATGCGAACATGGAACAGTTGCACCGGGCGCTGACAAACAGGGGCGCAAATAAACATAAGAAACATTCAAAACCTTTTCCCGAACTAATTAATCTTTAGTCTCCATAAAATAATCTTAAACGCTTTTTCTGTAAAAAAAATTACATAATATATTGTGTTAAAAAATATTTTTTTTATTTTGAAAAATAAATTTTCAAGAGAAATTTGAAGCCAAGTGCCGAAAATTTGGGTGTATAAAAGGATTTTTACCTTCAACAAGATAATGATCCTAAGCACATGGCTCATAATACTAGGATGTTCTTGGCGTACAAAGCTCAACATTTGCTTAAAACACCACCGCAAAGTCCTGACCTCAATCCCATTGAGCACATGTGGAACATGCGGGAAAAAAGAATCAGTACTCATCATATTAGCTCGAAACCTAAGTTGAAACAGGCTTTTCAGCAGGAATGGGCAAAAATAGAGCCAAACTATGCAAACAACTTGTAGAATCGATGCCACACCACCTTGAAGCCGTTATTAAAAACAAAGGCTACCCAACTAAAGATTTACAAAAAATGTATCTACAGTTTTTAAGATTTTTCATAAACTGTTTCGTAAGTGAACGTAGACTTTATTGGAGGCAAATTGTTGACTTTGCTTTGTTTTTAGTTTATAGCTTTGTAATGAATAATTCAAATGGATTAGGTTTTGTTCCCAAATTAAATAAAAATATTTAATAAATAAATCTTCATCAAAACTTTTTCAAATTTCTTGCAACAATTCATTCGCTTTTAAATTTTAAGTTTCAAATAGCTGCTGTACGAAGACATTGTTAGTACACTATATATATTTAAACGTTTAGCTGAATACTATTTCTTCGAGGCTGAAAATGTTAGTTTTTTGTCTATCAACTTTACAAATCCATCAGAGGAAGAAAAATAAAAACGCGATGAAAATATAAAAGCTGAATCATCAATGTAAATACACGTCTGAAATTTAAATGAAATCAATAGTAAATACTCCGGTAAATTATTTTTCATATTAATTTAAATTTAATTTTAAATTTAATTTAAACTTAAATTTTTTTATTTTTACTTATTTTAGGAGCCAATAGAGGTGCATTGAAATCATTTAACTTTGATAGAAAAAAAAAACACTTACGAGACAATAGTAGTACTATAGTATAGTAGTTCTATGTGCTAAGAGGACCTGAAATATTGTTGTTGAAGCCTGATAATACAGATTGTGGTTCCAATATCTCTGTTTCAACTATACATGTCATTAGACCACTTTTCAACAAATTTTTTTTTACAGAAAAAGCATTGAAATTCATAATATTGCTGAAAAAGCTGATAATACTGTCATAAATGTTCTGAAACATCAGAGAAAATTTAAAAATCATTCATTTTTATGTGAGAACTATCATCCTACATGGAGCTACACAGTTGTAGAAGAAAACCACACACCAAACTGCTACCAACATACTAAACTAGCTTCAAAAGATGGCCTGCTTGCTGATTACAGAAGCAATGAGTTCCACTCCAAAAACGGGACTAGAGGCCTTTTTAAACCTAAAACCGCTACACTTCCAAATTCAGCAAGAAGCAGAGAAACAATAGGTCTGCAGGTACAAGTCAGGAGACCCAAAAGGCCATCTTAAAAATCTGGAGGACATTTGGCTCATAAAGGAAATGTTGAGCTTGAGTGATCGAATAAATACCAAAGCTACTTTTGAGATGAGGGTTGAGGTCACAATTCCACCAAGGAACAATCAACCCTCTCGTACAAATGGGCGCTAATGTGGTACACGGATGACTCAAAGATGGATTGTGGAGTAGGAGCGCAGATGGTAGGGCCCAAGTGCGAAATGCATTTCTCTCCCCCAAAGAAGGCCACCTTCTATCAAGCATAACTATCTGGCATGCTTAGAGCCACACATAAAATAAAGATAAAAAATTCTAAAAGGGTTTGAGTTAAGATTCTATTGGATAATCAAGCAATTCTCAAGGCTATCAGTCGTGATCACATAAATTCAACTATAGTCTTAAAGATGAACGAGGTCTTAAATGATATAGGGATACAGTGCAGAGCTCCGGCCATTAGAGGCACCTACTTGATCCCTGTAAACTGCTTTCATATTTGCTCCCTGTAAAACTTTCAGATTCCAACGACTTCAACCTGACGAGTACCTTCAATGGCAACGATTTGCAGCAAGTTTGTCCGACTTCTAATCAAAACGGTTATTGGTTGGATCTTGTGTTAACTAACGCCTATGACAAAGTAGTGGTAAGTCCAACTAATGATGCGGAGCATCTTTTTTGTAATAGTTTGCACCATACAGCACTCTCAGTTGAACTTGACACTCCTGATTGTATTTATTGAAGAACGTACAATAGTTCAATTGTATATGACTTTCTTAATGCTAATTATGAATAATTATCACCTTGACTCTATAGGTTGGACGAATACTCTTTCAACGTTCGATCTTGAGGAAGCCATTTCTACTTTTTATAACAAAACCTTTGACACCGTTGAAAAATATGTACCTAAGATAAAAAAAAAAGTTGTCTGAGCCATGGCTTGATAGGGACCTTAGGCATTTGCGAAATCGTAGGAACAAGGTTTATAAGCGGATTAAAAACAATATTGACGTTAGTTCTGCCATTCAGGAAAAATATAAAGAAGTTGCTAAGCAGTTTTTAGCAAAATTTTACGAGGCTTATGGCAATTATATCAAGGCAACCGGCGAAAATATAATCCGCGACCCGAAAATTTTTTTATGATTATGTAAATGTGAAGCGAAAAACTACTGGTTATCCATCGTCGATATTCATATATCACTTCTTCCTCTCCTAATGAGATTTGTGATTCATTCGCTCATAGTTTCCAGAATATTTTTAATGCACCAGACCCATCAATCTCACACAGATTTTTCTCTCATTCTACTCGTATGGCTTTTGTTGGCCACTTAGAAATTGCACGTGACGAAATACGTAAAGCTATTTCGGAAGTCGACTGCAACAAACGTCCTGGGCCCGATCTTCTTCCTCCAACTTTCTTGCGCAAGTGTGTAGAGCACCTTATAACTCCCTTTCATATTTTTTTCAACATACCACTTTCATCTGGAGTTGGAAACTTTCATATGTCACGCCCATCTTCGAAAATGGTGATAGACGCTGTATCGGAAATTATTCCGAATAATTCCGAAACTTTTTGAAAATATTATCTATGATAAACTTTCTCCACTTGTTGACTCCCGTCTGAACGAGCAACAACATGGTTTTAGAAAAGGTCGCTCAACTACCACAAATTTGACAGTCCTTATCTCAGATGTTCTGTGTAAAGTGGAGAATGAAAACCAAATTGGCGCAGTCTATACAGACTTTAGTAAAGCTTTTGACAGAGTTGACCACCCTACCTTGATTCTAAAGCTTCAGAAATTCGTATTTGCCGGATCTTTGCTTAGCTGGCTGACTTCCTACCTTCAAAATCGAACACAATTGGCACAATTTCAAGCTACCTCTGGTGTACCACAAGGTAGCCATCTTGACCCACTTCTTTTTAATATATTAATCTCTGACCTATCTGACGTCCTAGCAAATATATCTCATCTACTTAAGCCTGACGATCTTAAAGTCAATCATATCATTAAATCTAAATCCGATGCACTCTTTCTCCAATCTAAACTTGATTCACTTGATCATTGGTGCAATGAAAACAAGCTCTCTATCAACATTGCTAAGTGCCAGGTTATAAGTTTTTCCCGAAAATACACCTTCTCACATAACACGTCCTTCCTCGGCAATAATTTGTTAGCTCGAGTTGAAAACGTTGTTGACCTTGGTGTTATCTTTAATGAGAGACTCCACTTCACCTTGCATTATGATAAAATACTTTCCCGAGCAAACAAACAGCTAGGCTTCATTATAAGACGTGCTAAGGAATTTCGTAACCTGTGGGTCACAAGATCCTTATACATCTCACTTGTACGCCCCATTCTCGAATATGCTTCCATTTGCTGGAATCCGGCTTTTGAAACCCACAGTAACAGACTCGAGTCCATACAAAAGCAATTCTTACTTTTCGCATTGAGAGAACTATACATCCCTTACGATTTTAATACCCTTCCTCCTTATGAGTTTCGACTGGGTCATCTAAACTTATTAACACTTGCATCCAGAAGAAAGGTGATTTTGGCCTGCTTCACATTCGACATCATTAGAGGCGTCATCAAAGTTGAATTCCTGAATAGAAAAATGGTGTTGAATAACCCTGTAAGAAACACCAGGTCCTCTCGTTTACTTAAGGAATATCCACACTCCACTACTTACGCAGCTAATGAGCCGATAAATAGATGCTGCAGGATATTCAATAGCATAAGCAATCTGTATTCTCCAACAGTCTCAAAATTATCTTTCAAATCCACCCTTTTCCAAGCCATCCGCAACCCTTTATTCTAAGCTATATGCCAATGTTTTATTTATTTGTTATTTATTAATTTATTATTGATTTATTTTGTTAGTTATTTTATTTAATTTTTTGTTTAATTTTTATATACTCATATTAATTTTCAATATTCAATTTTGCTTTGAATTGTTTATGTAATTTGTAACTTGCTTGGTTTGTAAATAAATAAAATAAAATAATGGATTTAATCGATGAATGAATTTAATGGGAAAGTGGATTCTGACCCGGACCTTCATGGGCTGTAGATGGATGTTTTTTAGTAAGTAAAAAGTAAAAGTAAAAAACCCGAGTATCTCTAGAAGAATTTTTTTTGTCATCTACAGCGAAAAAAAATGACAGTAAGCAATAAAACGATATAAAACGATAGTCGGGTTGTTGCTTTCGTGGTAAGAAGTACCTCTAGTTTCAAAAGTAGCCAAACGAAAATTACCTTCTACAAGTCGCTGGTCCGCAGTATCTTAGAATATTGCTCTCCTGTTGGAAATCTTTTTTATAATTCTTGCAAAGTAAAATTAGAAAGAGCTCAAAAACGGTTATTCAATAGCATCTGCTTCAAGGATAACATACTGAACAGACTGCCTTCATATGAAGAGAAGCTTCGATACGTCAAGTTAATGCCTCTATCTGATTGTCTCTATCTAGATTCTACTTTCTTTTATAAGTTAGCTAACAATCTTAATGACTGTCCTCCTTTGCTTTCAAAAATTAAACTCTACACTTCTAGGCTATCTCAGAGAGTATGTAATAATGAGACATTTCATTTAAATACATGGAAAGTTTATCTTGGGGAGAAAACGCCGATTGCTAGAATGTCCTGCCAATTTGACAATATGTCGAAAGTTTTGTGTATTTTCAAAATAAAGTAAATGAATTCCAGAACGGTGCTAGAATTTAGTATAAAAAAGAATGAATAACTTTTTTGTTAGTTGTCTGTGTTTCTACTGCTTATTTCTAGGCCCTTACAATTACCTAATTTTGTAGTTTTCCTTGCATACTGGACCATTTTAACTTCTATCTTTTTTATATATTTCTGTCAACTAATTGTTTGATCAATCTCTAATGTTTAGTTACTTGTCTAATGATGAAAGTTGTGCTAGCCTTTAATTATGATTCTTAAATAACATAAAATTATAATGTAAATGAGTTACTAGCATATATATTTATGTATCATTTTGGCTTTCTATTTCAAATAAATAAATAAATTAATAAATAGAAAATGCCTTAGCTAGATGTCACTAAACTACCCCATATCATGTTTCAAACTATTAAACGATTTCAAATACAATTAAATGCGGTAAGTTACATCGTTGAACAATTAATCACCGCCACGCTATGACCGAAATTCAAATGAACCGAAGACAAGGATTGTGGGTGCATGGTAAATAAATTCTAAGTTAGTGACTTCAACAACTGGCTTGCTTCAAACAGTAAAAGATGAAAAGAATAAGAACTAGAAAAGATGCTGGTTGACGCTTCTTTGTAATCAAGACAACAGCAAATTAAAGACATTGACAGCATTCTCGTATAATGAATAGATTTAAATTTTCTTTGTTCCATTGTTGGAGTATTGTCGTAGAGGTTCAGTGCAATTAGAAAAGGCTAATGTTTGTGGCATCTGTACTTGACATTTAATTTATTTCGGAGCGTCCTGTATTCAAATTAAATTCCCGTATCAATGACATTATCTTGTGCTGTTTATAGACTGGAATGTACCGTTGCGTCGATGAACATCCAAACTCCCACACGAGACGATTTGCGTTCAATTTCAATGAATAACTGCTAATTCCTAATGCGAATTTTCTTTGAATTTTAGCAAGTGCTGTGATGGAGGGAGAGGAGTTTTGCGAATTGAACTGATAGTAAAATTAAAATGGTTATTCTAGGACCAATCTATTCATCATTATATTATAATTTTTTGTGCGTAATATTTCCTTTTTACCACACTTGTGCTATTTGCACAATCCATATAGCCAAAACAATTATTTGCGATACTTTTAGGGCGGTAAATGGTTCTTCACGTATATATTCTTAAAAATCAGCTAAATCAACCCAACTCATTTGAGTCCCAAAAGTCTAGATAGTTGTCATGTACAGTCGTGGCCACAATTATTTACACAACGCTTATCATGAAGAAAAATTTGAATGGAATCAAAATAACTCCTTCAATTTTTATTACAACAAAATGAAATTTTATTCTGTTATTCATTGCCAAATTCATAGTTACTTGACAAAACCAAAATTGAAATAAAACATTACAGAACAAAAATAAAAATAAAAACTAACTGGCCAAAATTATTTGCACACCCGTCATTATGGTCAAAATTATTTGCACACATTAAGAAAAATTTTCCATAAAATTAACGGTAATTCTTCGACTTTATTTCGATCAGTGATAAAGCTGGGACAAATGTTGGACATCAGTTGACATTAGATTTCATTGTAATAAACTAGTTAGGGACAGTGAAAATGCCTAGAAACGTTGAACTCTCAGTCGAAAAGCGGGCGGCAATCGTTGCTGAATTTAATAGCGGTATTTCCGCTAATGAAATTGCCAAAAAATTTAAATGTCGCAAGCGGAGCGTTTATTACCAGGTAAAAAGACAACATTTAACTGGCAGTGTTGAAAATGCAGTGTGAAGGGCTCGAAAGAGGGCAACAAGTGAAAGGGAAGATACTGTATTACGTCGGTGTATGCAGCGAAATAGTCGCGAAAAGATCAATAACATAATAAATAGTATTAACGAGAACGAAAATGACAAAATCAGTAGAACAATAGTTTGGAGAAGACCTTCTGAGGCAGGAATAAAAGCATACGTCATCCAAAAACAGCCGTACATCTCTCCAAAGAATCAGGAAGTTCGCTTGCAGTTTGCATTTGAGCACAGAAATAAGCCAGTCGAATTTCGGAGACAAAATTTGTGGACAGATGAAAGTGCTATGTCATTGGACGGAACGTACGGTAGACATTTCTACTATTTCAATGCACAGCAAAAGAAAAATCAAGCCATCAGTATCACTACGCACCATTCACATGGTGTTCAAATAATGGTATGGGGTTGTATTTGTTACAGTGGGGTTGGTCCAATTGTTGATTGTCCAACAAAGATGCGTTCGTCTGAATACCTCCAAATATTGAACGAAGTTGCATTTGTTGCCGGCGATTATTTGATTGGTCCTGATTTTATACTACAACAGGACAATGCACCAATCCATACATCAAAACGGATTCAACAGTTTTTATCGGACGTTGGGCAAAAAGTCATGAAATGGCCTCCACAAAGTCGTGATTTGAATGTCATTGAGCATGTCTGGCATTTGATGAAATCAACAATTCCTCAAAAGATTGGAAAATCGGCAGCTGAAGCCTCGGAAGACATCTTAAATGCATGGCAGATCCTATCCATCGAAACCATACAGAATTTAGTTGTTCAATGCCAGCAAGACTCGAAGCGGTTATTCGTGCCAATGGAGGCAACACCAAGTATTAGGTAATGGTCACAAATTACCCGTTTTTTATCAAAGCTAACAATTAGTTTATCTTTTTCCCAGATTTTTCGAAAAAACGAGGCAGAAACCATCCATTGCAAATAATTTTGACCGTAATGACGGGAGTGGAAATAATTTTGGCCAGAATGACGGGTGTGCAAATAATTTTGGCCACTTAGTTTTTATTTTTATTTTTGTTCTGTAATGTTTTATTTCAATTTTGCTTTTGTCAAGTCACTATGAAATTGGCAATGAATAACAATAAAATTTCATTTTGTTGTAATAAAAATTGAAGGAGTTATTTTGATTTCATTCAATTTTTTCTTCATGATTAGCGTTGTGTAAATAATTGTGGCCACGACGTTTATTGTTTCTAAATGCTGGAGTTATAAAAACTCGATAAATATTCTCCTGGATATTGCATTTGTATAATAAGATCAACACTAGCTCAATCAATCCAAAAGTAATCAAAATTATACCGTTGCAATAGCTGTTTTAGGGTTTAAAACCTCTTTAAAATAGCATATACCACCTGCCTGAAAATTGATATTATTGAATGTTTTAATATTCAGATGAGGTCTGCTTAAATTTTGTTGTAAAACGAAACGAATAAAAGTTAAATTTCATATCCAAGTTTATTTGAGTTTCCTAGCCGAAGGCAGCTTAAAAATTCATTTTAAACGAAGTTATAGCCACCATTCTCCTATGTTATAAAAAAATTGATTTTTAATTTCTAAAAATCAATTTTTTTATATTACGGTTTCTTCAAACATATTTTGAAAATATTTGAAAATTTCAAATAAATCCAGTGGATAGTTTTCGAGATATTTTGCAATTACTGAAGAGATTTATGAAAAACACTGGTTTTGAGCGTGTGAAGGTGGAATGAATTTCTTTTTTGTTAAAACTTATGTTTTTTCTAAGTAATAAGCTAGCGATTTGTTCCTTGATATTTTTTTGCTAAAAAAGAAAAAGCTTTAGCTAAACTAGTGATTTTTTCGTTCGATTGATTTGAGATTAACCAACAAAATGTTGCGATGGTCACCGCAAAGCCCGACTTTTGGTATAGGATCTGACAAACATGTTTGCTACAATAAATAAATTGTTCTCTTTTAAATTTTTTTCAAAATAAAGTTGAAACATAATATAAATAACTAATAGAGTGAGAGCCAGCGCCTGCCAGACATACGGCAAAGTATAAAGGCTAAAATTTTGTGTGTGTTTTCTCACTACTATATGTAAGAACGTTCAAGGATTAAAAACCTTGACTAACGGTGGCTTATACAGGTAGCAGGTAATAAAGGTGTGCAATAACCTGGCTTAAAGGCGTTAAAATCTAAAGTCTGGGGTTTGTATATTATGTTTAACTATTTTAAGTCAAGGTTTAAGACGCCAAACCCATCCGAAGGGTCCAACGCTCCCACAGAGTCGGTATAAGGTCAAATACCCCGAGAAAGCGTTGCCTATGAATATATGTAAGAGAATATTAGGATTAGTTACAACTTTTAGGAAACCAGGAAACAAAAAAAGATAGTATCTACTTTTCGAATCCGGTATTAGCTCAAAAATGATACAAATGCAGATAGAACGCTTATGCTTTGTAGGATAGTATACTGGTCTTGTGTAACTTAGTGCTCCGAAAATTAGGGAAAATTGGTAAAATCCGCCCAAACTCAGCATTAGGTGAATATTCCAAACACATTTTCGTAGCACTAAGTTATAGTGGTGAAAATAATCATAATGAAGATGAATAAATTATTGTAACATTGTTAAATAAATATTAATTATGTATATATTTATATATATTAGGTGTACAACTTTGCTTCCGCCATTTTTTTCCGAAATTCGAGGCTTTATTGTAAAAAACTGATTGTACATTTATGACTCAAAGTATTGTCCATTGCTGGCCACTACTTTCTCCCATCTTTTGGGTAGCATACGAATCCCGCGTTGAAAAAACTGGTCATCTTTTGAATCGATCCACGAATCGATCCAATTTTTTACTTCTTCATAAGACCGGAAGTGCTGGTCAGCCAGGCCGTGTGCCATTGATCGAAACAAGTGATAGTCCGAGGGAGCAACGTCTGGAGAATACGGCGGGTGGGGTAGGACTTCCCATTTCAAAGTTTCCAAGTATGTCTTTACCACTGTCGCAACATGGGGTCGAGCATTGTTATGCTGTAAAATCACTTTATCATGTCTCTCGTTGTATTGCGGCCGTTTGTCTTTCAATGCTCGGCTCAAACGCATTAATTGCGTTCGATAACGATCATTTGTGATTGTTTCAGTCGGTTTTAACAGCTCATAATACACTACGCCGAGCTGATCCCACCAAATACTGAGCATGACCTTGGAACCGTGAATATTCGGTTTGGCCGTCGACGTGGAAGTATGGCCGGGAAATCCCCATGATTTTTTGCGCTTGGGATTATCGTCATGAACCCATTTTTCGTTCCCAGTCACAATGGGATGCAGAAATCTCTTCCGTCTTTGCCTTGCAAGCAGCTGCTCACAAACACACAAACGCCGTTCAACATATCTCGGCTTCAACTCGTGCGGCACCCAATATCCTTGTTTCTGAATCATTCCCATGACTTTCAGACACATCTAAATCAGGTAGATTTACAAGCTGTCAAGTTAATCAGGTAAGCGTTCACACTACCCGAAGTGATTTAGCATGAGGAGATTTAGAGAGAGAAATGTCATTCAAATTTATGTGTACATTTTTTTTTGCGTGAAAGTTGTTGAAAATGATGCAAGAACATGCAAGAAGATTTTTTTTTCACTTTGTACAATGCATATGTTCCTTTTTTGTTCAATTTTTACTGTTTTTGAACGAAATTCGAATGATATTTCATTCAAATCTACTGTGCTTCTCACGGATGGAATTCAGCACGCTCTGAGAACATTTCAGCCGGGAAAAATTCACAATAGTACCTGATTTGTACTTGATTTACTCTAAATCAAGTAGCTTTCGAATGTCAGACGCCGAGAAAAATGTATGGGTAATCAGGTAGATTTAAGTTGATTTAGCTCTTAAGCGATCAGCTGATCGAAATCGCCTGACTTAGAATGTAGTGTGAACGGCATATGACAATCATATCGAGCTGTCAATAAACATTTGTTTTTAAAATGCAATACGCCTACGCAAAACAAGGAAGAAGTGTTAGACGCTGCGTACAGAGAATTTGCTTCTAGCACCGTAAAATTTTGGGCATTTGAATGCTAACCTGCACCGTACCAGCTTGTGAGACGATTAACGTTCGGGACGTCAAAAATCTCCAACCACTGAAGACAAAATTGCTAAAGCTCACTAAATAGTTCTAAAGTAAAGTAATCCCACAACAACCCTCGTACAGGTCTAGGGGTTGAAGCTGATAGAGAGTTTCATTAGAATTTTTCAATCATTGTGAAAACAAGTGTGGAGTGATTAGTTCCACGACTCACTTCACCCCTGATTAAAATCAGGTACCTAATCAGAGCTAGGTGAACTCAAAGCTTGGTGCGCGGACCCTCGTCCGAACCATGGATCCCACAAGCAAGAAGCCAGTGCTCTATCCACTAGGCTACTCAAGCTTCCAAATAGTACTAAACGAACGACAAATTGAAGTAAAAGGATACCAAAAGCTTTAAATATCTCTAAAAAATGTGTTTGTTACATATTGAATCAAGCCTTAGACATGAGAAAGCTCTGTTGGAGCAGTTTAGGCACATCAAATGAGAATTTAGGCACCAGTTAATCACTTTAGATGAAATTTGGAGATACCATTATACGCTCGAAACAAAAGTACAGTCAAAACAGTGAAAACAGCGAAGAGCCAATTTTTGGCTGGGAAACTGATGGTGACTGTTTTTGGGATAGTCATGCAGTTATCTTAATTCATTACTTTCAAACTAGAAAAAACCATTACAGAAGCATACCATGCATCATTATTTGACAAGCTGAAGGTAGAAATTGTGTGTGCAGAAAGAAGATTATATTTCAACAAGACAATGTGCCGTCTCACACCTCAGCGGCTGCCATGGCTAAAATCCACGAACTACGATTTGAACTATTTGACAACCCTCCGTACTCACCAGATTTAGCCCAAGGTGACTTCTTTTTGAAAAAATGAAAACAGGACGCTATCAACTTCGTAAAAAATTATTTTGCAGCGAAAAACACTGCGTACTATTTGCACGGGCTAAAGAGCTAGAAAAATAATAATAAAATTGAAGAAACAATGTCTTATATCCTTTGTTAAGTCGGAAACTTTTAAGAACACTCTCGTATTCCCTACAGGCAAAATTTTGATTGGTTGGTCAATGATTTGAAGGATTTCTGTTTTTGTACCTGCCGAAGCTTCAGGTTTGCCTGCACATTCAGAAAAACCACACAAGCGAGTATTGTATGCCCGTTAATGTAACCCGTCAAAATGTGACCTGTGGGAAGCTACCACAAATTTCAAGCCAAAAGTAACTCGACAAAATTTCAAACAGCTTGGAAGGAATATTTGAGATTTTCAAAGGTTGCAAGTTGATTTCGTGAAAAGCTTTGATATTCAATGTGAGTCTCTGCCAGACAATACAATGTTTCGTTTTGATAAAGGTTACTTAGTCCTTCAGAGAAATACTTGAAAGAGGGAAGAGCATATTTAAAATAGTTTCCAGAGAAGATATATTAAAGTTACCGCATGTTGTGAATGTCGCTTAGCATCAAGTTCTTTATTAAATCAAATTACTTACACTCAATGCTCTACGTGTCGCAAGTAATTTGCATATTATTGGCAAACAAACACACATGGCTTCATATGCCGGAAAGTTCATTGGCCTAGCACCATTCTCTTTCGAATTGAAAGGAAGCCGAATCGATTCACTAACGTCAAACATCATGTGACATGTTATTTCAAAGTCAAGTTCAACATTGTTCAACAATAAGACATAAATAGCTCAATACTGTTACTTCCAATCGTTTATTTGCTATTGACATCCGCCACACCCACTTGAAGAACGATCGTCTTAACAAACAAGCTTCTAACATATATGCGGTTGATTCTTAGATGCGACCATATGTACTGTTCACAATTCACCGTAAAAACACCGGCTACTGCTTTTTTGTCCTTCAGGGAGTGGTTGCTACATCATTACACGTAAAGCCTAATCGCTCCTATAAAGTAAACCAAACAAATGCCAAAATTGTTGCTGCGGCCGGTAAATGTTTACTGAGAATTAGAAAGTCCTTTATATCCTGCTTCTGCCCATTTGGCATGTATCCTTTCAAGACACTTCAACAAATGCTGCATGATAAATGGCATACTTTCGCCATTGAAATGAGGAAAACAGTTGGAAGATATTTTCGGTAATGCTAGGGTTCCCAAAAAACTCTTTCCACTAGTAAGGATTCCATGAAATTCTAATGCAGGTAGAATACATAATTCTCGAAAGAAAGAATTTCAAGATTGTGATAGGTCAAATACATTAAAAGCAGAAGTAGGTGTAAAGTTTCTCATGTTAGTTACACACAAGAAATGGCGTTTTCCTCAGGAGATACAGGATATGAGTATTATTTTGACATGGTATTTGGAAGCCCATATTACAGATTATTTTAGGATTTGATGCGAAACTTTGAAGTCGGGAGCCGTAGGTACACAAAAGAAGTGAAATTATGTTTCGAGGGTCGTGTGCCTTTAGTTTAGTTTCTTATCGCAGTGTTCCTGGCAAAATGTGCTGCAGGTGAACGTTCCGCTTAAGGCTTAATGATATTCGTACGTTACGGACAGCCTCTAGTAATTATATACAACAATGATCTGACTTTCGTGCCGTTGAGAAGAATCTCTGGATTTGCGATAGAATGTTTACTGCCAATATTGTAAAAGGTTTCATTGTGGTCGTGTACTCTTGACATTTATCGGAGGCATAAGTGTAAAATGCCAAACGAAGTCAATGAACGAAAGAAGATATGACTTAAGTTCGGTCAACAAATATTTCGGTCAACAAATAATTGTGTTGATATTGTATCGAATCTTAAGATTCGCAAGATACATTCAATTGTTTGACTTTGTTCTGAAATTTGATTACGGCTGTGTAAACAAGAATAGATGATATGATTGAATTGTAATTTCATTATGTGCTTAGGCTTACGAAATATACTTATTGGGGAAAATTGCAAGAAATTCGTAGAGAAGAAAATTGTGAAAAGTTGTTTATAAGCTGATTTGATCTGATTCATTTCAGCTTTCAAAACCAAATAGTCTTACAGAAAAATTGTTTTTACCTATACAAGCAAGATGTACTGCAATTGCAGGCCATATGCAGGCTGATTCAAATCCAAGTACGTTAGGGTATACCACGTGATTCTTTAAGGTGAGGTGATGAGAAAGTTGTTGCACATACCTCCTAGGATGCTTCTTTTACAAGTTGTATCTCTTTAAAGATTTTTCGACTTTGAATGTATTCTGATAAAAATGTTTGCTTTAAACTTTTAAACAACCCAGTGAATCCTAATTATTTTTGTATTTATTTAAAAGGTATTGCAATCGCCTTTCGATGTCATTTGCTATTATTGGCGAATAATTCTGAGAAAAATAATAGCAGATATTCCAAATTTAAATACCAAAGAATTAGCTCATTTATCTTTGCATTTTTTATAATTTATTTCCTTTTAACAATGTTCTCTGTGTCCACTCCCACTACCAGCAATAGATTTTTCACATGAGGCATATTTTGTGCTCAGAGGTCAGTAGCTCTGCTCACTAAGGCACCAGTCCAAAATAGCGATCTGCTGGCCGCGGGTTCGAATCCCTCCGTATGTATTTGTTCGTCTTGTGTTGTCTTTATAGTCAGTGACTTGGCATAATGCCAGCGCTCCACTAATTAGGTGTCCCATCATAGCTTTAGCGGGCACTGGGCATAACAACAACGGTTCACAAGAAAAAAAAATTTAAAAAAAAGAATAGTGGAATTAACTGTAATCGGCTTCTCGTTTCTGTGTCTCCCTACCGTCATAGCTTAGCAATTACTTCAAAGGGTAATTCTCGGAGCTTTGGTATTATCATAAATAAAAATCAAGAAAACCAAATTTCATTATCTGAGTCACCGTATAGGAGGATACTTCTCAAGCCTTACCACAATAGCCAACAATAACAACAATATACCTCGACGAGTAGTAAGCAAATTTGTAGTCGACGTGTATTTCCTACGAGATCGCTGATATCAATTTTCGACTCATTGAACATTTTGTTATTCGATATGATCCACATACGAATCCTGTTTCAAAATGTCTGACATAGTGACAAAAGTTGAGATTATACTAATTGGGAAAAACCTGAGGAATCTTAGACAAAATGGAGATAAAATCTTTGTAATTCGGAAAGCACAAAAATACCCAGAAGCTATTTCAACAATGAAAATAATTATGAAAGTATGGTGTTTGAAAACAAACTTCGTCCAGAGAAAATAAATAAGTTAAGGTTATGCCAAGGCCAAAGGCGCCTCCATCAAATCAACCTCCGTACCTAAGATAAAGCTGATGGCAGCAGTAATGGGTACACCAATTGGAAATACGATTAAAAAAGCGCTTCAAATAATGATAAGTTGAATGCAGTATTGGAGTTACTCAAAAACAGTATTAGCATGGCTGCTGTCGGATCCTGAGAGTTTCCTGGGTGTTCACTAAAAATTATAGATGTTGAAGATAGGCATTATGTACAATTGTGGAATAAAGTGGCAGATTGCTACTCTCTCAGCCTAAGGAGGTTATGGTCGCGGTTGATACCTTTTGGGCTTGAATTGGCTCTTCCAAAACGGGCCGTGGTTGGTACTTGCTCACTTCAATTTTGAACCCTGACCCTCTAATTCATGCACATGAACCAAGACGACTCACGGTTTGGAATAATCTTTTGAAAGAAATACGAATTTTAAAAATATTGATTTACTTGACAGTCCTTTGCCGGTCACTCATTATCAGGGAGGGTTGCAAATTTTGTTTTACTTTCGTATAAGCGGGGAACCTTTTTTCACACCGTAAAAATATATATTGTGATGGCATTCCAAACTTTTGTCGGCCCTCTACATTATCGACCATGATGAGTCGCTACAAATCATTACCATTGTGTGCAGGATCGATGACTTGGATGGGAATGGTGATTGCGGAGGGTTGCTATAGGATCGGTTTTTCTTCTGTAAGAGCAGACACAAAAAAAAACTAAAAAGACCAACACACTTGCATACAGCCTAAGATATTTATTTTTATATATATTTTGTTTTTCTTATTTCGCTTGCAAGGTATCTTTTCTTCAGCGTGGTGTGGTGGACCTCCGAGCCTGAAACTAAAAGAGAGAAATATGTGAGTGTGACATGAATTTTCATAATATCCTTGCAAAAACGCAACCACACATGCAAAAAAAATAATCATTCTACTTACGTGGCTGGCATTATTTTTCGCTTGGCAATAAACGAGACGCGTTCACGAGAAACGAACTATTATATTCCTGTTCAAGGGAGGGCACACAAAAACAGGAATATAACGCTAGTAGAGGAGTACTATCTCCCTATGTACGTTTGAGAAAAACTACTGCGGGTACATCTAGCGCAGCGACAAACTCATCGTCAAGGGAGAGCGCACAAAGCCGGTGAGGAGAGGAGTGCCGCCTCCATACAAACGCACCCGGTAAAACGAATGGACACACAAGATGATGGACATGTAACGAGGGGAGAGGAGCACCGTCTCCACACACATGAAAGGGGGGAACCACCAGTCATGTGTTCACTCGATCGATGCGCAACTGGGAAGAGATCCATCCCAAACAAAGAACATTACCACACCTAGGGAGGAGAACCGTCCCTGATATCCGACGGACACATTAAAACGTAAAAAGTTTACGAACGCCACGCCACGATCAAAAGAATTATTTCTTAATTTTATGTCACGATCAAAAGAGTTTTGTAAGTGGGGCATTTCACGTGAAGCGGACAACGAATAAAAATCGAGGTTCTGGATTTCGTTCATATTGTGCATAATGGTACTTCTAGAAGATATGAATGTGGATGCACAAGTTTTTGTTTCTATGAGGTTTAGTTGCCGAGTTATGGGCTTCTGAATAATTGACGAAATTGGTAAAAGGTTTTTTTGGAAGCGGATTCTGAGATTCAAAACAAAATCTAAAAAACATTAAACATAATGATTGGTATAGAAAATTAGCTGTTCTTTTTAATTTTGAAATTAGATTTGAAAAACAATTTTTTTTTCCTGTGTGAAACCGGAAGTAGACACTTTAACTCGTAATTTGAATGATTTGGACCAGGTTAATTTTCTTTATTTTTATAACAAAACAAAGCTTAAAGTATACTTATTTTATCATGAAAGTTTTAGAATGGGATAGCCAGTAGTTTAGGAGGTAGGTGAATTTCAATACATAAAAGTCGCATGGAGCGTGGTACCGGGAGCTTGATAATGATAGCTAGTGAGTGTGAAAGCAAAATATTTGTAGTAAAACTATTATACATCACTTGCATCACTTACATATAGAAGATAAAATATTAAAAATTGCTAATGCTGATTTACTTACTGAAAAAAAGGTACTTGTGTATGGACAAATGAATTTATTTCACAATTTTTACAATTTTACTCTCGTTTCTTAAACTAACTCTTTTTTTTTAATAACTAGAGGTGTTTCTACGATCAGTTTTTTTCCTGCAAATTCGACATAATTTATTTTCTGCTAATATTCTTGGAATTTTTCTTAGGTCATTAGCCTTCCGATGAAACTTCAAATCGAATGGATTGAAACATCGATAGCCGAACCGAGACATAATACACATAATTAAGACTCTTAAACTTATCAAACAAAGTAATAGTCATTGCAAGCGTTGAACATTAACTCAAAAAATAACGGAAAATTTGAATTGGCCTGGCGTCAAATATATTAAATAAGCGTCATATATTTTAATTAAGTTTTTATGGGAAAATAAAATCTTTTTCAAATAAGAGATGGCGCTACTAATTACATTTCAAATCAATTTTTGTTTTCGAGCCAACTAGCTGCCCTAAGCAAGCTCTCGGTACCACGCTCCATGCGACTTTTATGTATTGAAATTCACCTACCTCCTAAACTACTGGCCATCCCATTCTAAAACTTTTATGATAAAATAAGTATACTTTAAGCTTCGTTTTGTTATAAAAATAAGCAAAATTAACCTGGTCCAAATTATTCAAATTACGAGTTAAAGTGTCTACTTCCGGTTTCACACAGGAAAAAAAATTTGTTTTTCAAATCTAATTTCAAAATTAAAAAGAACAGCTAATTTTCTATACCAATCATTATGTTTAATGTTTTTTAGATTTTGTTTTGAATCTCAGAATCCGCTTCCAAAAAAACCTTTTACCAATTTCGTCAATTATTCAGAAGCCCATAACTCAGCTACGAAACTTCATAGAAACAAAAACTTGTGCATCCACATTCATATCTTCTAGAAGTACCATTATGCACAATATGAACGAAATCCAGAACCTCGATTTTTTTTCGTTGTCCGCTTCACGTGAAATGCCCCAAGTGTTACATTTAGCATTTCAATAACAGTAAATACTATCAATAGCGACATACTAGATACGTTTCTTTAATTTTACAAAAGATATACTACACTCAGTGAACTACCCACCAAAAAATTTTTCTTGCTCCAGCACACTTCCAAAAATAGTCTTGATACACTTTTAAATAGATTTCTAGTACACCCGTTTTAAACCGCGGCACAACACAGAATGCTGAGGCTCTTACCAGCCGCAACATTCCGAGGATCTAGCAACGAGCTCAAAGCCATATGTTTATGCGAATTGACTCATACATACACACTCCAAAGATATAAAATAAAGGATACAGGATACAGGACAAACTACAGATGCAAAGATACACACTTTTTGTTTTGCTTACACTTCTTACATCAAATGTGCAATCAGAAAATCAGGACTGGCCAATCTTATTGACAACTTGTGACCAAGTTGGCAATGGTGGTGATCATGCAGTTGCTCGTCATGGAGCACCATGTAGACGGGTCATAGTGTAAAATCAAAATGGTGCATGATTTTTTAGGGCACTTGAGAACGAAAAGCAAGAACACCAACTTCCAAAAAATGACAGCGAGTTTTGCCAAATAAGGGCACATAAAAGAGCTTTTCGTGAATTTCTTATAGACCTTGACAATTTTTCTAAGTCTTAGCGACTATTTAGAATAACGGCGTGTATATGGAAGTTTATTCGACAGGTGAGAGCTGCAACGAATCTACAAGAAATTGCTGCATCACCATACTCTTAACCAGGAAAAACTGGCAAATTCAACTTAGGGACAATTAATTTGGTGCCAAACATCCCTTAATCGTGCTGGATAAAGTGACTCGACAAAAACATTCATCGACAAGCATTTTGCAATCAAATTAATAAAATTGAGCACTACGGGTCTAATCATTGGAAATGTGAACACACAATCGACAAGACATTGATTAATGAGAGTGTTTCGGATAGATGAGAGTGATTCAGACGGAAAGCTTGGTACTACCTTAATAACTAGCAGAACTTGTTTATGCTGGAGAGAGATAGAAAGAGGCAAGCAGAGGTGAAGCTTGAGTAACCTAGGAGGTAAAACACTGGCTTCTTGCGTGTGGGGTCCCTGGTTCGAATGCAAGTTCAAATGAGGGTCCGCGCACCAAGTTTCGAGTTAACGTTGCTCTGATTAAGTACCTGATTTAGATTAGGTGTAAAGTGAATCGTGGAACTAATCACACCACACTCGTATTCAAAATGATTGAAAAATTGCAATGAAGCTCTCTACCAGCTTCAACCCCTAGACCCGTACGAGGGCTGTCGTGTGATTACTTTACGTTAAAAAGTGGTGATTTGCTTGAACCAAGCGTGGAATGCGTGGAAGAGTGCAAAGCGTGATATAATATACGTGAGGGAGGTTTTGACTATTTCAACACTGTTTTTTTCTAATAGTGTCAATATATAGGAAATTGCCCTTTAAAGCGAATGATTAGCTATGGCATTAAGGAGATACATATAAGTGAAGCTCATATCAATTATTCCATTATTTTTATGCGCCACACATTCTTCCTTAGTTTCTTAGTTTCCGAAGCTTATGAAGGATGAGACAATTAATTAGTTGACCGCTGATATTCTGGCTAGACGGCAGCTCTAAGGATAACACGAAACGAGCAAATACAACCATGACCGAACCCAAGGGTAGTAGATCGCTTCTTCGAACTGGCGCCTCAGCAAGCAGAGCTATCGACCTCTAAGTAAATTTCAAAGCTTACAAGGCAGTAACGAAGCTATTTTTTGTCAGAAAAAAATGCATGTATGAAAACATTACAATAACAGTAATAATAAAAGCTTCATTAATGCTTTTAACAGAAGTTAAAGTATGAATATCCTTTTCGTGTTTTCAACAAAAGTTAATTTGGAATTAAGGTGCGAACCGAGATATTTTATGTCCCTTGATCATAAAATACTTAGCATTAAGTAAAGGATTTTTGCTGTAGATTTTTTTTGTAAACGAATATAATCTGCGTTGTTTTCAGATTTTATTTTGATTTCCCACTTATTGAAAACATTCCTGAATTCCTAGAAAATATGGTGGTGTCAAAAATCCTAGAAAATATGGTGGTGTCATCAACGTACATGGCGATATTGTAGTGAGGAAGTTTGATGAATTTGATTATGTTGAAGAGCTTAGGATTTACTACGGACAGAATCGGCAACTTGAAAACGTAAGACTTAAACAATTAGAACGAGCGTATAATGGTGTAAAGTTAGATACCGAAAGAGTTTTTGATTACTTTGATGATTAAACTATCGTGCCACACCTTGTTAGTTGCTTTTTCTGTGTTCAGAGAAATAGACTGGTGGGATTTTTTTGTGGATAAAATACCATGAAAGTGCTTGATGATTCTGTATGACTGAAGAGTTTTCAAAATTATTTAGTTGGCACAGTACCTTCCTCCATAATCAAATCAAATTCGTAAAATTTCAAAAAGTTATATCAGAAAATATATTTGCTAACTCTGGTGCACCACAAGGAAGCCCACTTCTTAGCCTTAAAATATTCATCTTGGATCTTTCTGACGTCTTGTCAAACATATGTCACCTAATTTATGCAGAAGATCAAAAAAAAATCTGATACATTCTTTCTTTAATCCAAGCCTGACTCACTTCATTACTTTATAATATTGATTAGTGCCGAAGTATAAGTTTTAACCGTAAATTCACGAAAACGCAGAGCACTTACTTTGTCGCCAACAAGTTATTAAGTGGCGCTGATAGCGTTGTTGATTTCTAAGCTGTTGATTTTTATGATAATGGTAAATCAAGGAAATATCCTTTGAAGTGAATGCTTAGCTATGACGGTAGGGAGATACATATGGAAGAACAATTAACTCCACTTCTCTTTAAGTGCCACACTTTATTCTTGTGAAGGCCTGGTTTTATGCCTAGTTATCTCTAAAGCTATGATGTGAAACTTAATTAATGGAGCGCTGGTGTTATGCCCAGTCGCTAGCTATTAATTAAACTCCGGAGCTCCGCAAGGTTCCATTCTTGGCCTTCTTGTGTTTATAATTTTAATTAATGACCTCCAATTTTCCATTGATTCATCTTGCTTCTTATAGGCTGATGATTTCAAAATATTTAGAGTTATTGACTCGCTATAAAATTGTGAGCAGCAGCAAAATGATTTAAGTGCACTGAATAGCTGGAGTATTGCTACTGAATGTCACCAAATGTCATCAGATATCTTATACCTAATGAAAATTCCCCTTTTATTTTCCTCTTATCATATTTCTGGATCTGGACCGCAATATTCAATGATCTTGGTATCGTATGTGATGCTAAACTTAAATTTGGCCAGAACATCCTGCATATTATTAATACGGCATCTCGCTAATCGGTTTTGTTGTCTGATCCTTAAATCCTTTTAATAATATATATACTTCTGAACATCTTTTAGTACCTTTTGATCGTGATATCCGTGAATATTGGTGTCAAGTGTGGTGTCCTCATTACATATGTATACCTTATAGATACCTTCAAATCTGTCCAACGTAGGTTGATGAATGTCTTCTCTTCGAATTGCGTCACCATCATGTTTTGTCAGATTTTAATTCCGAAATCTATGTTCATGAGTCACACCGCTCACGACCATTTTGCGACCCTTTTAAGCTTGTCGCACACTATTCCGTCATGACACGACACGACATAGAAAAATGTCGTACGACAGTCGTTAGACCAACGCACACTATACCGAACCAACCGACACATCAGTTTGAGAAAAGTATTCAGAAAATGCATTATGTTACATGCAATGGAAAATTTGTATTGTTAAAAATTAAAAAAATGATAAAACTGAAATCAAATGTAATTTTTTCCCATCTATTTGTCTTCTTTTGTGTGTTGTCGTATCTTTTTGAGCTTATTTCATACAATTCTTTCTACAGAGTGGCGTAAAAGTTTCTGCTCTTTGATATGAAAAATCAACCCGAATAAATTAATGGGAAAAAGCTATCATTCCAAATTTTGAAACCCTCTTCTATTTTTCTTAAATCTACATAGCTTTAATTAATTCAGTGATGATACCAAAATAATGACTGTTGTTGTTTTAGAGTCGGTAAAAATGGATACCAAAATTCAAAGAGGATTAATGTATCGAACTTTTTATAAAACCTGAAAAACTTTGGAATTTTTCAGCGGATCGAATTGATAATAATGGTAAATATTCAGTTCTATGTGAAAATGTCAGAAAACGAATTTTAGACTGGGTTGAAAACGAAAGAGGGCATGATTCATACTAATTATATATTATGTTGCTTCAAGTGTGTTAAATGTTATACAAGAAATACAAAGGACAGAAACTTTTGCGCCACCCAGTAGTTTTTGGCCAAAATTTTACATCCATTACCAATTCGATACTTTTTTTTAATATCAAACTGCCTAACGACAACTGATGCTTATCATGAATTGTTCAGAAAATGCATTATGATCAATACAATGGAAAGTGTGTAATGTGAAGCATTTAAAAAAACTAAAATTGAAATTTTCTCAGCAAATTCTTCTCATATATTTTCCTTCTTTTGCACTGAAAGAAAAACTCTTGGTTGGTTCAATTATTTTTAATAGTATTGCAACGATTCATTCAAAATCGTTAAACGAACTACGGAAAATAGTTATTTTTATTATGTTAATATAGTTAATTTAACGATATAAAAGTAGTTGGTTCTGGTTGTACAAAAAATATCGCAACGTTCATGAAATCAACTGTTTTAATTGTTTCATAACCACGAAAATTAGTTGATAAATAGAAAAATTTTCATCAATTCACTCAAAACTTCAACGTTTCGAATTATCAACTGTTTTTATGGTACTTAAACTACTTCGCAATAGTTGATTTCAGCAAACGTAATTCAGTGAGCAACGTCTTTGAAATTAGTCTACGCAAAGTAGAATGGTTTCAACATTTGGACGTTTTTCATGCTCCGAATGAAATTGTTTATCAACCACGCGTCATGGTGCATAAAAGTAATCAACGATTTTCTTATGGTTGTTTTGACTATAGCCCTAGTTGATGCAAAAAGAACTAAGGCAAACTATTGATTTTTCATACTCCTCATACTCATACTCCTATTCTATCATAGAAGTTTCATATACTACATGGCAAAATTATGTTCGGTTTGCTGTTCGATATAATTCATATGCATGTTATGCAGTGAAGCCTTTATATTACGTTGTATGACGCTTTCTTCCACTGTGGTAAACGCAGTGGACTGCGGCAAAGTGCTGGGAAAAAATTTACTGTAAACACAAAACAGCGGCATTGCGGCAGCGGCGCCACAGGGGGAGGCGTGAATGCCGCAGTTGAATTTGGTGAATCACAATGCAGCGGCAATGTTGCTGTCAATGCAACCAAGGCATCAACCAAATTCATTTTGTTTTATCTTTTGTATTGCTAAATCCTGTTGTACGAGGATTAGGTTGGCTACCTCATACTATATACATAAACTATATTTATATTACATACTATAGTCTTTTCCTATCTCGTACTATGTATATTGTTGGAATACCATTGTTTGTGGTTGCTTACTTTTTTTGCACCACGGACGTTGTTTGTCAACCACGCGTCATGGTGCATAAAAGTAATCAACTACTTTTTTATGGTTGTTTTAACTATAGCCCGTAGTTGACGCAAAAACAACTAAGGAAAATTGTTGATTTTACCAAGATTTTTCTTTCAGTGTGTGATTTATTGTAATTTTGTAAACTTATTTCATACAGCTTTCTATTTTCTGGCCAAAAAAATTTACTTCATCCATTTCCCATTCGTCATTTTTTTTTTTAAATATCAAACTGCCGAACGACAACTGATGCTTATCATAAAATCTATGAAGCTATATGAAAGCCCGCACACTTAACCGACCCGACACGCTACAACGACGTACATCATTTGTCGGATTGGATTGAATTCAAACATCCCAAACGACAAAAATTTTTTGCTGTCCTGTCGTGTCGTGACGTGTTGGTCAAGTGTGCGGGCGTTCATACAATTCCATACAATTTATTCTGACAGATTTTTGTCGTGTCGTGTTGTGACGTGTCGTGTCGGAATAGTGTGCGATATGCTTACGCGGGCTGATACATACTCTTATTCACTGCTTCTGCGCATACTGAAAGCCTTGATGCTGGTTTCATGCCGCAAAGATTTACAGAATTTAAAAATATACTAAAAATAGAGTAGGTGTACTTCATATAAATGATTTTTTCTTGGACTAATATAAGTAAATTTAAATTTAATAATAGCTTTATTATATTGAATGAACGGATTTAGAAATATTTACAGTGTTTGAGATAAATCTAGAGTTTAGACAATGTCTTTACAGCTAAGTTACTAATAGTTATAAATTTAGAAATGATTAAATGTATATAGAAATACAAGTTATTTCAGATTAGGCAAAATTAGCTTAAAACCTACTAGAAAACTTAAAACTAAACTTAAGATAGTTTTTACAACTACGGATTACAAACTAGGATAAGGAAATGTATTGGAGAATACACTACCTTACGCACGATTCAAGGATGCAATTAGTGGGTTAGACGAACGTGCACATTTATCAAGGAACTTTTGTTGCAGAGTAAGAGCTCTAGACTTGATTTTATTGACTTTTGCCAACTTGTGCAGGCGAGTGGTGGAGAAGTAGTAGGGTTTGTTCAATATGATTTTGAGGCATTTATTTTGGAGTATTTGTAGCTGGTTAACATGCGAAGCTGCACAGCTAATCCATATTGGGCAACCGTATAGGATAATAGGCTGCATCGCGGATTTGTATATTAGCAGTTTATTGTGTAGTGACAGCTTAGACTTCCTGTTGATAAGTGGGTATAAGGAGCGTATGCTTTTCAATATTTTAGATTTGATGCCTTCAGTGTGCGAATGGAACGTTAATTTTGAGTCTAGATGGATTCCAAGATAGTTAATGTCTTTTGACCAATTGACAATTGATCCAAGAACATTTATTTGCGGATTCGGTAGGTTTTTTCGTGCACGTTTTTTTGTGAAGAAAATTGCTTGAGTTTTATTTGAGTTTATTTTAATCTTCCACCTTTTACAAAATTGATCTAAGAGAGATAACTGCTCCTGGAGAATGTTAATTATCAACCCTGGGTCAGCTTCGCTGGCGAAGATTGCAGTGTCGTCAGCATACATAGCAAAGTTGCAACGTGGCGATTTTTCGAGGTCAGACATGAAAACATTGTACAGAGTGGGACTAAGGACTGAGCCTTGGGGAACTCCGGCAGGTAAACCACATTTTTTTGATAGGCTAAGTGTCTTTACATTAAAAGTGCGCGAGTCTAAAAAGGAATGGACAATTCTGCACAAGTAGGTGGGCAGGGAGCATTTAATAAGTTTGTAAACTAGGCCGTCATGCCATACTGTGTCAAAGGCTTTTTCAATATCAAGCGCTATGAGACCAGTTGAGCGTTTTGATATGAAATTATCATTAATGTGGTGAACAACTCTGAGTAGCTGATGAGAGGTGGACATACCAGGTTGAAAGCCGAATTGAAAATCCGGGATAGTGGAGGTAGCTTCGAGTTCTTTTCGAATACGGGAAAGGATAACTTTTTCGAAAAGTTTACTAAAAGAAGGAAGTAAGCTGATAGGGCGGTAGCTACTGGGGAGTTTAGGATTTTTACCTGGCTTTAAAATTGAAATGACGATTGCGTTTTTCCACGCAGAAGGAAAGTATCCTAGCTTTAAGCAGCAGTTAAAAATAAATGTAGCTAAAATTATAGCCTTCCTAGGAAGGTTTTTAAAAAGGACGTTCGGCAAGCCGTCATAACCAGGCGCGGATTTCAATTTCAAGCTTTTGAGATGGGATCTTGTTTCTGCAGGAGAGCAAAAATCACTAGGTTGGAAATGGGTTCTGGCTTCTAATAGTTTGGCGATTTCAAGGTCTACTTGGAGATTGGTGTCGGGGTCACTGCAGAGAAGCGTAAGCTTGTGTGAGCTTTGAAAGGAGTCAGCAAGTGCATCCGCTTTTTCTCTTTCAGTATAAGCGACATCGCCATTAGGAAGGAGCAAGGGAGGAAGCATACGTTTTTTATTCTTCAGTAGCTTGAGCAGTTTCCAGAGACGATTTGACCCAGGTTCCTGTGCGCATAGTAAGTCATTCCACCGTTTATTACGAAGTTCAAGAAATGTTTTACGTATTTGGATGTTCAGAGTGTTTAGGTGGGCTTTTAATTGAGGACAACGAGTTCTTTGCCACTGCCTACGAGTGTCATTGCGGTGTTTGAGTAAAGCAGCAGTGGCGCTGTCTATATGAAATTTGGAAATCACTCGCTTAGAAGTGGGGGTGGAGTTGTTTCGGGCTAATGTGAGCTTGTTCGAGAAAGTAGAGATTAAACTGTCAATTTGGGAGACGTTTACAATTTTCGAGAGGTCATAATCGTTAAGGTTAATATCATCTTCCAAGAATCTACGAAAAGCAACCCAAGAGGTTTTATTGTAATTGAAACAAGAAAACGTCGAAATTTTTAAGTGTTTGTAGATGTCAAATCGAACCGGCAGGTGAATAGAGGATAGTTCGTTAATCACCGAGGGCTGCGACAAGGGAACATTGCTGTTGGTTATAACAAGATCAAGAGTTGAGGGATTTCCTCTTGGAGGGAAACAGGTTGGACCATCGGGGGTATGTATAAAAGTGTTTTTCTCTAATGAAAGCTCAAATAAGATTTTTCCTACCTTGTTAGCATTCAAACAGTTCCAATGCCGGTGTCGGGCATTTAGGTCACCACCGATAATGTAGTTTGTTTTCAGGGAAAAGAGCAATTTTAGGTCGTTATGGAACTGCTTTGTCTTGTGAGAATTCAATTTAGTGCCACTGAAGTAAACTGAAATAGCAGTGATGTTGATTTCTTCAATGTACACTGCTACCGTTTCAATAATTTGGGTGGGTAGATTATATAATCGTTGAAACTTCATGCCTTTTTTAAGAAATAGTGCTACACCACCACCAATTGCATCCTTTCTGTCGTTTCTAATTATATGATAGTTAGAATTATTCAGTACGTCGTCTTCTCTAAGCCAAGATTCGCTGAGAAAGAGAATATCGATATTCTTTTCATCAAGAAAAGCAAAAGTTTCGATCGATTTGTTTCGAATGCTTTGAGCGTTCCATGTAAGACATTGAATTTTATGTTTATTTATAAACAAATTTGGTCGCTAGTTCTACAATCACATTAAATTGATCGGTGCGCGTTTTACACAAAGTGAGACGTGTAATGAGTTCTCGAGACAAGTTAAGTAACTCAGTAGCGGAAAATAGGTCTCCAGAGCTTGGAGAAGACGATGCACCATTAACATTGTGTAGGCTAAGAGTAGTACTGTTGTTGTTATTGATAATGGGAGCATTTCGGGCGATTGCACTGTAAGCTTTATCTGTCTCAGTATAATTGTATTGATTACCAATACGACTGCCTCTGGAAGGTAACGACGGAAAATTAGCACAGTCAAGAGCAGGCGGCTGTCGAGAAGGTGTTGGATTAGAGTAGCTTTGAATAGTATTTGGGCGACGGGAAGAAGCAATTTTACGTATTTTCAAAAATTCTTCACGTTTCGGGCAAAGCACGTGATTGCTCAAATGTGGGCCACCACAGTTGGCACAGGCTATTTCCGATGTGTTTTTGGCAGGACATTTTGATTTGTCATGGTCTTTGCCGCAAATTAGACATTTCGTCGGAAGATAACAGAACGATGTTCCGTGTCCCCATCCTTGGCAGTTCCGGCACTGAGTAGGATGCTGTGCTTTTCGTTGTTGAACGCTCCACTTTACTCTGACGTGACTTACGGAATCAATTTTCTTGAGATCAGATAACTTGATTGTTCCACGCGAGAAGTACAGTAAGTACAGAGTTTGATCGATATAACGTCGGGATTCTGCCGCTGGGGAGATTTTCTTAATTTCTTCACATTTTAGATTGTGCTCTTCGGCTAAGAGTTTTTTCAGCTCAGAGCATTCGATATTGTGCAAACCACTTAAAATGAATTTGAGTGGTTTTTGGTCTGCACGTGCGTACGTATAAAATCGCACTTTGGTTTTTACCATATGTTCATGTATTTTGTTGAAGCACTCTAGGTTGGTGAGCAGTAACTTTATACCCACACTGGTATACTGGAGATTGTAAGCGGAGATGCTGAGGCTATTTAACATAGCTACGATCGACTGACGGTCGAGGTTGGGAAGAATGAGGGGAGGAATTTTAATCTTCCTGGGAGGCTGAGTGTGTTTATCATTACGGGCGACTTCACCATCATCGTCAGCAATGTCCGACAGCAGATGAAATGGGTTAGGGTTTTCCATGGCAGCAATGAGTGAGTCGGTATGGGCCTTTGGGAGCCTTAGCCGATCTCGTAACAGAAGGTCGGTGGGAGATTCCTCCCGTTTGCGTTTCGAACCACTAGCAACGGAACTAATTTTCACTGCACTTTAGCAATACGAATGAAATCACAATGACAAATGAAATCCGAGTTAATAGCAGTCAAACTCGACCACGAGGTCAAAAACAGGTTATAGAAAGAATTGATGCGCGGTTGCAAAGAGCGATCCGTCCACTCCGAACTCTCGCACGGAACATAATATAAGTAATTGTTTTTGTTATCACATTGTTTATAAAAATTACTTTATTTATGCAATAATTAGAATATTTCTCTTGCATTAGATGATTGAGCAAATAAAAAAAATAAATAAATAAATAATTATGATGATGCTGTTGGATCCACGAAACTGCCCCTTTTTTAAATTGCTTACTCAAAGTAGGTAATAGACTTATGAATCTAGTTCAGGGTTCTTTTATGGTTTGAGGATGCTTTCCATTTGATGACGAATGATAGTAGGACAATGGCTTTTTCGGAGGATTTTCTAAGAGAATGGTAAGTGCTCTGTTGATTCATATCACTTTACTTTTAAGTTTTCAAAAAGACATCGAAGCTCAGCAGAAGAGCAAAAGCACTCAAGTCGAATGATCAACGGGCCGAGGACCAGCTAAGTGATTTCATCGATGACAGTTTGATTAATTACGAGGCTATTCATATGCAGAATTTTTAATAAGGTATGAGGCAATTTTATCACAACGGGCCTCTCCTGTGCCTATGTGTGCTGGTCGTCAGGCCTCTGAAGATCGGCAGCCACGTTAACCTACGAGGCAATTTGACTAAAGAATCGATATACAGAACATTCAACTCGATCACAACGTATCTCATTTGTACAAATATAACCTTTTTTCCATCATGTCGTCAATGCGAAGTTGCATTGTTTGAGTTTATATAAAAAGAAGCCTTACGATTGAACCTTGCGGCAACAATGAAAAGGCAACATTATAAGGAAAGGCAATAGTTGGAACAAAACGATGGAACATTTTCGATATGAAACGGTTCCAAATCTCTTCCATTTCTCAAAATTTCACAGCTGATTCTAGACAAGATTCCCAATTTCATTATAAATGTTGTAATTACATCGCTGACATACTTAAATCCGTAGACGGATTGACCCAGAAAACATACTTTACTTTTTCCTCTGAAAAAAGTCCAATAAAATTGAATGCGTGTGTCCTGATTAGCAGCAGACACTGTTATTACAGCTTCACTCTGTACTTTGCATCCAAACAGAAATTTAAGTTTACTCGCATTTTGAAGAGTACTACATTCATCTCGTTTATCGTGGAATTATTTCATCTAAGCTCCGTTCACTAAACACTTTCCACATCATCCCAAAAGAATACAGCTAACCAAACATTTTGTAGTAAATAGAATTAGCCGTGACCTGTTTCGTCTAAGAGTTTTCATACTTTTCCACTCTAGAAAATCTGCACATGTTCTACTCATCTCCAGCTATGTGAACTGAAAGACAGTGCGATTTATCGCCCTATAAACATTGTTGCGGACCTGTAACATATATTTCTTTAAGATCAATTACATCGCGCAATTGCAGGCGATTCAAAATTTTCCGAAAATTTTTATTATAAGTTTTTAAAGCTTTGTTTTGAAAAAATTTGTACATACTCGTACATAGACCTCAAATTTGTTTACCTATTACCTTGACAAGACGATTACCTTCCACTTTTCATAGACTGCTCTTCCTGACTTATGAATGAATTTGTTTGTTTTTGAAAAATAACGTAAATATTTACAAAATTTTGCTGGTTTTTGATCTTATGTTGATTTTTCAAACAGGGCAATTTTATGAAGGTTGAGGAAAAGTGATTGTCAATGTTTTGATAGGTTCCTCTGCGAGCTTATTTTGAGCCTTGAACGAGTTTCGTATTAGAACAAGTTGTATATCGTTATTCAAATATTTGGATTGGCTCGTCAACACATGTTTTAATGTTTATAGCATCATTTGGAATGTAATTCAGGGCTAATAAAAATTTTCAAGTGTGAATGCCAACATTTCAGCTACCTGATCACTTTAGAATTACCGCAAATGTCTTTGGCCACATTCCTTTCTGCGATCCATTTACCACATGTGGCTTTCTGAAAATAATTAAAGTGGCGTGTGTGAGCTCGTACCAGAAATTTTATTTAAAATCGCTTATGTAGCAATTGCGTCAAAGAAAGAATATGGGTACTGAAAATACTTTAATTAATTTAAATTTATTATTGGATATAAATCTTATAGCTCTCAAAATTTTAAGTCTTTAGCTAGAGCATCAAAGCTAAAAATATGTATCTCTAGGTGGTTACGTTTGTCTATTTTTTGTATCTGCTCCAAAATCTTTTGATGATTTGGCAAAATGAGTGAAACTGGATTCACGTAGTAACCAGCTGATATAAATGCGATTTTCTATTTTTGCATTATGAAGTATGGTGAATCTTTTTCGCTTTGCAAAGAGAATGGACATCCATTTGATTTAGTTCAGCTGGCGTCATACAAATGAAAATATTTTATTGATTGAAATGCAATACATATCAGTAAATGAATTTGAAAGTTCAACGAAGACTCGACTTCTAAGGGCGCGGGCTAAATTTTTATGGTTTTTTACGGTATGTTTCTTCTTCCGTTTTTCGTAGAACTGAAATGAAACTCTTTGGTTTGACAAACAAAACTATTGCATTTCGTTAGCTACATCTAAAACTTTCACTTCCAGTCTGAAAGTCAAATATGTTGGCGTCATTCCAACACTTTGGAGTTATTGGAGCGATACAATGGTTCTAAACGCTTGAATTAATAATCCTGAACAAAACTTCCGATATAATTTCAGATTTGTTCACCGCTTGTCAAATCATTGATTCGTATATTTGCAGCCCTAAAAGCAATCGTAAATTCATTTTCTAAAATTAATTCGTGAATTTATCGGCAAACTTTGCAAACTATACAACTATTTATCTTGGCATGCTAAGAATGTTGATATCCGGTCGAAAATCTGAAGAAACAAAAGCAAATCTAATGAATTTTCCCGAGAAATGAAAGCAGATTGTGTACGAACTCAAGAGGCAAATAGACAAGAACACTAGAGATTTCGGTATCATTCTTTTCCGAAATTTATTGTTGTTGAATTTCGTGGAAATTGAAATTTATCGCTACTTGTTTGACTGCAATGTTTTTGATTTTCAGTATAAATATCAATTTGTTGATGAGGGGAGGGAGAAATATTTGAGTGTAAAAACCAAATGGGAATAGGCTTGAACACACTTTGAAAGTGAACTGCGTGGAACATTCTATGAAAATTTGACTTTAATTGACCCAATTCAAATGAATTTGGATGTCAGTTTGCTCTGTGTGTCAACGCTTATTTGATATTAACATAAGCGAAGGTTGTACAAGTAGTAAAGCGTAGTAATGTAGTAATGTCTGAATTAAGCAGATATATGTATCACCCAGTGATATAAAATAGTGATTTGCAGTGTACTTTGCAAAATAGTAACGGCTATAGCTGGATAACACAGAAAACGTATTTCAAAGCTCTTCACCGGTAACAAATCCAACTTTAATTGGTGAGAAAGTGAAAGCTGTATCGGATCTGTCTAAGAGTACGTTTGACATAAGTTGACAAACATAGAGATGTATCAAAAAATCTCTAACATCATGCACCTTTTCAAGATAGTTTGCTTCTAACAACTCTGTATACATACATATGTATATTTATTTATTTATTTACTATTGTCTAAATCAGCAAAAACCAATCCAATCAAAGACTAGACAAATAATAAACTTATATGTATATACAGTGGCTGACTGTTAAAATGATGTGCCCAAGTATCATATGAAAAATGCTCAATATCTATCAGCTTCTGAATGAAATAAAGAAAAAAATTATGAGGAATTGCAGATATAAAGTTTATTTATCATTTAAGTGAAAAAATAACGAGAAAAATAATGCGTCACGAAAAAAACTAATAAAAATCCAGATAAGTGCCGATTTTGGCCTCACAGTCAAAATGACGTTATTTGATTTTCCTAGAAAAAAATTTGTATCAAGTTCTTAATATCTTCTAAAATTAAAAAATATTACTTCTAGTATTTCGTGGGATAGCCTTTTTGCTTAAGAACCGCGTCCAATCTGCGGGACATGAATTCCACTAAAGATTTCGTATACTCTGGCAGGATTTGGTTCCACTCTTCCTGCAAAACTCTTTTAAAACCCTATCTGTTGCTAATTGTGTGTTTCCTGATAACTTTCTCCAACTCTGACCACAAATTCTCTATTACATTTAGGTAAGGAGGCTGTGGTGGTCTTTGGATAACATGTGGGCAATTGCGAATAAGCCACGTTTGAACGAGTTGGGAGGAATGTTTAGGATCACTGTCCTGATAAAATCAAAAATCATCCCTTATATTCAATTTTTCTGCACTTTGCAGTAAGCTCCCTTTCAAAATATTCAAACACTGGTGTTTCCAGATTTCCGACCTCTGCTTGCGACATACAATCCAATACCATAACATATCCACCTCCGTGTTTTACAGCGGCCCTTAAATGTTGTGGATTGAGCTCTGTATTTGGCTGCCTCCAGACGTATTTTTGCCCATCAGATCCAAATAAATTGAATTTACTTTCATCAGACAAAATGACGGTTTCCCCAAAAGTAGTATCCTTTCTCACGAGCGTAATCAATCCTGCACAATCTGTTTTTGTGATTGATGAAAGGTTTCTTTCGGGCAACTCTACCATTTAAATCGTTAGACAGATTGATTTTCGAAGAAAAGCAGAAGAAATGTGTCAATTTTGTTTGAGATATCATGTGGCTGAAATATTTAAAAATCACACATTTTAAACATATCAAAATTAAATGCCAGTATTTCTGAGAAAAAAAAATTAAGTAAAATCCCAATAATAGCCACCAAAAGTATGTATATTTGACCCGCTCTATATTTAAACCAACCTGCCCTGTGAATTTCGTTTTGATCCCATGACTGAATCGAAAGTTATAAAGTGTAGACAGGCTTTGTGAGTTAGCCAAAAAGTTTCAAAATTTAGGAAAAATATACATATTTTGCTGATTTTCAATACAGGCTATTTTTCATACGATACGGTAGTATCTCTCACTACCAACATAAAAAATGTGCTTGATTCTGGCACTGTAATCACAAGTCTATCGCACCTGTTATTCTTTGAGAGCAACCGATGGTTAGATCCGATGGTTTGATTGTAATGCAAACTTGATGGTACTATGTGTTAGTTAAAATAGTTAAAAAAAATTACCAATGCTGAAAACCAAAAGTATACCTAATTTGCTTCACCCAATCATCAAACTATCTTGTGAAGTTCGAATTGATTTGAATAAGGAAACGGAAGTAATAGAGATAGATGGATTTTAAGAGCAACCGCCTACCAAAAGTTTAGAATTTAAGAAATATGAACACTTGTTAAAAATTTTCATGGCTGGATAATTTATATTTAAATTTGATAGGATATCTATTAGCACAACGTTTTCAGTTTCCTACGAATCAGTTATACATTTAACCATTCCATGCCTAACGGTATTTGCATCATTTCGGGTTTTCTACAATTTTATGGCGTGTCTGAATAAAAATTTTGTGTACTATATATATATATATATATATATATATATATATATATATATATATATATATATATATATACATATATATATATATATATATATATATATATATATATATATATATATATATATATATACACTTGGCAGAAAAAGTCTGCGTACACACTCAACACATCCAACATATCTATAAAAAACATCGTTTTAAGTAATTTATTTCATAATAGTTTTTTTTCTTTATTTTTATGGCTTTATTACATAAAACAAAACAAAAATGATGATTATTATACTCCATAAAAATATTAAAATTAAAAAACGAAGACAAATCCTGAATTGTAGCAATAAAAAGTCTGCGTACAAATATTTCTTTTGAAAATAAAACAATTGTTTTTCCTCGCTAATAGCTTGTGGGATATCCTCGTCTCGTTATTACTTCCCACAACTGTTTTTGCATGGAATCTACCAGCTTCTTAGTGAACTCTGGGGTTATTGAATTCCACTCATGGATCAGGACTTCCTTGAGCATTACCTTCGACGCCACAAATTCTCTATTGGATTAAGGTCAGGAGATTGGGGCGGTGTACGAAGCTGATTTTGGGCATTATACAGCAACCAGAGTCTTACTACCTCCGCAGTGTGCTTAGGGTCGTTGTCGTGTTGGAATAAAAGTTGTCGCTTAAGCCCAAATGCTCTGCACTTTTCTTCAAATTGCGCTTGAGAATATTAAGGTAGTCTATTTTATTCATAATACTTTCAATAAACTCCATTTTTCCTACTCCTCCACTAGTCATACACCCCCATATCATAACACCGCCACCACCGTGCTTTACTGTTGGACAGAGATTTTTTACGTCGAAGGCCGCGCCAGTTTTTCTCCATACAATCTTCCGACCTTTGATTCCAAAAATACAAAATTTACTTTCATCTGAGAAAATAACTTGTTTCCAAAATTCTTTGCGCTTATTTATGTGTTCCTTAGCAAACGCCAGCCGCTTGAGTCTGTTGACTGTTGTTATAAATGGCTTTCTACGGGCAACGCGTCCGTGATACCCATATTTCCTAAGAATTTTACGAACACCATCATCAGAAATAGACTTGCGGTACTTTGCTTTGATGTCCTTTGCCATATCAGCTGCAGTTAATCTAGGATTAGCCTTTATCGTTCGGAGCAAACTTCGAGCTTCATGAGGGCTCAACTTTGGAGGACGGCCAGATCTGGGTTTTGAAACCAAAACTCCTGTGTTTTTGAAGTTTTTTACGACTCTTTGGACAGTTGAATGACTTCTGCTGACTATTGCACCTATTTCACGATATGACGTACCTTTTTTCCACAAATCCACGATAATTTCCCTTTCCCCAAAGTCAATTTCCTTTCCTTTATTTGACATCTCTTACTTAAAGTTTTTTAGAAATTATTTTTAACGCAAACCTTAGATAAAAACACGTAAATCAACTTTTCTACTAAAACTTTATTGTTATTATTGATTTAACTGCAACTCAGTGACTTTGACTTCTCTTTATACGCTTTGTACGCAGACTTTTTATTCCTGGAATTTCAGACTATTTTTGGTTTCCGAATTTTATCGTTGTTTAAGAGTGCAGTAATTCTCATTTTTGTTTTGTTTTATGTTGATAATGAAGTAATGAAAAATAGGGAAAAAAAATATTTTCGGAATAATATGTTAGAAACGATGTTTTTTATAGATATGTTTGATGTGTTGAGTGTGTACGCAGACTTTTTCTGCCGAGTGTATATATATATATATATATATATATATATATATATATATATATATATATATATATATAGATATATATATATATATATATATATATATATATATATATATATATATATATATACATATATATATATATATATATATATATATATATATATATATATATATATATATATATATATATATATATATATATATATATATATATATGAAAAACTTAGTGAAATAGTCGATCGCTTCATAGACAAGTATTTCATAAAGAAGTAGAATTTAATCTGTCACTAATAACCAGTGCTGCGTTTAAAATAGAGGAAAGGAAAGTTGGTCACCCCACGGCTTTTCAGATAAAAGCTTATTCACACTTTTTAACTTACTTTTTAACTTACTTTTTAACTTTAGCTTTTCAGCACGGAAGATTTACATTTACCAATATTTTAATTGTAGTCTGTTCTTTTTTTGATTTTCATAAGGAAATTTTTCCCTAAAAATATCGATAGCCGAGTCGTTTCAGGACGAAATTATTATACAAAATTATTCATAGCTCTCCCTTTTAGTCTGTACTGTTAAAAGCTAAAATTCAACTTACAAATTATATTTTTCGTGAACCTTGGCAAGGAAATTATAACCAAAATAAACGGCATCTATTTTTTTTGTAGCACATTTTTATGAAAAAGACGTACATATATAGTCATTTGACTATATTTCAAAAAGACAAATATAGTCATTTGAATACAAAAAAAAATATTTGTGGCTTCGCGGTACATGCTAAAAGTTTTGCGGTAAAACAAAGCCAAAAAATCTGAACAAAATCTTAAAGTAAATTGCATTTTGAGTATGCTGTCATTTTAAGTGTAGCAATGATATGACAGAAATATTCAGCAGTTGTCGTAACTTGACATTTGGATTGTAATCATCGACACTGACGTAATTGAACGACGTGCACAAAATGATAGAAATCACTTTAAAAGTAAGACCTCACGTTGGCAGCAAAGTTGCTGACCAGATTCCCAAAGAATCTACTTAATCTGCAGTCGCGGTGACGTGAGTTGTCAGGGAAAATCATGTGGCTGGCCACTGCTCGACTTTTTATTCCTTTGTCACTGACACAAAGGTAGAGTGCATGCCAATCAATTTCAAATTATCGAACACTAAAAAACTGGCATCTCGCTGACTGAATTTAACAGCTCTTATGCGGTAAACCCCGGGTAATCTCGCCAAAGAAATGTACTCACACCAGCTGAAGAAGACTTTGGATAGCTTTTTCCACGTATCAGTCTTTAATTTTATTTTTTGAAATTCAAAATTCTTTGATTTTTGGAACGCAAGAAATAGTTTTCTTTCATTATGTTATAATAAAGTAAGTTTTCGGCCTTTCGTAAAATGGAATACACTTGTATTGCCACCTTAAATCTAAACGACATGTATAGCCCTTCAAATACCGCTCAAACAAATTAGTTCCGATTATAGCGCTGACTTGCGCAGATGATTTTCTTTGAGTCTTTAAAATAATATAAGAAAGTTCTAAAAAAAATTATAAAGTTCTAAAATAATAAGTTCTTAAAGTAGTTATTTAACCAAAAATTATTTTTCTTCTTAAAGATAGTGTTTATTTTTCAGTTCCTGACAAATATGGAAATTCCTGAATAGTACGTCGAATGATAAGTGAAAGCTTAAAATATCACCGAGATATATTGGCATTGCTTGTAGTGCAACATGAAAAAGTAAAAAAAATTGTTCAAGCTAGCATTGAAATCATGGTTAATTACAGCAAATGCGAAACTTTGAAGTTTTAGAGAGTGCCCTTTGGATTCAGCTAGAAGAGTGCTTATGCAGAGAAAACAGATGCATACAAGACTAACGAGTCAAAAGCTTAAAAAATAAAAGAAACCTTCGTCAAAAATATCGTTGGAGAGTTAATTGCGATGACACACCCTAATATGGTGTTCACCCTACACTCTAGATCAGGTAGATTTAGGAGCTGTCAAGTTAATCAGATGAAGCGTTCACACTAGCCGAAGTGATTTAGAATAAGGAGATTTATAGCGAGAAACGTCTTTCGAATTTATGTGTACAATTTTTTTTGCTTGAAAATTGTTGAAAATGGTGCAGGAACATGCAAGAACATTTTCTTCTCACTTTGTACAACTCACTTTTTCTTATAGGTGAGACAGAACTTTGAAACTCAGATAGCAAACATTCAAATTTGACTCTTAATTTTCAGTGAAGTACTGTGACAGCACAGGGAGGTTTTTTTTTGCGATGGTAGCTGCTGTGGAATGTGAGGCATTTATAGGTACCTTAGTCCGGGATAGAGGTATGCACAATTCTCTGAAGCATCAATGTATTGAAACACACCGAATTCTCTCCAAACTTCTCCATGCACGACTGCTTTTCGGTATTACTTCGCGAGGTGGTTAGCGGTCAATGCTTTCTTCTAGGATTTTTCACTATAAAGCCGCCCCTAGACGATCAATATTATTGTCACAAATTATTGCACAAATCTTATTTAGTTGTCATTCGATTTTTCTAGTAGCTAGCATGCCTGGTTATATGGAATCAAGTTGTTTTGGCTATTTTACTGGCTGTGAGTTTCATGCTGGCTCCTCACTGTGGGCCATCATCGGCCACTGCAATGGTCGCAATGATCGCCACAATTATGGTCAGCATCACAAATTTGCCTCCACACACTGGGCCGCTAGATGGGCCAGTCATTATTTTTCGGTTGCGCATGATGGCCTGCTTTGATGTGTGTGAAAATCCGCTCCGAAAGCCATCCTCGGCCATCGCCATTTCCATGCTTCGCCACTGTCGGCCACTGCAAGCCATCGCCCGTCTACACAATGGGCCACATGATGGTCCACGCACATGGGCCACATGATGACCCACAGTGAGGAGGCAGCATCAAAAGAAATCACTCTGGAAAAAGATGCCACGAACCACGATACACAACTGAACCAATATTGCACAATACTGACCACAGACGATGCAATGTATTCCATATTGCATTAAAAAATCAACACTTTTTTGATTCACTCAATATATTGCACAATCCTTCCATAGGATCCATTTCTTAATTGTTTTTCATATTCTTGTTTGTTTTACATATATATATATATATATATATATATATATATATATATATATATATATATATATATATATATATATATATATGTATATATATATATATATATATATATATATATATATATATATATATATATATATATATATATATATATATATATGTTTTATTTATCATTGTCTATTTCGAAATTGGATTCGATTTGTTGTTTTTTTAGATATTAAATAAATAAATATATGATTGTGCAATACTTCATATTGGGCAATAATATTGATCGTCTAAGGGCCGCTTAAGGGTTCAGTTCCATTTTTGGTGCATGCGATTCTCTTGAACTCGATCATCACTTGGGTGATGACCACCACTGCTTCGTCCCACTTTCCTACCCATTGCACACTGAAAAAAATCCACATAGCGCCCAGAGCCATGTAACATAGCGCATTATTTATGATCCCATACGCCATGTACATAGTACTCTGAGCCATGCAATATGGCTCCCAGCGCCATAATCTCAGAATCTACATAGCGCGTGGTCGCATGTTACATGGTGCAGCATTTATGGCACCAGACACTATGCACATAGTGTCCTGAGCCATGCAGTATAGCTCCCAGCGCCATAATTACATGGCGCAGAAATTATGGCCCCACACGCCATATTACATAGTGCCATGAGCCATGTAATATGGCTCATGGCACTCCAATTATAACTCGCAGCCATACTGTGTGAGGGGATCTATAAATGTCAGCAAGTGATACTTGAGTATCGTCGATAGATCGACAACATTCTCAATCGGCTAAGGGCGCATATTATTGAATGGCTCCTTCGGCGACTCTAAATGCAGCCAGCGCCTGTTTGTTGCAAGCAAGTGACTTCTCCGTGTGCTCATTTATGGTAAGTAGCACTGTTTTGACTGATTTGCTTCTTCAATGTACTATAGTCTTCCGCGCCATGTACTATAGTCTTCCACGCCATGTACTATGGTAAGTAGCACTGTTTTGACTGATTTGCTTCTTCAATGTACTATAGTCTTCCGCGCCATGTACTATAGTCTTCCACGCCATGTACTATAGTCATCCACGCCATGTACTATAGTCCTTCACGCCATGTACTCTAGTCCTTCACGCCATGTACTATAGTCCTTCACGCCATGTACTATAGTCCTTCACGCCATGTACTATAGTCCTCCACGCCATGTACTATAGTCATCCACGCCATGTACTATAGTCCTCCACGCCATGTACTATAGTCCTCCACGCCATGTACTATAGTCCTCTACGCCATACAGTATAGACTTCCACGCCATGTGTTATAGCTCTCCATTCCATGCACTATAGTTCTCCACGCCATGTAATATAGTCCGCCACGCCATGTACATGGCGTGGAAGACTATAGTACATGGCGTGTAGGCCTATGTACTTTTCGCCATGTATTATGGCGTGTGGCGCTATATTTTATCACAATCCCTAAATCGACTATGTACATGGCGCCAGAAGTCTATAAATGGCGCGATATGTTTTCTCAGTGCAGCTTATATCGTTCAAAGCTTTGTGATTCAGTGGTAATACGTTATCCCCTAAGGCGAGGGCATTCAAAAATCAAGTGTCCTGCAGCTCTTCCATTGCTTCACAGTTTAGGATCATTGGTGTGTCCTCATGTCCAAATCTGTGCTGACTTTGGTGGAAGCAGCTATACCCAGTAAAAACTGGATCAGATAATAAGTTAGAGATCTCATTGCTTCCTCTACACCCAAGCAATAATTATTGGAGGAGGATACTATTCGCTCTTCTTGTTTAATTGCGTCTCTGCGGCTCTAATTCACGATAAGCTGATCATATATTCATTTTGTTTTATCCGCGAGGATGTCGATGGACGTCATACTGGGTATAACACTAGTAGCATCTGCAGATATCGTGGGACAGCTGCTTGATGATGTCAGCCGCTGCCGGGATGAGCTTACGGTGAGAGTATCCGCTCGCACTGAGGAAACGTACTGGATTACCGAGGTTAGAACTCCAGCCAAAATTTTCCTTTCTACCGCCTTGAACCCACCAATGTCTGGCAACATTCTAGCAAGCGATGCTTTTATTTTGTTGCTTATGAGCTTACATAGTCTTTGTACTCCTTAGCGCTTAATCTATTATCCACGACAAACCTATGGTATTTGAGTTTTTTTTTGATTTAATGACTTAAGACCAATGCGCATCTCCATAGACTTAACTCTTTTCGGGTTAGTAATAGCATCGTTTTTACTTTGTGCTCGGCAAGTTCCAGATAGGCGTCATCTAGCCATATTTTTATTTGAACAATAGCAATAGCACTGTTGATAGTAGTCTTAACTTGGTGGATATGTTAAGTCGCTCTTACTATTGCTATGTCGCCAGCAAAACCGATGATTGTATATTTTGCTGGTGATGGGAGTGTCAATATCTTGTTGTACATTACATATATATATATATAACTATATGTACCCACTATATAAGTGGGCTTATTGTAGAGCCTTGCGGAATACTCGCAGTGATGTTATAGGCTTCCTTTTGGTTTTTGATTTCGAATATAAGTTTCCTGTCCTGGAAGTAGGCTTTTTTTTATTTTTATCTATTTATTCAATCACACTTTCACCAACAAAATGGTTACTAAAAAAATTTTTTTATGAATTTATTAATAACAATTAAACGGTCGGATAAGCCGACACTTGAACATTTCAACAGTATGGTAAAACATTGAACTTTTGACACGCTGAGTTAAAGCTTCGGGCTATTGCGCAGGTTGGCTCATTAAATGCATAATTGGTCTTCTGAAATGGGATTCATTAAATCCATAATTGGTCTTCTAAAATGACAAACACGAAAGTTAAATTTTGATAATTAAAACTCAGAGTTCACGTTTCCATTGAGCAACTTCGCAGCGAATAGAGCTTTGAAATTTTGACGTCTAGTTTCAAGAGTGTCCATGGTCAATAATTGCAAGCGGCTTTCATAAGCAGGTAAGCAAAAAGGATCAGACCAGCGGAAAGAACTAAAAACAAAAATTAAGAATCTCTTTTGAACATATTCAATGCGTTCTATAAGCTCCTTATAATATGGAAACCACATCAAGCACCCATACTCTAGGATCGGATGAACCAGGGAGCAAAATAGGATTTTTGTCATCCGAATGTTATTGAATTCTTTACACCGTCTTTTTAAGAAGTCAAGTGCACAGTTGAAACTTGGTTGATATAAGATTCAGAATGTATCATGTACGTTCAGAATGTCCTCCATACTGATAAGAGCTTCTTCACTACTCCAAGTGAGCCGAGTTGAGGGCGTTCTTCACATTAAGTGTTTCCAAAGCTCTGTACGCTTTTCCCTCATTTCCATCTTGCATCATCTACGGCTTCCTTCATCGCATCCGTTGTTACAAATGCTCTCCGAAAACCGTATTATCATTCAGAGAGAGCGCTTATTGATTCCACGATCGGCAGTAGTTGATTAGTAATAATGCGCTCCAGAACTTTACCCATTGATTCCAGCAGACATGTAAGCCAATATGGTGATGTTTTGCCAAAAAAATTGTTGCCCTTTGGTATAAGGGCAAGTCTTTGCAGCTTCCACTAATTTGGAAATGTTCTTTTGTTCAAATACTGTTGAAAGGTTTTCACTGATATGTCCAGTTCTCTTTACATTCCTGCACGTTTAAGAATAACGTTTGGAATTACGTCTGGTCCGGAGGTTTTACAACAGCCGATTTCATTGCAGAGTTCTTTCAGCTCATTGTCGGTTACTGCCTACAGTTCCTCAACTACAGATGGTGCTCTTATGCTATCATTAACACCAGTTGCAGGATTTATTATGGAGTATTGTCAGGCATGTTCTCCTATCATAAGTATTAGACATCCGTTTTTTGATGACTACCCGCTACCCATTGCTCCAAGGATTGTTATCGGCATCGTTGCACTGTCGATGGAGACTCTCTTTTTATGCAATTTTTATTGCGCTTTTTAGCAAGTGATGAAGGTCCCTGAGCTCGGTCAGCCGGTCTACTTCAGGCTTGAATATTTTGTTTGACTTTCAGATAACTCAACCGTAGCAATCAGATATTATCATTCTACATGTAGTATGGTGGTCTGCGTTTACAAACGGCTCGGCAAGGTATGAATGCATCGTACGCTGTTTTTATCATAGCACAGAGATTGCGTGCTGTTTGCTCCACAGATGCTATAGCTAAGGAATATTAGTTGACTACTGCATCAAAGGTTCCTTAGTAGAAAGATGCTGCTTTCCGCTTGAGACCAGAGTATTTTTCGTGGCACCTTCTCTTGTCGTTATGGTGTTTGATGTCAAGTATCATCGCTTGATGGGTGTAGTGTTCGTGCACCCACCTTGAAATGACGCGTGCAAGAGGAGAAATGGATTGAAAAGTGCAAAGGTTTGCAGAAGCATTCGGTGTTTGTCTACCTTACTCAGAGTAAGGTGTAATAAAACAAATTCAAGAGTAGTTATGCAATAGAAACGACAATTGTTTCTTTTTAGTCCGCCTGCGCACACCACTGCTTATTATCCCAAAATAATAATAGTTACTTCTCAAATTTATTGAAACAAAGATGATGATTGCAAAAAAAATTATTATTATTATAAATAATCAGTACTCATTCGTCCTAAAATAAAGGAAAGAAAACTAATTGAAAAAGATTTCGTCGGATATTGAAAGTTGTCAAAAGACACGTCTATCTCGAGAAGAGTAAGCCAGTAGCATTGAAAACAACAACAACCGGGCAACTATTCTGTTCTGGATAAATAATTAATTGGTTCACCTGTATGGGGTGTTTACATCAAGAAGAATAAATAAAATCAATTTGAAATTCACTCGAAAATCAATTTTAAAGAAAAAGTATTTAATTCGGGCAATGAGAGGGAAAACCACTTATCACGGCAAGATTTATTTTCTTTAAAGATGAATTTGCAATCCATTTAGGCTCTCCTCAAATTGAAAATCAAACGTCCCCGCAAAGAAACGCTGACAAACAGCGAAAATATCACTGAGAAAGTTAAGAAATTCGGACATTAAAAGAGCATACCAACTTCAATATGGCTACCTACAAGCATTCCTGGAAAAGTGTATGTACCATGCAAATCGATTTAGAATCGTAAGTTGAGATTTTCTCGAGACTTTAAGCAAGTGTTACCGAAGCTATCCGCGAACGCATAACGAAGCAAATAAATTTGATAAATTGCGTAAGGACTTGCTCTCAGGAAAGGAAAGGAAAATTACGGAAACTAGCGTTGTTACTTTACAAGCTTGAAGATCTTAGTTAATATAACGTAAGAGCCCAAAATAAGAATATACTAAGATTATTAAGTTCTTGGAAGGTTCTTCCTCTACTTCCTCCTCTACTACTACTCTAGGAAATATTTCATCTCTCATTTTAAACTACTTCTGAAAATTTAGGAAAGTTAAATAAGGCTGATTTTTATTTCTAAATTAATGCATTTCACTCACAAGAGTATGTAAAAAATATGATGACTAAAAATGAAAGTTTTCGAAATAATGTTGGGAATTATCCATAATTGTCAGCTTAGCCTAATTTCACAATTCACTCCTACTCGCAGAAGAAAAGTTATTAGATTAGTCACTATTCCCCTATATTTCCTTCCAATGACTTCACCTGTCCATAAAAAATCACAGTGTCATTTACATCACATTGACCTGTAGCATCGTTTCCATTCGTTTAATCCCGCTTCTACGCTCAGATTGACTTGAAGAACATTAACCTGTCTGCTAATTGTAGCTACGTGATCCATAATCATCATGTATAAATCGCTCAAACGCTAGGTAATAAAATCGTTACATAACGTAAGAGCATGAAGGAAAAAAAAGAAAACTAATTTTTCAATCAAGGTGCGTTGCCGCAAGCAAGATGCGTGGGAAAATGTAAATGTTTCTTGAATTGGTATTTCTTCATTTTTCTTTTTGCTCTCCGCACAGAATCGCATTGTTACTCATACATCTCAGACCACCGTGATATGTGCGATATGAGCATTGATTGAGTCAGTACAAAAACTGATTATGCGAAGCTGTATCATACCATTCGATCGATATTATGCGGGCGGGAAATTTGAAAAAGTAATTTCAAGCATATAAAATAGAGCAAAAAAGCTATTTAAGTGCTTGACTTCATACAGCTACAAGAGGGTCGTGGATGGAAATTCGTGGAAATCGTGAACTAATTGCTTTGCAGAACTAGAATACTATGGTTAACGTTGCATTCAATGAATCTGAATTGACTGTTTTGGAATAGTTTGCCAAAGTTGATTGTCAGATTGGATATAGGGCGTCAAATTCGCTAGCGGCTAACAAAAAGTCGTCTGACCATAATTGGAACGAGCGAAAATCTTTTTAATGAACTGCAAACGTGTTATGAGAATAGATCATGAGAAAAGCTGATGTCATGTTTTTTGCGGTTTAGGCAATAGATTTCCGTTAAGCTAATGATCTTCCATTTAGTTGACATGAGCCATTTGATGATGATTTGTTGTGAGTGAAAGCAATTAAAAGATTTATTCATGGCATTTCACTGATATCTGAGACTTACAGTGCAAGTCTAAATTCAAAGCAACAGTTTCCTTTAGCAGTAGTGCTGCTCTGGAGAAAGAAAATGTGTAAAAATTACATATTATGATTATCAATTACTAGGATCAACATTTACCAGGATTTTAGAGCGATTTATACAATTGGAGGACATCTCAACTGAATCAAAGCTCAGAAGAGAGCCTGTCAATAGGTGTGAGATAACATTTTAATGAGGCAAAACAGAAATTGGGAGCTACGCCTCTGCAGCAGGGTGTCCTAGAAAAAGCCATGAAACTCCCTAGCCTGGATTAGCTGAATAATTAGACTGTATTTGCTTGAAGAAAAAAAGGACGCTACATGTTATTTATAAGCTATCAATCAAACACTCTTTAGCCCCAATGTAAAGAAAACTCTAGTGCTTAGGGATCGCTCGAAACAGAGAAAACTATAAGGATTGGGTAGACTTTGAATGCATATTCTATCGAACGTGCTGTTAATTATAACCAATCTGCGATCGGCATCAGACTAGTGTCATACCATTATCGTCCCCTTAATAGCTAGTGAGTGTCAACAGTGCATTCAAAAATCGCACCATTAAATTGGAGGTGAATGTTCAGCTGACATTGATCCTGATTAGTGCTTACCTGCTCTGAGCACCAGACCTCATGAAGGTTGGTATCAAACCTCGCGTAGCCTCCCTGCATTTCAAAGACAACAACAAAATGACTACATGCCCCAGTGGAAATAGCGGCGCTGATTTGCGACCCAAGAACATTGAGGACACATAAGACAATAAAATCAACAGACTAGATAAGCGGACGACAAGAGTTGGGGGTGACAGCGACGATGAAGGATAAAGAAGCTGCCTTTATTGATCGCGTTATGTTTGAAGATTCCAAGGGTCCAGCGGACTTCTCATTCGTCAAACACTCCAGCATAAAGCGAAAGAGCGATCAGTTTCGCGTGAGCAACAGATACGTGTAAGATGTTGACGATCTTAGATGTTAACGATCTAGACCACATGAAAGAATTGAGTAAGGAGTGCCATAGGAAAAAATTACGCCACAATCTTCATTAATCCATGTGCCCTCTAGGAGGGAATATATGAACAATACCTTCGCTAAATGATTCAAGACGCCAAAATGCAGAAAACATTTAAAAGCTCGTCAAAGATGGTATGCAGGAGTTGAAAGTTCAGCAGAAAGTAGAGTATTAGAGAAAAAAAACCGCTAAGGCGGTCACTTTTGTAGGGTTACCGTTTTTGTAGGGTTAATCGACCACGACAGAATAAAGGAGTGCCTGAATCAAGTCCTGAAGTCATCATGGAAATCCGTGTCAGCAAAGAAATACCAGCATCTAACCACAAAAAATGGAAGACGGTCATGAATGAAAAGGAAGTAAGGAACGTAACCAAACCACTAGAAGCACCTACTGAACTAAAAAAGGTTCAAAAAGTGGATGCCCTATAGGGAGAAAAGCGAGATATGGCGGGGGGAAATATAGATGTTGTCATCTTAAGACCTTCTCCGGGGCAAATTTACGCCGAGTTCTTGAGGCTATCGTCAAATGAAACGGATACGCTAGTGCGTGTATAAAAAAGACTGCAGGAAAAGGGGTCCTTCTGTAAATCGCATGCTGTAATGATTTGCCTCACAGTGAGCAAGGAGGTGAAATCCGCCATCAAACGTAAGGCTATAAAGAAAGATGTCCGTAGGGAGCCTCCTAACGGAAGGGGGATGAGGCACTGGAATCTAAAATCCTCAAGTCAAGAGCACACTTAGTGTGCTCTCAGTGGCCGACCTGTCCACACTTCCAGTATCTGGCGCCCCGGTCCAAACCCTTACAGCTACGACTTGTGTAAACTCCTCACTCTGGTGCTTATCATCCTTACACAGACCAGACTAGACTTGAGGATTTTAGATTCCAGTGCCTCATCCCCCTTCCGTTAGGAGGCTTCTTACGGACATCTTTCTTTATAGCCTTACGTTTGATGGCGGATTTCACCTCTTTGCTCACTGTAAGGCAAATCATTACAGCATGCGATTTACAGAAGGACCCCTTTTTCTGCAGTCTTTTTTATACGCCGCACTAGCGTATCAGTTTCATTTGAGCAGTGTGCCACACTGCTCTGCTCAGTGCTTATTATATACCGAGAAACATGGTGCTGATTTGATCGAGTGCCCGTCGGAATAAATGCGAAAAATATTTTCAAGAACTGAATCATTAAAAACATCAGTTTCGTTTATCTGGAACGCTGACAGGAAACAAATCCATTCTCGATTACTTTGAATATTGTAGAAATCACAAAGGATTGTTAATACTTCCATTTTTGAAGATTGACTGAAAGTCAATCGATGTTGTTTACACTGATTTTTCAAAAGCTTTTGATTTTATTGATTCCAAACTTTTTTTTTCGAGACTTTAGCATTACCAAATCCCTTATTTCCTAGTTTTCTTTCTATTTTTCTCCTTACTGTACCGTAAATATCCTTTCTTCCTTATTTTTCACTACTGTCCTCTATCAAAGATATTCCGCAGAGCTCAATTCTTGGACCTCTCTTATTCTGTGATTTATTGATGAACTCCCCTTAGTTATTCATTTATGCTGCCTAGTGAATGATGATGATTTCAACGTATTCAATGTAATTGAATCGCTCAACAGCTGCTTCAAACTCCAAAACGATCTTTGCGCTCTGGATGATTGTTGCTTTAAAAATCCAAATTTGCCTTGAACACACATGATGGCTGATGAATATTGCTACTTGAAAAAGCTCAAATAACTCAAATTCAGTTAAATTTTTGAAAAATGCTACTTTTTTATAAAGTTTTTATTTCATTCAGCTTTAAAAAATAATTGATTTAAATGACCTCTACGCTCGGCAACGCATATGCGACTCCTTATCAAACAGTTATTCATAGCTGACTGGATCATTCAAATTTGTTGATTTTATTCTGTAAACTTCTTGATTGTTATTGCTATAGAAAAATCAGACACAAAAAGGTCAGGAGACCTTGGGAGCCAACGGAATGTGGAGTTTCTCGAAAAGGGACTATCACTGCAATGCTTTTAGAACAGCCCCGGTTATGTGAGAAGTTGCACCATCTGGGCTGCGAAGGAACAACTGCGAAGGAACAACTGGGAACAACTGGAACAACTGAGCTGCGAAGGAAGCGTCTTTTTGGCGTAGTTCTGGGAACATAAATTTTTTCAAGTAACGGTTTCCATTGACCACAACTGTAGGATCGTTTTTATTGAAAAAGCAAGGCCCGACAATACAGCTTGATTCAACTGCACACCAAGCTCTGACTTAAAGTGGAATCAATTCCCATTCATGGAGTATCTGTGGGTTAGACTTACTCCATATTTGATAATTTTCTTAGCTAACATTGCCGTTTAGGTCAAAATGGGCATCATCAGACAAAAAAAAATGCAGTTCAAGATGTTTTCGTCCTCTTTTATCACTTGAATGATCTTCTGGGAAAATTTAAAGCAAATCGGCGAGTCTGTTGCCTTCAGGTTGCTTGTTAACCGAATTTTGTAAAGAAATAAATGTAAACCCTTTAACAAGAACTGTGTGACTGCTTGCTGATATCTAATTGAGCAGATAAGCTCCTTGTCGAAACTTTTGGAATGGTTGTATATTAGCAGCTAATGCAGCGATACTTTCCTGTGTCCAAACTGAGGTATCTCGATGACAAGGTCTTTCTGTGACTGTCTCACACTCGGCAAAATTATTCACTAGCCGCATTATAGTCTATCTGTTCGAAGGAGTGCCACCAAACGTGCGCTTAAATTCCCTTGGGACGGAAATGAGACTCTAATGCGTGATAACGGTGCACAATCCAAATTTTTGTTTCATCATACCAATCGGCCATTTCTGTTAAATTCAAAGACCCATCTGTAAAACAAAAAATGAAACCGATTAATTATACAGAAAACAAGTTTATACAATTTTTTCGGTAGCCTTTTTCATCAGCTATCAAAATGTCAAAAAGCTTATTTAAATGTTTTCTTACCCCCTTTTTGGTTTTTCTCTGATAATTGTAGCTACCTTCAAAGAATTTAGTGTGATTTTTGATTCTGAGCTTATATTTGATCTAATTAATGCTTCTCGTTTGTCCAGTTTCATTCTCAGAACTTGTTATATTTTTGGTAACTTTTCAACTTGCATTCAACTGTTTTGTTCTTTAGTTTGTTCATAGTGCCTTCCAGTATACTGTCAAGTCTCTTTCTTTGTGACCTCGGGTTTAAGTTGCTGCCTCGAAGATAAATCGTCCAAATCAAACATGTTAAATATTTAATATACCTTTTGCACGAATTGACTTATATTTTCATTTGCCATTATTTTGTAGCCTACGAGCCACTACGAGCTCCAACTTGCTAAAGCTCCTACATTTCAAGTGGCAAATTAAACGTTCAGATCTAATTCCTTGCCTTAATTCCTGATTAATGCTTTTTTCTGTCACCTACATATACGCAGAATATTAACATTATTAAAACTTTTATTGTTATTGTCTTTATTGTCCTCATTATTATAATCATTATGTTTATTCTTTTTGTCTTTTGGTTTGGTTTGTTTTTCAATTTTTGCATCAAAATTTTTGTTTTCGTAATTGCAAAAACCAACGAGGTTTTATGCACAGAAAGTAAACATTATTATTTATTTTTACTAATTTTTAAAAAGTATGTTTTTGAAAATTCAATATTTTTAAATTTGCTGGCTGCGAAACAAGCGCCATAAGCCGGCATTGCCAACAACTAGTTTTTGTCAGCCATGATCGGCGGCCATGTTTTTTTTTCTTCAAAAAGTGACATTTGTGATGATGGTTTTTTCGGGAATTTTGATCAAGTTCCAACCGTAGCTTTAAGCGCAATCGGGCACCTCAATAAAGTTTTAATTGTCAAGACATGTAAATATTTTGACGAGCTGCGTTTGTTCAGAGAGAAGCAATTTTTTTTACTAAGGAGCAAGTTTTTTCATTACTTTTTTTAATACATTTCAGTTTTATTTTCATTTGCTAAGTGTCTTCATTATTTTCTTTCATTAAATACCTCATATGTAACACTGTTTCATAGAACCATAATGTTTCAATCAAAAACTGATTGACGTAATTGATTGGCTCAACTTCTACTGATTGACTCATCCAAATGAGTGACCTTAACTGCGCTGAAACACCGAATTGAGTCAGTTTCCCGGTCTCTAAAAACTACACAAAGGTGGTGCATTACAAATCAGATATTCTTGATAGCCCTGATATAACGACCATGATAAAATTTTACAAACACGTTAAACAATAAATTGTTGACCAAGCTATTATTAGTATAAATTGCATTATAAATAAGTTGCAAAGCCTATTTACCTCAAACATAAACTTGAAAAAAATGAATCAGCAAAAACTTCATTTGATTAATAAATATTAATATAATCCTTGAATCTATTTATTTTTAACAAATTTAGATGAGCGATTGGTTCATGTTCAGAACATTGATATCATTAAATATTATCATTTTTGAGTAAAAATTAAATGTATTCGCTTTTTAACATATGTGGCTATCGCCCCCAACGTATGTTTGCATTTTGATTTGAATGAAGTATGACTGTTTATTTTTAATATTTGCTTCAAGCCACACGCGTATCGTACAGCACACATTTCTCAGTGTAATTTATAGGTAGAACAAAAGAAGTATATCTAAGCCAACTCTCTAAATATTTTCATGTGTTCAAAGAAATGTCTGTGCTAGCAAGCAGCTTTGATCAAACTCACACCTACAGTATTTCAAATAATAGCAAATGCTGTACGAAAATGTTTGGGAGTCTTAGGAAGCAAAATTTACAAATGTTAGCGTTGCTAGGTGAGTGCCGAAAAACTAAACGTGTTTTTATGGTATGAGAATTTAGTACATTTTTGGCATCTGATCTTTTGAAAATTTAATTATAAGTACTTATATGTCGATTTTTACTTTAAAAATGGTAATGAAAAGAGAAAACTGTTTAGCATAAACACAAACACCCTATAATTTGGCTCACCGTTTTATAAACCAACAAGAATTTTTCAATGAAATAAAGTTGTTATATTATACCGACGCAAAATTTTTTTTAAAAAAAAGGCTAATAAATAGTTATTGTGAGGTGAAGATTTTTGTTTTATTTTCGCCCCATAAAATTAGTGGATTCTGACACAGCGTATTTTCTCAGTTCACCCGCGAGACGCAAACGATGTAATAAATCTTTTATTTTATTTTCGCCTCCATTAAATAGTAACATAATCTTCAGTGAGACATAACCACAATCTTACAAAAAAGCGGAAAAATTAAGGTTGCCGTTGATCACATTTCTATTAAAAGCTAATGAGTTTTACAAGAGCTGATTAACACTTTAATCGAGAAAATGACGAAGTAAAAACTTTGAAATTCGTTCTCTAACGAAATTATGAGTAAATAAGAAATAGATGCTTCAGATTCATCATCATAATTGACCGAAGAGAAGATGATAAGAAGCTGAGCTGCTAAAGTGATGTTGCGGGAATGTTTGTGGTTTTTCATTGGAATTATTATAGCTGAATAAATTAGTGCTGAGGAATAATGAATGTGAATTTTATTACGTGAATATTGCATACTTGAATTGAACGTGATATCTTTGTTGCTATGTTCTGAGTTATTTGCGCGAAAGAATACGACAATCTATGCAACTAATAAACAATATTATTCTATTTGTGTATTATTTTCAAGCCAAAGCAAGGCGTATTAACAATCATAAGCCATCTTAACCTAAATGAAACAAATCACAAATCACTTTAAACTAAATTAAATTCTACATATCAGAAGTCTTTTGTCTTATAGTCAAATTGGGGAAGGAGATTTATAGTTGATCGGGAATATGATTTGGATTTTGATTTGAAGGGGTCGCTTTACGATAAGAGTACTTTGGAGATGTCACCCTTAAGGTGGCTTTAGATATGCGGTGTTTGTCAAACACCTCCTATTCGCCAAATACCGAACACCTAGTCAAGTCATTTGGCTTGGTGCTTGCGGAATGACAAGCACAGTGAATTAGATATTCGGGGATTGCCGAATGTTTGCCAAAACTGGAACATGTACGAGCTGCTCGTCGTTGTTCCCTCCCGCAATTTTTTTGTGAAAAAAACGAAATATTTGCTGCATCTCTGACCATTATTAATTAATTATATTTATATCTTTAAACATGGATTTAAATATGGATGTTGATTCAGCAGATTCAGTTGACATTATATGTAATTATAAATACCGAATGTGTAAAGCGGGGATCCGAACATACTCAAACACAGTGCTCGTCTACTTTGATGTTTGTTGAAAGTTCGACAAACTACGGGAATAGCGAGCACCCGAATGTTTGTGCTTGGCCTAGGGCAAGCACTAGGCGAGCAACCCAACCACACATGCGAAGTTTGCCAAACTAGGTGCTCGGTATTTGACAAACACCGCATATCTAAAGCCGCCTTTAAATTTGGACTTCGAAATAGATGAAGAATAATATTTGCCAAAGTTATTAAATATCTTACAGTACCTGTTAATTGGCTGTCTGTCTCCATACACAGTCTGATGTTGAAATTCGTTCAGAAGACGTGTATGCCTAGTCCGTCTTTCTAAATACAGGGTGTTCTTTTAGAGGTATTGAACTTTAAGCTGGCAACAGTTTTTAATGCTACGTATGGTGTGACAGGTTAGTTTGGTTTGCCATCTTATCACCATGTCAGCTGTAGAGCGTAGTATCGATGAAGACCCAAGTGAGTCCATTCGACATCCTGCTCAACAATTAAACCTGTGCCCATCCACATTATGTGAGATTTTACGGAACGATCTTGTTCTGCGGGCTTACAAAATCCAACTTGTGCAGGAATTGAAGCCAAACGACCACCGGGCACGGCGTAGATTCAGTGTATGGGCCCAAGAACAAATTGCTGCAGATACCGAATTTCATAAGAAAATTTTGTTTATAGCCTCTACAGGCGACGAACATGTTCGTCAACTTGGTGCGAAAACATGTTTTAAAACTTCGATACAGACGTTCGCACCAAATGCCGAACATCAGTACATTGCGCATCAGTTTGCACTGAATTTCAATGTTCGCGCACATGTTTACGAACCTGAGATAAAGGTAAGTGTTTACCTGCGTACAACAACAATGGCACATGTTCGCTCGCCAAGTTGACGAACAGGTTCGTCGTCTGTAGAGGCTATTAGCGATAAGGCTCATTTCTGGTTGAATGGCTACATCAATAAACAAAACTGCCGCATTTAGAGTGATGAGCAGCCACAGGCGTTTGTCCAAACACCGTTACATCTGGCGAAAGTCACTGTTTGGTGCACTTTATAAGCCGGTGGAATAATTGGTCCATATGTCGTCAAAAATGTTCCTGGGAATAGCATTACAGTCAATGGTGACCGCTTTAGCGTAATCAATGACTTCGTGATCAACGACTTTCTCGTTCTGGAATTGACTCGCCAAAATGCAGGGGACCTCTAGTTGCAATAGGATGGCGCAACATGCTATACAGCTCGTGCAACCATCGACTTATTGAAAGAAACATTTGATGAGCGCATAATTTCTCGTTTTAGACTTGTGAACTGGCCTGCAAGATCTTATGATTTAACGCCGCTGGACTAGTTGTTGTGGGGATACGTCAAATCACTCATCTACACCGACAAGCTCCAGACGCTTGACCATTTGGAAGACAACATTCGCAACGTTATTGGCGGGATATGGCCCAAATTATTGATTAGAGTAGTTGAAAATTGGAACTTTCGTTTGGACTTCCTCCGCGCCAGCCGTAGTGCTCACATACCCAAAATCATATTCAAATAAAAATGGCAGAGAATTATCTTTCCAATAAAGCCAATTTTATGGAAATCAAAATAATTTATCCGTATTTTATTTCATTTCAAACACCCTGTAGTTGATAGTTATCTTATTGGACAACGTTTCAACTTTGATCGAGCCTCTAATAACGTCGAATACGAAATATGAACAAAAAACCGTCCTCATTGAAGATAATGTTAAAAGATTTAATAGACTAAGTTGGTATACGTGGATTAAATACAATATTAAAATCGTGTGGATGAAATACAGCTCTCAACGCAAAAAGTGAAAATTGCTTTTGAAAAGATTCGAATCTATCGCTTTGAATATCAAAAATAGGGTTAAAGACAATGCAGACATGCTTAAGTAACGGGCGAACTAAGGTCATGCACAGAGATTTTGCCACCCATAGGCTCTTGAACTCCTTCGCATGCCTCTTTATAAATCCTAACTGCTTGCCGGCCTAATGCCTGTTTTATGCCGGGTTTACACACATGGCAAATGTTGGCGAGCCGAGTGTGTAAATGGTCCCCTTGTTTACTTTCGGCTGTTTTTTTTACATGCGAAGATATGGAGGGAAGTAATTTCACAAGTTCCTCGACGAAACGTTTGCCATATGTGTAAAACAGGCATTACACATATGGCAAACGTTTCGTCGAGGAACTTGTGAAATTACTTCCCTCAATATCTTCGCATGTAAAAAAAACAGCCGAAAGTAAACAAAGGGACCATTTACACACTCGGCTCGCCAACATTTGCCATGTGTGTAAACGCGGCATGAGAGACTTGATCATGCTGTAGATGATTTTTTCACCCTAGCTGATTTGATAAACAACCTGCTGAGCTGACAGCCCAGTTGAGCTGTTTATCAGTTATCGCCTATGTCATGCGCGGGCCGATAATCGAAGGCACCATGTCCTTATTGCTCTTCTTATTTGCTCCTTTTTTGCTCCTCTTAAGTGCGCCAGAGCTTGCAGTGAGAAAAAGTGAGAATCAATTGTTTTATCATTAGACTTAGCACTAGGAAAATCACACTTATTTCAAGAAATTTTTTCCTTTATTTTTCGAAGAATGTTTTTGTAAGGAGAATACGGGACTGTAACTGGTGTTACATTCAGTGCTGCCATTTATTTTTTTATAATAATGCTGGATTCGATTTTATTTAATGCTAAATAATGCTAAATCCTGCAAAATAATAATGCTAAAAAATGCTTTCTTATTGGACTAAAATAAACGTATACATATTTATATAATTGCCGTGTTCCATTTTTACTAATTAGTACTTCCAAGTACTTGGGAGTAGATTGCAAATGGAACGCCATCTTCGTTCATACGGGCAGATTCTAACCTGTCAGATTGTTTGCAGTTTTCAAATTTAGAATAGTTGAAAATAAAGGGAGAAAACAACGAGTATAAACTACCGCAATCGATAGAAAATATAAAGTCAACTAACAGAAAATTACCTCTTTTAACTTTTTACACATTATGAAGGCTATTCCTTACTACCAAAACATTCATTATAACCATGAAAAAATCAAAGCCACCTATTGACGGCAAAAAATGGCGTAACTACTCATGAACTACCTATATTTTTCAAAATATCATTTGGAATCTCACAATCAAAACAGCAACAATTATTTATTTTTAATTGAAGAAAAGGTATTCAGCCCTACTAAGGGCAAAAGCGGTATCTGAAAAAAAATTAAAAAATTGATTTTTATAACATAAGAAAGCTCAAAACAATTCGCATCGAATGAACTAAGCCTTTTAATGGTATCTTATTTAAAACATATGGAAAACACCTTACGAAAGTTTTTTTAAATCTAAGTACCCGATGTATCCAAGAGCGGAAGACCGCTCACCGAGAAAAATGGAGTAAGGAGAATCCTCCAGCAGCTCCAAACGAACCCAGTTCCTATTCGCCAATCTCAATTTTACCTTAAATGACTAAGGGAATTAGAGGTATATCAATATTACTACTTTTACAAAACTTCAATTATCTCGAAACTCGCATCCATTGAGATACCGCTTTTGCGCTTAGTAGGGCAGATTAGTGTCGGATAAGAAAAATTTTTCTCCATCGTTATCCGTGCTTGCATTTGCAGCGCTAACAAATCAACTGATTCCCATTATTCAGCAAATAAAATATATAACTAGAATGCATATACTTTGGTAAACTTGAATTCAGGGCTCATGGGAGTCGGAAGTGGATGGGACCACATCACTAATTTTTTGCATCATCACGATTTAATGGTACGAGAATGCTGAATTTACTATATGTAATGCAATCCAAAATTGCCTTAATATTGGAATATCTAGCTTTGCATTTTATTTCTCTTAATAGGTATTTCCCTTTTTCTGCAACATTAATAGCACTTGTCACTGGTACTGGGATTTCCTGGGAATCGTAGACAAAGAATAGAAGATCGGCTATATATCCTTTGTTCTCTTGAAAGCACGAATGTGTAGTACTAGTTCTAATGTACTTTTGGTCTGCAGCGAATTCATTGGCAGCAGGTGGGTTTGCACGGTTTCGTTCGCTAGGGCTAAGCGACAGTTGACATTTACAGTTGACATTTTCAAAAGCTGCCTACTCAACTGGCTTAAATCTTATATTTAGATAGTTAAATTCCAAGGAAAATTTTCAAAGACAGTTTTTATGCTGCCGGCAGTGCCGCAAGGCAGTCATTTGGGCCCTCATCTCTTTAATATTTTCATTTCAGATCTATCTAGGATTTTATTTGATACTCCACATCTCTTCTACGCTGATGACTTGAAATTGTACCACACTATCAAAACGCAGTCCGACATTGATTTTCTCAAATCAAAACTTGTATCTCTCGAACATTGGTGCCACCTGAATAAACTAATACTCAACGCCGACAATTGTCGAGTGATAGGTTTCTCCCGGAAAATAAAGTCATAGCCAAATCGTATTATCTCAACAACAATGAACTTATTAGGGAACTTATTAGCCTAAAGCGCATATTTGTTTAAATGAGGCAGGATTACATTGGTCTGTTCGCCTACTCTATCCATTACCATGAAGTGGTTTTTATACGCTGGCTGTTTGACTGAACACTAAAATCTGTTATGAAAGAGCATAAAATTTCAGTTAAATTTGAGCTAGTGCTAGATATTGAAAAGTGTTAAACGGTGTGGCGCGAATACATATTATATTTTTCACAATACAATATTTTTCGACTTTATAATCACTATTATTATTTCAAAATCAAGCAAGTGTCACTTCTGGTTGTCACTTCTGGTTGTCACTTTTGGTTGTCACTTCTAAAGAAATGCCATGAGAGCGTCTTCGTACTTTTCATGAATTTCAGGAAGTTTCAGTCCATGAACGCGACTGAAAGCACACTGTGATGATGATGGACAAGGTTGGAAATAGATGACTGCCAGATTATTCCGAAATATAAACTTAAATGCTAAAAATAATGCTAGATGCTAACTCCTAATTTCTAATGCCGTTTTGGAAAAAATAATGCCAGATCTAGCATTCAAAATGCTAAAATGGCAGCACTGGTTACATTAGAAGAAGCAGGGGTTAGTTTAGTGTCAGAAACCTGCTTCGAGGCTATGATTGAAATATCAGGTCCATTATTAGTAAGATCAATTTGTATGGGGTCGTTTTGAGTGGGCGTTGTGGAAATTCTTAGTGCTGAGTAGAGTTGCTAGGTGTCCCGATTTGCGCGGGACGTCCCGATTTTCAGGGGTCTGGTGTCACGTCCCGATTTACCCTTGATTGGGACGCCAAATGTCCCGATTTCTTACTAGCCTCCTTGATCTATAATTTTTACAGGAAAAACGAATTCATCTGTAAGCTGCTACCACATAAAAATATTCTCGCTTTATTATTTTCATATTTTCTCACCAAACTCGAACTAAATAGGCAGTTTGAAGCTTCGCTCATATTGAATTGGCGAGATACAGATATCATTCATTCATGCAGCCTCGTTTTTCTCTCAACACCTGCCGACACCATTCCATCAAAAAGAGTTTGTCATTTAATTCTCTGGATTGGGAAACTAAACTTGGCAATCTTTTGTTTTACGATTCATAAAATGCTCAACATCTTACACTTGAAAGAAGTAAAGCCAGTGTTTCCGGTCCGGCGTCTACTCAAGAGACGATTGATTACCTTTAAAATGGTACGTTTTATAGTGTTACTACAGATACTGCTACTCACGGTGCCATAAAAATGTTTCCACTGTTGTTGAGATTTTACAGCCCAGCTCTTAACCTTAAGACATGCGTACTTGATTTTTTATGAAGACTCAAATGAAACTGCATTTGCCATATATAACAATTTAGTAACACGACTGAGGGAGCGTAGTATTGATACTAAACATCTCACCAGTTATTGTGCAGAGAATGGAAATGTAAAATTCTGAATTCAGTGTTCCAAAAACTAAACAATGATAATTACAATATTATTCACATAACGGCCAACGATTCCCCTCACGACTTTCCTTTCGAACGCGACTAAGAGGCCAGAGTGTCCTCTATTGAGCACCCAAGTCTCCATACATGAGTACTGACAGGGCCATGGTCTTGTACAGCAGGAGCTTTGGTGTTTGGGATTTGAAGAGCCTTGACAGACTGTAGTAGGCTTTGTTGGCTTTGAGCAGCCGCCCGCGTATTGCTTTCTCCATGCTGTTATCGGCTGCTACAATTGACCCAAAGTAGTTCTAGGATGACAATAATTCAAGTTCATGCTCAACTACCCTGAACGTTTGACCAGCTCTATGTGTTCTTCTTGCAGATGCTGCCACCATGTACTTTGTCTTTCCTTCATTTATGTGCAGCCCAGTTTTTGTGCCGCTCGTTCGTTCTGGATGAAAGATTCTCGCACAGCTAGTTCTGATCTTCCAATTATGTCTATATCATGTGCATAAGCCAGTATCTTGGTTACGATAGCCAGTATCTTGGTTACGATTGCTTCCTCCAACGCCAGGTTGAAAAGGAGGGAGGCCAGACCATCCCCTTGTCGAAGCTCATTGAAGATGTTGAACGATCTGGATAGCAATCCGGCTATTTTAACTTGGCGTGTTACATTGGTCATGATCAACCAACACAATTGTGTCAGTTTATCTATGATGCCGAATTCTCTCATGGCTTTATGCAGTTCTACTCTGTCTATGCTATCAAAGCCAGCCTTAAAGTCTATAAATATATGATACAATGGAATGTTGAATTCAAGACATTTTTCCATCACCTGCTTGAGAGTAAATATCAGATCAATTGTTGAATAACCTGGGCTGAAGCCACATAGATATTGTCCGATGATGGCTTTAACGTATGGAGCTATCCGTTTTTGCAGGATAAACGAGAGTATCTTATAGGAGGTACTCAACAATGTTGTTCCCTTATAGTTGCCGCACATAGTTACATCTTTTTTCTTATGTACGGGGCATATTATACCTTTGCGCCTGTCTTTTGGCATCTCTTCATGCTCCCATACGTGAAATATAATTTTATGAATTGCTTTGTGTAATGTGGGCCCACCATATTTAATCAGCTCAGCTGATATGCCATCGGCTCCAAGGGCTTTGTTAAATTTTAGCCGACTTATGGCTCTTCGTACCTCTTCTATTGCTTTACGTTTGAGCAAATTAAATTTGAAGAATTTTGCTTTGAAAACGTATAGCCATTTTTCATGCTACGCTAAAAGAAAACAAGCCTTATAATAATTTTATGAAATGCACGAATCTGAATTTGCTCCAGTCCTGCGACATGTAGTAATGCGATGGTTATCTCTCCTACCCGCTGCAGAACGTGCCATGAAATCATTAGATATTTTAAAGGATTACTTCATAGCCCTGGGCGAACAGGAGTGTCTCTCTGCTCTCAGGAACTTTCTCTGGAACCCAGTTTGCTTCCAAAAAGTATTAAAAGTCCTTCACGGCGCTGTATTGAGTCTTGAAAACGAAACATTATTGAGTTTCAATCAAAGGTTATTATATAATCTTCAGACTCACTAACGAATTGAAGCAATGAATTGATGACTAATTTGTGGGCTTCACGTGCGAAAATTTAACAAAAAACTCCCTAATGAAACAGCTTCAACAATAAAAATAGCATATGTATTGTACTTGGTACAATATATATAGACAAGATACGATTTCAACAATGAAAACAAACTGAATTTATTCAAGCCAATTTCTCTACGAGGTGACTCTCTAACTTACGCATCAATTGTTAATATGATTTAAAAACGTAATATCACTACATTTTTGAAATGAGCGATCTTAATGAGGAAGTTTCTGACATCAAAAATGCAGTCAGAGCTGCAGTACAGAACAAAGACTTAATGACATTACAGAAATGGCACAAATTGTTTGAAACGCGAAATGTCCCCAATGTCCTAAAAATATTTGTTTTCATGACATGGATACCAGTCACGAATGCTGCGACAGAAAGAATATTTTCCCTAACTAATATAAGGTGCATTTTTGGCACACCCGAGCAGATCAAATTTTGTTGAGTATATTGAATACAACAACAGTGTTGTTTTGCAGAAAAACGCACCTATAATTTAGTCCGAGAGAAAAAACAGATTATCTCTCGAGCAGGTCAAAGCAGATATACAAATATAGACCAGCTTAATGTTTTTGTGTAGTAAATTTTATGATTGTGCTAAGTAATGGTGAAATAAATGATGATTCACAAAAATCTTTTCTTTCTATTTTTGTCATTGTAGCTGTCCCGATTTGACACCCAAAGTTCCGATTATATTTACCTTCTGTCCCGAAATTTTACACACTGGACCTGGTAACACTAGTGCTGAGTAAGGCGCTTCGGGAATCAATTCGGTGGTAGTTCCAATGTTGGGATGGAAGATGTTAAGTTGAGTTCATATGAATCTGCCTGGTGCAGGTGTCAACACATTTAATACTCAAATTTTATGATTAGACATACATACCGGCTGTATATGTGATGTTCTGCGCAATACGCTCCGTCTCTATAATATACAACGATCAATTTTCACCATATGATTAATTTGGAAAATCCAAATCCAATTGCTCCAATTTAAAATGACAACATTCCCATGAAGCGCTTAAAAATCTGTTCAACTCATTGAACACCTATCGAAAATTTTCATTTAGTTTTTGCAATCCGTTTGTTTGTGCTTGTACAGCATGAAGATAATCGTTACTGAGGTGTAAACATTTGACTTATCTGAACATCAATATATATGTGTCATCACAATTGATTTTGTTGATCTTATCGTATAGGCATATGTACATATTTTCATATATAGATATGTGAGCAAAAGTGTTTACATGGATACAAATTTGTAGACAGAGCATAATCCTTTTCAAATCCGGGAGCCGAGTCAGTAATTCCCTGGCTTTCATAGCAACAGGGAAAACAATATTATATTAAGCTTTTTAATCATAAAATTTTGTTGCGGGCTTTCCCACATCATAAACACCCAAAAGAATTCGATATACATATGTACATACATCCATATGTAGGTTCTAGTGTGTGAAAAAAATCAAAGTTCGCTGGTCGGCATTTTATGGCCCAAAATCTTTTATTTATGGCTGTAAATAAAACCAAAATTGTTGCCACCGTGCCGCGAAATTGTAATCAAATTTGCCGAATTGTTGCCTTTGGCCGCCGTAAGTACGTTTGTATGTGTTGCATTTCATGTCCATATGTAAATATACATTTGTAAGTTTTTTTTTTAGCAGAAATCTCAGTCAGTCGATTGCGACGTGAGCAAAACAAAATCTCAGGAAATTTCGATGAAAATATTTACTTGAGCTTTAAGATAAAATACACCGAAAATAAGCCGATATATCGTTTTCGATGACATTTAGTGGTGTTTTACGTGTAATAGTAAAATTGACTTTGGTAAATAGTTGTAAAGCTTTTCCTAGAAATACACCCTTTGAAATGTTTGGATTATTCCTCTATATCGCTAGAATAATCAAATAATGAGATAGCATATGAATGTTTTCTTACAAAATTCTCCGGTATACGTTGCAGACCTGTGTTTTGAAACGTGTTTCAAAGAGAAATATTCAATTCCTACCGTTACCCTTACCTCTTTATTCGTTACGTTTTGCTCTCCCCTTTCCAAGTGTAAAGGTTAAAAAAAACATCTGTTCACCAGATCCTTTAGTGACTCATTAGACCTCGGAGTGTATGAGGTTTGACTCACTAAAATAAAGCTTCTATGTATTTGCATCTATGTATGTCCAGGGGGCTCGGTAGCTCTGCTCGCTAAGGCGTCAGGCCGAAAAGTGGCGTGCTACGGGGCCTGTGATTTCGAATCCCGCCAGTACCATGGCTGTAAGTGTGAATGCGTGTGATTGTCTATGAGGGTGGCAAATGGGCCGAAACTGGTTGCCTAATGCTGGCCGCGTTCCAGGCAGCCCTCTTCACTAACCTAACCTACATCTATGTCCACGAAGTTTCGAGTCAGGACCAGCCTAAGCCCTACTTCAACCCAGTTGTGCTGATTCACCTATCAGTACCCACAGACTTCAAAAATTACTACAGCTCATGAATCTGTGAGGCAACCATCCTCCCGCTATATGCACAGTACTTTCTTAAGATATTTGGTGACGAAGCACTAGTTCTCATCGTTTCGCAGCATTGCATTCACGATCGACTTAGTTGTGAGCAGGCCGAACATGGATTCAATAGTACATCTCATACTTGTGCGCTTCACACAAATATTGAGTGCTGAGCATCATCGAGCGCAGTCGCACAGTACCGGCAGTATGTTATGTCCAGCTTACTCACTCTGTTCAGGTATTTTTTGAAGTAACCTTGCCCTGTCAAGAATTGATAAATGTAAAAATTTACCTCTCAGTCGCTGCAGCTAGCCCAGGAGCCATGATACCAATTAGTCTAGCCAACTAGCATCCTTTACTACTTGCACTTCAACGTTGTGGCCAAAGTTGGAGGGTTTGCTTTTGCGCGTGTATCAAAGCCTCAATTCTGTCTGGAGAAAGATAGCCTACTCAACGAAGTGAAGACTGCTAGAGCCTTTTCACATGTTCTGCGGATATGATTCCAATAGGTCAGCTTGGTGTCAAGGGCCACTCCAAGATAACTGATTGACTTGCTAGTCCTTACCTGAACAGAACCAATTGTAATGAGTATGAAAATCGGTGGAACTCAAAGCTATAAAAGCTCATATTACAAATCTACTCAGTGGTTGCATCAACAGGCATTTCAAACGGGGGATCTTTCCGGTATGCCTGAAGCTACCAATGATAACACCCATATATACGGGAGGTGACTTAGCAGACCGCTCAAACTATAGACCAATAGTGATCACAAACGTTCTGAGTAAGGTGTTTGCATTCTCTTCTGCAAATTTTTCTGAAAGACAGACATTTTATTTGCTAACCGAGAGTGCATCTTCACAACAGCAGTAATACTTCATGCAATGAATTACATCAATTGTGGTTATGTGGCCATATTCGTGGACTTACAAAAGGCTTTTGACACCCTTAACCGTAATGTACTAGTGCAAAGGCTAAAAAACTGTGAAATTAGAGAAACGTTTTATGGCATTATTAAAGCTTACATAGCAAAAAAATTGTAACCAATAGCTTATCGTTTAACATCAAGGAGACAAGCCCCAACATGGAGTAGGACCACTGCATGGCAATTTTTCCTCGTTTTTGGCCTTGGTATAAGCTTTTTCGTTTTCTTGGCATCACTCACAGTTAAGAACCTATATAATCTTCAGGCTGTTGTATGCCCCTATTTCATTTTGGGCCTATCTCACCTCGAAAAGTATTGCTGAGTTTATTTGATTGCGATTGATTGCCTGACCTTATTATTGTTGCATATTTTTATTTTATGCGTAGTCTAAAGTATAACATATAATTCTGTTTGATTGATATGTAGTTGCCTTCTTTGAGAGAGAGAAGTGCATTGTGCACCTGGGTCCTGTAGTCTCTATTCCCCCTCTGTAATCCTTTTTTAAGCCGTCCGTATACCACATTTGTGTCCCTTTCTAAGAGGGAAGCGGACAATCTCCCATTTTGCTCTTAAAGGTATTGCAACCTTGAAAATTTTGTCGAGGATAGCTCTTGTTTTTATTTGAGCGCTGAAGCTAAGCATTTCCATAATGGGCCTGATGTTCTTCAGGATCTGTCACGACCCACAGGTTTTTCTTGCTTTAACAAAAGAAAACTAAAATCTCCACCGTCCTTCAGAAGAGAGAACGATGGAGATTGAGTCGTAGTCACAATCGACGAAAACACAGAACACAGAATTAAGTTAGTTAGCTTTGTAGTTAAAAGTAAAGCAATCCCACGACAACCCTTGTACGGGTCTAGGGGTTGAAGCTGGTAGAGAGCTTCATTACAATTTTTTTAATCATTATGGATACGAGTGTGGAGTGATTAGTTCCACGACTCACTTTACCCCTGATTCAAATCAGGTACCTAATCAGAGCTAGGTGAACTCAAAGCTTGGTGCGCGGACTCACGTCCGAGCTTGGATTCGAACCAGGGACCCCACACGCAAGAAGCCAGTGCTCTACCCACTAGGCTACTCAAGCTTTGTAGTTAGTTTGTTAGTATTTGATTAAGTTTAAGTTTAGAACATTGAAGTTAGGGTTAGTTAGTAGTTAGGGACATATATCAGGAAACAACCAGCTAGGATACAAAACCAGAAGTCACGACGGAGCACAATTCATCACAAACGAATTTGTGGTTGTACACACGAACAGCACCACACTTATCAGTGACACTACCAAAACAGTGACACTACTAATAGCAGACGGTCAACACAAGACGCAGCACACGAATGAATGTTTTTACTAAGAAGATGACAAAACATGAAATGAATTATGATAAATATACCTGACAATTGGGGAAAAGTTGAACAGACGAGCCACCGTTCCACGGCGGAGCTAGCCGGTATGAAAACAGTGAAAATGATGTGGTGTTGTGGATCGTGCGAGTCACAGTTGGGGTGAGCGAGCCAACGGCTCGATTGAATCCAGCTGCCGGAAAAGGAAAGTTTCCTGCAGGCCCGAAAAGCTGCAAGAGAGTGTCTTTCGATAGGAACCGGTTAAACCGTTGGATATACCAGCAACAGCAGGAGCAACTAACATTAGGCGTGTTTTTTTGCTCCTCTTTCCTGCAGAGAATAGAGTATACATATTGGCCCTTTCCACACTTGTATTCTTGATGCACTCCACAAAAAGTAGACAAAAAATAGAGAATTTCCCTTGATTCTTCCGTCTCTTGCCCAGAAAACCGGTTTGAGGAGTGCATCAAGAATACAAGTGTGGAAAGGCTCATTGGAAACAACAACACTTGACACTTGTATTCACTACCAGTGAATACACTAGTACAGAAATTATATTCCTCACATGTAGTTCACGTGCTGAACTATAGAATATGCTGATAGAAAAAAGAAAAGCTCATGAGAAGCTGTTTTTTTGCTGTGAGGTGGCTTTGGGTTTTTTATGGTTATGTTGAATGTTTTGATAGTTAGGAAAATAGAAAAAGCCCTCATAATGTGTAGAAAGTTAAAAAAGTTAATTTTCTTTTAGTTATTTTTCTATTTTCTATCGATTGTGCTAGTTTATACTCGTTATTTTCTCCCTTTATTTTCAGCTGTTATGTGCTACCACAGCGAGTGTGGTAACCTATGTCAGTCTTAGCGAATGCTCTACTGTTTTATACTAGATCGTTGTTTTTGCGACATAGTTATATTCTGCTCTGTATCGGAGCAAAAAAACCGGGCCTATTATTTTTCTTTTATATGTTGAATTTCATTTGAACCTGCACGTTCTCGACGGAGGATTTTGGAATTTTTGGAATTTGGTGTTACATAGAAGAAGTGATTTTACCGTTAATGGTAGCGCGGTGCTAGGAGCAGAGTGAACAATGAAGTGGAGCATTGTGTAATTGACATCCGCCGAGTGGAATTTTTTAGTGTGAAATTACGATTTTAAAAAGAGCTTTTCAAATTGGTGAGCCCACCGTCATCTTCTCGCTTCGGCAACCCACCCCGTTCTTCGTGAGCAAAAGCCATCTGGAACTACCCCTTTTTGTGCCACAGACGGGGACAAAAGGTTTTAAATCGTGTCTTCGAGATTATTGTAATTATTGCAATTGATTTCAGCGGCCCATACACGCTCAGTTTAACTGTGCAGCTTGCCTGTGCACAAAACTGAGTAAAAAACTGTACAATTATAAGCTTTAGAGACGATATACGTTGTCTGTGCTGATTTATAGACAAGAAGGGAACAATGATCACAGATCAATAACCTTTATGAGTAAATTAATTGAGTATTTTTTTTTCTTCTTTATTTCCTTATTATTTCTTGATAAGTTATTTTGTTTATTTATTTCCTTATGTTATCTTAGTTTTGTTGAGCTATTTATTAATTAATAAAATGGAGTAGTTCTTTTAAACAAAAAAAAAATAATGGTTCCTTTCTCTAAGTTTCCTTTTGTTTCCTTATTACTATTATATGTGTGGTTTTATTTGTGTTTTTTTTTTCTATTTTGCGTGAAAAATGGTAATTAGCGTGCTGTAACTTGAAGAACTTCTTCTGGCCCAAAGCCCGCTCCGGACTGAGCTAGCTGGCCAAATAGGGCACGCTGGACAAAAAGAGGAATTTCTTAAATATTAAATTATGCTGCACTGACAGCGACTCGAAAGAGTTCTGTTGGATGCAACATCCTTTAATCAGCAGGCAGGCCATCTTTTGAGGCTTGTTGAGCCTGTTAACATAAGTTTTGGCTTCTTTTTCGGCTCAGTTTCAGCACCAACTCAAATGTATTTTGTTACGTTTCTGTAAGATCATGATGATATTTGTACTTTTAAATTGACATGGTAAGCCACAACAATCACAAATTAGCAATACCTACATATGTCCCCATGTCGCCATGAATTCCATGGCCAAAAAACATTGCCTATTTTTGATTAATTACTAAATCTTACTTTACGTTATTTTACTTAACATAATTTTACTTTTTTTAGTTTTATAAACATGTATATATTTACTTATTTACTCTTTATTAATTTATCTTTTAATTGTATACAATTTTTGATTGGGCAGTTCGCCTGTTAAATTGTAAATGGACTAAATAAATAAATAAACACAATCAATTTCTATCTGATTTCTTTCTGAGATGTATGCTTAAAAAATAAACTATTGTCACGATATAGAAAAAGATAGTGTTCAAAAATGTAAATTTTGGACAAACAAGTGATTATGACCGCTTCGCTTTAGCTAAATGTCTAACTTTCACTCCCGGTGAAATGCATCGGGCATCTAAAAACCTGGTAAAATAATGGAGAGTTTATGTAGTGCCATCTATTATCCGAAACCCTGTATTGATTTGGTGGTATCACTAGGTAAATTTTTCCTATATATTTACATGAAATTTATAAAATTTGCATTTTACCCAAACTGCATACTAGGCTCCATCTTCAGCGAACTGGCATTTGAGATTAAATGCATTTGTTTTTACTGCTGATGCTATCTAACAAAAATCTTACGGCATCAATTTATTAAACAAGACATGTAATAATACGATGACTTTTCTATAATGGAAATCATTACGTTTGGTTATAATAAAAATCTTCCAACACATGCATGATTAACGAAATGTTCATAACATATTCCTACGGTGATAATATTCGAATTACAATTCTGTTTCAAATACTTTTTGTTATATATCAAATCCAGTAATATAATTCTTTATCTGATGTAAGACAAAAACTATGAACCAATTGTTACAAGGTTGATACTAAATCTCATAAAATATCACACCCACATCACATACTGTGCTCTAAGATTATCAATAACTCCTTAATTTATTTTTTCCCGTCTTTCTATTTTCGATTAGTAATAAATATCTAATGGAAGAATACCAATGGAAATTAAATGGGGGTAAGATAAAATTACTCTACTTAGGTCAGAAGTATTATTTTTAGTGCATAGCTGACATAAGCTCTATTTCACATTGTTTGCAAACTCTAGGATCGTTTCATAAATCACCATTTGACCATTATGCACGAAGCATATGTGCTTTCACGAACCCAGTTCTAGTATACCCCGTCATCATGTAATTACGTCATGCCTCATATATCCAGAAATCGATTTTAATGCATATCAACTCATATTCATATATACGAATAACATTTATGTGCAATCTTGATTTAGTGCAAAAGAAGCCGCATGGCGCGTGTGCATATTTTTCATTTTTCATGCAATAAACCTCGGCGGTGACAATGTATGTGAATTTTATATGAAAATGAAAAATATCATCAGTAAATTGAAGTAACGATGTACATACTGCTTGAAATCGATTCAAGCAATATTAAATTGAAGGCCTGATATTTTGTTAATATAAAAAAGGGGTATACATTTTTAGTCAAGAAAATTAATTTACGATTTAAGGTTTTCAGTATTTGCATGGAATATTCAAATATGATAATGAAGGTATTTCAAATGAAATACCTTCTTGCCATCAGTAAACGTACCTTTGATTTTGAGTCATATGGCTCCTACTAGGAATTAATATTTTAATACTATCATACTTCACATCAAGCACATGTCATTCAACTCCTGGCAGGCTTCCGCAACTTGCACGATTGCATATCTTCGGAAATTTCCAAGTGTTCCAAAGCCATTCAGTCACTTATGTACAGTGGGTAAAAAAAGTTAAGGCACGAACACTTAGTAAGAACAAAAAACCTATTTTTAATGCAAAATAGCGCAAAAAGAAGTTAAGGCACAGCGCAGTTTTGTCTGAAATTATATCAATTTTTTTAAAGTGATCGATTTAAAAAAAATTATATTACACAGCGCTAATACTTTGTTGCTATTCCACGCATTTTTATCACTTCTCGCAGTTGTGTCGGCATATTTTTCGCAAATTTTTTACAAAAAGTGGATGAAATTTTGGTCCCTTCATCAATAATGACATCTTGGAGCCCTATGTTTTTCGCAATGCTACGCTGGTTTTGAGATGATGCCATAAATGCTCGATCGGGCTTAAGTTCGTTGACTGAGGGGGGTTTTAATAGCATTTGGACAGTTACAAATAGCCCTAAGCCGACATTGCTCCGAATTGTGCTTTGGATCGTTGTCCTGATACATACCAAAATTGAATAAAATTCGTAATTTTTCAGCATTTTATTTAATATTTCTTTTAAGAATATCCAGGCAATATGTTTAATCCATCGTACCATTCACAAAATCTATATTTCCAGGACCAGATGCCCCCCCCCATACAGTTCCATAGCATAATGTTCCCTCCGCTGTGTTTTACAGTGGGAGTAGTATGATTCCTCCTAAGCTCTGTATTAAGCATTCGCCGAACATATCGCCGCCCATCAGATCCAAAAATTTTAATTTTTACTTCAGCAACAAAAATTATGGACTTCCAGAATGATTTTGGCTTTTTTACGAACTCTTCAGCAAAACGTAATTTAACAATCTCATTTTTACTGAATTTTCGAAGAAAATTCAGTATTAAACTCGTTTCGCCGAAAATTCATATTTTTCTATATATATATATATATATATATATATATATATATATATATATATATATATATATATATATATATATATATATATATATATATATATATATATATATCAGCAAAATGATTAAGGGAGATAATCAGGGTTCTCACTTTTGATGCATTTATCTCATTTTGATACATTTTCATTTAAAACTTATATTTTTGATACAGTGATACAGCAACTCACTGAATTATAGCAAAATTATACATTTTGTCACCCAATAAATAAATTCATTTTCTTTAAATTTTGATGCCATATGCCAAACAAATCTCATCTCTCTAGTAGTAATAACTGCCATCTTCAATCTACTTTACACTCTGAACTACGACAGATATCTATTATGTGATGGACTCTGAAGATTTGAAATTTTCAAATAATAACGATATCTATATGGTTCTTTTTCAAGCTGACGAATTATTTTGATTTTATTTTTTTTTTTTGAAATTTAAAACAGCGACTTTCACTAAATATAATCTGCGTACCGTATCAATGTCATGAAAATTTTGAGCGCATTTGCAAATAACCTACATTTTTTCATAATTTTCTTTTGTGTGGCTTCAATATCAATGGCAATGTACCGATGAAATCAAAAAGCGGAAGCAATTTGTGATATTTGTTTTAGGTTCTATATTACTCAATCAATATAATAGCTCCAAACTAAGTTTTTTTTATATTATTATTTATAGTTTGAGTACTTCGAACTATTTTTTTGATACATTTTACCAGTATTGGGAATGAAAATTTATTATGTTTTTAGCTTGTCTATGATAAAGAGTTGGAAATTTTGAGCCGTGTGTGGGTGCTGAGTGCCTAAAAGTAGACAAGGATTTTTTTTAGCAAATTTTAATTTGTCATAACTTCTGATAAAAAGATTAAATCATCGTGAAAATTACAGAGCGTGTTGATGTTGACCAAAATTTAACACATATGGATTTCCAAAACAGTGCAGGTAACTCTGTAGCTACAGCAGGCTCCTGAAAAAAAATCTTTCAAATCAACGACCCACCTGAAAAATTTTTGCTTTTTGACAAAAACTTCAAATCATTGATAAATTTTTGCTGTTATACATCATGTCAAAGAAAAATTTTCAAAATTCCAGTTTGCACAAGAACGGCAACCCATCACCAAATTACCTCTATTTTCAGCACTCGAACTTCTGTTCACGAGAACTGATGACCGGCTTATCCAATCATAATGAAATTCGCAGGACATATTGGTATTAACTAAGACCAAGTCTGATAGAAGTGATTTTGAGATCCAAGTAACAATGTAGCAGTGGCACCATCTCAAAAAATCACTGAGAAAAATAACTGTTTTTTTGGCCTATAGCTTCCGATTCAGCTGTCACATTTCAACAAAATTCACACAATATTTGGACCTTACCCCAGACAACATTTGTCGCCTAAATCTTGCAAAATTGCTCAGCAAAATAAAGCTTTTTTCCCTATAACTTCCGGTCCAGTCATGAAATCAAAACGAAGATCATGCAGAAAATGGACCTTAATGTGAACCAAATGTTGTAGGAATTTCGTAAAAAAATCGAGAAAGAGCTCCCAGCTATGACCATTTTTGTAATTTTTTGGAATCTCTTTACCAAGCGATTATGCCATTAGATTTGCAAATGGAAATGATCCTGCAATGAACCTTAACAACAAATGTTAACGTTCTGAAAATTTGAAAAGTGTTGAGGGTGGTAACCTTAAAATTCTTTTCACCTGTATAACTTCCAGCGCAGTGATTCAATCGAAACGAAATTCACAGGGTGGGTTTAACTTAACGTGAAGCAGATTTGGTGTATATTTTGCTCTGCTGTTGACTCAGGGTAACCAGCATTAGCCATTTTCGTAAATATTGCACCAACAGATGCTTTAAATTACATACTCAAATGTTAAGCATTTGCAATTAAAATAAGGAATCAATTCCTTAAATTTTCCGAGTTTTGACAATTTTTCAGATGGCAGCCTTAAACAACGTTTAACCGCTGAAACTTTCGATGAAATCCTGCGATGAAAACGAAATTCAAAGGATAAGTTAATTTAAGTATGAGCTTGGTATGATAAGCTTATTGCTGCTTCGTTGGAAAAGTGTTGCCAGCACTGAACATTTTCATTATCTGTGTTATAGTTGGGTTTTATTGCTTTGGATAAGGAATGGTTGATATGATTCTACAAAAAAGTGTATAGCGTCTTTCCAAATTTGTTGGTCACTCAAAGACAATTTCTTTGAAATTCAGTTTTCTAGCGGATCTGATGCGCTAGAGTTCTTTTAAAAATACTTTTTTACTAATATAAGGTATCATTTTTACATTTCGATTAATTTGAGTAGAGACTTTCGGTTCAACCCGTTCTTTCACCTTAATTCATAAAACTGGAGCACTTAATTTCAGGTTTTTCATAGTTTTTCTGATAATCCACTTTTTTCACGCTCAGATAAGATTTCAGGCCTTTTTGACCGATGTTTTGCTTCAAACAATTTGGTTGATTTATATTTTGTTATTACATTTCTCACTGTATATATTGATTTTCCCATTAGTATTCCAATCTCAGAATACGCCATTCATGTTTTCCAATGTCGCAAAATACATTCACGGATTTCTGCATCTACCGATTTCCTTTTCACACTCATTTTTAACAACACCCTCAGTAAAAATATTTTAACAAAACATGTTTCAAGCTCGACTGAATAGAAATATTACCATATTTTCATGATTTTACGTACATTTAAGGGTATTTGTTTTCCATTAATTACAAATAATTTTAGATAAAACTGCGCTGTGCTTTAAACTTTTTTTGCGCTAGTTTGGTACTTCACTGAAAAATGTTACGTTAATGTTGTGAAATTTGCTTCGTTACCGGTTTTTTTATATTGTTCTTAAAGTGAACATGCAAAACTTTTAATTAATCATTCATTTATTATTAAAGTCGCATTAAAATTAGGTTTTTTGGTCTTACTAAGTGTTCGTGCCTTAACTTTTTTTACCCACTGTATATGTTTCAAAAAAGGGTCGTTGCTCTAAATTCAATTTTCTTGAGCTCATTGATATTGAGCTTTCAATTACATCGGCGTGTAAGAAATTCAATAATAATCATGCTTCTGAACTCAATTCAGTCCTATAATTTTAGCAATTCGCCTACAAACTATGCTGAGGTGGCAACGGCTAATTAATTATTGGTACTGGATACACTCTAAAGTATTGAAGTGGATCAAGTGCTACCGTATGTCTATCTGTTTAACTTATGCTCGAAATATCTTGATATGAAGAAGCCTTGTGATATAGTAGAGTGTATTCGAATGTCAATCAAGCGAGAAAATGAATAATATTTTGATATGTGATTTTGGTTAATATAAGCATTGATGGCGTCTGTTTTGTATCCGGTTAGGGGGTTTCAATTGTATATTGGGATTTTGATTGAATATTAATTCGATGATAAATTTGAAATAAGAACAGACTTTGAAATACATTTTTGCCTCTGCTAAGCAAAAGACTAGCAAAATATAATTGATATCAATGATAGCCTGTAAAATCTCATAAATCCGATGAAATGTTTTGATGGACACAATTGGCTGAACAATGTTGAAAACAATAGAATGCAACACAAAAAATTATACAAGCACTATAAAATAGGATAAAATGAGAATATATTTTATACACAGGGTGACTCAGATCAAAGTGCCTTGGGTTATGCCACTTGATTCCTTGAGGTGATCTGATGAAAAAATTGTACTTGCTGCAGCATGCAATTTTATTTCCGTTTAACAATGCGCTGTATGTCCACTTTTGTCCATAAAAAAAAAACTTTATCCCGCAACCTGCAATAGATTTTCTTCAAGGTGTCCAAAAATTTCACATTGATTGAGTATTTTGGTGGGATTCAAGAAGTTTTCCTCTGTACGGTAGCTCAGATGATGAATTTTTTGGCCTCCATGAACACACATACTGACCTTCTATAGAAAATCTATGGTAAATAGCAGACAAAACAGGATGTTAATTCGGACAAAATCCGGACTTGTCGGAACATTACTTATTTGGCTAGCTTTCTACCTTCACAATCGAACATAATAGGTAAAATTTCAAGGACTTTTATCGAAAAATATTAACCTCAAGGTAGCCATCTTGGTCCACTTCTTTTAAGTACATATATTTATTTCTGACCTGTCTGACGTCCTAGCAAATATACCTCATCTACTTTATGCAAACGATCTCAAAGTTTGTCACATCATCAAATCTAAATTCGACGCACTCTTTCTCTAATCTAAACTCGATTTACTTGATCTTTCATGTAATGAAAACAAGCTCTCTCTCAACATTGCTAAGTACCGGATTAAAAGTTTTTCCCGAAAACGCACCGTCTCACATAACACGTATTTCCTCGGCAATAATTTGTTAGCTCGAGTTGGAAAAGTCGTTGACCTTGATGTTATCTTGGATGAGAAACTCCGCTTCACCTTGCTTTATGATAAAGTACTTTCCCGTGCAAACAAACAGCTAGGCTTCATCAAATGACGTGCCTAGGAGTTTCGTAGCCTGTGGGTGACAAGATCTTTATACACTTCACTTGTACGTCCTATTCTTGCATACGCATGCATTTGCTGGTATTCCGCTTTTCAAACCCACAGTGACAGCAATTTTTACAAGAGCAATTTTTACTTTTTGCCTTGAGAGAACTAAACAGCCCTTATGATTTTAATACACTTCCTCCTTATGAGTTTCGACTGGGTCATCTAAACTTATTGACACTTGCATCCAGATCCACTCGTTTATTTAAGAAAAATCCACTTTCCACTATTTAATAGATGCTGCAGAATATTGAATAGCATAAGTAATCTGTATTCTCCAACAATCTCCAAATTATCCTTCAAATCCTCCTTTTTCCAAACCATTCGTAGCCCCTTATCCTAAGCTGTATGTCAATGTTTTATTAATTTGTTGTTTATTAATAGTTATTATTTATTTATTTATGTTTTAATTATTTAATTTATTTAATTTATCGTTTTATTCGTATATACACATATTAGTTTTCAATTTTGTTTTGTAATGTTTATGTAACTTGTACCTATCTTGGTTGATATGTGGAACAATTTTTCCATTAGCTCACCTGAAGGAATCACGTGGAACACCGCAACTTTGATCTGGATCATCCTGTATGTAGAAAATATGAAATTTCTTCAATTTTTCAAGGCAGCTCAGAAATGATTTACTAAATAAATGAAAATGAATAGAAACACAAATATGCAATTCATAAGGAACCTTCTTCATAGGCACTATAACCTCAACAATTGTGCTTCTTTATTGTTGATGATGCTCCATAAAATGATAGCAAATTAAAACTTATACTGCGATAGAATGCAGCTATAGAATTGCAGACAGACAAAATAATGCAATTAATAATTTAATTAAAAATAATGTAATTAATGAAATTAAAAATGTAATCACTTTACAAATATGCCTTGAATTCCAAAAAATTTAGCAGTAGAAAAAAGCCCAGCGCATAGAAACCACTAGAAACACTAATGATCGAAGAAAACTAGATGAATCGTGCAGAATTTGAGTGCATATTCTACCACCCGTGCTCCTTTACAGTCAGTCTGTTTCGGAGGCCATTTACAAATTTGACCTGAAGGACGCAGTGAAGCTCATAAGATAGAAAAGTTTCCACTGCTACCACTTGCATGAATTACAAAATTTGGGAAAGTGAAACACTTGTTATTTATATTCATTATCGGATGCTTATCTTACAAAACTTGAAAGCTGCATCTCCTGTAACATAAATGATGAAATTGCTCAGTGCTTGCAACACTTTGCCAGCACTGCAACTAAAATTCAGCCACATTTGCTTGATATCAAAATTAAATTATCCTACCAAACCACCCGTTTTCATCCGATGACTTCATCGAAAATTACAGTGATAGAAAAATGCTTGGGGCTGTCATCCGAACAATTTCCAATTTTTGAAAATTCAAACATTGGTTACTAATTTTCATTGGAAGTTTTTGGCAAATGAATATTTCATGGTAGCATCTTTTGGTACAGAAATAACTAATATGCACGGTGCTGAAATAACGAAAACGTGGTGAAATAGTGAAAATGCCAGCACTAAAGCCAAAAGTATACCATGTGCGCTTGACGTTGAAGCAAACCCACACTGCAAATTTCGTTTCGATCCGATGACTGCATTGGAAGCTATAGGGGTACAAAGAAATTAAGGGCTAACAGTCGCAAAAGTTTTCGAATTTTCGAAAATTTAATATTTTTTGTTTACTATCACTACAAGATAAATATCGTTCGAAAATTTTATAATCAAATCGCATAGTAAAGATATTGCACATACAAACAAATCCAACAATAGCTGGCAACTCTATAATGGTTTTGTAACCAGATTCCTCCTATATAATGCCTATAATAAGTTCCATATATCGTATGAAATTCGTGTTGATTTTATGACTGCACTGGAAGCTATAGGGCAAAAAGCTTCGTTTTCCTGAGCGAATTTTCAAAACCCAAAACACCAAAATTATCATAGCTGGCAGCAATAAACGTATTTTTGGTCGATTTCATGCAAATCTGGTAACTGAGTCCGAACTCATAGGGCAAAAAGCAGTTTTTTTCTTTATAATTTTTCAAGATGACACCACTGGCACAAAGTTGCCCGCATTTACAAATCGCTTCTATCAGACCTGGTCCTGTTTAATACCAATACATACTGTGAGTTTCATTTGTATCCGATCATTGGGTAGTGAGCTCTTGTGAACAGAAGTTTTTGATGCTTAAAATATAGGTAAATTGGAGGAGGGCTACCGTTCTTGTCTGATGTGAAATTTCAAAAGTTTTGCTTTGGTTGTATAGACAAAGCATAAGATTTCTATAGGAGTTGGTTTTCACCGTAAAAGGCGAAAATTTTTCAGAAGAGTCGATGGTTTGAAGGTTTTCAATTTCAATGCCTGCTGTAGCTGCAGGGCTGCCAGCACGTTTATAAATAAATGTCTAAAACTTAGTAACAACAATATGATCTTTCAGTTTCGTAATGATCTGATAATCTGGTCAAAAGTTATCGCAATTCAAAAATTCTCAAATTTTCCCAATCTCATTTGAGGCGCCCATCGCACACATATGGTTGAAAATTACAAATAAATTATCATATTCACATTTGGAACACGTCAGAAATTCATTCCATTATTTTTATTTTAGCGAAAGCTATTTGTTGACAGAAAAATATGTATATTTTAAATATCACTAAAATGGCCGCCGGCACCAAAGGGTTAAAGATTATGAGCTTTTCGTAAAGCTTGGCACTATTCTGCATATACACTAATCTATCCTGAAAATTTCGGTTCAATCGAATGGCGCGTTCCTGAGATTTTTTCACTCAAATTTTATGATGATATATGTATATATATATATATATATATATATATATATATATATATATATATATATATATATATATAAATATATATATATATATATATATATATATATAAATATATATATATATATATATATATATATATATATATATATATGTATATATATACATATATATCTATATTTATATATATATATATATATATATATATATATATATACATATATATATATATATATATATATATATATATATATAAATATATATATATATATATATATATATATATATATATATATATATATATATATATATATATATGTATATATGTATATATCGTCGCTGTGAAATCAAACCGGCATATCTGCAAAATACACATTCTTCACTAGAGCGCTTTAAAGTTTTCGCATGTGGGCTATTTCCACGTGAATGCAAAGCGGCAAAACACCATTAGAAGGGTTTTTATTCAACTTTACGATATGCCGGTGCGACATAAAAATAGAGGGGAAAATAAGGAATTTTTTGATACCAAAAACTCAAAAACTCAATTTTTGCAGATATGCCGGTTTGATTTCACAGCGACGATATGTATATACATATGTATATAGAAATATGAATTTTTGGCCAAAGTGATTTTAATTCTAAAGTTCTTCTTCGAATTGGAATTGTTTATGCGGGATTATTAAAATTGAAACATTTTTAATTACATTGAAAATTTTTGTTCGACAAAGTGGTTTCGGAAGTATACATTGATTCTCATCAGACACCAGAATCAGTGCATACTTTCGAAACCACTTTGTCAGATAAAGATTTTCAATGTAAATAAAAAATTTTCAATTTTAATCATACCGCAATAATAATTCCAATTTGATTCTGCTTCGGAAGATTATTCCGCAAAACGATGGAGTTTCCCGTATCAACTATTCTCTGGTTTGATTAGCTTTAGAGATGATATACGTTGTCTATGCTGATTTATAGACAAGAAGGGAACCATGATCATAATTCAATAACCTTCTTCTTCGAACATTAGTAAAATAAAGGCGGGAAAATATGGACATTCAAAAGCCGTCTTCTAGTTTCGCTTGAAAAGTGTTCATTTTGGGTTTTTCCTGAAACAACTACAGCAGTACTTATTGCCTAAAATGTGAATTAAAAGTCGCCGAATCCGCATTTAAAATTATCGTATAATATAAATAGCTGCTATGTTTACGATTTAATGGCTATTCATACAAATCCGGCAAAATAGTTGTACGACGCAGCTACTGTCAAATTATTATTAAATGATTCAAAGCTGAAATTCAAAAACTCAAAGTACTTTCCAAAAATTTTCGGAGACGTAGTTTTGTTTTCATCTTGACTTTCAATTTATTTTTCTCATTGAATGACCATACCAATAGATACGTAGGTGATTTTATGCGTCAATCATTATTTTTTCAGCTGCCTTCATGCTTGTAGGCATTGAATCATTCTCACTTGTTGGGTAAATCGTAAAAATATTGTCATTAACTCTAAATATAGCATAATTGCAATGTCGAATGAAATCATTCTAAAAAATAACGAGCATCGAATAGCATATGTGTCAAAACAATCATTACGAGTGACTAAATGCAAAAGTGAAATCACATCCATAATATGAACATAAAATGTCTTATCGACAAGTGCGATATTAGATAATAACTATTTATGTATTATGTCGTTAGTAACTGTTCTCTCGCGTAATCGACCAGAATGCTATAACTCTAATGGTCTTTTATGGTCTATAATTATTACTTAAGCTTGCGGGTGGAGACTCCGCTAGCACTGCTATGATGGCTTGGAAGTACGGTGATCTTATAATTGAGATGCATTTCTGTGTTCTGCTCTGATAAATGAGCAAAACAAGTACATGCACAGAATTATGTAAAGCAGTTGAAGTTCACGTGATAATGAAAATGCTGTGATATGAGAGAATTGAGCATGACCTAAGCCCATGAAATCTAAAGTTTCCGTGCTGGAAATGAACGACAGTATGATTTACCCAGTCGGTGAATTTCCCTATGATGTGATATTCCGAGAATTAAGCTGTGAATTGTTATTTTGTTTGTTTCCCAATTAGAAGTATTTCAAATATGCCAATTAATAATAAAGTTCAGGCTAATAAGACTAATTTGTATAATGAAGGAGTTCATTAGACTTCGATGGAAATTGGATTTTTCTCGATGAACAAATACAAGGATATCCACACACTGATCTTCTTTCAAGAGAGTAGACAATATAACCATGCAGAGTTTTTCTCGAAGGAACTGTAATTTTTTATTTCCTCCATGTTTATGCTCCATGTTTGTGCCGAAATCTACACTGAAAAAACACATGGCGCCAGGCGCCATAATTTATAGACTTCTGGCGCCATGTACATAGTCGATTTAGGGATAGTGATAAAATATAGCGCCACACGCCATAATACATGGCGAAAAGTACATAGGAGCAGACGCTATGCTTATAGCCCTCCACGCCATACACTATAGTCCTCCACGCTATGTACTATAGTCCTCCACGCCATGTACTATAGTCCTCCACGCCATGTATATGGCTTTGAGGACTATATTAGTATATGGCGTGGAGGACTATAGTATATGGCGTGGAGGACTATAGTATATGGCGTAGAGGACTATAGTATATGGCGTGGAGGACTATAGTATATGGCGTGGAGGACTATAGTACATGGCGTCGAGGACTATGGTACATGGCGTGGAGGACTATGGTACATGGCGTGGAGGACTATAGTACATGGCGTGGGGGGCTATAAGCATGGCGTCTGCTCCTATGTACTATGGCGTGTGGCGCTATATTTTATCACAAATTGACTGAAATCGACTATGTACATGGTGCCAGAAATCTATAAACTATGGCGTCTGGCGCTATGTGTTTTTTTAGTGCACCAAATATAAATTCCACCAAATATAAATTCCACCAAATATAAATTCTACCAAATATAAATTCGATAAATTCGAGTCAACATACTCACTATTGAATGTTCCTGCTCCAGTGTGAAAATTCACCGGCCGAAGTATCGAAAATATCGCAGCCAGTACTTCAGTTCCAAATGAGTCAATAATGTAGACCCAAGCTGTAATGTCACTTGCTGACATTTATACCTTTCCTCACACAGCATGGCTGCGAGTTATAATTGGAGTGCCATGAGCCATATTACATGGCTCATGGCACTATGTAATATAGCGTGTGGGGCCATAATTTATGTGCCATGTAATTATGGTGCTGGGAGCCATACTGCATAGCTCAGGGCACTATGTACATAGCGTGTGGAACCATAAATGCTGCGCCATGTTACATAGGACCACGCGCTATGTAGATTCTGACATTATGGCGCTGGGGGCCATATTGCATAGCTCAGAGTACTATGTACATAGCGTATGGCGCCATAAATAATGCGCTATGTTACATGCCTCTGGGCGCCATGTAGATTTTTTTCAGTGTAATTAAAAAATTTTATTTTTTTTTAAACAATATATAAATATTCTTTAATTTTTATCAAGAACAATGCACCTTCTTGATAACCGTGTTACGGGACTGAAATAAATTTTAAATTTGGCTACTGACATAATAAAAGCTTTAAAATGTCTCGTGGTGTGACCAAGTGAATGGTACTCGATGCCATCAAATGTGAAGTTTATAACCAAACAAAAACTATTTGAACCGTAACCTTTGCTCGCAAAATATCGTACTTTGATGAGCTGTGGCGAGAGGTTTGAAAAGTAATACGACCACAATACTCCAAGTATGATAAATTGGACCGTGGAGCTAATTTACTTAGTATATACTTACGCCTGAGCAACTCAAAGAGCTTATGATCATAAGTGTAAGCAGTTGATCATGTAGCTGAAGCAGATTCAATAGCGTGGCAAAATTTCGAACAGTAATTTTGTATTTTTTATTTTCAAAAATTAAAACCTAAGAAAGGTTTTTTTTAACTGGAAGCATTTTGAGTATGTTATGCAAAATTCTACGTCAAAAGTCCATTATGAATTCATATGCGCTAAAATTACTCAAGACCAAAGGTGTTGAAAATCAGCTTTTTTTCTGAAATACGTCGTTAACTATTGGTTTTACGTGAATTGTTATTGCATCAAATTCGTTCACCATAAATTTCTGCATAAATAATCTCGGTTCGAAATTCACGTGAGACCAAGAGCACACGAGATATAAAGCCAACAAAGTTGTGCACATAACCTGCATGGTTTTCTCAGTCTCATATCTCAAAAGCAATTGGTCTCACATTAATTTCGTACCATTTAAACAGAGAAACTACAGGAACATTTTTGTTTAATGGCTGCGAAATCTTTCGGAGGCAAAAAATTCAAATGCAAAGTAACTAGTAAGAGCTTCTAGTTCATTGAAAGATGCACTTGTGGCCTCTCCTTTAAGAAAATTCTTTATAAATTTTTGGCGCCCAGCGTGGGTACTACATTATGAAAAATACATTTTTGGAATAATATTATTGTTTATTCTTTTTTAACTTAATTGTGTTTAAATCTTTTTTTATATTATTTATCTTATATCATTTTTTGTTATCTATTTTTTGGTTATTGAATATTGCAGTCATTGATCCCACATTTTTAGGTAGAATGTACAAAATACCTTGAACGAAACAATTTACAACGCTATGTATTTAATTTCTATACGAGCATCGGAATAATCCACTATTCAACAATGAAATCAATTTGAAACACATAGTGGCTTTTGTGCATTACAAAGCATTTGATATGTGTCTTACGCATTCCGAAAATATGTAAACAAAACTATTAAAACAATTTGAGTACTTTGTGGAAAATATGGATTGAAAATTCATCTACATGACATCGATATTATTCTATATTCAATGAATCTTACAGTCGTGCGGTCAATTTAATAAGTTTGCTTTATTTACCACAGGTATGTGATATGGTTATGAGGTCAATGTTATATAATGCTATACATATTTATCTCATGTAATTCTAACACACCGAAAAATAGCTGCTGAGAAGAAGTCAGTTTTAATATTATTTTGAATCACATGAAGAATTTTGTGAAATTCTAAGCTAAGAATACATATGCATCTTAAGTCGGTCGGTCAATAATATCTTCAATACATAATCAAACTTTATTTCTGGTAAAAATTGTATTCGTTTCAGTCAAATATTTAACTTAAATAGAATTCAAATATTACTGGACCTCACCATTTACTAATCTGTTATAGATTCGGGAAGCTCGAATATAGCCGTATTCTAATTTAATGTTCGTTTTGTACGCAAAGACATATTTTTTCGCCACTTTTAGCCACATTCACGAAGCAGGCGAGCGTGCTATCCAGACTCTAGTACTAGTAAAATATGGACCCGGCACTAAATGTATCACTAGAAAACAGTGCTATTCGGTCTCAAATTTTCTAATGAATGCCATTTTAACTTTAGAAAAGCTAGCTTTGACCTTTTCAGTGTTGAAACCAATTCTATTAATTGGTTTAGTTACTTTGGGGATATTGACTATGTTCCTTTGAAACTTTATTTTATTCATCTTGAATTCGTCACAAACTCCAGTTTGGTTTACTTGGAATGGTGGCGATGCTACTTAGTAAATACTGCTCGATTAAAATTCTTGAAATCTCGATCTGACGAAGACAATGCTATATTTTGTCATTCATGTTCTTCTGTCAAGAAGGAAACAAGACATAATACGCACAATATTTCTCATTTATTGAGACCTTACTGAATTTGAATGGCACCAAAAGGTTTTGGTTTTTCATTCACTTCAAAGAATTAATTTTCACCCTTTTTGACATTCTCTTTCTTTTTCATTTTATGCTTTTAACGCATAAAACGTTCGTGATGTTTGCCATCATTGTTCAATGTTTTTTCTCTCAATTTACTTTAACCAATCGTACTCAGCGTTTTTTAGGATTTTAGCATGATTATTAACATTACTCCCATTTTCAAATCTGGCGAGCGCAACCAGGTGCTGCACTGTTCATTGTTTAATATGATATATAATGCCGTCAGCTGTCTTCAGGAAAACAAAATGGATTTCCAAAGATCGTTTCATCTCTTCTAACCTAGTTTATCGGAATGATTGGGTCAATAGGGCGTACAATAGGTTCGAATGAGCCATTTATGAACCCCGCAAAAATAGCGTGCCAACTGCAGCTTATGGATGCGCTATTCAGTAACGTAAGTCTTCCGTCGATCATAGGGGGCTAGATGCAAGACCTAAGCTCGGAATTAGTTATAACTAGGCAGAGAAGATTGTAAGTACATGTAGATTCGGTATTAATTGTAGCGTAAGGTAGTTTTTAAGCCAAGTATATTGCCCAGGTTACCACAGTATTTTTGTAGGCTGACTAGTATTATTAATATCTAAGACGAAAACTGTCCTTACTAACTCTAGTCCTTGCTTTTCCGGGTTTCTACTTATTTAATGAACCGCAATTATTTTGTTTCACTTTCCTCTCCTTCTTTTAGTGTATCTTAAACACCTATTCTTCGGGATTTTTGTTCAGCTTTTTCATAAATTATCTTCCTGTGTTTGTATGTCAGCTTGTTTTCCCTACGCTTATTATCTAAATCTAAAATTTTGCTGATGATCAATCAAAAACTTTACTATCAGCTACTTCAAGAGAATTTACGTAGGATAAATATGCTCTCACTGATTAGCGTAACTTGAATAGGCGATCCTTAAACGTTTCCAAGTTGCTAAGTGTTTTTCATAAAGATTCACACTCATGGCATTTGTTATGTATTTCTAATACCCTTTTTGCCTATGTTGAACAATTCACAAATTTTAGCGAAACCTTTGATCGAAAATTGAGATTCAATATTCAGGACCGTAACAACACCAAAATGGCTCCATGGGCTGCTGGATTCATAATAAACACTAGCTTCCACTTGCTCCGTATTTCTACATGCACCTGTTCGTTATCCTTTTCCATTCTTTACTTGATTATTTTATTTAAGAATGGTGTCCTCACTTCAAAAACAAATCAGATGCTCTGCGGATATTTACTCACATGGTTCTCTTTAAGCATGGTTTCCCTTCTCTACCTTATAATAAAAGCTTATTATTTTGGCTGCTCACCTCGAGCAGCTGGGACTTAACCTTGATGAATGTTTCCAGTTCAATGCCTGACGTGCGTATTTATATTCTTCTGTAGCGTGTCAAGCAAATTTCGTCCGCTCATAATAGTTTTCAATTTGTTCCTATTCTATATTTTATTGCCATTTAAAAAAAAAACAAATTCACAAAAAATATTTCCTGCTAGTAGATTCTATTTTTTGTACCAATTATTATAGTTCTTAGTTTTCACGGTGTATTACTTAACTTTTCTGCATTTCATTTGCTTTTGCTCTCTTTATCATTTTTATCGTGTCCAAGTTTTGATGAGCTGTTTGCCTGGAAAATTGGTTATCAAAAAATAAATAAAATATCAACCAGATTAATGACGATTTGCGTCGACAGCAGGGCAGCCATTCTCGCTCGTGCTTCTTACAGATGTTGTTCAAAAACTGTTTACGCGTGCAGAGTGGCTCTCAATAAAAAGGCAAGGCATATTCCTATCTGGATTGAGTGGGTGCCAGCCACAGATATGAAAGAATATGGATACGAAATGGCTACCTGTACCTATACGTGAATGTGCCTTTTTTAATACACGCACAGCATTGCTCTCTCACAAAAATTCCGCTCAGTGCGCCCCTTTCTACCGCACTCACAACTGAAAAGCCTTAATGCTGTGTCTTAATGCTGGGAACACCAGATCGGTTTAAAAGCGTGCAACGGGCAACACGGAAAGAAACGTCTATGTCAGTTTGATTTATGTCGGGGACTGAGAGCATTGACCTTCAGTCAAAATTTTTCAAATAAAATTTGGAAATTTTTCCACGAATTCGGTGGAAACGTACATTTACGTTTGTGCGCAATCATTTTTGGTGTGTTGGGTCATAGGCAACGAAAAAGCCGATGAATTGGCGAGAAAAGGTTCAGGAGCTAGTAATAGCCCCTGTTACACTGTACCAGGGTCAATCGCTGAGGCCACAAGCAAACTTGATGCCGCAATATGGGCCTTACTCAAGTCCGAATGGGAAAGCAGGTTGGACTGCAGGGTGGCCAGGACATTATGGCCATCACCTGATCCAAACAAAAGGAGGAAACTGCTCAAGGTCAGCAGAAACTGCTTGAGAGCCATTTGGACTTGAGTTTGGCCCATATTGCGGCATCAAGTTTGCTTGTGGCCTCAGCGATTGACCCTGGTACAGTGCAACAGGGGCTATTACTAGCTCCTGAACCTTTCCCTGCCAATTCATCGGCTTTTTTGTTGCCTATGACCCCACTATGCCCTGGCACCACAGATATAAGAGAGAATGGATTAGAAATCGACCGAGAGAAATATGCTAATTTTCGACTTTTTGCTTGCTTACCGCATCAATGGGACTGACATCCAGCAATTCATGCAAGAGGTGCGAGATGGAAGAGGACACTATCGAGCACACTCTCTGTGATTATCCGGCCCTAAATAACAAACGCCTCAAGATTTTTGGTTTTTACCACTTTCAAGATTTGGCATAGGTGGCCAGTACCGTCACGTTGAGTCAGCTGATTCAGTTTGGCGGAGCAGTCACTTGGCAGCTCTAACAAGGCAGTGGAGAATGGCAAATGGGCCCAAATTGGTGGCCTAATGCTGGCCGCGTTCCCGGCAACACTCTTCAGTAACCTAATGAATATGAAGTGCTAGAAAAAATAATTTTCGATGAACAGTAAAGGTATGGAGCAAATTTTGAGTGCATATGCTACCATACATGCTCTTTATTACAACCAACCTGTTCTCAACGTTATGTAATACTTTAGTCTCAAGAATGCATAGAAACTCAAATGGTAAATAGATGATCAGGGCTGCCACTTGCATTTATTTCAGGATTTAGAAAAGTCAAACACTTGTTATTTATGTTCATTACCAGATGCTTATCTTACAAAACCGTGACAGCAGCATCTTTTATAACATAAATGCAAAGCATGCCAAGGATTCATCCTATCTTTCGAGCGAAAATTGACAAAAGTGCCCGCATCCCCCTACACTGCACTTGTACAGGAGCCGTGGGTCCGAGGCATTAAGATCCTTGATGCTGAAAGATCAGCATGACCGAAGACTTATGTTCTGGTTTCCAGTCTGCTTGATGCCACCATGCTCAGACAGTTTTCAAGCCGGGACGTACCAGCGGTCGTCGTGCAGTACCGTGAAGTTGGCAAGCTGAAACGCACGATAGTCGCTTTAACTTACTTTTTTTTTGATACCTTACTCCCACCGCCAATACAGGAGTTGTAGGACCTCGTTCAGGACGCTGAATCGGAGAGACTAGAACTTTTGGTGGGTTGCAATGCTAATTCCCAGCATACCAGCCGAAGCAGCTACAAATGTAACGCCAGAAGAAACAAACTCTTTGATTTTATAATTTTTGCGGGGCTGATGACTTTAAACGCGGATATTTCCTCCACATCTGTCACCCCAAACAGAAGGGTGGTTATATATGTATCACTTTGTTTGTCTGGCATAATTAGATCAATAGCTGGATGGCATGTATTGGATGAGGTTTCGTTCTGTGATCATGCTACTTGGTGTTCTCTTAAGCCACGGATCCAACACCCGTGGTAGAAAGAAGAAACCTAAGGAACAATGATTGGGCTAAGTTCAATCGACTTCTTGCAGACCCAGCGTGCCCTAGTGGTAGGATAAAATTGCCAAAGTCAATAGAATCCCGGATGAGCACTCTGAATAAAGACTTAATAAGTAGCTATGAAGAGGCCTGGGCGATCAGTAAGAGCAGATGTCACAAGACGGTTCTCTGGTGGAATCGGGAACTACAGAAGCTCAGGAAAAGTTTTTTTTGCAATTTCATAATGAATTTATTTCTCAATTATACATTACGGTAGCACGAGAAAGCTTGTGTTAGGGATGAGGAGCCAGAAGGTACCAGGAAACCTGGCAATCGAGCTGCCAGCTATGACTACTCGAAATTTGAAAAAAAAATCCCTCAGATAGGGTTCAAAATTTCCAAATATTTGTCAACAGCAAGTACAAAACACCAAAACTCATTGTTCTTCGAACATTAGTAAAAGGTTTGTTTTACACCTCGTTTCATGTTATCCAAGTAGCGCATCTCCACAGAAAAACTAAATCGGTCCACAAAAACACATTGTTTTTCGCTCGCTTGTTTTTTCATAGCGTTCAATGGAGAGAATGATGCTTATTTGATACCGCCATTCGGCAAACCAAACTAGGCGATTATTAAGTCATTTGAAATTTTTCACATGGTACCTAAGGCGTTCTCGTACTATGAAAACTTTAATTCAAACAGAAAATTTTTTAAAAAAAGAAATTCTTATCCGAGACTCGCTACCTACAACAACTACTAAAGTTGCAATATTTTGAAAACACACAATATTTATTTACTAAAGTCACCATGAGAATATTAATTCCAGTTTACCAACAGTAGTGCACTAACAATACTTTGGGTGTTCCCAAAACAAGCTCAACTAACCGCTCCCGACACTGAACTAGTTTTCTCTATCTTTTCATATTAACATTGAAATTATTGAATTATTCAAATAAGCCACAGAATTTCAATGTAATCCCAGAAACTTGTCCGACAATAGCTATTACTGTCCGACAACGAGAAAGCTTGCCACGTTTCACCATCCCAGGCCCACGAAACTATCATCGCAAACGAATGAGAAATATTGTGTAACATTCACCAAGCGGAAACGGACATTCAGCAATAAAAAAGTTCTGCTAAACTGGAGCATCAAAGGAATTCATTACTCTCAACCCCGACCCGATGCACCGCAAATCTATGCATAAATGCATTCAGAACGCATCGCAAATTTGCTCTGGTTCGTTTGTGCATGCTAACTTGCAACTGATCTGAGTTTTGCAATCTCGGTGTTCATTTTTCGCTTTCGACGGGCCATCGAGAAAGTATGCAGTGTGTTACTTAATCTGGGAGGAAGCTCCTGCTACAGAAAGACGAAGTTTTTCTCTTGTCTGCTCCAGACATCTTTGTGAACAACAGAAGACTATGAAATGAGGTAGCAAATATTAAATGATGTCTGTTGAGTGGTCTCTGGTGGCTTAGTAATGCGACTGAATTGTATAATAATGGCAGAATGAGGACCATCCTCTCAACTATTTTTCGTATTTTTCGTAAATTTTTACAGGAATCAGTAGATGATTTTCTAGTTATCGGGAGGCGATCGCTTTCGACGAAAAGATAATGTTAAATGTATAGGGGTGAATCTTTTTCAAAAGTTACATGCATATGTACTTGGAGCGATTTAAAATTATTTTTAGCCTGGTGGCAGATATTGGAATTAAGTTTGAGGATAAGATGCAGTCTTTTAATAGGATTATCCAGCAAGTGCCTGCAGGAGCTAAGCTAGAATTTCATGTGTACATAGAAACTTATTTGCTCCAAGCAATATTTGCTTAAATATTCAGTAGATTATTCCAAATTTAGATGCATGATCATGATAGTTTCAATTGTTCCTGTGGGATGAAAATGTGGGTATCCGATTGTGACTCGCTGAACGTATCTGCATATATTATTAGAAGCAGGAGTCTTAGGAGAACATTAAACACACAAATGAAATTTATAACTGTCATTCAGAAACTGTCATTAAGAATAATATATAGCTATGTTGAACGTATATTCAGAGACAAGTTTCAATGAATTATTGCGAGTTCACTTAGTTCAAATCATTGTAGATAAATTTTCATTAGCAAAAATTGAACTTTTTCGCTTTGTGCTGAGAGCCATTCAATTAAGCTAAATCCATTAATTCTTGCTTTTCTTTTAACTTTTCGAGCTAGTAACCTTTTCACTTGTGGTAAGAGCATTTTTGTCGACGCCGTTCGAAGGATACAAACATTCAAAGAAAAAAAACTTCACAAAACGCCGCTACCGCTTGTGCCAGTACGAACTAGGTAGAGACTCTGCGTTAGATGCTGCTATGTACTATGCCAAATATTTTGAACATTTTAAAAACCTTGTTATAGACTTTCAAGAGATATAAACTTTCAAAGTAGTAAGGGACTGAAAAATGTTTGAAAAACAGAAGAATTGCAACAAAATTTAGCGTTTATTAAAAAGAATTATCAAATTAGGTGTAAAACGATTAAACACTTTGGAAGCAGCAATTACCACTAGTTGACTGGATTCAAATGGTGCAACAATTTTCAAAAACCTAGTGATACAGTTCCTAGGACTATTAGCCTAGGCCAAGAATATAAATCTAAGCGAAACTTTGACCGAAAATGAAGTATTTCGAGTTTTTTTGTAACATACGAGGTCTGTTCAAAAAGTACCCGGAATTTTCGTTTTCTCAAAAAAATATTTATTTATTCGTCTACATCAATGTGGTCCCCTTCAAAGTAGTCCCCCCAGATATAATACACTTAAGCCAGCGTTTTTTCCAATCTTCGAAGCACTTTTTATATTCACTTTTTGGTATGTCCTTGAGCACTCTCAGCGATTTGGCCTTTATTTCTTCAATCGAGGAAAAACGCCTACCTTTCATGGGTCTCTTCAACTTTGGGAACAGGAAAAAGTCACATGGAGCCATATCTGGTGAATATGGAGGTTGGGGCATGACTACGGTATTGTTTTTGGCCAAAAAATTACGAACAAACAACGACGAGTGAGCAGGTGCGTTATCGTGGTGCAAAAGCCATGAATTTTTTTTCCATAAATCGGGGCGTTTTTTTGCGGATTGCTTCACGCATACGTCGCATAACTTCAAGGTAATACTCCTTATTAACCGTACGACCTTGTGGTAAGAACTCTTGATGCACTATGCCACTATAATCGAAGAAAACACTAAGCAAAACCTTGACATTTGATCGAACTTGACGTGCTTTTTTCGCTCTTGGTGATGTTGAATGCTTCCAGGTGGACGATTGTTCTTTGGTTTCGACATCATAACCGTACACCCATATTTTATCACCAGTTATGACCCTTTCAAGCAAACTTGGATCGTCGTTGACGTCATTTAACAGCCCCTGAGCAATGTTCATGCGATTGTTTTTTTGGTCAAATTTCAGCAGTTTTGGAATGAATGTTGCTGCCACTCGTTTCATGCCCAAAACTTCTGAAAAAATGTTATGACATGAGCCAATTGATATGCCAACTTCATCAGCAACTTCTCTAATTGTTATTCGGCGATCATTTATAACAATTTTTTCCACTTTTTCCACATTTTCATCGATTGTTGACGTGCTGGGTCGACCGGAGCCTTCGTCATCTTCAACGTCTTCGCGGCCATCTTGGAAACGCTTATACCACTCGTAAACACTTGTTTTTTTCATAGCAGACTCACCATAGGCTTTTTGCAACAGTTCACACACTTTGGTACACTTTATTTCATTTTTTACGCAAAATTTAATACAAATTCTTTGACTCTTCAATTCTTCCATTGTTTAGCAAAAATCGCCGAGCTCATAAAAACACGTCGCACCTTAGCGACTACCACAGACAAAGTTAACAGTGAATATGGCTGATAATTTTATCATACTTTAGGGGCATGTATACCAACACAATAATTTTTAAAAATTTTGACAATCGGACTCTCCAGACCCGCGAAATTTAAAAATTGCGGGTACTTTTTGAACAGACCTCGTATATTCTGCTTAAGAAGTCTGCATCCACTATATCAAAGTTCAAATATGCACCGTTAACAAGTGTTGACGTTAAAAAAAGCCTTTCGAAATACAACACAATGTAAGTGATAGCCCACCGACCTTTCGACCTTTAAAATGCGACACCTGGAAAAGTATATACCAATCAACATTCTCCACTAGGAATAATTCTTTGACTAAGTTTTCGACCATACATATGTACTATATTCTCACGTAATGTAATTATTATGAATTGAAGCCCTTGAACGAAATTTTTATATTTTTGGTATCTGATGAAGCTAATACTGTAAAATGTAACTTACAGGTTGTTTTTTTTATCATTTTTCCGGACTTATTTCCACTTTTAGGCTTTTTAATGTTTTTTCGAGGAAAAGTTAAAAACTCATATTATAGACTGTAGTTTTAATTTCGCGTTGATTTTAAGCATCAGACAATTGAAGGTCTGTAAATTCCTTACCAAAAACATAATCTAGCACTGTCCTTGGACCAAGAAGTCGCAAATGGGTTAAATGAATTCATTTTTCTTTATTTATTTATAATTTTTTTATTTTCTTATTTTTCATTTGTTTATTATTTTTTAATAGTTTTATCTTATTTTGTTCTTTGTACACAGTACAAAGAATGGAAAATTTATTGAGATAAATACGAAAAATAACACCTTGTTAATGTTTTAAGTGTTTGTTTTGAATGGCGGCTGGGAGTTTTTCTGTTTGTGATCTCCGTAGTACAGCATAGATATTTTGAAATCGTCTGAGATTTATTTGCGCTTACGTTTTACTTGAAATAGCTCACCAAAAAGTCAGGGGCCGTAAGATAAAGATAGCCTAGTGGTCAATTGATATCTGATCGTTTTGAAACTAGTCTCTCTTCAAAATATTTATTGAAGCTTTAGGAGTAGCACTAATGGCATCATCTTGCTGAAACTCCAACTCAGGTCATATTTTGACTTCAGGTCACTCAAAATATTAAAACATAGCCCGATACCGTTCTCGAGTGATCGTCTATCCATTTGAAAGATTTTTTTTCAAGTGCTGCCATAGCTACGTGTGTGTATAGTTTTAGTCAGCGTCAATACGCTCTGCGAATTCAGCCTTTGCCGACTTTTAGGCACTCAACACCCACAGAGGGTTCATAATTTCCAATTTTTTATCATAAACAATCATAAAACATAACTAGTTTTTATTTCCAGTAGTTAATTGTAACAAAGATGTACTCTGCATAGACATATAGGGGTACCTGAAAATTTACTAAAATGCGAGTCGCTGCCAAAAGGTTAATAATATCTTAGTTTTAAATAGTTACTGCACTATTCCTTCATACATCTACCCCCTCTGAAAAGTTCAGCTCAATCGAATTGGCCACACCAGAAATTATCTCCCTTAATCTCATTGCTGATATATATGTGTCTATTGATATATATATATATATATATATATATATATATATATATATATATGTATATATATATATATATATATATATATATATATATATATATATATATATATATATATATATATATACATCTATACATCTATACATATATATTTATATAATTAGTATATATACGTTTTTAAAAGCTGTCATTCAAGACTGTTTGTGACACGAGAGAAGGGATTTTCTGGATGGAGAAACGCACACTATATTCACAGTGATAATTCCAGCTCAAATTTAAGTTGCGTATCAAATGCTGCTCCCCTAAAATTAGAAGCAGGACTGAGGGCTGAAAAAAGGATACAACAGAAAAACGTGGTAACATATAACTTACATGCATAGAACATAAAGCGCTCAAGTCATTTTGCAACTGAGAGTAGTCATCCACTGACCTCATCACTCTAAATATTTTCAAGCTGCCAGTGTACAATAAGAAAATAGCATAAAAAAGTGATGACGTTGAAAATTTTAAAGGATGTGTTCTAGAAGCTAACGGGAGAAAACTAAAAGTTGTCGATGTGGAGCTACAAAGTATATTTTATTGGGAGGATTGTTCTTCTCAATTGTTAGCTACATCGTATAAAAAAAGTAACTGTAGTAGTGCTCAGATCAGAAGGCGACCAGCGGGGCCAATGTATCAGGCATACTGAATTAGTCTGTACAAATCTCCGTAGCAGTGCGGACGAAAAAGGTGAGCTGTAGTGTGTATAGTGCGTAGTGTGGTAGTTGCGGTAATTAGAAACTGTAACTACCCAGCGGAAAGAATTTGAAGTGCTTTGGAAAAAAGCAGATTCGAAGTGCTTCATCCAGATTTCTGAAATACGTCAAAAAAAGTACTTCTTCGGAAGCAGTCTGAAGCAAATTCGAAGCAATCATATCTTCCCGAGTATTCAATGCTATGATGGTATAGCAAGTTTTTCTTAGTTTTTCGCAGTATATGATAGTGCTGCCATATTAGGGATTAGCCCTAGAGTTAGAGATATTTTAAAACTTCAGGGGACAAACAGGGGAAAAAAATATTCAGGGTTTTGTTTAGGGCATTCTGAAATTTGATAATGTATTTTTCCAGAACCGATGTTTCGATAAATAATAATTTCGAAATACGTCATGTCCATCTTTTTCTGATATAAGAAAATATAAAATATTAATCTTCAATCATTCCTATAAGCAGATATTGGTGATTCTGTTCCAAAATTGATATTTGTACCTTACCAACTGACGGCAGAGGCTGCGATTGCCGTATCCTCTATCTCTATCTTTTCTGCTGAGTGACCGATTCACTTTTTCGTAGGTACTATTTACAATACGCTATCGTCAAATCCATAATGGGGTCGTATAACCGCTCTCGCTCCATTGTTGTTTGATGTGTATTGCACTTAGCACGGGGATACCCCAAAATATCGGAATAAGTCATATTCGTTTCTCCGAGCTCGCTTATTAATCAATTAACCAATGAAATAAATCGCATGGTGCTGTCTAACTGTCTCTCGCGACTCTGTCAATGATAAACCTTTCGGGACTAATTTTTTCTGAGTGAAAACTTAACGCACTCAGGAATTTTCGGAATTTTCGGGACCAGAAATTGGTCAGGATCCCGGGATTGGATTCTCTAGTCTCGACGTTCCTCAGCGTATTAAATCGGTTTTTGTTGTATTTGTATATAGCTTTGTGTGTGTAGTTAGCTGCAGCCACTGGATATGTGGCTCACATTACCTCAAATGAGAACTATTAAAATTCTGCAGCAACCACTCAATAATTTTCTATTGAATAGAATGTACATACTTTTTTGTTTGTTTCTAATAATAATGTTGTTTCAAGTGAATTTGTTTTATATATTTATTAAATTATAGTAAAGAAATGTTTTCCTTTTTTGACAACTTTGTTATCCTAAGCAATAAAATCTTAAGTACCTTTATTCACCAAATACTAAAAATTTCTTCGCATTCCCATCATTTGCAAAAAAAACTTTTTAACTGCCGGAGTTATATTTTCGAAGTGCAAAGTGCCTCGATAAAAAGAAAATTCAAATTTTCTGAAAATTACATAAATGGAGATAAGTTTTTTTTTAATTTAGGACGGCAGTATAGACATTTAAGAAATTCGATTCTCTATGCAACCCAAACCCTATTTTTCGCGTAATATATAGCTGCTGAGGTAAATAAAATATGTACGAGATTACACACCACGAGCCTCAGTACAACCCAGAAAACAAAATGTAATACAGATAATGGATTCGAAATTGCAGCTGAGAAATGATCCAATTTTCGACCTTCTGCTTATTGGTGTTAGAATGAGATTCGAATGTGTGAGACAAGCCCATAGATATAGAGAGGAATGGATACGAAATGGGCCGAGAGAAATGAAGCAATTTTCGACCTCTGGTGTAGTTGTGTGAGCGAGAGGTCGCAATGTGTTTGTATGACGAGGGCGGCGTGAAATATTGTAAAATTAAAGGGCAACTTTTTTGGTGCAAATAAAAATTTGTTAATATTGATGTAATGTAATTCACGTCAATAGCGAATCAATGAGTTTCGATTTGCATTAAAACTGTGCGTAGTATTTTAATTAGTTGTGCGGCAGCTGAACAGGTTTTTTTTTATGAAAATGATTAGCTCTGAGCAGAGCTGAAGTCTGTTCGCGTACTTTCAGTCACGGAATTTTTGTGAATCATGTGGTGGGGGATATTCAGGAAAAGTACGAAAACGCTCTGATTGCATTTCCGGAAAAGATTCAGTTGTCGGTTTTTGTGAGAACAATAGTAATTATAAAGTCATTCTAAGTGGTGATAAATTATCGCCACAAAAATATTCGATCTTCAAAACAACATTACGCAAAAATATGTTGCTTGCCGCGCACATTTGGAAATTTTTACTCGCGACACGCGTTTCACATTTTTCACTGTTTTTCAATAGCTCAGACTCTACTGAAATTTACTGAAAGAGGCGAAATTTTCAGCATTGAGTAAAACGAAGTACATAAACGGCTTCATTGCAATTAATTGTAGCACGCGAACAGACCTAATTGTTGCCGTGTTGCCACATAACGCAGATCACTAAGCATAATTCCGTGAAAAAAAAACTTCACTTGGATTTATTTGGTAGAGAAATTCTAAGTTCAATTTCAGCGGCACTGAGTCACTTTATTAGGCTCAAAAACTATTCAAATAAAACAATCTGAAATAAATGTTTTAATCTAACGAGTATTAAAAAAGTTTCAAATTATATATATACTCAAGACATTTACGCGCAAATAATGTTAGAAAATTCTCGGCATCCACAAAAAACAAACAATTTATAGAGGTTATTGATTTGTGATCTGGTTCCCTTCTAGTCTATAAATCAGCATAGACAACGTATATCGTCTCTAAAGCTAAAGCCGATAATATTTTATTGTATTATTTAAAATGGTACTATTTTGTAATTTTGAAGGTACATTTTTATTCCTTCAAATGCGCTCAAGCTGTATAGCCTTTGTCTGAAAAAATCACTTCACATATCGCGGCGTCTATTTCGACACAAGTTTTACTTGCAATATTTGCTGTGGTAAATTCAAATATTGTTTACTTACCGGAAAAAAGAAATCGCCCTCGCACTGCGTTTATAATCACTATCACAATTCACAACACTACACTTGATTTTGCTCAATACGAATATTAACGCTTCCACTCGCCGTAAATTTTGTTTTCAAAATGTGCGAATACAAATTCTTCGCACATCTCTTGTACGAAATGATCCTTAAGCACATGTTTAAAATTACCTTTTTGCCCGACAAATCGTCCCAACGTCATATACAAAATTCTTCGCAATTTCCTTGTAATAAAAGGATATATTTCTTTCAGGTAAAACATATTTTTTCAAAATTCATGATCCCTTTGTTTTACATTATGTTCCCACCCTACAAATTTGTCCCTACATCGCATGTAAAATCTTGGCTTTTTTCAACCAAGGGGACGTATTTATTTCAGGTTAAATAGGTTATTTCCCGAAATTAGCGATCCTTTTGTTTTAAATTATCTTCTCACTCTACAAATCGTCCCTCCATTGTATGTAAAATAACCGCACTTTTTTGTAGCAAACGGACATATTTATTACAGGTAAAATAGGTTTTTCAAAATTAATAAATTACGTTTCCACCCTAGAGATCGTCTTTACAAAGCCCAGGAAAAAGAAAGTAAATTGGTATGCTTCATACGAGAGAGTGGCAAGAGTGGTATACATGTTTTTTTATATGAACGAGCTCATAGATTTGATTGCCATAAATGCAAATTTGATTGCCATAAATTTGATGCCATAAATGTTCGATCGGGTTTAAGTTCGGTAATAGCATTTGGACAGTAACAAATAGCCCAAAACCTACATTGCTCCGGATACATGCGAAAATTGTATAAAATGCCTTATTTTTCAGCACTTTGTTTAATATTTCTTTTAAGAATACCCAGGCAACACGTTTGATCCATCCTACCATTCACAAAATCTATATATAGCATAATGTTTCCTCCGCTGTATTTTACAGTGGAAGTAGTATGTTCCCTCCTAAACTCTGTATTAAACATTCGCCGAACATATTGCCGCTTATTAGATTCAAAAACATTAATTTTTACTTCAGCAACAAAAATTATGGACTTCCAGAATTATTTTGGTTTTTTTGCGCACTCTCAAGCAAAACGTTATTTAACAAATCAATTTTTTTTAACTATTATAAGGTTAGCTTCCGACATTATGCCCTTTAAATTCGCTTTCTTTTTTGAATTTCGAATAATTTGAGTAGAGACTTTCTTTTCAACTCGTTTGTTCACCTTAATTTGTAAAACTGGGGCACTTAATTTAGGGATTTTCATAATTTTTCTGATAATCCACTTTTTTCACACTCAGATAAGATTTTAGGCCTTTCTGACCGATGCTTTGTTTCAAAAAATTTGGTTGATTTATTTATTGTTATTACATTTCTCACTGTATGTCTTTTATAATTAATTTTATACCTATGACGCAAATAATGCAACAACAATAATATTATTTCTTGATTAGCCACCTTATTCAACGTATTTTCTATTAACATAAAAAAGTAAACTATAGTGTAAGAAATACCATTTAGAAAATTTAATTTGCAGACAAACACAGCCATCAAATCTAAAATTCCCTTAAATTCCCTAAAATAGATATATTTGAAATCAAACTGAAATAAAATTTTCGCGACCAAAACACTTGCTAATTTAATTTTAATCAACCGGTTTGCCTACCAACGTAACATAAAACATCTACATGCGTATAGATCATTTAGCATCATAATTTGCACGCAGCATTCGTAAATAGTAGCCGAAGTCAATTACGAAGTTTACTTGTGCTACTTTAAATCGTTCATTCACACCGGTTTTCATCGTTCGAACAATTTTCTTCACCTAAATGACGTCAATTCATATAATTGATTAAACTTAATGCCCCTACACGCTATCAAGCTTTCCCCGCCTATGAACAAAAGCAATCAATAAAAATGGCGATCGGGCGGTTTGACACATGTTTTATTTTCGTGTTTTCATCAATTAAAAGTATAAATGTTTAGATTGATCAATAAACAGTGTGAAAGTAAAAAGTGTTTTGCACCAATTACTCATAGGATTTCGCCCTAGAATGTGTGACATAAGTACAAATTTAATTTGAATCAATGTACCTCTTTTTACCGGATTTAGGATAGAAAGCTTTCGAATTGTGGAAAGAAATGGTTGTTATATGTATGCAAGCAACATTTTCGACCTCCCCTTACAAAATAACATCAAATTTCATTCAGAAAATTTGATTAATTTTGAAATTTGTGCCCCATGTGACACATATTTTATTTTCCCTGCTATTCCAACTAACCCGAAAATCGACCATGTTCACAACAATAGAAATGTATGGAAAAGTTTGTTTACATAGAGAGTCAACAGCGCAGAAGGGTATAGTGTGCGGCATTGAGGGGAAAGCTTTTTTGCAGAGAGTAAGTTGCATATGTAGTAAAAATGCTTCATTCACGTACGGGTTCATGGATTATCATTTCGTGTCCATTCTTTATATGTCTATGGACAAGCCAAACCGGCGATAGGGGAGCATGGGTAAACATTGGACGATTGTATGAGCTATCTGCACGTTGCTTTCATTTAATATATGTGCATTATATGCAAGAGCATTTCTATTACAGATAAATCATCTCCTAATGCTTAAACTCACTTATGCGATTATTGATCTCAGATACCTGTGAACAATCACATAAAAATTTGATTACAAATGGAATAATCAAACTGCTGTAATGTTTATATGGATATACATACTAGATACAACATATTAACGCAATATGAACATGCATTACACACTTTTTGTGTGTGCATACAAAATATATAAAACAAACGCCTTTTATCCGATCTTACCCTACTATCAGAAAAAACACTTGTGAATTTTGACAAGACTTTGTTCACCGCGTGGAAATTTGTTTTACTTTTTCACATGCGACGCTAGCGCTCCTACTCTGGTCTAGTGATGCGCGATTGCGAGATGTTGAACTCAATTGTTTCGATTGTCAAAACATCTCAGAATATCTCGATGATTTTAAGTTGAATTCGATTGTTGACTCGATGGTAATTGTGCAATCGAGAGAATGGAAAAAAAAACATCTCGTCATCGTAGCAATCGATGGATTCGAAAAAAGCATCTCGCCATATCGCTATCGACCATTCGGTCGTACAAGTCATCGAAAATCGAGTCAGCCATAAAGCACATTCGCCTTCGGCTGCATTGTGTTGATCTTAGCTACATTATTCGGCTATCGAACCTGTCTTTAGTTTTAGCTACCCCAGAGCTACATTTTCTCTTTGTGCTATAAACCGGTCTTGAACAATCGAGTTCAGCAGTCAAACACCACTATCGAACACTGCAATTGAACACTGCAATCGAGAGCACCAATCGAACCCAACAATCGAAACAAAGAATCGAGCATATCGATTGATCTCTCGATTGTTCTTTCGATTGTTCTTTCGATTGTTCTCTCGATTGTTTACCTATGAGTACACGGATAGCCATTTCGTATCCATTTTTTTTTTATATCTGTGTCCCCGACCCTCAACAAAATAATATTCACACTGTCTTTGGCGATCCAATATCAATAATACATTCCACGATCGACGATTCATTCCAAGATTCTCATCTCTTTGCGCTATTGTATTCTTTCAAAAATACTATTTATGAAAATTATATTTAATTTTCGTGTGAAACGTTTAACCTGAAAATATTAAGCAGGCACTAATTTTAAATGCCGACCTTCATACAAAAGCCTCCTAATTATATTTATATATGTTTGTAAATTGTGACTGTAAATGCTATCACAGTCTTTTGACATTAGTGAATTTTTGTTCTGATATACATACATATGTATGTATATGTTACTAAATTTTGTTTACTGCCGATTGATAGCTATCACAGCCTTCATAATAACATGACATTATAAAATATTCATATCATATCTTGCCTATCTTCGTCATTATTCACCTTTAGCCAACTGTTCAATAATATTGAATATATTATTATATGAAAATATATCGCACTTCACTTGATTTATTGTTAACAAAGTCACATCTTTACCAATTCACGCATTCACACAAGCATTTGATGTGCCATTTTCGAACTCCCTTTCAAATCAAAATGTGCTAAAATATCGAAACGATCAAAACATATTTCACAGTCAATATCTTGACAATCGCCTCATGTCATCCGAGCATTGTACATTAATTACCATTCTGGGTTCCTACGTCATCAGGTATGTTCACGGTTGTCTGGCAAATCGAGTACCTAGCACGGAGACATGTGTCAATATTATCACCTGTATTCACTTGTTTTGGTCACCCAAATACGTATCGTTTATTTGCATGAAATTTTTTTCAAGAATTTCGCAGTTTCTGGAATAGATATGTAGGTATTAGATGCTATCTATTTTCACAGTTCATTGCCGCTAGTAATTTGGAGAAAATGGCATGTTTTTTAAAAATATTTTTCCTCAGAAACTCAAACAATAATAAGTGTAATAATACTCGGACCCACAGCCACAAGTATTGAAGATGTGATGAATTCTCAATAATAATGGCACGTGTCCGGTGTTTTTACAAAATTCACACTATGCGAGTATGGCATGATTGAAAGGAAGCAGGAAGGCGGAAGTTTATGATTGAATTTCAATAATAATTGGATCACATGCCAATTTTAGAAATGGTTGGGATAAAATTCTGCTCTGCAATGCGAATGGGCCATTCGTGGAAATAGGGATCATTGAGTTGAATTGATAGTTGAATCAGGAATGGTATGGAATTTGTGAATGTATGGCATTCAAAACGTGCCAATATGAATATACATACATATGTACATACATAATATTTTATAAGCATGAGAGTCTTGCACAAAACCGAAAATGAGTTAAAATTGCAATGCTCCGCGATTATCATGATTTGACTACGACATTCAATGCATTATATTCGGATGCAAAATATATTACGCTTGTTTTTTGGTGGCTTTAGTTAGGGTAGAATATAAGAGAAGAGAGGAACTAGAGAGAATAAGCTTCTATTTTCTAAGCTAGTTCCCGCAGTATCATTTGCGAATCTCTCTAAAATAGACAAAAAAATCAATTAAATGCTTGTTGTTGTCCCTGGAATGCGCTCTTATACTGTTCTTTAAACAAACTATGCAAACTAATTTATTGGTGACACTTAGTAATGCCAGCATTGGCGTTAAACAATGAATAACTGTTATTGCAGTTTGATACTAGGGACTAATTGCCAACCGAAAACTTAAAGCCTTGAAAATATTAAACGATTATTGCTTATAAGCTTGCAGAGGCATCAATTTTTTGATAAGTCCGTAAACACGGATACTGTATGAAAATATTACATTTTTTGAAGCAACCACGTTGCCTTTATAATATTTTCTATGATTCTTGAGACCAGATAGAAAGGTGCTTTTTCCAAGCTTTATTAGACATCGTTTTTGATTATATTCTTTTTAGTATCTTTTCACGTTTGATTTTTTACTACTTTCAACGTGATAATTGCTTGCTTGACAGTTTGTTAAGGTTAATTCGGTGAGAAAAAAGTACGTTTTTAGGAATTTTACTTGGCGATACAGAGAAAGTTAGTTTATTCAGTCAATTTTTTTATAACAACACAACATTTGAACAACATTTTCCCAAATTTTCAGTGTGAAATATTGAAAATCAAGCTAGTGACAGTGAATCTCTGGAGGCAATTCGAAAAAAGTTGCTTTGCTGTGTTCACCATATGTAACTCGCAACAGAAACATCTGAAACAAAAATATCAAAATGTATTTGTTAAAGAAAATATTTCTCGAGGTAACACTAGGAGGATGTTTTTATTTTTCGATGTGTCGATTTTTCGTAGCACTTGGAGGCCAAAACACCGATTTCCGCAAACAAAAAATTGGCTAAATTGTTATTGTAAAATTAATAATTATGAACAAAAAAGCTCCCAGGGACACCTGGAGAATGATGTGAAGAAGTATTGTGCATAGTTTAAAAACGATTAGCGCAGTATCTTTTGAGTTATAGTGAACCCGGATTTCAAAAATAACAAGTTTCAGAAAATCGCACAGCTGTCAAGCATGTATAGAAAACCCGGCCTGTAGCAATAGACGTTCAAATACTCATAACTTCGTCAATTACGCTCTAATCGACTTGAAATTTTGGCACAAGATTCATTTATTTCATAAAAAAAAGAAAAAAGCAAAAAAAAGATCAAATACCTCACCCCCTTGGAATGAAGGACTTGTCATTTATACCCAGATTGTTTACGAAATCGTAGTTGATTTAGGGAGAGCACTATGCTACTAGGAGCATATTGGTCATAATATACATTTTAAATAAATCTGAATAATCTGCGGAAATTTGTTGAGCAGAAACTGAATGTTGTCGTGGGACTAAATTTGATCAAGCTTGTAGAAGAAGGAGAAGGTGTCACTACAAAACGCGAAATCCCGTTTCCCTATGATTCCAACTGGAGTAAAGGAGGATAGCTCCAGGTGGCTCAGCTCACTCAAAGAAGGGTGAGTCCGGTATCAGGCGCCACTCGCTTCAATGTTATAAAAGGAACTGGAGCTGCCTCGCTACCGTCGCTTTGAAGCGAGAAGACAAAGACAGTTGAATCGTAAAAACTTCACTTCGCTCTCGAAAATGAGGGGAAAAAACGACTGAAACGCCAGCGTTACACTGATAAATTACAAGCTGTTTATTTGACACCATTTCGTTTTTCATCTTTACTCTAATTAAGCCGGCGCCACGTTTTACTTTAAGATAACTTGCAATACATAACACTTTGATATATCTATCCCTTATTAACTATTACCCTAATCTCTAATTTCTTCGTGACCCTTTTGATTTTAAAAGCGTTGAGATGTACGAGCATACCTTGGCTAAAGTGCGGGCCGTTGAAGTCGTCGCCAACTATTGCCGTGTAGTCGCGGCTCAAACCGCGGATAATTCCCCCGATGAAATAGTAAAGGATATAGTCGGTTTCGCCGTTAATGCTGTACCAAATTAGTCGTCAATATTCCTCTAAGTTTCCGTAATAAGGAAAAAAATATCAATCGCCAGCAACCTCCTACTCGGCTATCCCTAAACACGGCCAGGAATCAAGAGAGACTCAGATGGTCTCCTGACTATCTATCCAACCTCGATTGATGGCCCGTTTATACTTTCCATACATTGCACTAATGCATTCAAATGCATTGTGGTATTGCACTCGGGTGCGTTGAGCTTGTCAAAATTCGCGTGGCAGTCCGAACGCAGCCTTTTCGTTCCTTCCAGTCAGCTGGAACTACTACCGTGTCCCAACGCTTGGCGGCGGTCTTGTCGCCCGTTGAGGTTTCGCCTGTTGACGTTGTTTTCGTTATGATCGTCAATTTGTGTGAAACAGCATTGGTGTCGTTGTCGTTAGTGCTTTCGCCAATTCAACAGGACAGAAATTTGCGTACGTGCGAAATTCTGCCTTAATCTTTTGCTAGAAGAGGCGAATAGCATACTGGTTCGGAAATACGAGAATGAGATGTCGGACTTTCCAAAAAGCTGTTATACATAAAGCTATAAAGCTAAAAGCATAAGTTTCCCTTGTATAAATCTTCCCAGCCCATGAGTATATGCCGAAGTGTTACTTTTCCCGTTGGGACCTTATTGCTCAAGTAATCCACTCTAATAAAGACCCTTACGATGTCAAATGTAAAGCAGGCAGATACAACAATTCACGTGGATGAGAGTGGAACCAAGTGGAGATAACCCGACCGTAGTTCAACCCAACCACTATGGAAATCAGCCTTATACTCTTACATTTGTCGTAAAGCGAATAGTAAGAACTGTTTGTTCCCAACGGGAAAAGTAACGCTTCGGCATATATTCGGTAAGTATTTCGCGTAATGCTTGGGAGCATTACCGATCCATTGCATGTTTATTTATTTTTAACACTGCATGTCCTAGGCTCGGAAAATTTATACAAGGGGAAACTTATGCCTTTAGCTTTATAGCTTTATGTGTAAGAGCTTTTTGGAAAGTCCGATACGAATTAAAGCTTTGGCCGGCGGCCGATCATACCTCTGTATGACCCGAAATGTGTGGTTATTGCATACTGAGTGATTGTGACGCTCATCCGAAATTCCAATAGCGTATTCTTGCAGCTAATAAGGGAATTGGTACTCTTGTTTTTAATACATTTTACTTACTCGTGATGATTTGAAATGCTCCGACATTGTCATCTTTCCGCTTTATATAGTACACTACCCATAGCCGATGTATGCTCGCAAGTTCTTTTCCCCTTATTTCTGTGAGTGATGTTCATTGGCCAGTTATGGACTTTTGAAAAACCCCTTGCAAGCAGATTATATTTTCATTACCAAGAATGTTTCCTGCATATATTCTGTCCGGAATGTATCACAGCGATTCCCGTTGGGGTAGTTATGACTAACTCAATCAGAAACACCAGTTCCGGTCGTTTGCTCCAAAAGTATCCCAACTCAACCGCATGTGCAGCAAATGAACTGTTGATCAGATGTTGCAAATTATTCAACATTATGTGCCAATATACTTCCCAAAAGCTTCCAAATTATCGCAAAAATCCTCTTTTATTAGAGTTCTTTCTTCTTCCCAACGAAAAAAATATATAATGCAAATGCTAAACTTTGATAAATGTATTCTTTTTACTCTGTAATGTATATTCTTTGAAAATTTATTTATGTATTGTATTTATTTATTTTTGTTTATCTATTTATATATTTATTTTTATGTTGGTTTATTTGTTATGTTAATAGTATTCCTTGTTTGGTAGTTTAAAAAATTAAATTCAGACATCACTTTTGGCTTTCCTTTTTTTCTTAAAAAGTGAAAAATGTTCTGGAGAGTCGTTGATTTGAAGCTTTTCTCTTTAGGGACCTGTCGTTGTTTAAAGGTTTCTCATATAGTCATTGAAAATCCCACAAGCGTATTTTTATACTTTTCAATGCTCTCTGTGAATTTGGCAATGATACGTCTTTGCCTACTTTTAGAGACTTTCCGAAACATTATTACATCATTGGCGCTATAACCGAGGTACGATCCTTCTACAGATTTTTCTATATGTCACGATCGCGAGCCAATGTCATCCAAATGGGCACTCCTAGGCTCCGAGCGGTCTGGTCAACACCATTCCTTCAGCGTAAACAAGGCCTGCCGTAGAATCTGGCGCAAATGGCTTTGCGAGCAGATTCCTCTTCGCTTGTACGAGCTAGGTGCTCTGCCAACTGGAGGCTATCGAGCTTTATCTTTGCAATTATATCTGGCAAGACCCATGGTCTTGTACAGCGGACGTTTTAATGATCATGTGAGAATTCGGGATTTGAATATCCTTAACAGTTTTTAGTAGGCTTTATTGGATTCGAGCAGACACCCGCGTATATCTTCCTGCATATTGTTATCAGCTGCTATCTTTCAACTAACCAAGGTAGTTGAACGAATACACTACTTCGAATTCGTACTCCACTGTGCTGATGGTTTCGCCAATTTTAGGTGTTTTTCCTGCTGATATTGCTACCATGTACTTAATGTCTCCCTCATTTATGGACAGCCCCAGTCATTGTGATCCCCCTCTCGATCTGAACGAAGGATTCTCGTACAACTTGTTCCGATCTTCCAATATCATCTGCATACCTAGCTGGAATTGGAGCCGATAGTCTCTCTCGTGGACGCACCAGAGTCTCAGCTTGTTTTCTCCAACGCCAGGTTGAAGAGGAGACAGGCCAGACCTTCCCCTTGTTGGAACCCATTGAAGATATTAAACGGTCTGGAAAGCAATTCGTCATTGTTACATTGGTCATCCTACACAATCGTGTCATGTCAGTTTGTTTGTGGTGACGAATTTTCTCATGGCTTTGTCCAGTTTTACCCTGGCTATGCTGTCATAACATTACTACTTTCAATCGCTAGTTTGCATTAATCATAAACCAGTCGCTTCGATCTCTGTGTCTACTGCATAAGATGGCGTCAACAGCACTAATAGCAGTATTTTATTCTTCTCTCCCGGCACCAGAACTTACTTTCCCAATATTGAGCTCTTCGAGAACGAGCCTTAATAGAACAACGTCGTAGCACAGACCAAACGTGCTAATGGTATTAATACAATATGGAATTAAAATTTCTGCTCGATCAGATCAGGCAGTCCAGAGAAAAGCCACTGAAAATTCGTGTTGAAATATGACATATGTATGTAGAAACATCCCAACGGGAAAAGTAACGCTTCGGCATATATTCGGTAAGTATTTTGCGTGATGCGTGGAAGCATTACCGATCCATTGCATGTTTATTTATATACAACATTATACAAGGGGAAACTTATGCTTTTAGCTTTATATCTTTATGTATAAGAGCTTTTTGGAAAGTCATCTAAGGTGAATACGAATTGAAGCTTTGGCCGGCAGCCGATCGCACCTCTGCATGACCCGAAATGTGTGGTTATTGCATGCTGAGTGATTCTGACGCTCATTGGAAATTCCAATAGCGTATTTTCGCAACTACTAGGGGGAATTGGTACTCTTGTTTTTCATGCATTTTGCTTACTCGTGATGATTTGAAATGCTCCGAAATTGTCATGTTTCCGCTTTATATAGCACACCACCACCCATAGCCGATGTATGCTCGCAAGTTCTTTTTCCCTTATTTTACCGAATGAATGCATTACAGCGATTCACGTTGGGATAAATCTTTGAGCAAAGTAATTCTAATACTAATGTATGAATTTCGAGCTCGCTCCCATGATCTTTTCTAGTTTCCTCTGCTGCAATGCTACTTTAATTTTTTTGACTCATATTTACACACCACAATACGTACACACTTAGATTTAATGCAATCAGATTGGATACTCGAACAACTCAATTCGAAAGAGTTATCAATACTTTGCCATCGGGTTTGAAGAAATGTTGAAGGTTTCATATCCTTTCTAGAACAAACAGGCCATTCAATTCGATTAACCTTTTCGCCCGCATGGAAACTAAATACTTTTCTTATACACGTAATTCATTTTTTTCAATCTCGCCCACTTAGAAACTTTCAAGCAGGTAGGTTCCAATTCTATTCGTATTATAAAATCAAATACCACTACAGTCGCCACTCCGACGTTCTCATCGAAGTTTTTCATTTACAGTGGCCCTAAAGAGCACCCAGTGCTACTTCTTAATTCATCTCATCATCGTTCGACTTTTAAATGTCCTTGTTTTGCCTTGAATAGAATCGAATAGAGGCGGATTATGAGCGATTACAAGAAATACATTTTCGAAGGCTAACCCTCTATGATGCTTCCAAGAAAAAATCATCTTGTTCATTAATTGAACATTGGATCGGTCCGGAGCAGTTTGCCAACATAATGCCGCCAGCACATAATCAATAGTCGGTTTCTCGCAAAAATAATTTGTTTTTCATTTTCCTCTCCGCAATCTCCGTGGAAGAAGCAGTGAAAGTATTATTTGAACAAATCAAGGACTCGAAGGATGTATTAACACATCATGGTACGAGGAAATTGTTGAGTGTATGCCTACTTGCAAGCTTGTTGAAGGCAAAAATTATATTAAGATGGAAATGTTATGATTCAAATAAAATGTAATTGAAACGATAAAAATCCCATTAAATGGGATATATGAAATTCGATATCAAATGAAGCCTTGCATTTGTAATTTTTTCACCGTCAACAATGAGTAGCTTCAAGTTGAAAATAACCCTGAACTTCAAAATATTCATATATTTTGGGTATCACAAGATATTCAAATACACGTGCAGCCCTCTCGTCACAGCCATCCGGCCTGTTTTTTTTTTGCAGTAGGAAATAAATAATGCAAACAAATTAACGGTAATTTACATTAGTCTTGTTCGCACCCTTATATGCATTGGCGAAGACTTTGAAAAGTCTTAGTCCTTTTCGAAACGCACTCATCATTGTCACCCTAAAAATTTTTTTTCGTGTTTTCTATATTTACGCAGATAATTTAAAACACTTCCATTTTGGCTGAAAAAATTTGTGAAAGATAAAGACACGAAATACAAAAGTATTGTACATACTATGTCGTCCTCAGAAGCGCCAGGCTCGAATGTTTCGTTGGAACAAGAGGTGAATGGCACAAATAAAACGTTGAAATGAAAGTGGAATTATCCGAAATTTATTGAAATGAATGGAACGTGACATTGAACGAAAACAGTTTCGCAAAGATATTTGCCGTGGCTTAGTGATTTTCTTCGAAAAATTGTTTATAACATTGTGCCTATTCAAGACTACTGAGTCGAAAGACGGTTGAAATTGGTTGGCTTAAGATGAATTGTGTATCGAAAATTGTTTTGTCTCGTTCATTTTGAGGTAAAGGAGAAAATGCTAGTGATATGAATAATTCGTCTGATAGATATAATAGCTTTATGTCACTTGATTGCGGTTTCCAAACATGTTTCTAATTTTACTTTTAGTTTTTGATATTTTTGGACGAATGTTTCATCCTCCCTTAAGTTTAATGTTTCTTACTTTAAGAGTTGGAACTTGAGTAGCCTAGTGGGTAGAGCACTGGCTTCTTGTGTGTGAGGTCCCTAGTTCGAATCCAGGTTCGAACGAGAGATCGCACACCAAGATTTGGGTTCACCTATCTCGAAATAGGTACCTGACTTAATTAGAGGTATAGTGAGTCGCGGAACTAATCACATCACACTCGTATTCAAATTGATAGTAAATTTGTGATGAAGCACTCTACCAGCGTCAACCCCTAGACTAGTGCGAGGGTTGTCGTGGGATTACGTTAATTTTTAACGTTAATAATTATTGTACTTTTATAAAAAAGCACCAAATAATATTTCAAAATTATATCTTGGCAATATCACAATTAACTATTTAACCATTAGGAGTATCTCTCAGGACCCTGAACCGAGACAAGAACTACTGGTCAGAATCCCTGAGTAACTGTGGCTAAAAAGTGTCGAAAGTGCTACGGCAAGTAGGAGAGTGAGATGCTCTTAGCCCAACTGAAAAACTACCGTTAAATTTGCAGTCCAAAACAGACAAAGGTTGGCGAAAGAAAACACAAGCGCCTAGGACTATGAAGGAAGCAGCGATGATAAAGCCTGCTCCAAGAAAACTTACGCGGAAGTCCTTCAGCAAATCTACGGTGAATGAGGCCAAACAAAGTAAGGGCACAGGTACGCCAAATAAAAAAGAAGTTAGAGTGCGGGTGACACTTTCAAAATACGAGGATTTCGTGAGATTCTGTGATGCCATTCAAACGATGGTCGGGGGCCTCGGAGAGGCTAAGAAACCGTTTTCTTAGCCTCGAAAGCCTTACAACCCTGGTAGAAGTAGCGACAGCTATTCGGCAAAGAGAAATAGAAAATGTTAAAGTATCGTTGAAGCTTATTTAGGATGGCGGGATAAAAAATGCCAGATTAAGGAGGCGGCCCTAAGTGATGCACTGTAGCAAGTATATGGGCTATGACCACACGAAAAAAGACTGTAAAAGACTAGATCGGAGGAAGTATACGCCACTGCACCATTCTGCTTGTTGTGTAATTGATAGGCAAAATAAGGAGAATGTAATGGGATTGAATTTCAGGGTTTAAGTCTCTGCAGAATCTGCGGGTGTTAATTTTTCATACTCTTCTGACTAGCGAGCTTGCCGGCACATTGCAGAATAATTAGAGGATTGAGAATCATTTTTTTTTTTATTACCGGACCCTTAGAATAAATTTTTTCGAAGTATTCTTGTTCTTATGTATTAACGTCTTCAAGGTATTTTTAAATGTGGGCGTTTGGTATTTAAAAATATTTTTAATATTTGTTAGTTACTGTATTCGCCATGATACTGCAACTGCTTATCACTTTATCGTGTCACTAACATCACGTAGTTTTGACGTTTTTGTAGTGTAGTGTTTAAGTAGTGAGAATTTGGTGTTCATAATAAAATGAAAATCACATTCTGGAGTCAAAAGTGTGTAAAACTTTCAGAGAAGCGCTTGAAGCGCAGAAGAAGAAGCATCGTAGATAAACATCCTCCAAGGTATCGTACTGCGGAAGATATTAGGTATGACTTTATCTGCCGGGTGCTTTGGTGGTGGGAACCTCAACGCGGGAGCTCTGAAGTGGGGCATGCCAACGCAAAACACAGATGGAAAGTTAATTATAAACCTCAAACTAGTACTTAAAGCTTAAGCTAGTACTATTATAAAGCATAAACTATTACTTAATTGGGGCTCAGCACGTACGTATGGCAGACGAGGGCAGACTGATATAATTCCATTTTTGGAAGCATTGTCAGTGCTGCCGAGGAACTGGAATGTGACGGAGGAGCACTGTGGCCAGATTGGGCTATTTCCCGCCAATTGGGCTATCTAAAATTTGAATTCGCGGGACGTTTTTTCATTTCGCGGGTTGGCGGTTTTTGGGCTATCTATTTTTATGAAAAACTATATTTGGGCTATACAGTAAAACCTACTAGTTGGGACACTATAATTGGAACCACCTGAGCAATTTAACTATAACACCACCGCACATACTATTTCTTGAAGAAAACTCACTCTGCAATCGGGCAACCTTTAGAATTGGACCGTGGACCAGATTAGCTACACAAAAATGTGATTGATAGTACTTGGTAATTGGGCCAAAAACGGGTTTAAGACCAGCATGAAAAATGGCGCAAAAATGAGTTTTCCAGAAAAATATCTGTACAAGGTCCAGAACATTTTTCGTATAATTTCTGCATAACTTTCTGCTGAAAAATTATTTTATGTGTAGAATTCGGTACGTTATAGATAGCTTGAATTTTATTAGTATTCTGATAATAGTAAAATATTGATTTATTTGAGTATTGGTGGGTGTATGTTTTCCCTTTAAGCAAGTATGAATGCAATTCATTTAATAATTATAATGTAAATATTTGAGCATTTGTTCAGGTAACGCCAAAACAACTGAAAAAATCTACTATGAGTGCAAAATACAACGCTCTAAGTATTCGCAATAAGTTAGAAGTAATACAGTCATCCAACAAACAATTGCTCATCCAAAGAAAAACTGCCGATAGCTTTAAAATTAGTAAGAGTCAGGTGCATCGTATTTAAAAAAACAAAAACCAACTAAAACGGAAATGAAATAACGTTGGAAAATTTTAAAGACACTGGGAGAAAGTGGTTGAAGATAAATTGTTGTATTATCTTCTAATTGTTGTATTGTCTTCTAAGACACGCTCCAAAAATATGCCAATATCCGGCCAGATACTTCACAGTAAAGCCCGTCAAATCACTACAAAATTAAAACTTTGTGATTTCAAGGCATCAAACAGAAAGCTAAAATCCGTTAATAAGGACTTCAAAAATTCACTACGGCACGCTTTCTGGCGAAGAAGCTGATGTTGATTTAGACACAGCTCAGGCATTTCAGTCACAGCTAAGAATATTATGTGATGGCTATGATGCTTTAAATATCTATAATCTTGATGAGACAGTATTTTTTAGAGCAACACCTCAAAAACCACTACGTCTTTAATAGAAAAAATGTACATATGGAAAACCTGGAAAAAAAACGCGTGGCAGTTGCAATGGAAGCTGCATAGGAAAAACTGAAAGAGAAGATCGTTGGGAAGAATTAACATTAAGCGAAGTTTGGGCACAACTTAGCGAGCTAACACAAAATCTTAGATGACGGGTGCTATTTTTAAAGAATGGATGCACACTTGATATTGAAATGAAACACAAAACCGAAACATCACCATCTTTTTTGATAAAGCTAGATGTGATAGCATTGATAATCTGGAAGACATCAAGCTACAATTTTTCCCACCTATTTGCACTTCTTATTTACAGCCCTTAGATCAGAGGATTAAACCAAACATAAAACTAAATTACTGCACTTACATGATGAATCTAATATTGGGAGCTCTGCAAAATACTGCACGTTCTTCAGACCCAATAAAATTAGCTTCTGTATTTGAAACTCTCTGCTGGTTACGATCTGTTTGGAGTAAAGTGTCTCCACTTACAATTACAAAAGTGTTTTTGGAAATGTGGGTTCCCTCCAAATCTGAGGGTTGAAAGCGGAATCGTGAACAAAGTTCAAATTCAAAGTGATTGGAATTCAAATATTCCAGCAGACATTCAAAATTTTGCCGGATACGATCAATGTACGACCACAAACGAATCTCTCCCGAAAGATTCAGTACATGTCTTTTTTAAAGGATGATTATGTCTTTTTTAATTTTAAACCCAAGAAGCCATAGCAGCTTTTGCTAATTCCGATAGTGAACTCAAATCGCAGTCATTCAAAATTCAATGTTTAAAAATTATTCATTTTATTTCAAAGCACACTTCAATTTTTCGCGAAACGTCATTTGGAGACCCGCAAGTGAAATTGTTTGACGTATATCTCTTTGTGAAAGTATTTAAACGTCTAAACATAATGTTAATATCTGATCGTCTAACCGAAAAAATAATTTATTTCAAAACTTGCATTCATAGTTTTGAATGTATGAAATCGGATAAAATATTTACATTTGAAATAAAATATTCAGCCTTTCTAGCCATTAAGACTGTTTCTTATACTAATTGAATTTTTGTGCCACGCAAATTTGCACGTTGTTTTCGCAAGCTTTAATTCTGTGTGAACATTTTAGAACTTTTCTAAAATTTCCACACAGTTCCTGTAATTTATTCACATTTTCCCCTTTTCAAATACTTTGTGAATAAAATTTTATCTGTATATGGTATCGAAAATGTTTACTGTTTCAAACGACTTCTGTGCAACAATTAGAGCCTTTATGTTACTTCGAACGAATTTTACGGATTTAAATATTATAGTTTAATCAGCTTAAGTGAATTAATTTAGTTATAAATCTCGTGTGGCGGTTTTTGGGCTACAAATAAGAAATTTTGGCTATTTTGGGCTATGAAAATTTGAAATTGGGCTATATTTTCTCGCAAATATCTGGCCACACTGCGGAGGAGTAATAAAGTGATCATAACTAGATCACATTCTGGCTATTACAAAAAAGCCAAAGCTCGCAAAGCTCTAGTCGAAAAATACTTAGCTGGAATCTCAGAACATAGAGATCTAAGGAAATGAAACAAGCGTATACATATACGAAATTTAGTGAAGCAATTTTACTACAAAGGTAAAGTCTATAAATAGAACAAATCGAGAGAATTGCTACCTCAGATATTCCCCTTGGTTTCCCCGATACCATAGCTTTTGTTGTTGCTTAGATAGTAATTGTCAAATTGGCGTTCACTTGGCCAACTATTTTTCTCTACCTAGCTCACTCTATCTTTCTGTTCGGCTTGTCAAATTCGCTTACTACTACTAACGATCAGCCTAGGCAAATTGCTTCACTTCTCACAGCCATTTTCATTTCCTTATATCTCTCTCTTCTGAGGCTGGAATATTTCTAAGCCAGCTTTTGGAGTTGCTTGACGGTAGCTTTACAGGTGAGGGCAGTGCAGGTCGGATGTGGTTTGCGGAAAGTCAAGTAGGGGTTGATTCACTGGTGAGCTTCATCATGGAGAAAATCAAGTGAGCCTGCGACACCTCGATGCGACGGTGGAGACAACCACCTGTGAAGCAACATACTTATTGGTGGACCAAAGAGATGGCGAAACTGAAGCAAAGAGCTCTAGCATGTACCTGTAGGGCTCAACAATCTATGGATAAAGCAGAAACATCCCAAACTGCTGCAGAAGACCAACGTGCAAAAAAAGAGCTGGGGAATGGCTATCAAGTTGGAGGAAAACAGTGAGGCAAGCGCTTTACGATAAACTTAACCGGTACCCTCAGGAACGAAGCCACCAAATAATATCTGATACGCTTGGTCAAAGGGGTTCTGGACCACTCTTGGAGGCGGAGACATTGAAGCACATCGTGGATTCATTTTAGTGACTAGAACACGCTCTCATGATCCGTTAGGAAGATATTCCTGTGTAAATAATAAATAAGGAACCAAAAAGTTCTTGACCTCAACACTATTCCTGTGGAAGTGAAGGAGAATTAACTTTGAACTCTGCTACGAATAAATAACGCGTATTATATATTCGGAGCAGCGGCAGCCACCCTGGAAAGTGGTTAAGCTTGCATGAAGCCTGAAGAGAAAGGGAAACGCTGACACACCATCTACTTATAGACCTCTTTGAATGCTTGGTATGCTTGGGAAATTCCTGAAAGGCCCAACTACAGACAGCAATCCGAAGGTCCGGTAGTATTCCGAAGATTCAAAATGAGTTCCTTAATGGACACTCAGTAATCATTGCCATCCACGAAGTAATCGATGCAGTAAAGTATGCGAATGCCGCATGTCATCAGGCCAGACCGATCGTGTTTCTATTGATGCTGGATGGTCGGAATGCTTCTGATTCAACCAGACGGTCATATTTTTTTGTGGCCTTTAAGCGGAGTTCTCAGGTCGACTACTAAATGTTAGGGAACATTAAAGATTTTCTGTAATTGTGTTACATTTTTTTTGCTGAAAGCCTTTTAGCATTTAGTGTGATACATCGTATTTGAGAGCCTTGCTTTCTCGGAAGAAAATAATTTAATGGAAAAACAGAGATAATTCACTGGTTTATTTTGTGTTTTTAAAATCGAAATTCTTAATTTGTTTGCGTTTCTATAAACAATCACAAAATTTAGCCTCCAACCTCATAAATTATTTAACATATATGGCTTTACCAGCGTCTATGATTTTATATTGAATCCTATTTTTGCTTATCATTCGTAGCGTGTAAACAATTATTTGTCTAATACAGGTTTTGACTGCGGATAATCTCTCGCGATGCAACAATTATTGGAAGCCCATAAGGACTCCAGATCGTATAGATTTACTTATGATGTACTTGATTTTCACTAATAATGTATGAACATCTCTCAAGTAAACAAAAACCAGAGTGAATAATGCCCTAAAATAGAAACATAGAGGAAAACAGAAATATGAGTAGGGATATTGTGTTATTTCGAAATCCCACCTAGATTCAGAGAGACATTAAATAATTTGAGTTAAAGAATTTGCATAAGTTTAAAGAGTACAAAACAAGTACCCAAAAAAAACAAAAACAAAATAGCACAAGCAACAACGAATAAGAAACCAAAACAAAATAAAGAAAACGTATTCATGGAAGCATCCAAGCTCCCGCGGAGCTGATTAAATACGTAGGACACATATCCAGCTATGAGAGCAGTACTTGGAGCATGTTGGCCGGCGTCTTATTTATTAGATAGTCCTGTTAAAGTTCCGGCTACCAGAGCGCAGGCTATATTTTGTAGAAAGCCAAATTAATTTAAAGGTAATTTTCAGCAATTTCCTTTCGCTTTCATTTGAACTGTCTTAGTAGCAGGTTGTACGTCGCACTTTTATGCATGAGTTTAATGTGTTCCATGAATTTACCCTGGACGTTTAATTAAGTTAATTTAAGATTGTTGTAAATTTACAAGTTCACGGAATTTAAATCAAGAGGAGTATTAGGCTTACGTTGGTCTGAGGAATATATATTAGGATCGGTGGCTATTTTTTAGTGTATTTTTTTTATATCGCAAATACTTTTCTTTCTTTTTTCCGAATGTACTTTTACTTAACTCAATTATCACATTTGCGTATATGCTTACAAATATGAGTACTATTCGAACTTAGCCCATTTTCCTTCAGCCTCAATACTTCATATATCTAGATCAATTTTGTCCATTGTGCTCTATTTCTGAGTCTGCATATATTTCTAATGCACTTCTAATGAGCCCAAACTTCGGTTTCTTTCTTAAATCCAAATGGTTAGGAAAATTGTCAAAGAAAAAATGTATTTGCCAATAGAGAACAAATATTTACAACGGTCTATTTATTTCACGAATTCTGAGTTTGAAACTAATTTAATAAATATATTTGGTTTGACGTGAGATCCATGCAATGTAATAGATATGTTTGTTGACTCAAACATGTCACAGATATGTTTTGACATATATAAGAAATGTTTTAAAATAAAAATAAACGATTGGATTGTGGGGACCATTTTACAACCTGCCGCAATATTTTTTTCTCCATTGATCGTTTTGAGACACATTTGGTATAAACTCGATGAAACATATTTTCACATTTCAAAAAAAAAAAAATTAAAATAATATGAATTTATCTCATAAATTTCACAGAATAACGTTCTAAACGATATCCAAATATGAAAAGATCTCACAAGACTGATTTATCATTGAAATTGAATATTGTTTGCAAAGTTTCGAATTGGAAATACAAATAATTTTTTCGGATGACTTTCAATATCTATGAATTAGATTGAATTACATATTTGATCAATCATGCAAACAAAAATATTTTCTGAGTCCGATTGGAAGATTTCGACAATTGTCTCAGATACTTTTTGACTTGACTGAAATCCATGTGCAACTTTATGAAAATATAGATACTTTAAAAGTCCTTTTGCTAATTAGACATGAACAAACAAATATTTGACTCTGCAGGATCTGCAGACTTTTCTATCTGGACATCTTCAAAGTGCATTGAACTCTTCTCAATGATCCAACGCAAAACATAAACTTTCTTACAAACTACCCACTGCTCTAGCATACATCCTTCTGTCTGAGCAATTAACAGCGGCTTCATTCCATTATCCAACTCATTCGATACCGAAAGTGATAGCAGTCTCCAACTAGCATTATTGCATGATATCACCAAGCGTAATTGTACTGTTGATTAGAAAATAATTCAGTTCCGTTCTATTAAATCGACTTCCAATAATGATGTAGGTTTGCGACCATTGTTTTCATACGGAAGCCTCGAAAGTAGCAACGAGACCGATAATTTCTCTTCATCCGAAGGTTGGCTTCTAAACGTTGTTGAGTGATATTATCCGACCAGAAGACAACATTGTTTCTAGTTGGTTTGCGATGAAGTCAATGTAACATTATTTTTGGCAACAATTCCGAACGCGAATAAGATACCTATGAACATGTGCTAATGTACTTTGGAGATCGTTCCTTGGAACTATAAATTTATCTCACTGGAACCGTTGATTAACTCGTCATTGTTGTTTCCAAAAATAAATACTAGCAGCAGGAAACATCGAATGAATTGCAATTGCACGGTTAACCGATTTGATATTGTCTTCAAATGAGGACTATGTTTTTCTAGGAACTTGTTCGTAGTTTCAAATAGTGCTTCTAATTATAGATGTAAGAAGGCGAACTTGTCAGTCACCGTTCGAGCAAGTTCTTGTACACGGAGCTTATTGAAATTCGCACTTAGCTCTACTTGTTCATATATAATGTTCCTTTCATTTCAGAAGGCTCTAAGTATGTACATACAGTGGCTCACAGCTTATTTGATACAGTGACTTTTTAAAGATGCAAATCACTGTAACTTTGAAATAAAGAACCCTATTCAAAAAATTTAAACGTTTTTGACTAGATGCATGTTCAGCGAATACAATGCAAACAAAAAATGTTCCAGTAATATTCCTCGGCGTCCCTTAAAAGAGAAATACCACTGGCGCAGAAAATCTGCAGCTCACAGCTTATTTGATACAGACACTTCAATGCGAATAAACTTCTATTTCTCGCGGAGTTAACCTGTGTTGTTTTTGTTTCTTGAATTTTTGATTGTGTTTAGACATTGGCTTAAGTAATTTTTAGCAAGATCTTGTAAACTGAAGTGCCAAAATTAGCCAAAATTGTAAAATGGGTCATCGCACCACAATTGAACAGCGAGAATTGGTATTAAACCACTTTAAAAAAGGACAAAGTGTTCGAAAAATTGCTGAAAGTGTGATTTTGAGTGTCTCTACAGTGCAGCACATAATTGAGCGCTTCGTACACGAAAATTGGGTGAAAAATAAGAGGAGAAATGCGCCAAACAATATTTTCACCGTATCCGACGAACGATACATTGTAAGGAAAGTGAAAGCAAACACAAAGATTTCCGCTCCAAAATTGGCTACTGAGGTTCATCGTGAATTAAGGAAGTCATATAGTGCTGAATCCGTCCGACGAGTGCTTCGCGACTATGATTTCAGGGTCCGAATAGCTCGTAGGAAGCCATTCATTTCCAAAAAAATACAATAAGCCAATTTGCCTTTGCCAAAGAGCATGTGGGAAAGCCATCCGCATTCTGGAATACGGTTATTTTTGCGGACGAGTCCAAGTTTAAAATTTTTGGCCCCGACGGAATGTCATATGTCTGGCGCAAGGGAACCACTGAGCTAAACAAGGAGAACCTCAAAGCTACTGTGAAGCATGGTGGTGGTAATGTGATAGTTTGGGCTTGCATGTCCGCAGCCGGAGTCAGAAATTTAAAGTTTATTGAGGAAACAATGGACCAAACAAAGTACCTTCAAGTACTCAAAAACAATTTGCTGCAAAGCACTGAAAAACTGGGTGTAAGCAACCATTTTCGGTTGTACCAAGAGAATGATCCAAGGCACAAGTCGGGAATTGTGCAATCCTGGCCAATTTGGGATTGCCCTCATTTGATGTCTCCACCGGCACAGTCACCAGATATGAACGTCATTGAGAATCTGTGGACTTTGTTGGATAACAACATTAGAAAACACAAGATTTTTAATAAGCAAGACCTGAAGAAAGCATTGCTAAAGGAATTGCAAAAAATTACTCCTGACATCACAAAAAAACTCGTCGACTCAATACCGAATAGGCTCCAGGCTCTGCTTAAGGATAAGGGCTATCATACGAAGTATTGAAATCAACTGGAAACCTCATAATTCACAACAATTTTAATGTTTAATCAAACTGTATCAAATAAGCTGTGACATGAAATTTGTTATTACTTTTAGTTTTTTGTTTTTTAAGATGTAAAACATTAACTTTATAACAAATATAAACTTGTTTAATAGACAACGAACATTTTTCTTCAAAATGGTGTTCACATTTTTTTCATATTGTTATTATGTTTTGAGTTATTGCAACTTAATTTTTTGAAGAAGCACTGTATCAAATAAGCTGTGAGCCACTGTATGTATGTATATAAATGAATATATGAGTATATGAGTATAGAAATGAAAACTGTTGTATTAACCACTAATAAAACTTCTTCTTAATGAGCCATTTACAGAGCAATAGCATTGCTTACCCTGCCAGGGCATTGCACTAAATATCAAATCAATTTAATGAGAAATTGAGTGGATGTAATTGATTCCAAGAAATCCAATCACTTGTTGTCGGGACTTTTGATTTATAATTATGCAAGTTCTGAAAAGTAAATAAAAGTTGCAAAAGCGATTTACTGTTCGCTACAATATAAGCTCATTAAATCGTTGCAGCCGATTTATGCATGTATGCAATGCACATACATATGTATGTACACTAGTGTTCGTTAAACATCGATAGTACTATCGATAGTATCGATAGTTCAGAGCTATCGAAAACCTCGATGTTTTTTTTTTGCAATCGATAGTTTTTGAAAACAGAAAAAAATGCGTAAGGTAACATTTCGATATCATCCCATTCACTGTGAGTATTTTACGTTTGCTTAGTTTTTCTCATTTAATAATATTTCCTTTTCTTGTCATTATAAAACAGCACAAACCAAAGATAGCAGACCACTCTTATATTTTGTTAGTTTGAGTGAGTGAGAGTGAGAAAGAATTCCAAACAGTGATTTTGCTAAGTGTAATATATGCAGCAATCAATACAAAACAAGTAAAAACACGAAAAATTTATCAGATCATTTAAAACGGAAACATAAATCATAGTGGAAATTATTTTCTGTTGAGCATATAACAAAAACTCATGGTCCGTCTTTGTAACATCTTTGAGAGTAGTTCAACGAAATCTAGAACAATCATCAAAAATTATTTTGCAAGAGCAAAATTCTACGCAGATGATTCTGTCCGAAAATATATTTAGATGAACTGTATAATTTGTATGGTTGTTTTGAACATAGTGCCTTTGCGGAAAGGAGAACATGAAGGCTTTCGTGATTTCGTGGCTGATTTGGATGGAAAACATGCAATTACTGGCACCAAACACTTCGAAGATGTTAAAACGCGGGTTCAAAATGCCATAAATGCAGTTCAACATATTTCTTTATCTACTGATATGTGGACAAATCCAAACAAAGAGAGAATACTGATTTTTTTTCAATGACAGAAGTAAGTTGAATATTTATTTTATGCCTGTTTGATGAATACTATTTTTGGTGTAGTTGAAAAGGCAAATATTCGGACTCGTTATTTCTTGTTTAGGCGAGAAATACTACACTAAGCAAATGGAACATTTGATCAAAAATAAATGCGATCGTCACTGATAATGCTGCTCGCATGTTAATGCAAGCAAAACTTCTTCAATTTAATCATATTCCATGCTTCACGCATACTTTAAATTTGACTGTGTCTGATATTTATAACACCTGATTTTCATTTTATCACGAAAAAGTGCAAAGATATTGATACTTCTTTTCAATCGAGTTCAGCTGTTTCAGACATACTGACAATTGCACAACGACAGCTCAACAAACCTGAACTGAAGTTAATTCAGCAGTTCCGTTCTCGTTGGAATAACGCATACGCCAAGATCAAATGTTTCTATGATATCAGTCAAGAATTGACTTTGGAACTAGCCAACTGTGTCAAAGCGCCTGAAACGTTGCTCGCCGAAGATTTGAATGTGCTGCCGAATACAATTCTGCTATTAGAACCATTTGTTGTGGCTACGACAATAATATCTGGTGCAAATTACATTACTCTTTCTTATATAATTCCGTTATTACGAGCGCTGACTCTACAATTATCGAAAGTGGGAATTAACATAAAAAACACTGCTGGAAAGAATATTTATAATGCTTTATGCAAGTCAGTGCGGGAACGATTAGTACCGTTTGAGAAAAGGGTCCTTATGATGTTAGCCACCATTCTGGATCCAAGGTTCAAAAAATAAGTGAAGACGATGGAAACATAGCTGCCCAATCTCTTCAAATAGAATATACTTCTTTTCTGATGACAGAAAAGCCCGAGTCAACTCAGAGTACTTATGAATTTACGGGAGCTGCATCTACAAGTAACTGAACTGGTGAAAGTGGGGAAATTTACTAACGAAGGAATAGTGGAAAGCAAAAAAATCCAACGAGTTATTATTTTTACCTGAGGATTTATTCAAAGACAAAGCTTATAGCTGCCCAAATAATGATGCAATAAGACATAGATATATACCAAAACCTGGAGAAAACTCCCAATGGAAACGACAAATGTCCCATCGACTACTGGTTAGATTCAAATAATAAGACAAAGAAAATGTTTGCTCTCTAGCATTTATGTGTACTTGCGTCTTTTTTCCGAGTGAAACGATTTTTTTCGAAAACGTGTAATTCACAGTGATCGCAGAAACCTCTTAAAGTCTCAAAGCGTCTCAATGAGTTGCTTTCCCTAAATCAAAATGCTCAGCATTTCGGAAATGAATAAAACTCTATATTTCTATGTTTCTCTATAATAGTAATTGAATTCTCAGTTATTTTTAAAAAAATTAATGAATCCTGGGTGTATCTATTAATATCACAAGACACATATACACCATCGATAGTCTATCGATAGCCTATCGATAGTTTTTAAAAAAAACATCGATATTATCGAAACATCCAACTATCGATGTTTAACGTACACTAATGTACACACATCTGTTCTCAACGAACTCTTGTAGCCTCAAATGATTTTAAGATTCTGAGCCCCTAAAAATATAGCTCTCGAATGGCGACCCATATTGAAATAGATAGTGGCAAGAACCTTTAGCATATAAACCACATAATAAACTAATGTTTCGAGAGTCGGATGGGTTTTTTAATTACCTACTTTCACACTCCCATCACAAATCTATGCATGGATCATGTGCTACGATGTCATATCCGAAATGCTTCCCGGAAAATTAGTAAAAGTGATAAGAAGAGATCCTCGTACTGTTTATACTCTTTTAAGCGTCAGTCTGACTCATGGCAAAGAGAAAGTATGAAAGCAAGGATATTTCCTACTGCTCTAATACAGTTTTATACTATATTAAATTATAAAGGAGCCTGTATCGTATGTAATTCATCGAATGTTTATTTTCAAATCGGATTTGCGCTGAATAAAACTAAAAAGTGCATTTTATCTTTCGAATTTGCACGTCTCTCAATCAATTAAAATATTTACAGCTTTTTAAGCAAATACAGGTACTTAAAGTCAAATATTTAATTATTTGTAGCATGCGGTGCATATGGAACAATATTTATAAATTAGCCAATTATCTTCAAATTTGCTTGTTATACAAATAGCATTGTTTCTATCTGTCATTATATGATAAAACCAATGCCTTCTAGAAGTACGGGCCGTCAATCGTTGTCGCTGCGACGTAATGAGTTTAGGAAATTTTGACATTTCCACGAGGCAGTGCTGATGCACACGGAGATTTCACTTGCGGTTTTTTGGCTAAAACATGAATAAAATGGTAGTTTTTTGTGCGTGAACGCGTTATAATAATAATATTTAGTCATAGCTTGCATTTTGTACCAATTAATTGTAACGCGACAGCAAATCGACACGAAACATCACATAACCTAACTACAACTGATAAACATTTTGTAGCGAATTTTTCCAATTATACCGCACGCACCGCATTAATTTGTATTTAAGCTGTTCACTAGCACTGTTCTGCATATACCACTTTGATTTCATTTCACTCACTTTACCACAACCCGTACAATTAACTTTTTCCCGCGGACGTCCAATAAGACTACGTGTGTTTTTCGCGTCATTTTTCAAGATGCTCTGACGTCATCGTTCTGCATTACGGCCCGTACTTCTAGAAGGCATTTATAAAACCAACTTGCAGATAAATCCTTTTCAAAATCGTCGATATGACGTCATCGACAGTTAAAATTCATTCACTTGCACCAACCTGCTCGCAACAACAGTGAATTCAGCAACCTTTAGCGAATGCAGCAGCTATTTTGTACTAGATTTTCTTTTTGTGGCATAATCCTATTCTCTTCTGTACGAGTGCAAAAGAACACGCCTAATATTTCAATCGAAAACTGATTGGGACAATTGATTGACTCACACTAATTGAGTCATTTGAACACATTTCACAGTTTTTGATTTTGACGAGGAATTTTGATTCTCAAAGCGGTACTAATTAAAGGATACTTTCCACACATAATGCAAGAGCTAATGAGCGAAATCGGAATCCATTCAGTTTTCCCTTAAGTTTGTGCTTTTATGCACTAATATATACAATTGTCTTAATTAATTTTCCTAATTATGTAAAGTATATGTTTACGTATCTTTACGGCTGATGAAACAATTGCTTCCATGATTCAAACAATAATTTTTTTCATTTTCATCCAAAAGGTACTTATGGCTGGTATTACCTGTTTTTCATATTCACTCTTGGCGTTATATGTACACATGTTTTGCATCATCAAACCATATTGAAATTTTTAAGGACATATTTTTTTCTCACTGCCTTATCATTTGTCTTTATATGGCAGACGCAGGGCAAAACATACAACTAAATAAATGCTCGTAATTAATTCGATTGTTTTGTGTAGTAATTAAATTCTACGCTCATGGCACAGACAATCCAAATAAAATATCTGAAAACGTTTTCTTTGTAACATTCGAAATACAGTAGACGCTCGGAAATTAGAACCAGTTTGTACATAGGGTAGTTCTAATTTCTGAAATGTTCTAATTTCTGGACGTCTTTTTTAATTGTCACAGAAAGTTACAAATATAGCTGAAATAGTTTAAAACACTTTATTCTCAAGTAATTCAGTCTTATATTATCTCTTGTGTTTTACATTATTTAGTAACTAAGGTTTTTTCGAGAAATAATCAGTAATATTTGTTTGTTTTTTGGGTTTTTTTAAAATTTGATTCCACGATGTCGTTACAGATGGCTGATAGGGATGTCATGTGCTTAACAGAGTACAGCTCACTTCTTTTGGCTAATAGGGATGTCATGTGCTTAGCAGAGTACAGCTCACTTCTTTTACACCATTTCATTAAATTATTAACACTGTCGATAGCTGTAGAATAAGGAATAATCGGCATGACATCGATAACATTGTCATCGCTGCTATATGAAGCCTCGTCATTACTATTATCTTCATCAGATTCGCAATAAAAGATGTCTTCATTCCATGTTTGGATTTCCTCAATAGTGACGAAATGGTTGGGAATGATAGCTGCTAGAAGATTTTGATTTCTTTCGAGGAGCTCCGCTTCGTTTTCATCTCGATTTTCTCGCACAAATTCAGCAAGAGGCAAATCGTCCTCGCTGTCAAATTCTTGGTCGTCCCAATTCAATAATTTGAACCAAGACTTTTTTAAAATTAAATTACTATTAATCACAATACAGCGATTTGCGCAGTGGGCTGCGACGAACCGCAGTCAAAAAATTAGAATGCACTGTTTTGTGTAGTAATGCGCACAATGCCTGCGGCCAAATTTGCCGCAGCGGCAGAATTTGTCAAATTTCTAATTTTGCCGCATCACTAGCGGTGATACCAACCGTAGGTTGGCAGCATCACTAGCGGTGATACCAACCGTAGGTTGGCATCATCACTAGATTCAATTAAGGCTTATTGAATTAGGTTGAGTGATCTGGTGGAATAGACAAGCGATGGCTGATATGTAGTGTGATAAGCCAATCTAATCCTCGTACAACAGGATTTAGCAATACAAAAGAAAAAAAAATGAATTTGGTTGATGCCTTAGTTGCATTGACAGCGACATTGTCGCTGCATTGTGCACTGAAAAAAATCCACATGGCGCCCAGAGCTATGTAACATTGCGCATTATTTATGACCCCATGCGCTATGTACATAGTATTCTGAGCTATGCAATATGGCTCCCAGCGCCATAATGTCAGAATCTACATAGCGCGTGGTCCTATGTAACATGGCGCAGCAATGATGGTCCCACACGCTATGTACATAGTACCCTGAGCTATGCAGTATGGCTCCCCGCGCCATAATTACGTGGCGCAGAAATTATGGCCCCATGTAATATGGCTCATGGCACTCCAAATATAACTCGCAGCCATACTGTGTGAAGAGATGTATAAATGTCAGTAAGTGACATTTGAGAAACATCAATAGAAGTGAGAACTGAAAAAGGGTAAGTTATTTAAAATTCCATAATAGTTCAAACATTTACTTCGAGTGCAAGACACTACAATGAAAAAACATATAGCGTCAGACGCCATAATTTGTAAACTTCTGGCACCTTTCGGGATTGTGATAAAATGTGGCGATAAAAATAGTACATGGCGAAAAGTTTATAGGAGCAGATGCTATGCTTACAGCCCTCCACGCCATGTTATATAGTCCTCCACGCCATGCACTATAGTCCTCCACGCCATGTATTATAGTCCTCCACGCCATGTACAGGTACATTTTTGCAGAGCCTTCGGAGGAAAATTATTTTCCACCGAAAAGCGAAAAACCCGTTGAATAAACATGAAACATGAAATAAATCAGTAACTAACGAACTCACTTCGCTAACATATATCTTGTGAAACCATTCATGAAAGATTCGAGACATCATTCAGCGTTTTTCTAATAGTCGTAATGAAGTAGGCTTTCGAATCTTGTGAAGTACCTTGGGTTTTTGGCTTTGCGAATTACCAATGGCTTAAGCTTGTGCGATCCATCTGTATTTGCACCCAACAAAAAAGAAATACGTTCCTTTTGTTTTTTGAAGCCAGGTGCCTTTTTCACAAGCAGCAACATATGTTCTGTCCTGTAGACAACGAAAGAATAATCCACTTTCGTCCACATTATATATTTGTGTTTCCAATAAACCCATTTCAGCTACATTTGCTTGTAGCCTTAAAAATTGTACGATTTCGTTGGTCTGTTTCCGTACTTGAATCTATTATAATATATTCAAATAGATTCGCAGCAAGTCGTTTTCGTACTTTTGCTGCAAACCATATGCAAGCCAAATTTCGCAACAAAAATTTTCGTGAGCCAACTATAACTTGTATTGAAACCATCTGCACCTTTATCAGGATAAATTTCCACGAAAAGTTGTTTAGATTTCTCTTTTAGGATTGACCCGGTCAGTGTAATATTTGTTTGACGTTGAGTTAAGAGCCAGTGGTAAAAACGGCTTTCCATTGCAGGATATTCGGCACTGTGCGAAGATTTATTGCGAGATTCCTGATAAGTCTTAGAAACTGCAGTTAAAATCGCATCTTGTTACTAATGTTCGAAGAACAATAGTATTAAACTCGTTTCGCCGAAAATTCATATTTTTTTATACATATATATATATATATATATATATATATATATATATATATATATATATATATATATATATATATATATATATATATATATATATATATATATATATCAGCAAAATGATTTTCCGAGATAATCTCTGGAGTGGCCGATCCGATTGAGCTGAAATTTTCGGAGAACGTAGATGTATATAGTAGGTAGGTTTATTTATTCTCAAATTCAGATATCCTAAATCTTTTGGCGGCGGCGAGTGTTTTAGTGAATTTTGAGGAATTCCTATATTTCCAAGCAGTGTAAATTTTTGTTAAAGAAAAGTATTGGGAATGAAAACTAATTATGTTCTAAGTTTGCCTATGATAAAGAATTGGAAATTTTGAGCCGTGTGTGGGTGCAGGGTGCCTAAAAGTAGGCAAGGAATTTTTTTCAAATTTTGATTTGTCATTACTTGTAAGAAAAACAATGGATCATCGTGAAAATTACAGAGCGTATTGATATTGACTAAAATTTGGCACATATAGATTTTCAGCATAAAGCGGGTAACCCTGTAGCTGTGGCAGGCTGCTGAAAAAAAAATCCTTCAAATCATTGACCTTCCTGAAAAATTTTTGATTTTTGACAAAAATTTCAAATCTTTGATAAATTTTATCCTTTGTCCTTCATCTCAAGATAAAATTTTCAAAATTCCTATTTGCATAAGAACGGCAACCCATCACCAAATTACCTGTATTTTCAGCACTCGAAAGTTCTGTTCACGAGAACTGACGACCGGATAATCCGATCATAATGAAATTTACAGGATATGTTGGTATTAGCTAGGACCAGGTGTGATAGAAGTGATTTTGAAATGCGGGCAACCCTGTGGCAGTGGTACCATCTTGAAAAACTACTGAGAAAAAAAAACATCTTTTTGGCCTATAACTTCCGATTAAGCCATCAGATTTTAACAATATTGGATGTTACTTTATGTAACATTTGGTGAAAATTTGGTTGAAAAATTAGTATAAGGCTGGCAGCTGTGGTGATTTTTTTCTCATAAATCTTGCAAATTTGCTCAGCAAAATAAAGCTTTTTTCCCTATAACTTCCGGTCCAGTGTAGAAATCAAAACGAAGTTCATGCAGTAAATGGACCTTAATGTGAAGTAAATGTCGTAGGAATTTCGTACAAAAATCATGAAAGGGCTGCCAGCTATGATCATTTTTGTAATTTGGTGGAATTCCTTTACTGAGCGATTATGTCATTAGATTTCCAATTGAGAATGATCCTGCAATGAAAATTAACAGCAAATATTAACCTTTTAAAATTTTTAAAAGTTTTGAGGGTGGTAACTCTAAAATTCTTTTCACCGTATACCTTCCAGCGCAGTGATTTAATCGAAACGAAATTTACTGGTTGGGTTTAACTTAACGTGTAGCAGATTTGGTATGTATTTTGCTGCTGACACAGGCTAACCAGCAATGTGCCATTTCCGTTAATATTGCACCAACAGATGCTTCAAATTACGTTCTCATATGCAAAGCATTTGCAATAAAAATAAGGAATCAATTTTTAAATTTTCCGAGTTTTGAACATTTTTCGGATGGCAGCCTCAAACAACGTTTAACCGCTGAAACTTTCGATGAAATCCTGCGATGAGAACGAAATTCAAAGGATAAGTTGATTTAAGTATGAGCTTGTTATGGTAAACTTATTGCTGCTTCGTTCGGAAAGTGTTACCAGCACTGAACATTTTCATCATTTGTGTTATAGTTGAGTTTTGTTGCTTTGGATAAGGAATGGTTGATATGATTCTACAAAACAGTGTATTACGTCTTTCCACATTTTATTGTCACTCAAAGACAATTTCTTCGAAAATTAGTTTTCTAGCGGTTCAGGTTCGCTAGAGTGTTTTGATTTTATATAGCTTATAGCCGATTTAGACACATTGAAGTCAGGCGCTAGGCGATTTGCTTGAATGCCTTCATCAAGCTTCTTTAAAATTGTAGCTTTTGTATCTAGAGATAAAGTGTTCTTTTTACGTTTAAATGACATTCTTTGTAATTCACTGAAACTTTCAAAAGCAAATTGAGTCAAATAAGGGAAAATTACTGACCAAACAAAATACGCAAATTGAACCACTACTCACATAATCACGTAGCTTCCCTTCCAAGTTTAATTACACGATGCAAAATGAAAACGAATATGGGAAAGAAAAGAAGAAAATAAGAAAAAAACAAAAAAAGGTCAGAAATTAGAACCAGCGGTTCTAATTTTTGGACGTGCAATGCATTGAATCCCTTGGTTCTAGTTTCTGGAAGATTCTAATATCCGAAAGTTTTAATTTGCGAGCGTCCACTGCACATACCTTCTAATTAAATTGTGCAGGAAATCACAACAATTTTTGTTTAACAAAAATATACTAATTCACGACTACTCGATAATATGTTGCGGTATGCGATATCGATTTTACTCACGAAATCTTCTTAGCTAATTAAGTGATATTTCTTATTAATTGTTTACTAATGTTAAGCTAGCATTATTCATAGTTCCACATTTCTTCTATCAACGTACTGCGTTCTTTAGTTTTTAATTAGCGCTCAAATCATCTCTTATGAAAACACTGATAATTATCTCCACGAACAAGACCTGTCGATGCGACTAATAATTAAGAACTCTGTTCAGTATCGGGTAATCACATTATCAGCGGCTATAGGAAAGTCATTCAAGTCACTTCGCCGTTGCATCATCGTATTCGTAAACTCGGTTAAGTACTGTTTGATTGAATTTGCTTCTCGTTGAACACGGTTCTTCAGACTTTTCCGAGTGTTTGATTTGTCTGATTGATAAAAGAAAGATTATACGACGCAAAAAACTTTACGGGAAATTCAGTCAAGGATACGAAAAAGTTTTATGAATGTTAAGAAAAATGGATGATCGAGATGATGGTTTCGACATTATGAGGGATGATATCTGCAATTACCATGACAATTAAATGTCAACCAAATTTAAATTGATTAGGTATATTTTTAGTACTTAACTGAAAATTGTATTCAACCAGTTCAATCCAATTTACTGTACATCCAGACTTTCATATTACGCCCAAAAAAATATCCGGTTATTATTCGCTCAATCATTCTTTCAAACAAATCCATTATATTCATCCAAAAACAACAATCAACGTTATTATATAAACCGTGCTCAGCATTGTTTACTCACACTCTCCGATTTTCAGTTGTATTTTTCCTCTTATTAATTATTCCGTCTCCCAGACAGTCCGACGCTTGCTTACACCCGTCGCTGAATGTTATCTTGACATTCCACCGAAAGAGTTTGATTCGATTCGAAATCAAACTGATTTCCTAGTCAGCAAAAATTCAAATTCAACCGCTAGGCACCACGCCGCATAATCGTGCTAGAAATGAACATTTCAAAATTTAAAAGTATAATTATAGAAAACTCACATCGCAAAATGATAAATTTATGTCGGATCCGGAGACGGCCTTTGTGTTTACACTGCGCTATCAATGTTTGTATAAATGTTTCCAGAGTCCATTCATAAGATAAAGATGAATGTCGTGCCGCTTGATGACCAGTGGCAGCAACCGCCGCAGCAGAAAACACAGCTTGGATACATCTGCGAATCTAGTAGATTTCTTTGCCATTCTAATCTTCGATTCAAAATTATTTATTTTCTTTGCGGCCTCAGAAGATTGCCTAATAGAATTGATGATTGTCTGAGCCCCCGAAGATAGATGAATTACTTAAGGCCTATTTTTCAATACAACAGTCTAATAAGTGTGATAATTGCAGTAAGTGGATGATAATTATATTTTCGGTTAGATATCTAAAGAATTGATTTATTATTGATCATAAGAAACTTGGGTTGACATGTTACATCATGCGAGCAAAATATTGGATTGTTGAATTGGGGATTATAAATCCATAAATTTGAAGTTGTTTTGATATTTAAAATTTTCGATAACCTGTTAGAATATATAAAAGTATATTGAGATCAAACTAGTTTTGTTGCGATAAGTTTAAACTTTCTAAATTCTTTCTTGCATAGAGTCTGATCTTTAAGGTTTGCTAAGCGAATATTTACGGCTGACCCTGAAACGTTTCGGCTCAGTCAAACTTTTCTGCGGAAGCATAATTTTTCCATTTATTAATATTCATACGAAAAATAAACTGAAAAGGGAAGTAAACAAATTGCTCATTCTAATACCATTTTTCTTTACATTTATTATTGATTGCTGTATTCCATGAAAGAGAGCATCAAGCATATCAAAATATGGCTGAATGTCAAAACGGATTAGTTGGAAAGTCATTTAGAAGACGAAAAGATATAGATATATGACGACGCAATACTAAAAGCATTACAGTAAACTTATCTTGCGGTATTGGAAAAATAAAATTGAACAAAGAATTTGTTGAAGAGATTCAATGTACATGATACTTCTGATTGCTACGGTTAAAGCTTTGCATTTTTATTTTGTTTGCAAAAAAATTAAGCACATTTCACCACAAAAGCAATACTAATATGATAGCAATTTGTGCTTTTAGTCCAAATAAGTTGTTTTTACACCACATACCGCAGCTGATTTACACCACATACCGTTCATATGAAAAACACCTGCAAGGAAACATCGCTGGAAATATGAACATACTCTAGTAAACCATCACTTTCAGTTTTTCACAATAATAATTTATAATTTTTTCCTCAAATTCGTTGCTTTTTATACAGATGTCTGTGGCCTTGGTTATGCCGTAGCTAAAATAGCGCTGCCAAACTGGCGCTGCTATAGTAGTAGCGTTTACACCGTACAGCTTATTAACCAAAGTAAAAATGGCGTAATATCTGAAAGGAGCTCAATACTAAGAACAAAAACACCCTTGCACCAAGGCTTCCAGATTGCGAATGTCACTCGAAACCAGTGTGGCCAGATATTTGGGAGAATATCTAGCCCAATTTCAAATTTTCATAGCCCAAAATAGCGAAGATTTTTTATTTGTAGCCCAAAAACCGCCACACTAAATAATTGTTTTTATAACTAAATCAATTCATTTAAGCTGATTAAATTATAATATTTATATGCATAAAATTCATACCAAGTAACATAAATGCTCTAATTGTAGCACAGAAGTCGTTTGAAACAGTTACAATTTTCGATACTTTATGTAGATAAAATATTTTTCAACGTATTTGAAAAGGGAAAGCAGGAAAATGTGAATAAATTACAGGGACTGTGTGAACATTTTAGAAAAGTCCGTCAAAAAATAAGTGTAGCGGTGCACTTATTTTTTCAAGGATTTTTTTAAAATTTCCACACAAAAAATAAAAGCCTGATGAAATAACATGCAAATTTGGGTGGCACAAACATTCAATTAGTATAAGAAACAGTCTTAGTGACTAGAATGGCTGAATACTTTATTTAAATGAGTCAAATATTAATATTTTATCCGATTTCATATATTCAAAACTATGAACGCAAGTTTTGAAATAAATTATTTTTCCTTTTAGACAATCAGCTGTTAAAATTGTGTTTAGACATAAAGGATACTGATTTGTGATCATGGTTCCCTTCTTGTCTATAAATCAGCATAGACAACGTATATCGTCTCTAAAGCTTATCAAAGTACAGAATAATTGATACGGGAAACTCGATCTTTTTGCTGAATAAGCCTCCGAAAGCAGAATCAAAGTGGAATTGTTTTTGCGGGATGATTAATGTTGAGAAATTTTATTGAATTTTTTTTTTTTTTACAAAGTGGTTTCGAAAGTATGTACCGATTCTCATCAGACACCAGCCCACAGTGCATACTGAACTGGTGTCTGATGAGAATTAGTGCATAATTTCGAAACCACTTTGTCAAAAAAAAATTTCAATAAAATGTTTCAATTTTAATCATCCCGCAAAAACAATTGCACTTTGTGTTTAGACACTTAAATACTATCAAAAGAAAACATACGTTAAACAATTTCGGTTGCGGGCCTCCAAGCGACGTTTCGCAAAAAATTTGAAGTGTGCTTTGAAATAAAATGAATAAAATTGTGGACAATGAAATGGATACGATGTATCATGTTAATATATAAACACAGTGAAACCTTGGAATCGGACCACCTCAAATGGTCTCATTTCACACGTTGTCCGATTTTAAAGGTTTAAAAAAGAACGCTGAAAAAATGTTTCCTAATCATCTTGAGTATTTAGTACAAGAAAATAAAATACAAAATAAGGCTTTTCACGTGAATGTTTTACAAATGTTTAATTTTTCACAGAAACGCATGTTCAGTTTAAAAATTTAAAATAATTAGATATAGAAATCTGCCTATTTGCGCTCGTAAGATGTACCTACTCCATTAGAACTTCGCAATCATTTAATGTTTGCAAAACTTTAGATACGTTCCTTTAGAGATCCTAAACTTTGATGCTCCGTATTTGCTTCATTATGGTGCTTATGGAATTAGTATTCTGCTGCCGAACTTTATTTTCTGTTTCAGAATACTACGATTTGAATTCACTATCGGAATCAACAAAAGCTGATATGGCTTCTTCAGTTGAAACCCCTTCAAAATAGACCTCTTCCCAATCTTTCGGGAGATACTTGTTTGTGGTCGTAAATTGATCGACTCCTGCCAAATTTTGAATGTCTGCTAGAGTATTTGGGTTTTAATCACTTTGAATTTGAACTCTCATCACGATTCCACTTTTGACCCTCAGATTTCGAGGCAACCCACATTTCCAAAAACACTTTTATAATTGTAAGTGGAGACACTTTACTCCCAACAGATCGTAATCAGCAGAGAGCTTCAAATATAGAAGCTAATTTTGTTGGGTTTGAAGTACGCTCAGTATTTTCCAGAGCGAACAATATAAGGTGCATCATATATGTGCGGTAATTTAGTTTTATGTTTGGTATAATCCCCTGATCTAAGGGCTGTAAATGAGAAGTGTAAATAGGCGGAAAAATCGCAGCTTGATGTCTTCCACATTATCACTGCTATCGCATCTAGCTTTATCAAAAAAGATGGTGATGTTTCGATTTTGTGTTTGCATTTCAATATCAAGTGTGTGTATCCATTCTTCAAAAATCGCACCCGTCATCCAAGATTTTGTGTTAGCTCGCCAAGTGATGCTCAAACTTCGCTTAATGTCAATTATTCCGAACGATCTTGGTCTTTTGGCTTTTCTGATGACCACCAAATCTTTCTTTTCGCTACTTACACAGCACTGTAATTGTCGCACGTTGCTTTGAAGGTTTTCTATCTGTACATGTTTATTATTTAAAGCATAGTGATTTTTGTGGTGTTGCTCTAAAAAAAACCATTCTGTCTCATCAAGATTATAGATATTTGAAGCATCAGAACCATCACATAGTTTTCTTAGCTGTAACTGAAATTCCTGAACTGTGTCTAAATAAACATTAGCTTCTTTGCCACAAAGTGTACCGAGTGAATATTGTAGCCCTTTTTAAAACACAAAGCTCTAATTTTGTAGCAATTTGACGGGCTTTACTGGGAAGTAGCTGGCCAAATATTGGCAAATTTTTGGAACGTGCCTTACAGAACCATTGGTACAAATATTTATCATTTGGCAGTATGGCTAATTTATTTTCAACCGCTTTCTGCTAGTTTCTTCGAAATTTTACAATGTCTATTTTAGTTGGCTTTTATTTTTTAAATACGTTGAACCTGACTTTTGATAATTTTAAAGCTATCACAATTTTTTTTTGCTGAGCAATTGTTTTTTGGATGATGGTATTATTTCTAACTTGTTGCGAACATTTGGTTCGTTGTATTTTGCGTATTAAGCGTATATGCGGTGTTTGTCAAACACCTCCTATTCGCCAAATACCGAACACCTAGTCAAGTCATTTGGCTTGGTGATTGCGAAATGACAAGCACATTGAATTAGACATTCAGGCATTGCCGAATGTTTGCCAAAATTGGAACATGTACGAGCTGCTCGTCGTTGTCCACTCCCGCCATTTTCTTGTAAAAAATAACGAAATAGTTGCTGCATATTTGAGTAAATAATTAAATAAATTTATGTCATTTAATAACATTACGCAAAAAATATGTTGCTTACCGTGCCACATTTGAAAATTTTTACTCGCGCCACACAGTTTGACACTTTTCAGCATTTATCAACAACCGCAACAAATACCGAATGTCTAAAGCGGGGATCCGAACATACCCAAACACATTGCTCGTCTACTTTGATTTGGTTGAAAGTTCCACAAACTACGGGAATAGCGAGCACCCGAATGTTTGTGCTTGGCCTAGGGCAAGCACTAAGCGAGCAACCCAACCACACATGCGAAGTTTGCCAAACTAGGTGCTCGGTATTTGACAAACACCGCATATCTAAAGCCGCCTTAAGATTTTTTCAGTTTTTTTACGTAGCCTGAACAAACATTGATTTATTTACATCAAAGTTATCAAATAAATTGCATTCATAGCTGCTAACAAAGGGCAAATATACAATAATGCTATAAATCAATATTTTATTCTTATCAAAATACCAATGAAATTGAAGCCATCTGTAACGTACCAAATTCTACACATTAAATGAATTTTCAGCAGAATATCATGCACAAATTATACGATAAATTTTCCTTGATGTTAAACAGTTGGAAAATTCTGGAAAATTTAATCTTGTACACTTTTTCATGCTGGTCTTAAAACCGTCTTTGGTCGGATTAGCAACTACTTCTGAACAAATTTTTGTCCAGTTAATCTGGTTGACGGTTCAGTTCTAGAGATTGGCCGATTCCAGAGTGAATTTTCTTCAAGAAATTGTATGTGCGGTGATGTTATAGTTCAATTGTTCAGTTGGTTCGATCATACAGTGTCCCAATTAGTAGGTTTTACTCTATAGCCCAAATATAGTTTTTCATAAAAATAGATAGCCCAAAAACCGCCAACCCGCGATATGAAAAAACGTCCCGCGAATTGCAAGAGGCAACATTTTTTTCCAACATTATGACTTTTTTGCGAATCGGTTAGGACTTTTAGAAGGATGCCTTACCTGTGTTTAGACAAAGTCAGATATGAAAATAATATGAGCATGATAGGAATCGGCTTTACACTTTGATTTTATTATCTTGAAATATCAATTGTAGCATGTATTGTCGTGTTATTATTGTAAGTGAACCCATTTTTCCTTTTTAAAAACAAACCTAGTGATTTTTCTTATTCAGTAATTATGTAATTAAATATATATATGTTATAACCACAACCGTTTTTGGAAATAAAAATTCTAATTTCGTCTCGATCCGATTGCGTTGGAAGTTAAACGGGTACAGAGAAGTTAAGGTCACTCGCAAAAGTTTTCAAATTTTTGCAATCTTAATATCTGTTGTTTATTGTCACTTGAAGATCATTGCTATTTGAAAATTTTATGAAAAAATCGCTTACCAAAGATATGGCAAACTATACAAAAACAATCATAGCTAGCAACCCTATCATGGATTTCCAACCAGACCCCTACTGACTATAATAAGTTCCATTTGCAAAATGAATTTCCGCCACCCCCCTCCTGCCTAAAAGCAGGCGTGTTTTAGGAACACAGAACTAGGGAATGGCTCAACCGATTTTTTGTTTAAATTTGGACAACTGATTGTTGAATCTACTAATAAGCACTTACCTTTTGTAGGCATTTTTCGCTATTTTAACATTTTTACTTTTAATTTTTTTTTAAATTCAAGGCATAAATAATTTATTGTAGAGCATCTGTACCAAATTACAGACCAATCGGTTCATTTTTACTTGAGATCTGTGTTCCTAAAGGTGAAAAAACGTGATTTTTCAGGAGAAGCATTTGAAAGAACCGGGACCGATGACTTGTCAGTGTTCGATTTTTCGATTTTGTTTTTGTAATCTACTTGCTAGATGTCGTTTACAAACATGTTGACAATCAGTTTGTAACTTTATCATATGTATACCATTTTATTTACCGAAATAACGAAAGAACCATGCCTTCACATAAAAAAACCGCTTTAGATTACAAATTGAAAATTAAAAGCTTCTAATAGATATTTTGAAACAAGAAAGCTTGCGAAATGGGCAGAAATAATTGTAGATATTTTGAAGCCCACAAATTGTTTTTTTGATATTTTTGATAATTTTCAAGTTGGGAACCCCCCTTAAGACACCAAAATTACCATAGCTGGCAGCTCCAACCTAATTTTTCAACCAAATTTCTACAAAACGTGGCTTACAGTAAGGTTCAGCTACTGTGTGAAATTCATTAAAATCTGGGGGCTGAATCAGAATTGATATGGCAAAAAGCAGTTTATTTTTATTGATTTTTCGAGATGGCACCACTGAGACAAAATTGCCCACATTTCAAAAACGCTTCCGGTTATACTCAAAACCAATACATTCTTTAAATTTTAGTTGTATCAGATTATTGGGTCACCAGTTCTCGTGTACAAAAGTTTCTGAAGCTAAAAATACAAGTGAATTTAACTTTGGCTATGCAGAAAAAGCATAGGATTTATGTATGAAATGCTTTTTTTCTTAATAGCGACAATTTTTCAGGAGAATCGATGATTTGAAGATTTTCACTTTCAGTGCCTGCAGTAATTACGGGGCTGCCAACATGCTCATAAAAACAACATAAATTTACAACTTATGCCCTAAAAGTTTCATAACGATTCGAAAACTCTGTCAAAAGTTATCGCAATTCAAAAATTATTTAAAAATGTCCGATCAATAGCACCTAGCGAACTCATAGGGTTAAAAAATTACCCAAATTTTATCATATTCACCTTGAAAATACGTTTTCAATTCATTTCGAAAACTAAGTTTTTTCGAAAATTATTTGCCGAAAGAATTATAGGGATATTGAACATATCACTAGAATAGACGCCGGCAGCAAAGGGTTAAAGTTATTTAAAATTCCATATAAACACAAATATATCTTGAAAGTTTCTGCTCAATAAGATGGCGCATTTTTGAGAAATAGTCAGTGAATTTTTTTGAATATGATGATGATATATAGGGTGATTTGTTATGAGGTTTCGTTGTTGATCTATTGACCACAGTTTGGCCGCCTAGATCATGTGATATCACACCTTTGGATTATTTTCTTTGGGGGTACACGAAGTCTCTGGCCCTCAGGGATAAGCCAGCTTCAATCGACGCTTTGGAAGTTAACATTACTCGTGTCATTCGCGAGATACCGGTCGCTATGCTGGAACGCGTCGTCCAAAATTGGACCCTCAGGATGGACCATTTCCGGCGTAGTTGCGGTCAACATTTAAATGAGATAATCTTCAAAAAGTAAATGTCATAAATTGTTCTTTCGACTCGCAATAAAATTTTTACTATAGAATTCAACTTTATTCCTTTTATTTGAGATTAAAAACCAAACCTCATAATAAATCACCCTATATACCCTATCACCCTTTGTGCGTATATAGAAGTATGCATTTTTGAACAAAGTGATTTTAATACTAATGTTCATCGAACAGTAGTAAAAATAATACAAGGTGGCGCAAAAGTTTCTGACCTTCGACATGAAAAATTAACCCGGATAAATATATGGGGAAAAACTATCTTTAAATATTTTGGGACTCACTTTAATTTTTCTCAAAATGACATCTCTTTATTTTACTCCTGTAAATAGAAAAAGTACAAGCTTTTAATATGGTATAAAAATAATGATTTTTGCTTAAGAGTCGGAAAAACAGGTTCCAAAATTCGAAAAGGATTTGTATTTTGTATTAGATTCCGATGTTAACTGTAGTATAGTAAAAGGACGGTTGATAACACAAATTTATTTATTCAAATTTTGTAGGTTGAAGTAAAAGCAGTAAATTTACTCAAGGACCTTAAATTTAACGACCATTTGCCAAAACCCGAAAAACTTTGGAATTCAAAATCCAAAAGCGTAATGAAATTCAACACATGTATCAATTGGGCTACAGCCGCAGCGAAATAAGTAAAAACTTGCGGGTCCATAAGGACACTGTGAAAAAGAAGTGGTCGATCGTCGGTACATTCTACAGAAGCAAAAAGAAAGATTCCATCATTGGTTGAAAATAAAGCAGGAATAGGAACGCGAACAATGAAGAAACGGTTAACAACTCCCCGGAGCCCGCCGAAAAAGTGTCGAGGTGAACCGTTCAGTGATACATTCGATCCACTAACTGGGAGCGACAAGCCTACAGACAACGCCTGGCAAATACTGAAAAACCTTGAATTAGCTGACGACAATGCCTGTGGTGGAACGCGGCCTGCAGACATCTTTTTACCGATCAGTCGTGGATTCAAATGCATCCAATATCTAATCAACAGAATACGATAGTGAGACCTAGCGATCCCGTAAACAAATCTATAATACAGATCTGAAATTCGGCTTAAAAGTCATGGTATCTGGTGGAGTGAGCAGTCGAGGAAAAAAAAAACTTCATTTCGTTGAGCAAGGATTAAGCAAGGAGGGTTATCGGAGAATATTGAAGATATAAAATATCCTCTTTGTTTTTGCATAATGTCTTAATGATTACCATCAATTTATGGACAGAAAGGAATTGGTTTTGATGCAAGATGGAGCCAAAGTGCATACAGCTTCGAAAACTTATGAGGCGATTTATGAGCACTTTTCTAATGCATGGATTGATTGACCCAGTAATTCCCCTGATTTTAATCTCATTGAAAATGTGAGGTCCAGATTAAAGGAGACTGTCTTTAGAGAAACGATAGGCAAGAGCTGATTCGACGTATACAAGTTGAGTAGGACGCAATTTTGGTAGTGTCGAAGAAATTTATGAGAAAGCTTCAGAAGAATCTTAGACTATATATAATGTGAAGGACGACATACTTCATACTACTTACATATTATGTTGGCTAAAGTTTTATACTTTATAATAAAATTATAATATTAAAGCAGTCTCTTTTCATTAAAATTTTATACAACAAATACTAAGGGCTGAAACTTTTGCGCGACCCTGTGGTAAGCAGAGCTGTAGATGATATAGATAATGAGAGATGATCTTAAGGAATATTTGATGAGAAATTCCAGTGAAGAAAGAGACTCAGATAATGAATAAATGCGGGTACAGTGAGGATACCAAGCCTTTGCTATCAGTTATTGTTGAAACTGCTGAGTGGGGGACTATAATGTCATCATTGAGTCAAATCAAGTTACAGCTGATGAGTATGCAAATACTATCGGGGTTGATGATACCATTGATAACATCGAGGAGGCGGGGAACGAATTCAGTAAGATAATAGTAAGAATTCGTCATATATTTCTGCCACTGAAACTGACTTCGATGTTGTCAACAGTGAGCTCTCAGTTGTTCCTTAAATTTTTCAAATAGGTTCAAGTACTTCAACTTTGAGAAGCACATCAGATGCTAATAATACTCTAAGCTTGTATCTTATGTCAGCGGCAGCTACAAAAGACATCAATGAGCCAAAATCATAGGAAGAAGCTGGGCAATGTAGGGAAAAAGAACAATGGCAAGCTGCGATGAAGGCTGAGATGAATCCGTTGAAGACAAACGAAACTTGGTATTTGTGCAAGCTGCCTGAAGGACGAAAACCGATAGACAGTAAGTGGGTCTTAAGTTGAAACAAGATGGTGTCATCGAGAGGTAAAAGGCTTGACTTGTCATCAAAGGATACAATCTAGTCAAAGGCATTGACTACGACGATGCGTACTCACCCGTGGCCCGCTACTCATCCATTTGTTTCTTATTGGCAATGGTTGTCAAATTGAAATGGACGCAGTAACTGCATTTTTGACAGAAGAAATATATATGCGTCAACCAGAAGGGTTTGATGATGGATCGGGTAGAGTTTGTCGTATAAAGCGAGCACTATATGGTCTAAAGAAGTCAAGTCATATATGCAACAGCAAGCTCAACGATGTTTTGGTACGACTAGTGAGATTCAAAGGTTGCATTTATTACAAGTACTTGCTTCAAAACACCCTAATTCTAGCAGTTTGGGTAGATGACATCATGATTTTTTCAACCAATGCGACGATGTGCACTAAACTGAAGAAAGAGTTGTCAACACATTTCAAGGTGAAGGACTTGGGTGAAACTTCATCAATATTGGGGATGAACATCACTGGAAATTCATCAGATACTCTCTCAATTGGTCAGAGCAATTATGTTTCAAGTGTTCTCTAGTGGATCAAACATAGAGAACTGCAATCAAATCAACACTACGATGAATCCTAACCCAGGGTTATCGGAAGATATGTGCCCGAAAACAGGAGCTGAACAACAGGAGATGGGTAGCGTTCCATACCAAGAAGCAATCGGATGCATTATACACACGGCTCAAATCAGTCGTCCAGATATATGCTTTGCTGTCCGTGCGCTCAGCAGATACCATAGACTAAAACCAGACTTACCTTAGACTACAAGCTGACTTTTTATACGGAGGAGAAAGATGAGGTCGTTGGCTACTGTAACGTGGATTGGGCTGGTGATCTAGATAAACGGCACTCAACTACTGGATATGTACTCCGGGTGCAAGAAAGAGTAGTGTCGTGGGCAACACGTCGTCAACCGACGATTGCTTTACCATCGACATAAGCAGAGCTTATGTTCACGGTCGCTGCTATTCAAAATGCTCTTTGGCTAAAACGATTTGAATGTGAAATATTTCCTGAGGTGACGAAAGCGATAGTACCATATTGCGACAATCAAGGGGCACTACTCGTAGCAAAAAAAAGGTAACCATGCTCGCATAAAGCATACAGATATCCAAAAATATTTAATCTAGGGGCACTTGAAACAAGATGAGATAAAGTTAAATCTACAGTATAAGCCACCAAGTGAGATGCTAGCAGATATTCTCAGTAAAAGGGTAAATTATTGCAAATTGAATAAATTCTGTCCGGAAATGGGTTTATCAAAATAAAAATGTATACTGAATGAGAACTAGAATTGAATTAATGGAAATATATACAGATTCGAATATTTTTTTTTGTTGGAACACTAGTGAGGCTGTTAAACATTTTAATTTTAATCTAAATAGTGAACCACTCCTATTAAATATTGAAAGTTTAGACCTAATGTAATGTTACGATTGTAATTAAAACAGTGTGATATATTTTTCCTGTCAATAAAACCCTTCTTTCAATGTGTGCCTTCAAAAGGGTGGCACATATTTTCTATTTATCTGAATTAAAAATCTACGCTGTTTCACAACATAAGCATAGTCGTCAGATTTTCTGTTTTTGCATTGTTATACGGTGTACATTATAAAAAGAAAGAATGAAGAGCTATGAAATAAATAAAAACATACCTCAATTCAGTTTTCCTCTCCACTATCGATGTTGTTAGCTTTTCATTTGTAATTCACATTTCAATGAAAATTACTGCCGGTCAGAAGGGAGGTAAGATTAGAGACAAAGAAATCTTACTAGACATGACAAATGTAAACTTTTCCTACGTATTTAAGCACTGCATGAAAGATCAAGATTTCAATACGAGTTTGAAGACAAAAAAATTAGACACAGCAACATATCTAAAAAATAAAATTACGGAACAATGCTTGAATAGCTTCATGATTTTACATTTTCACATGCGCCACCTACAAAAACCACTTATCATAGTTATAACCATATTTATATGATATTACATTCACTTCGTCATCGTAAAAGTGTAGACATAGAAAAAACTCCTCAAATTTTTTTAATGTCGGTATCAGACTGAAACTGATCTTCAGTTGATCGGATGCTGTGAAGATCGTTGCCCCAAAAATATGTATACTTTTCAGACAGATTGTTCACCTGCCTAAGCTTCATAAATACTCGTCTCCATAGTGTTGATTACAAGCGGTCAGGAAATTTTGACCTCACATCGCACAAGACCAGCACACGAATGGGAAGATGCTCCGTGTATAGTTTAGAAACTCAATTTTTTGTTACAATTTTATTTTGTATTGTATCATGTAGCGTAGAATGCTGAAAGGAAGGAAGTGACATTTTGGGATCAAACCAGTGTATCAGATGCAATATTTGGATCGTTTATGAGTCATGCGTCTAGATTAGATGTTTTAATAAGATCTCAGGTGTGAAAAATTGATGATGAAAGCGAAGATTGCTTTGGAATCGCGAGCAGTGGCGGCTCGTGGTACTTTGAAATGGGTCGGCAGTTAACAGAACAATAAAACTTTTAAATTACGCTAGCATACGCAACAATATCTTTTCGGATGCTAAAAAGCCTGATAAATTTAATTTATTTTAAACATTGCCTTGTTGATGGATGAAAGTTTAAAGTTAAGGTATCGAGAGAAGTTTTAAACAAATATTTTTAAAAACGTGTAGTTGAATACCTAAAAAAATATTCTCCTAATAAATTCATTCGTTAAAATTTTTCCAAGGCAAGAAGGGGTCAGTTTGAACTTCACGTCGACAAATATTGTCCGCATATGGTATACACGTTCATTCATGTGTACATTCATTTATCATCGCCATTCCCCAGGAAGCGAAAGAGGAAATGCTAAAAAGAAACAAAATTCTTATCAAAAATAATAAAATCATGATTCAGCAGGGCAAACTAGAAACATACATTTCATAATTAACATACATACATTAAATAGTAACCGGCATGCAGTGCAAGTAGTGACCACCATTAGTATAAAAGAATGCAAATAGAAAAGATCTAAATTTGCAAACATATTAATGCAGCAAAACAGGATCAAAGTTAAAAGAGTTTTTTTCAGCACTTAAAGAAAGATCCGTAAAGTTCGTTCGTAAATATATTTTGCAGAAAGAAAGCATAAATGGATATTAAAAGAATTATTTTCGTTGTTAATTCGTTATTCATTATTCTAGATTGATTTGTATTTTAAATCAATACGGCGTCATTTACTGCCTGCAAAATGATCAATGACATCATCGGAAAATCTTTGTTTATTTTTGAGTTATTCTTTCTAGAAAAAAATGTAATCCGTTTAAAGCATGAGAAGCTTCTTTCGGCAGACGCAGTTGTAGCAGGTATTGATAAAATAACATAACATAACTTAAAAAATTCTGGAAATGTTGCTTGCAAAAAAAATTGTGAAAATAAATTTTAGAATATCACTTAATGATTGGCAATCTCCAAACAATTCTTTGTTACTAAAGACAACTTTTAATTCATTTTCTAATTTAATTTGATTAAAAATATTTGGATAGTTTTTCGAATAAATGGCACATAAGCTGGAAAATATCTTCGGCCTTATGAGGTTTACTGACTTCAATCATTCGACTTCTTCCTCTTCAACTGAATAGCGTAGTATTATTGACATTGTGAGCGACAAGAAACATCAGTGGTTCCATCAGCTGGCCAAGAAAAGCATACTGAATCATTTATTTCAAGTTCCATTTTTGTTTTTATTATCCTTCCTATGCTTTCATAGTCGAAGAAGCTGTAGGTCTTAATTACTCAAACGTTTGACAAGTTCTTTGAAATTGCCTTGGTTGATAGAGGTATTACTTTCGTCGTGATCTCGAAAATCTAGCTCCTGCATTCCTAAATATAAATAGCGTCAATTAAACGCTTTAGTATGTTCTTATTGCGTTTCACAGTTGAGCTATGTTGGCCAACATTTTGATGGTAAGTGGAATCTAAAGCCGACTGTATGTTCGACTTTCCAAACAATTAAATTAAAGACAGGGCCAACAATACAACTTTTCACACTTCCAGTCAACCACGACCACTTACTGTACCAATTTTCCGAAAAACATCTATTTGAGCCCTTATGATAACGATTAATCAAATCGGGCACAACTGGTGTTGGTCTCGGCAAATTTTTTATAACACATTTGTCGTCATAGGAAAGTGTTTAAACTTTTTTCTAATTAAAAAATTACCTTCATCATCAACAAAATTTATATTGATGACATCAAATTCAATAAAACAACCAGATTCAGCCATTTCAGAGAAAAGTAATATGTAAAGTAATAGAAATAGTATATTAAATAAAGCTAATAGTAATTGCAATATTATGTTCGTAATGTAATAGCAATATTATGCTGTTAATAATTATATTAATATGAATTAAATTCAATTGACGTTAAATGAAAGAATATAGTATTCAATTTATATATAATACATAAAATTATAAAATTTGGTTTTTATCTCCTTCTACCACTTCAAATTACAATCAAATACCACTACAAATAATAATCCACAAAATACAAATAGCGCTCTGTTGGAAGCTAAGAACCAATCAAACTGCGTTTTACTAGCATCACCCCCTCTGCATGATACTATTGGATATAAATCATTTCAAAAATACAAACTACGGAAATCATATTCACTAAACTTACTATTTATATTCACTCCTACTGAATATTGTCAACATAGCCCCAAAAACCATTGACTTAAAATTCACTGTATATTTCCGCGCAATATCATCACCTCTCGTAAAATGAATCATGTTTCACCTGTTTCTAATTCTATTTGACGAGTCTGCAACTAATGCGCAAAGAAGACATGAAAATGAAATTGTTGCAAGCTCATTAGCGACCGGTCAAGTGCCAAATTATGCACAAGCGACATTAAATCTCTTTATTATAGACAGTTAATAACGCAAATAATTGAAAGCGAATACTGTAACGTGCCGAAAATACAAAACGAATTCAAGTAAATCAAATGATGATCGTATTTTTAGTTTACGAGACATACTTAAGTTTAATTTGCTGTTAGACGAAAACAAGCTTTGGGTGCTAGTCGAATAAAATGAATGAGTTGTTTACAAACAGCTGAGCTAAGCGACATTAACATTTCAAAATGTAGAAAAACTACAGTGAGGAAGTGGACTCGAATTGAATTTTATTGATGAGACGACCTTGTAGCTACCAACTACAGCCAAGTACTTGCTCGGTCAATCGATTCGAGCATTTAATTCGATTTTGCAAATTAAGCCATGAGCTTGGCCCAATTGCACAGTAACATTCAAGGAAGCATTTCAAATTGCTAAGTGTTAAGAGATTTATGGTTTTTTGCCTAGTTGATAATTTGTGTTAAGATACTTGATGACAGATGACTAGGTCTTGAGTGAAAAAAACTGTTTCGATGAAGAAGTTGAGTTTTTTTGTGGTTACGAATTATATCTACTCAGGTTATATTCAACAACATAAAGCACGTGCGATTTGAAAAAGATCAGCTTGGAGTGCGTTTAGAGATGAAGTTGGATTTCAATGGATAGATGTATATGTATTTGCAAATTAACGCATGAAGCTATGTCAAATATTTTTTTCTTGATATGTCTCTGAAAAATATCAAATATGATCGCAATGCTGTTATTCATAATTATGCATGCATGAGCCTTAGATATCCACCGTTATTTTATAGGCAATAGTTAAAGATAAATATTATTTTCGGGGCTACTTTATGTCCGATTTTGTTGTTGTGTTCAAGTACTCAAGCAACTTACCTTATTTTTCATTCTATCAAGTTTTTCTTATAGTTCTACTTGAATGTTTTGTTCTTCTTGGCGTTTCGACCGATACAAGGTCAAGTAGTTTTACACTTTTCGTCATTGAATATTATTAATTTAATCGTTTCAATTTAATCTGTTGTTTATTGTTGTAATTCTTTATACAGCTTGAAAATTTTATAAAATATTTATGAATAAATTAAGCAACCATTTACAAAGTGACTAAAATGTTGCTACGATTTTAGTTGTTTCGAGTGTTTTGAATATGCTATTTACATATTTGTGTGTACATTTTTTAATCTTTTCTCCAATTTTTACGGAAACAACTACCCACTAAAAAAACGTGTATACATGTTAAATCGGGAACATCACAACAATCACCAAAGCATGAAACTTTAAAGATTACGTAAAGTTTCCCGTTGCAAAAATAAAAAAATGGTATAATTATCTATGACGTTAACACTAGAACTACCGATGTTGAATATATTCCTAGTTTTATCACACCCGTCAAAGTGTAGGATCTTTGATCATGGCTATCATTGTAAATAAAATAGAAACTGAAATGAAAACAAACTAAACAAAGTAAAAAAAAACTCTAGCGCACCTGAACCGCTAGAAACACTAATGTTCGAAGAACAGTAGAAGAATCGTGCAGGTTTTGAGTGCATATTCCACCACATGCGCTGCTTATTACGACCAAATTGTTTCAAATGCCACGTTTTACTTTTGTCTCAAGAATGCATTATAACTCATATGGTAGAAGGTTTCAGATATTACCACTGGCATGAATTTCAACGTTTATGAGAGCAAAACACGGGTTAATTATATTCGTTATCAGTTGCTTATTTCACAAAATTTTGAAAGCAGCATCTCATATAATATCAATGAAGAAAATGCTCAGTGCCTGCAGCACTGTAACTGAAGTTGGAGTTTGGGGCTGCGATCCGAAAAATTTGCAGAACTTTGGGAATTGAAACATCGGTTATTTATTTTCATTGTAAATGTTTCCGGTATGAATACTAACTGTAAGCATTTATTGATACAAAAGTAGCACAACCGACTCGTGCTGGCAACCTTTCGCCAGTATTAAAGCCAAGAATATATCACATCTGCTTCACGTTGTTATATAACATTTGAAGTTATAGGAGTATAAAGAAATTTAGGGTTACCTGCAGCGAGTTTTTTCAAATAATCGAAAGCTTAATATTTGCTGTTTATTGTCACTACAATATCATAACCAATTGAAAATTCTACGATAAAACCGCTTAATAAAGATATTGCAAACAAACACAAAACCAACAATAGCTGGCAACCCTATCATGGCTTTTCAAGCAAATTAGGCTTGAATAATGTTTATAATAGGTTCCAGTAATTGTATGAAATTCGTATTGATTTCATGACTGCACTGGAAGTTATAGGGCAAAAAGTTTTATTTTCCTGAGCGAATTTTCAAAACCAAAGACACAAAAACTACCATAGCTGGCAGCACCAATCGAATTTTTCAACCAAATTTCTATCAAACAGAGTTTAGAGTAAGGTTCCGCTACTGTGTCAATTTCATGAAAATCTGGTAACTTATTCACATTTCATAGGGCAAAAAGCATTTTTTTTTCTTTGTAATTTTTCAAGATGGCACCACTGGAACAGAGTTGCCTACAATTCAAAATCGCTTCTATCAGACCTGGCCCTACTTAAGTCCAATGCATTCTGTAAATTTCAATTCTATCTGATTACTGATTCGTGAGTTCCCGTGAACAGAAGTTTTTGAAGCTAAAAATATAGGTTAACTGAGAAAGGGTTACCGTTCTTGTCCGACATGAAATTTCCAAAGTTTTACTTTGACTGTGTAGATTAAGCATAAGATTTGTATACAGATTGGTTTTATTGTAGAAACGGACATTTTTTAGGATATTCGATGGTTTGAATGTTATCACTTCCAAATTTTAATTGTTTCAAATTTAAGACACCAAAATTATCATAGCTGGCAGCTCCAACCGATTTTTTCAACCAAATTTCTACCAAGTAAGGTGCAGCTGAAGTAAGGTGCAGCTACGGTGTGAATTTCGTCAAAATCGAACGATTCAATCAGAATTTATAGGGCTAAAAGCACTTATCTTTTTTAGTGATTTTTCAAGATGGCACCACTGGCACAGAATCACCCGCATTTCAAAATCACTTCTATCAGACCTGGTCCTATTTAAGACCAATACATTCTGCAAATTTCAATAAATTCTGTTCATCGGATCGTGAGTTTCCGTGAACAGAAGTTTTTGATGCTAAAAATATAGGTAACTTGGGCAAGGGTTACCAGGCGTGCCCGTTATACCATATCAAATTTTTTTTTTTTGTCTTTGTAAACAAAGCATAAAATTCACATATGGGTGGCTTTTTTTTTAAGAAACGACATTTTTTCAAGAGAGACGATGATTTGGAGGTTTTCACTTTCAGTGCCTGCCCTAGCTACAGGGTTGCCAGCACGCTCATTAAAACGTACATTAGTCTACAACTAAATAAAACAAACATGTTCTGAAAATTTCATAATCATGGAATAGCTCTGTCAAAAGTTATCGCAATTTAAAAATTTTCAAATTTTCCCGTTCTCTTTTTAGGCACCCAGCGCACACATGGGGTTAAAAAATTCCAAAATATTATCCGATTCACATGTAAAACTTGTTCGGAATTTATGTCGTCAACTTTATTTTTGAAAAAATTATTTGTGTACGGAATAATCTGTACATTAAAAAAATCACTATAATGGCCGCCGGCGCCAAAGTGTTAAAGATTATTAACTTTTTGTGAGACCTGGCACTATTCTGCATATACACCAATGTGTCCTGAAAATTTCAGCTCAATCGGATGGCGCGTTCCTGAGATTTTTTCACTGAAATTTTTTGATGATATATATATATATATATATATATATATATATATATATATATATATATATATATATATATATATATATATATAGAAATATGAATTTTTGGCCAAAGTGATTTTAATACTAATGTTCTTCTTCGAACATTAGTAAAAACAGATCAAAAATACAACTGAATATAATACAAACAAATAAGTTAACATTGAATAAATAAATACATAGACACAAGATTGAACACGCCAACCAGCATGTAGGACACAAGTTTGAGCACGTAAAACTTTTAAGCAAATTAGTGCAAAATTAATAAACAAAAATGAAATTAAATAATTACCTAGTCATAAAAAGTTTAATGTTGCATTAGCTTATAGCCTAGATACGAAAGTCGTTCAGAAAACAAGGTTCCCAATGGTTTTAAAAATAGACAGCATTATTTATTTTCCTAGCATTATACATCATTTTAAAGCTACAGCTATTTTTCTACATAATCGCCGTTTCTACCCAAGTACTTTTGCATACTATGCTCCAACCTTTGTATACTAAAGTCATAAAATTTTACCGCCGACCCTTTGAGAAATCGATTAATCTCTTTCTCAATTTCATCGTCGGTGTTTAAGCGCATTCCACCCAAGTCTTCCTTCAATTCTGGAAACAAGTGGTAATCACTTGGGGCTAGGTCATGACAGTCCTGCCGAAATCTGACAGTTGTTCCCGCGTTTGAACAGAGACGTGAGGTCGAGTGTTGTCATGGAGTAGTCTCACATCTTTGAACAGTCTTCCTCTCTGGCGGTTTGGAAACGCCCGTCTGAGTTTTCTTAGGCACTCCGCACACGGGTCGTTAGCCATGCGATTGGAGAGCGTGAAGCTTGCAAGAAAACGATTGTCGTCATCCTCGTTTCATGACCGCAGATGGGTCGTTTCGTCAAGAAGCGTCAGTAAGCTTCTTAAAACCATACAATTTGGGGTATTTTGCCGTCTGTCATCGCACGTGCAAAAACGACTAGTCGTTGGGCTTGAGATCTGCAATGCACAACGCTTGAAACGCACTCAAAAACGTAACGACTACGCTTCTCACTCTTAACGATTGGCTGGCGCTCCGTTAGCGGTCCCCCATTGATTTACCTAGGTTGTGACGACCAAGCGTATAAATATCGCATCCACGACGACAGCTCAACGACCCGTGTGCGGAGTGCCTTAGTGTGTCACAATATATGTCATAGTTACCTGTTGTTCCAGAAAGGATAAAGTCGACCAACTACGCACACATTTTGTCGGCCGTAACGATACAGTCTAACAATTCCTCCTTGTTTTCTGCACATCCTTAGGAAAAACTGATGGGCACATTTGACGTGTTTGTGCTTCTGGTTTTTTGTGAGCATTCTCGATACCTATCCCGCACACACCTTATGATATGGTTTCAATAATCCCATCTGAATCTGACGGCCTTCAGCTCCGCTCTTCTTCGTGAATATCCGTGCGACTTTCACTGAATTCTCTATACCATTAAAGGATATGGTGAAACCCCTTTCGCGTTTAAAAAACATGTCATCTGGCGATAACTGTTTTCGTATGGCTGCTGTGCCGCCACTGAGTAGCGAAGTGAGACGGGAGTGGTGCGGTAGAGAGGAGAAAGGAACTACGTGCGCCAGTGCTGCCGGATTTCACCTAACATATCTCACTTTCATTCTACGAGTTTAGAAACCTTATTTTACGGACGAACCTTGTACTTAAAAATGATACTAGATCATTGGATTTAAAAGGGTAGGACAAGAAAGCCTTGGTTATTCTGTTTTTAAAGAACGCTTTGGATATGTTGAATGTTTGAATGTATCTATTCATTGGCTCATTATCAGTATAAGCGGTGCTATACTTACATTCAACTAGCATTCGTAGTGACTCTTACGGGTTGATTAAATACAAACCTTAAATAATTCAATTAGATAACAATAAAGAAATACATGAATCAAAAGGCACTCAGGAAATTCGGAAAACGTATCAAACGTTAGGACAGTTAAAATTTCCGCAAAACGCAAAAGTTATAGTGCTTCAAACTGCAGATCTGAAAATTTATAAAGAGAAAATCAGTTTTATAAATATAAATCACAAATTTTATTTAATCCTGGATCACAAGATCAGGCGTTCATATTGTTTTTCAATTATTCAGGAAGACATTTGACTTTCATTCAAAAATCAATTTCTTTTCAACTCATCACAGTTGGACAACGCTGGTCGCTACGAAAGTGGTTGATAAAAAAATCCAATAACACCGACCGTCTTTGCAGACATTTAACTTCTTTAATGCAGCTGTTTATAACCCGACAGCCAGTACCACAACCTTCCTGTTACTGTCACTCGACAAACGTGTCTTGAAGCTCCGCCTGTTGATTGCGATAAATACCAAAGAAACTACTCCGATCACTTGCTGATTGAATTCGCTGGTCCCAGAGTAGCGAACCTGTTTGTCTATTCAAAAGTTTCACTACCAAAAGCCAGACCATACATCCGCTATACTATGGAATGCATCTTAAATGCAATGCGTGACCAGCTATGCAGCTAGTTGCACACACTTCAACAATAAAATTGCTACAAAAATATGATACCTTGTTGATAAAAAATAATGATACCCAACAGGTAAGCAACAAATACGCCAGACAGGCAGATTCTCACAGAATTGCAGACATTAGATTTATACATAAATTTCTTTATTTCACCAAACAAGGTATAAAATTACTTATAAATAAAATAAATATAAAAATATAAATTGAAATTAATAATAATATAAATTGAAATTTAAAATAACAAAACTTAACAAATAAATAACAGGTAAAAAATACACTGAATGCAATGCAAATAAATAAATTAACATTCTATTAATAAATATGACAGCAATATTACATGTAGGGCACAAAATTATTAAATACAAAAAGGAAATTAAATTAAATATTTTGTTAGTCATGAAAAGGGTACTAGGCCGGTAGACTTGAAAGGGTAGGATAAAAGAGCCTTGGTAACTCTGTTTTTAAAGGACGCTTTCGAAATTGTGGGGGAATAGTGTTGGCTCATGCTGTTGAATATCTTGCAGCATCTATTTATTGGCTCACTATCAGCTTATGCGGTGCTATGCCTATATTCAACTAGTATTTGTCGGGATCTAGTGACTCTCTCTGGCAAGTTAAGCACAAATCTTTCCTGTATGTAGTCGACATTAACAGCGTCTCTAATGACATCGAAACTGAAGCAAGCAGATAACATTAATCTTCGTGATGCAAGTTGTGACAAATTTAGAAGTCTAAGGCGAGATTCATGTGGCGTCAAATTGCTAAAATCACAAGGACGGTAAAGACCTCTAAGAGCGAATAGCAAGAATTGCTTTTGAACAGATTCGAATCTGTGGTTGTGAATTTCGAAAACCGGGTTGCAGATAATGCAAGCATACTCAAGAAGAAGGCGAACGAGCGCGGTGTATAGCGATTTTGTAACCCAAAGGTTCTGAAACTCCCTGGCTCGCCGCTTAATGAAGCCTAGTCGTTTACTTGCTTGAGAGATTATTTTGTCGTAATGAAAATTAAAGCGGAGCTTTTTATCCAGCACCACACCGAGGTCTAATATATTGTTAACCCTACTAACCTCTAATAAATATGATATGCAAGCGTACTTTTTCGAGAGAAGCTAATCACATGACATTTTGCGATATTGAGAGGTAGGTTGTTAATGCAGCACCAATGATCCAGGGAATTTAGTTTTAGTTGAAAAAAGTTGGCATCTGATATCGACTTTGTAGTATGAAAAATTTTCAGATCGTCCGCTTAGAGTAGATTAGGTACATTAGATAAAACCTCCGACAGGTCTGATATAAAAATGTTAATACCAAAGGGACAAGATGGCTACATTGAAGTACTCCAGAGTTGACATGCATTTTTTCAGAGATAATCCCTTGGAATTTGACATATTGTGAGTGTTTCTGGAGGTAAGAGCTAAGTCATCTTAGTAAAGATTCTGCAATTCCAAACTGCTGCAGCTTGGAAATCAAAATGGAGTGGCTAACACGATCAAACGCTTTGCTAAAATCAGTGTAGACTGCGTCAATTTGACAACCTTTCTTCATTTCGCAAAGAACATGGGAAACCAGCACCATTAGGTTGGTAGTGGTAGAACGACCTTTCCTAAAACCATGCTGCTGTTCGTAAAGTCAAGCATCGACCAGAGGGGATAGCTTATCACATATGATCTTTTCAAACAGTTTAGCAATAGTTGATAAAATGGCGATACCTCTATAATTTTGAATTGATCTTCTATCATCATTTTTGAATATTGGTGTAACGTAGGAGGTTTTCCAATAGGATGGAAAGTGACCAGAAGAAAGAGATGTATTGAATATGATGTGAAGAGGAGAGATTAACTGTCCGACACATTTAACAAGAAAAGTCGGTGGAAGAAGAGCGGGTCCAGGGCCTTTGTTACAATCAAGCTCCAAGATAGTTTTAAAAATATCATCCGTGGAAATAGTTATAGCCTCAGCAAAAATTGTTCTAGATACTCAAGGGAGGTGACAGGGTGATGGAGTACTGACAGGGCTAAAAACCTCTTGAAAGTTATCTGTGAAAAAATTACAAATTTCTTGAGGAGAAGAAGACATTGAGGTTCTATTGCACATAGAAGAGGGATAACCGGCTGTTTTCCGCTTCATATTCACAAAGTCAAAAAAATTTTTGGGGCTGTGAACTATATTCTCGCCGGTAGTTTTAATGAATCTGTCATATGCTTCTGAGACTTTTCCTGGAATTCTTTGGCCACTGCATTGTATGCTTCTTTGATACGATGGATAGAATCGATATTATTTTTTATTGATTTGTGAATCTTATTTCTGTGATTTCTCAGACTTCTAAGAGTTTTGTCAAGCCAAGGCTCAGAAAGCTTATCTTTTTTCATGATTTTAGGGACATATCTTTCGACCACATCAAACAGTATTTTGTAGAAAGAATTTAAATTTTCCTCAAGAGATTGAGATGTAAACGTATCTGTCCAATCGACATTGTCAAGAGAGTGGTGAATGCTATCGTAATCAGTATTGCGGATCACAATTATTTCCATAATATATGTTTAGCTTATCGGAGAGTTCAGTTTTAGTCGTGTTCAATTATAGTCGTTACTCTGTCAATTTTAAGTCGTGAAAGAAAAGTTTTTTTTTTGAAGTGCTTTTTTAACAAGTATTGAAATAACACGAAACTAGCTACCTGTTTTGGATGTTATATTCGAAAACAATAAAGTTGTTCATTGTGTTCAGAGAAGGTAGTGTAATTGTAAAAGATAAGTCTTAAATCAAATGTACTAATAAATATATATCAAGTGCGTAAGTGCAAACCGTTGAAATTATAGAACGTATATTCTCCCTTCGGCATTTAAATTCAAAATTGTTTCCGACATTTCAATGATGATTTCTGTCTTCCCTTTTCGTGCCAAACCAAATCCTTTCATCCTGTCACGGGTATCAATTTATGGCACATGTGCTCTGTAATCGCATGAGATCCTTTCTGTACAGTGAGTTGGTAATTATAGTTTCGTAATGCGTGAGAAAACAAATCACTCAAATTCATTATAGTACACAGGAAAAAGAGAGAAGGCACAACGGAGAAAGACAGAAACGGAAATTATCAAAGTTTTCTTATTATTCAGAAATTGTCTTCCTTCCAACACAATCTAAGTAATTATTTCACAAATACACTTACTTAGCCGAATTCTGGAGAATATTCGTAATTACATACAGGAAACTCGTCAACTCTCCTCAACAGAAGCAAGTAGTAAACTTTTCAATTTCCCATAAGAGTAATAAACCCTGTATCTGAGCAACGCTCTCTCATCAAACCGACTTACTTGCGAATTTTCTTACAGCTATGATCACGAAAATAACAAGCAACTTCAAAGGCTGTTCGAGACCAATAGCCTCAAGCATCAAGTGTCACATGCCGTATTGCACAAGTCGCAAACAAAACTGGGCCAACGAATTTGAAAAGCATTTTTCTGCTCGAGCAGGCATCAATTTCAAACAACGTTAAAGTTCAACAGCCAGTTAACAGCCATCAAGTGAAAGCCATCAAAGAATCGCTGGCAAGTCATCAATCAAAGGAAATCACTCGAAAATATTGTTACCAGTTTAGGCAACAGGTCACGTCCGAGGAGCAGGTGCCGTGGTAGCGAAAATCAGGCAGTCGTCCAATGGAATTTCGTTTACAAGCTGGACATTCCCATCACGTCTTTACCGCTGCACATGTCCTTCTTCACTTAGGGTCTATCAATCACTTCAAGGATCGATTTCAAGGTTCAATCAAAACAGAATATCAACTCATGAACTGTTAGAATGTTTCGAAAATTAGAACATGGCGAGGACATGTAGGATAAGTCTTCTAAGATTCAAGTGCCAATCTTCCTATCATCCAGGCACGAATAACCGGCAAGCGAGCATTCCATCACGTTTGAAATTACAACACATGCTTGGAATTCTAGAACGTGTGAGCGATGATTTGATTGACCGGAAATTCATGCTTTACATTTGTATCTTTGTGCTACCGCTGAATTATTCAAAATATTTGGGTACATTCCGAAAAATGAAAAGTCGAGAAACGTCTAAGGATTTGATTTTGTCGGGAAATTACTTCGGAATATCTCTTTGTATTTTAGAAATTGTGTCGAACTACTTCCATCTTTCCTGGAATAAATACTTAAGTCAAATTGTTGTATCATGTGTCATCCAAATTTTTCACAGCTGGTGAATATACAAGACGTTCTCGAATATATTCCGCTTCCGTTAATATTGAATCAAATGGGGGGAGTATTATTATGCTTTAAACATTCTGATTGGGCTCTTCATCGTTGTAGTTCTATACTATTGAGCCGAATGAAACTTCATTCTAATTTAGTGCCTACATAGCGCTTGGAAGATTCTATATCTATTTTTACTTGCGTCTACTCTTGGTGGCTATCCAAATGGGCGACTGTTCTCGAAAAATGTCACAACTTATCATGCAGTCGCAAATTGGAAAGCTGATACTTTTCTTCAGACGAAAAGAAATACTTATCACTTCAATTTCCGAGAAATTCGCGAATGATTTCGATGAAAATTATCTTCAAATCGTCAATTCTCTCACGTCTTTGGAAAATTCCATTTTACTGGTGGGAAACCAGACTAAATCGCACAAAGTTTCATGTAACACTTCGTTATAATTTGAATTGATTTTTTTTCCCAATCAGATGCTCGGTTTAAGATTACATCCTTAGGAGCAAGTTGTTGTGGAAAGTGTAAAAGAGATTATTTTAGTATTGAATGTGGTACGAATCACATTCGGATTGACTGTGAAATTGAAAAGTTTTCAATTACTGACAATCAGGACAGAATGAATGGAGGAAGGGTGTTGAATGGGAAAAAGGAAATACGCTGAGGATTATCAACTTGAAAAGGAAGTGAGCTCGTGGACTGATTGGATTTTAAAGTACACAATAATCAAGTTTTCTAGTTTTTTTCTTTCAGAATGAAACTTCCTTAGGGCCAAAATAGACGAGCGGAGCTATCGCCGCGTTTTTCCGCCGAGCTTTTGAGCTTGCAAATGGAACACATGAGTTTGTATGAAGCAAACTATACGAGCGCGATTTTAGCTGCGTGTTAAATCCATACATTTTCAAAAGCTCGGCGGAAAAACGCGGCGATCGCTCCGCTCGTCTATTTCGGCCCTTAGGAGAAGTATTTATTTTTTACAAAAAACAAAAGTTGTTTTAATAAAGGTTTAAACCCATAAATACAATAGAAAGTTTGTTTATGATTGGATTAAATGAATTTGCATGCTAAATGCTTGAGTTCATGTAGCAGTAAAAATGTTTCCAATGATTTACAAAGTTTTTGTTTACACTAAACAAACAACTGTCTGGGGCCAATGAAGGGTTGTGGTAAAGTAGAACGTATTACTAGTAGCTGTATTTTTTGACTTCTCAACGCAAATTGTAAAGATATTTGCAGACGTACTGGCCGACTTTTTTGAAAGTTTTATTGCTAGAATATTTACATATCCTTCCAAAAAATTTCATTCTCCTTGTAATGCTGTAGAGAAAAATGTTCTAGTAATATTTATTCATTAACGTTGACGTTGATTTAAAACCAAAACCATACATACACTTCGTATAAGTGTAAAAAAAATATTCACCATCCAGTAAATGAAAAATCTAACGGTGCAACAAGATTGCTACTTGACACAAAATAAATGATATTTTCAAAAGCTTTACTCTACCATATATTTTAAGTAGCTGCGTACATAGTTGTTACAATTCTGTATACTAAACTTCAAGTGTAGCTTAGGATCCGTTAAAATATTAATACATCTTTTTTGTTCCATCAAGGAATCAATGCTAAATTTCGTTTTAAAAATCGATTTCAAGATGAATCTATTAAATAATGCACTATATTCGAACATTTCAAAGTTAATGATTATTTTCATGTCTATCCTATCATATCTAGTTCGAAATCCAAACTCATTGTGTTCATTCACACATGGGTTGTAGCAGTTTTTAGTAAATTTTCTCAATTTATTATTTAGTTCAATTTCCTTATTAAAGCTCTTGGACTCGATTTCATAATCTAATGAGCAAAACATTGGTCATTTTTTTTTTTTTTCACAGTTTTACCTTTACTATCTAATAAACATCCATCAGTTTTTATAATCAACGACCTGCTTTTTTGTATTCTGTGTTTATCATGTTCGACTTTTAGCGTCCTTTTTCCCCTAGCCAGATTTTCATTTCAATTTGTACACCATTTCGGTTTAAAAAGATATCTTTCAAGGAAAGTATATTTTCATAATACATTAATAGCTGGCAAGAAGTATGATCTAATCTGGGAATCACTGTGCATTTTCGCTCTATCAATGCAGCCTCTTAATCAACATTATCCTTCCTAACCTTTTCTAAAAAAATATTTTGGTAGAATTTACAACATTTTCCGCAATAAACTGCCACTAAAAATGGTGTACCACCGTATTCTGAAATATCAACACGTTTTTTTTAAAAAGATAATCTGGCACGTCATGATGTAAAACTGGTTGATGTTAATTATGCGGTTTAAACTTTTCCTATAAAAAAACATTTTTTTTATCCCCTTTGCTATATCTCGAGACATAACTGGCCCATATAAGAGGCTCATTACCCGATTGTTAGTTTTAGTACTACCTAAATGAGGTTAATGTAAATGCCCTCATAATATGAAACATCCGATTTCCAGAGAAATGTGTTATATGTTTGTTTTTTTTAATTCCAAAAGTTTAATTGTTTTTCATGTGTATCAATAATTTGCCAGCTTGTAAAATTATATTTTAGTAAAAAAAACCGATTTTTCCTTTCGAAGCTTGATATATTTAATTTTGTGACACTTATCGATATTTCGATGGTAATCTGCCCTCTTCTTCAGTGTCTATCGGTCTAATCTTAATTTAACTTAGGTATGTTATTTATAGAGCTTACTTTTAAGGCAGTATTCTGGTCTAGAGGCTTGATTTTGAGGTGATTTTACGGACGCCATGAAAAAAAACCATTAACATTTTTCGGATGTATTTGTTTACCAGTCTTTTATTAACATTTTGAAAGTACAAAAGTGTATTCAAAAAATAAAAAAAAATTAAATTGATGTAGAGACAGGCCGGCGAAGTGAAGGCTCAAAAAAAAAACTTGTCTCATGGTTGACATGATTCCAACCTGCCTGGTGGTCCGAAACTTACATTTAAGATGAATTCTGTAGTAAAAAGAATGTGAAATTCGTCTGACGTAGGCGATTTGAAAAAACTTTTTTTCACAAAATGGCGTCCATGTGAAAAAAAGGTCGCTTTTTTGCCCCATTTTTCAACTTTGGGGATTTTTAATAAATAGTAGAAAGAAAAATTTGAAAAACCCCTACGTCAGACGATAACCAATAGTGTTAAAAGGGTTTGTGTAAAATTTCACGTAGATCGGTATATTGCAACTCGAGATATCATGTCAACCGTATCGGGAAAAGTAGTTCCGAGAAAAACGCGTTTAAAACTTGGAGTCCCGTTTCGGGCAGTTAGTTGGCGTGTCACAAAAATAGCTGTAACTCCAAAAATAACTCGAATTCCCGAAAATCCTTTTAAGAGCTTATTCTTAAAGGTCTAAACTTTGTAAATATGCAAACAAAAAAAAATCGATTTGATCAAATTTCTAGACCAGAATACCCCCTTAAAATATTGACTTATAATAATTACCAACTAATTGTCTATTAATTACTTTACTTAAATACATTTAACGATATATTTTAATTAAATTTTCCTCCTCACTATCAAATGAATGTTCAAATTGAGTTGAACAATGGGGATGTACTCTGCGATATATCCAAAGTAACTGCGTTTTGGTTATAATTGTTATAATGGATTTTTACTAATGTTCGAAGAAGAACATTAGTATTAAAATCACTTTGGCCAAAAATTTATATTTCTATACATATATTTATATATATATATATATATATATATATATATATATATATATATATATATATATATATATCATCAAAAAATTTCAGTGAAAAAATCTCAGGAACGCGCCATCCGATTGAACTGAAATTTTCAGGACACATTGGTGTATATACAGAATAGTGCCAGGTCTCACAAAAATAATCTTTAACCCTTTGGCGCCGGCGGCCATTTCAGTGATATTTTTAATATACCTATTATTACGTACACAAATGATTTTTGCAAAAATAAAGTTGACGAAATAAATTTCGAACGTGTTTTACATGTGAATTTTATAATGTTTTGGAATTTTTTAACCCCATGTGTGCGCTGGGTGCCTAAAAAGAGAACGGGAAAATTTTTAAATTGCGACAACTTTTGACAGAGATATTCAATCATTACGAAATTTTCAGAACGTATTGGTATTATTTAGTTGTAGATTTGTGTAGCTTTGAATGAGCGTGCTGGCAACCCTGTAACTATGGCAGGCACTGAAAGTGAAAATCTCCAAATCATCGCCTCTCTTGAAAAAATGCCGCTGCTTCAAAAAAACGCCACCCATATGTAGGAAAAAAAAAAATTTGATATGGTATTAGGGGCACGCCTGGTAACCCTTGCCCAATTTACCTATATTTTTAGCATCAAAAACTTCTGTTCATGGAAACTCACGATCCAATCAACAGAGTTAATTGAAATTTTTAGAATGTATTGGCCTTTAATAGGAGCAGATTTGATAGAAGTGATTTTGAAATGCGAGCGATTCTGTGCCAGTGGTGCCATGTTGAAAAATGACTAAAAAAGATAATTGCTTTTAGCCCCATAAATTCTGATTTAATCGTTCGATTTTGACGAAATTCATACAGTAGCTGGATATTATTTCAAACCACGTTGGATAGAAATTTGATTGAAAAATTCGTTTGAAGCTGCCAGCTATGATAATTTTGGTGTCTTAAATTTGAAAAAATAAAAATTTTGAAGTGAAAACATTCAAACCATCGAATATCCTACAAAATGTCCGTTTCTTACAATAAAACCAATCTGTATACAAATCTGATGCTTTATCTACACGTTCAAAGTAAAACTTTGGAAATTTCATGTCGGACAAGAACGGTAACCCTTTCCCAGTCAACCTATATTTTTAGCATCAAAAACTTCTGTTCACGGGAACTCACGAACCAATAATCAGATACCATTGAAATTTAGAGAATGCATTGGACTTAAGTAGGACCAGGTCTGATAGAAGCGATTTTGAATTGTAGGCAACTGTGTGCCAGTGGTGCCATCTTGAAAAATTACAAAGAAAAAAAACTGCTTTTTGCCCTATGAAATGTGGAAAAGTTCGCAGATTTTGATGAAATTGACACAGTAGCTGAACGTTACTCTAAACTCTGTATGATAGAAATTTGGTTGAAAAATTCGATTGGTGCTGCCAGCTATGGTAATTTTTGTGTCTTTGGTTTTGAAAATTCGCTTAGGAAAATAAAACTTTTTGCCCTATAACTTCCAGTGCAGGCATGAAATCAATACGAATTTCATACAATTACTGGAACCTGTTATACACATTATTCAGGCCAAATTTGGTTGAACAGCCACGATAGGGTTGCCAGCTATTGTTAGTTTTGTGTTTGTTTGCAATATCTTTATTAAGCGGTTTTATCGTAGAATTTCAATTGGTAATGATATTGTAGTGACAATAAACAGCAAATATTAAGCTTTTGATTATTTGAAAAAACTCGCTGCAGGTAACCCTCAATTTCTTTATACTCCTATAGCTTCGAATGTAATATAACAACGTGAAGCAGATGTGATATAATCTTGGCTTTGATACTGGCAAAAGGTTGCCAGCACGAGTCAGGTCTGCTACTTTTGTATCAATAAATGCTTACAGTTAGTATTCATACCGGAAACATTTACAATGAAAATAAATAACCGATGTTTCAATTCCCAAAGTTCTGCAAATTTTTCGGATCGCAGCCCAAAACACCAACTTCAGTTACAGTGCTGCAGGCACTGAGCATTTTCTTCATTGATGTTATATTATGAGATGCTGCTTTCAAAATTTTGTGAAATAAGCAACTGATAACGAATATAATTAACCCGTGTTTTGCTCTCATAAACGTTGAAATTCATGCCAGTGGTAATATCTGAAACCTGCCACAATATGAGTTATAATGCATTCTTGAGACCAAAGTAAAACGTGGCGTTTGAAACAGTTTGGCCGTAATAAGCAGCTCATGTGGTGGAATATGCACTCAAAACCTACACGATTTTTCTATTGTCCTTCGAACATTAGTGTTTCTAGCGGTTCAGGTGCGCTAGAGTTTTTTTTTATATTTTACTTGTATTTTATGAATGAAATTTAAATATAAAGCTCATCTTTTTTTCCATATATCTTGATTTAAAGATTTAAGGCTATATTTGATTTACCCTTTAAGGCTTTATTTGATTTTTGGATTACGTATTTCGTACAAAATTTTCTTGATATTTTCTCATAACGTTCCCGGAATAAATAATAAAGGCCTTGATTCAACTTTTATGTGATTAACTGATTATCAAAACTGATTTTATGACAAATAAACTAAAACTATTGAATAGGTAGAATGAAAATGTAGAATGATGTAAAATTAAGAAAAGAAATGAAAGTTAAAATGAAAAGATAAAAAAATCGAACCTTAAACTTTAGTAGATTTAGAGATTTTCCAGACTTTTATGCTCATAAAATGCATTTTTGGATCCAAATCCCGCCAAAGGACTCATGTAATTTTCTGGTTTTAAAATTAAATAATTGAACAAAGAATTGAAAACAATTGAATTCAACTAACTGAACTAAAATTTTATTTTGACATGTATAAGTTCCTATTCACTGGACTCGGGCTCCAAGCTCGAGCCACGTACATCGTTATGGCCTGAAATATTACCTTCATGACCAACAATTTACCTTGATTGAAGACATTTAGAAACTTTAAGACAGATGGCTTGTAAAACTAACATTTTACAAAGTAGTTTTCTCTAAAAAGCAATTTTTCCTTTAGAAGTTAAGTTTATTTCAATTTCTTAAGAGATGTCGCTGCTTTGATGAAAATGTAACTTCAAAATATAGATAATTTTTGTTGGAAATAAAAATGCATGAAGCTTTTACAGGAAATCGTCATTAGATAACAATTGTTGATATGAAAGCTACAAAAAATTGAAAGAAATTCTGTTATAAATTGTTTTTAATGTGTACCAATTTTTTCCTAGCTTGTAAAAAAATATTTTAATATAAAAAAACCATTTTTCCTTTCGAAGCTAGATATATTGAATTTTGTGACAAATATCGATATTTCGAGGGTAATATGCCCTCTTCTTCAGTAGACAATATAGAAAATCTTTAAAAAAACAAGAAACATATCTTAATAGATAATCAATATGCCTTCAGAACATAACCAAACTCTTGAGTGTGACAATAGACTTCACTAAAATCTTTAATATCTCACATAGCTTTGGTGCTTTTATACAGAAAATATTGAATATCTTCCGTTGAAATACATTTTCCATTGAAATTCGTAAAATATTCTTTGAACATGCAAATATTTTTTTTCGCTGTGGTCTAAAGAAAACTCTTTGTCTATATAAAAATAAATTGTCATAATGACCAAGAATTGATTGAGTTTAATGCACTTGTAAAAAAGATAGACTACTGATGCCCACATTGGGCGCGTGCGTCGTTAGATCCTTTGTACTATTTTTTTCCAAAACGATCGCTTCAATGTTACTTTCATGAATGAATAGTGCTTTTGGTGATAGCCTCAAGACTTATTTTTGCATTTTCATCATCAAATTATTCTCCTCGAGTCGCAAGATCAAAATCGGATCGCTTGATTTGATCGCACTTAAATTTCCAATAAATATTTGTATACATCATGTAAAATTTTTTTAAAGTTTAATCCTTTGGGAACAGCTGGAACCTTAATGAATTTATAGGCATAGAATTTTCCTTTGAAAAAAATGGGTATAGAAAATGTAACTTGTTTATGCTTCTAGTTTGGTTCTAATAGTGTTTGCTTTTTATCATTTTGGGCCCCTAATGGCTAAAAGTTGACAAAGAAAATTTACAAAATTTTGAATTGCGATAGCTTTTCAGTAAAATTATGAAATAAATACGAGATTTACTCTATAATATTAACAAAGACAAGAAGCACGAGTGAAGTTAATATGGTTAATGTGTGGGCGACTATATGGTTAATGTGTGGGTTGGTATGTGAACAGAAAACTTTCAAATCAACGACCGTGCTAAAAGGAAACTCTGTTTTTGAGGAAAAAAAAGCCAACGATTGATGACCTTGATGCATTTTCTGCAAATTATAATTTCCAAAACTCCTCATCGATCAAGAACGAAAACTCTTCACCAAATTAGTTATTTTTTTATTAAAGAGTTGCCAACACCGTACAATTTTTATTTGATCAAATTTTCATATGTAGTGAAAGTAAAAGTGATGTACTTTCTTAAATTTTGAAACTAGTTCGAGTAGTAGCCCTGGAAATTTTTATATCCTATAGTTTGCAGTCATCAGGTCACAGTGGACTCCGGTTGGCTGTAAATGAGGCACGTTTGGCAGAAAATTTATTCAAAAACCTACACAATCCCCCTACTTTTCGTCGAAAATCAGTCTTTGTAGTGGTTCCTATTTACTAGTTCTTTTTTTACATTTTGTGTGGTATTAGATACTGCAAGGATAAATAGCTCCCGTTCTGCTTTTATATACTTATTCTAGTGATTTTGTGCAATGGGAAAGAACTGCATGCAACTAACGTTTGTACATGTGTTTTCTTCACTTACCAAAGTGTTCTATTTTCCAATCCAGTCTCAAAGAAGTCGTAATACAATTATAGAGCACTTGGCAGTACCAATAATAAATACCAATTGATAGCACATTACGACTCATGTTTGCTATTCGAAGGTTGAAATTGAATTTAATATTGAACTTGAACCGAGACATTCTAATAAATCCTATCCTTATGCTTTATGTAGTCATATCGGTGTTTTAAAACTTTCAAATATTGCTTGGAATGGCCCATGAATACTTGATGATATTGAAAAAGTTTCTATACTATCCTAGCCTTGCTTACATAATTTAAACAAAATTGTAAGTAAAAGATAAATTTTGACAGCCGAAAGAAAAGGGGGCTGCTGATATATAACAAAAATTCATAAACCCTTCATAAAATGCAAACAAGCTGAAGAAAAAGATTTACTGATTTTGAACGTTCAATAAGGTACTGGTGTAGACTATTCTACCAAATCAAACTTTGACCTCGAAACGTCATATTGTTTATATCATCAAATATGTTTATCACATCGATGTCGCTATAATACCTCTTGTTTCAAAATCGGATTCTGCCGTTTCTTCCTAGCATGCTAAAAAAGCGTGAGAGGAAATTTCGGTAATGCGCAATCTTAGACTCCATTTGAAAATATTTATTTTGGCAACGAGTTGTTTGATTTAGTTCAGCCATTTACCAGAATAACTATTGCATTGCTAAAAATACGTACGCAATAAAACAATTTAGTTACGACTATTTGTATGATATTTTTAGAAATACTAGCAAAAAATTTGGCACACGCGCAAATAGACAGGAGTATATGGACTTTTTTTCGTAACTGTCGTCAGTCTATTAATTTAAAATCACAGACGCAGACTTTGTGGAATGCGCGCAATGGAAAAAATTTGATTTTTATCCAGAGAAACGGATCAGCTGGTTACGCTACTAAACTTAAGAAATTATATGTTGAAATCTGAAATATGGTGGGCAGCGCATCTCATGATTTTGTCAACTTGGGCAAAAATAATTCTTTGGAAATACGAGTTCCATTTCGTGGCTTAACTTTCCTTTGATTTTGGGTTTTCTTTTAGGCTCAATTTCTTTTATAGGCGGCCAATTTAATTAAACAAGCTAAATGAGTAAGCAATCTTTTTACCAATGCCACATCATTTCTAGTGGTTTCTCAGTTACCTCAGTTTGTTGCATTATCATTTTACGTGTGTTTATAATGCTGTAAAGTAATCTCTCTTAGTAAATCCACAGCATTGTCCAATTGTTAGATAACTATTTGACTATTTACATATCATTGGGTCTTATCAATGAAACATATATGCTTATTTTGGTGTGGGTAAATATGCGACAGCATATGATAGTAGGATCATTTGTATAAAGGCATGAATGTTAAAATTTATCATGGATTGCCTGATTTTTACGTCACAATGAAAATAACCTGTAATTTGGGAGATCTTAACCCGATGGATCGAAATTTCTTTGAATGGGATAATTTTAGCTCCGCTTATCTTTACCCAATTTCAATTCTTAATCATCTTTTCAACGCATGCTATTATAAGCACACATATGATGTTTGCTTTATCCACTCACCCCAGCATGCTCACGTTTGTAGTTCTACTTTAATCGATTAATTAAACAAATATTTTTCACGAATTATTAAGATCATAGTGTTTGCGCCGGTAAACTCTGATTTCGGGATTGTGTTTCTGAGTCACAAGACGGAGATATTCACGTGCTTTGCGTCCAATGTAAAACAAACAGAATGGATCTTCGCATGGTAATTGCCATTATCTATATAATAAAACATGTGAAAAGATTAAGTCAAGTTTTGTTAAGGTACACTTCGGAGGCCACTAAAAGAAAATTATATCGACTCATTTTGTTTAAGATCTACTAGCGTACACAGTTATTTGCGTTAGTAATTAATGGAAGAATTTCAAATTTCGATTATATGAATCAATTGATAGGGATACCAATTACGAAATTTCCACAATTAGTTTTAACTGGCTCATTATTTACGTGCATATTATAGTTTAATATTTGTTGTAGAGGTAGTCACTAAGTCAGATTATTGTCGTCTGGCGATTAGCTACAGATATAAGTTTGGAATTTTTTGGCAATGATCCTGAAGTTGGGAGCAAATGTTTAGAAAACCAATTAAATATTGAAGGTCAATGATAAAACATTTAGTAAAATGCAGGTGCATTTTCATGCACCTGCATGAGCCATTACGGGTAATAATATTTATTTAATTCTTCGATAAGAAATTTCATGAAAATTTTTCTAGGATTTAAAAAAAAAGGTTTTTTATAGGTGCCGCATTTTGAAACTCACCGCCGTCAAACAAGCTAATGTCAGCTGTCAATATCACTGCCAGCCAGGTCTGACAAATTGGCATGGATAGAAAGGTCTGACAAATCGCTACAAAAGTGAACTGTATGGTGCGCCGGCCTGAGGGAGGGAAGCATTTGATTACCTCAGACTATTTCTTAAAGCGATTATGGAACTATGAGCTGTGCTTTTTTGGCTGATGGCTCGAAGCTCTGACTTTTGGGAGATTTTATTAACATGAGGTTCCATTATAACTGAGCTTTGATTGTTTAGCTAATATAGTTATTAAAGGACGAGATAAGAGGAAAGTCGGTTCGCATCTAGTGAAACTTTGAAGGAATAAAAAAGGTGGAAAAATAAGAAGGAATGCTTAGATTAAGAAAATAAAACAAACACGTTCACTACTAACTACATGTTTGGTGAGTAAGTAGTTCACTGCATATGAGCTATTCATAAGGTCAAGGAATGATCATTAAGATCCTGGTTTTGGATGAAGCGAGATGCGTATAGATTACTGAAAACATCTGTGAAAGAGTCGTTTGGGATTCTTGTGATGCCTGCTTTATAAACGTTGAATAAAATTAGTCCGAGAATATAGCTTTGAAGTACACCTGATTCAATTGGAAATTCGTCAGAGAAAGCCCTGTTGAAGGTGACAAAATCCCTCCTGCCACTAAGAAAACTATCAATAAACTTGATTAACCGTGTTAGAAAACCTAGATTAATCATTCTTAACATGAGGGCCTTCTGAAGATCAATCAAACAGGCACCCAAAACCCTTTTGTTTCGCATGCTTTCCTCAACAGCACTTTTGAGAATCATTAGCGCGTCCATTGTATAATGTTTTTTTTGAAGCGGAATTGTCTTCGAGTATGATGTCCTTGACATCTATGGTGTTATTAAGATGTTGCTGAATACTGCTTTCAAGTAGCTTTCCCACGATTGAGAGAAAAGGAAAGAAATGGGACGCGCGTTGACGATATCGCAGGTTCCTGACGCTGTTGGTATGGGAAGGATTTTCGCAAATAACTTGACAAACCGGACTATCCCCTTTAGATTTACCAGGAACAGTTCCGTCAGGTTTGAAAGAAAGGGTGCACCAAGTGCCGCCAGTCTTCTCCTTGCCAAAGCCGGACACTGGCACATGAGGTGAAGGACGGATTCCTCCTCATCCTCAGAGCCACTGCTCCGACAGAAGTCATTAAATTCTACGCCCAAACGTTGTGCATGCCGTCCTATAAGGCAGTGGCCCGTTAGAACGCCCACAGTGCAACGAAGGGCGCTATATTTACTAGTATACTTCCTACAGTTTTGGGGGTGTTTTTTTTGCCGAGAGTGCTCTTTTTGTCAGGATCACCTCTTTGATTGTGGTGACTAGTAAACGCAATAGACGCCTTAGTGCACCAAAATTGCAACACAAGTGAATGTGGAGAGGTCTGAACCCCTCAGTGTTTCAACGATCAAACGCAGACTTCAAGGAGCAGGTCTTCATGGTTGGACAGCTGTTAGAAAACCATTGTAACGTGCCGAAAATAACAAGAAGCGACTGGAATGGGCTAAGCAACATAAAAATTGGACATTTCAGGATTGGAAAAAAGTTATGTGGAGCGACGAGTAAAAGTTCGAAGCTTTCCGCTCGAGACAAAGGTCAGACAGGTCAGCAGGAGACAGGTCAGCAGGAGAGAGAACATCCGATTATGTTTAGTACCTTCTGTGAAACATGGTAGTGGTTCTTTTATGGTATGGGGCTGTTTTGGTGGAGATAGAGTCGGTGACATCTGCAGAATTAAACTGCGTGTTTTAAAAAAACGATTCATATTTCAGCAAAGCAATGACCCGAAGTACTGTTCGAAAACCTGCCGAGAGTATTTCAACCAGTTATCAACTGAGGGAGCTCTTAAAGTTATGGTTTGGCTACCACAGTCGCCTGATCTCAACCCCATAGGGCTCTTGTGAGATGAGCTGGACAGAAACGTCCGAAAAGTCTGCCCTACATTAGCTGAGCATCTGTGGAGTATTTGACAAGCAGAATGGATCAAAATCTCATCAGAGATCTTGGCAAAATTACTTCGTAGGATGCCAAAACTTTGTGACGCGGTTATTACGACACATTGATGAGACCAAGATTTAATAATAGTTTTGCCGTTTCGAAACTTTTTTATAAATATAATATGTACTCTAAATATACTTTAAATACTATTCATAGAAACTTATTAAATAGTAAATTTATTACATAATTGCTTTCAATTCCAAAAAGGACCATCAATTTATAAAGCGTATGATTTCAATCATTACAGCCATAGCTGAACGGACGCGTGACAAAATGTATCAGACTATCAACGGAGCAAGTTGCTTTCGGCGACTTAACGCGACGGTTGCAGCTGTAAGCTATCTTTCAAAAAAACTCCTCTAAAATATAATTTTCCACAAACTCATTAACTCTTCTGCAGCTCCGTTTTTCGGATCCGTGGGCGTACTACATTTAATTAAAACCCCCGACGATATCGAATTCCTTGTAAATCATCCGCCTGCGCCACCGTATGCACCAGTTATACCGCCACACCTCTTCACACGCCAGAACATTCTTCGGATTAAGAATGGTGCCGCGAAATACGTTTCAGCTATGGTCCTGATCAATAAGACTGAAAAACTAGCACAGTTCAGTCACGAATTGAACTGTCCCAACCCGATGAGTGGATTAGTGAGTGATCAATCCTGCGATCCAAGTAAACCGGAAACTACCTGGAATCCGTACGGAACTGGACTACTCTACGAAGACTTTCCGTTTCCCATCTACTTCGTCGGCGAAGATGAAGAAATCAAAAAAATTATCGATTGTTTCGAGAAATTCAATAATTTCGATATAGAAAATCAACGCTCTAGATCGCTGTGCAGTATTCAAGTGAATGCTTTGATGTCAGCCGCGGTCAATTCGGAGGTGTGCATGCGAAGAACGTCAGCGTTGAACAATCTGACACCGACGCGATTTTGTGATCCGTTGCAGGGACGGAATATTTACGGGACACTGTTCCCACGAAAAGTAGTCGAAATTACTCGAAGAACTGTAGATAATACAGAAAAATTCATTCTTGTGACGGCGCGACTCGACACCACTTCATTCTTCGATGGAATCGGGCTAGGTTCTATGGACTCGTTGGTTTCTTTCGCTACCCTGGTGAACATTGCCCACTTGTTATCCACAATCCTTCCCGAGCCTGGTAGTAGTAGTAAAAACGTGTTATTTGTATTGTTCAACGGGGAATCGTACGACTATATTGGGTCACAACGTTTTGTGTATGACCTGCATGGAAAATCTTTTCCAACGAAATCTACCAGCACAAACATCATTGCAATGGAGAATATCGAGTTCATGATTGATATCGGGACATTGGATGACATAAACAATCTTAAAATATACTACGCTACCGAACTAGTTTTATTGACGCTCTCAAAGAAAGTAACGATACGTTCAAATTGGGAATTTTGATAACCGAACATAAGTCTACAAACTTGCCACCAACATCCGCTCAATCTTTCCTTCGTGAGAACATCTCATTCCCGGTTGTCATAGTCACATCAAATACCACAAACAAATATTATCATTCCATTTATGATAACGGTGCAAACATATTGTTCCGATATCGTAACACATCCGAAGATTTCACGAAACTTGACGATTTCAATTCGACGGGATATTTCCAATCAAATTCAACTCAAATCAAAATTCGGAATACAGCATCAGCTTTAGCTTTGGCAATTTACCGTTTAGTTGCACAAGAAGTCTATCAGAGGGAGAAAATTGGAAGTTCGGTTTTGGTTGATGAATTCCTTTACTGTTTCCTGGAGTCGGCAGACTGTCCATTGTTTAGAGCGGCTTCGCCACAAAACAGTTTGCCAGGACTGCCTGTGCCACCGTTAAGGTAATAGAATGTAAATGTAGCAGGATTTGATATTGAAATTTACTTGTTTTGATTTCATTTAGGTATATAAGTGTAGCCAGTGGACCACAAGAATCTGCCGGTTGGACATCACGAATAATGGGATTCCTGACCGGAGTGAAGAAACCTGCGCTGAAAAAAGAAAATTGCACGGAATTGCCGCTGCACTGGTTCGCTGGATTCAATGCCGATTGACAAAAACAAATTTCAGTTTGGCGTACAGTCCAGCGTTTACGGTTGAAGGTAAGATTGTTTGGAATTTACAACTACTTGCACTAGAAATTATATTGGTTTTTCTCATTTTCACCAAGCAAGGTATAAAGTAAGCACAAATAAATAAATACCAATTAAAACAATGTATAAAATACATATAAATAAATAAGCCACAAATAAATAACAGTTAAATATCATGTTTGTAGCTTGCGTTCTCTAGTGGGTAGAGCAGTGGCTTTTTGCGTGGGTGCTCCTGATTCGAATCTAGATTCGAGCGAGGGGAAAAATAAATGTCTTGCTCCGCGAAAAATAAATTTCTTGCCCCGCGAAAAATAAATGTCTTGCCCCGCGAAAAATAAATGTCTTGCCCCGCGAAAAATAAATGTCTTGCCCCGCGAAAAATAAATTTCTTGCCCCGCGAAAAATAAATTTCTTGCCCCGCGAAAAATAAATGTCTTGCCCCGCGAAAAATAAATTTCTTGCCCCGCGAAAAATAAATGTCTTGCCCCGCGAAAAATAAATGTCTTGCCCCGCGAAAAATAAATGTCTTGCCCCGCGAAAAAAAAAATCTCGCCCCATGAAAAATAAATTTCTTGCCCCGCGAAAAATAAATTTCTTGCCCCGCGAAAAATAAATTTCTTACCCCGCGAAAAATAAATGTCTTGCCCCGCGAAAAATAAATGTCTTGCCCCGCGAAAAATAAATGTCTTGCCCCGCGAAAAATAAATGTCTTGCCCCGCGAAAAATAAATTTCTTGCCCCGCGAAAAATAAATGTCTTGCCCCGCGAAAAATAAATGTCTTGCCCCGCGAAAAATAAATGTCTTGCCCCGCGAAAAATAAATGTCTTGCCCCGCGAAAAATAAATGTCTTGCCCCGCGAAAAATAAATGTCTTGCCCCGCGAAAAATAAATCTCTTGCCCCGCGAAAAATAAATGTCTTGCCCCGCGAAAAATAAATCTCTTGCCCCGCGAAAAATAAATCTCTTGCCCCGCGAAAAATAAATGATTTGCCCCGCGAAAAATAAATCTCTTGCCCCGCGAAAAATAAATTTCTTGCCCCGCGAAAAATAAATGTTTTGCCCCGCGAAAAATAAATTTCTTGCCCCGCGAAAAATAAATTTCTTGCCCCGCGAAAAATAAATGTCTTGCCCCGCGAAAAATAAATGTCTTGCCCCGCGAAAAATAAATTTCTTGCCCCGCGAAAAATAAATGTCTTGCCCCGCGAAAAATAAATTTCTTGCCCCGCGAAAAATAAATGTCTTGCCCCGCGAAAAATAAATCTCTTGCCCCGCGAAAAATAAATGTCTTGCCCCGCGAAAAATAAATGTCTTGCCCCGCGAAAAATAAATTTCTTGCCCCGCGAAAAATAAATGTCTTGCCCCGCGAAAAATAAATTTCTTGCCCCGCGAAAAATAAATTTCTTGCCCCGCGAAAAATAAATGTCTTGCCCCGCGAAAAATAAATTTCTTGCCCCGCGAAAAATAAATTTCTTGCCCCGCGAAAAATAAATGTCTTGCCCCGCGAAAAATAAATTTCTTGCCCCGCGAAAAATAAATGTCTTGCCCCGCGAAAAATAAATTTCTTGCCCCGCGAAAAATAAATGTCTTGCCCCGCGAAAATTGCCCCAAATAACTTATGTTTAAACAGAATATGAATAGTATGGAGAGGTGCTCAAAAAATCAAGCAGGGAGCTTTTCTAAGATAAAATTAGGTAATTTATTTACTCACAGCTATGCTTCTCACCACGATAAATAATAGAAAAGGCACCAGCAATAGCATTTGCCGTCACTTGAAGTGAAGCGTAGTCACTTTTAAGTTTTTACGGCCAGTGGTTTTATTGATTTTTTGAAACGTATCTTTGCCAGGTACTATTTTCGGGAGGCGCTCTTCGAATTTCTTGTTGACAGGGGCTTTGGTCTTGGCCATGAAGAGTATGTTAATGGCTCTAGTCAGAGTACCTATATGAGATATTTTTCGTATTGAGGAACCTGTTATAGATTCTGGTAAAACGTCGTCTTACAGATTTCTACCCACTATGGAGCTGAATGATATCATGTCGTAAATTACGGTTCGTAGATTTTTTCGGGAGAGCTAAACTATCAGTGACCGAGGACGTGATTTCGTCAAACCTTTCAAGAGCCTCATCTATTTCCTGCGGGCAAAGGTTTTGGGAGCAGTGAAGACATAGATTTTGAATATGACTTGCAGCATCCATTGCGAATTGACCCCAATTCATCTTCCAATAGGAGATGAATAGCTCGGGGTCTACAGCTAAAAAGTTTAAGACTCGTTTTCTTTGGTTGCACAATTGGATCAGCTGATGGTCAGATTCAACATCGTACACTTGGCATTCATATGTACCGAATTATGTGAGAGAGCTGACCAGGCTCAGGGACACAAGAAAGAAGTCAGTAATGGATGAAGACCGGCGAAAAATTGTCTCCTGAGCGAAGATACGTTTGATAAGGCTTGGATTTTGCATCAGCCGTTGCCTTATGGCCACGCCGTAAGGATTGTCGACACGATTGTCCCATGATTGCGACTGAGCGACAAAATAACCCCCGCGAATGACCAGCCCAAGTAAAGATGATTTTGCTAGTATGCAGTTGAGATCCTGAGCCAACACAGAATCACTGAAACTGTGGTGGACATAGGTACCCCCAAATACCATTTGATCATTACTTGCAGAGAATGCAGATTACTTCCATAGAAGTTAGTCCTGGGACCAAATGTCGTTGGGTTTTGCTCGGCTCTTTAAACAATAGTGCGGTGCCCAGATTAGATGACTTGGGGGCTAAGAAGTGTCTTGAATGAAGTTCCTTTTGTTGATGGGAACGAAAGTAGCGATATTCAAGACCGCAAACTTAAGTGGACGCATTGCTTGCTAAGTAAAGGACGAGTGAGATGAAAGCATTTCGTTTTTCAGCTTAGGAAGAAAGTCTTCCGAAGGTAGGAACAAATTCCTTGATTTGTTTATCCAAGGAGAAGAGATTGCAACCAAACAAATTCTGGCATTCACCAAACACTACTGAGTCTATTGATGTCTGAGAGGTGTTGCTAGAGGATTGAGTGGATTTTGCTGAAGGGCTAGCGGAATTTTTTTTTGTATTGAGGGCTGGCGTATGAAATGCCGAGACAAACGGTGTTTTTATTTACCGCCGCGGCGAGTTCAATTTTCCGGTTTACTTTTCGACGCTTTAAAACTTTTTTGGTTTCAGAACAGCGTTGATAGCTGACCGAATGGCCAGTTGATTTGCAGTTTACGCTAAAAGCTGCATTGGACTCTTTTAAAACCACGCAGTCCTTACTGGCGTCAACTTGGTTGAATTTGACACACCGAGTGTCAAAATCACAATTAGAAGCAGTAGTATGCCCAAGGCGGTATCAGTAGCAGCATTGTGTAAAGTTACTATTCTGTAAGCGAGAAGGTATTTAATATTGAGGAGTACTTTAGTGTCTACTCCTGGAGCGATCTGGACTATAAAAATTCCTAAACTCTTTGCTTCTTTTCGAGTAGAAAAGTAGAAAGTAGAAAAGCACAGTAGAAAAGCACCTGACATGGGAGACCTGATCTCCCAACAACTTCTGCAACTCAATGAGCATATCAATCTCATCAGGCGATTTGTAAATACCATTTAAAAAGAGAAGTGGACACTGTGGAGTGTAGGTGAAGCAAGGAATTGACCTTGCTTTCAGTAACTCAAAAAGACCCTAATGCGCCTCAATATTTTTAAGGAACAGTGTAGTTCTGTTGGCGATGTTCAATTTAATTTTAAATTCAGTGGTTTTGTCTTTTTTCCCTATATAAGCTGCTGCTACTGAAGCTCTGAAACTCTTCAGATCGAGCTTGCGGCAGACTAATAGTGGAATCCATAGAGCTACACTTCTTAAAAGATAAACACGACAAGCGCGTCACTAGCCGCAGATACAACACGAATTGATTTAAGATTGAAATTTGAACAGTGGAAAGAATGAAGGTTGTATAAGCCCATTTGAGTCCGGATTCTCTACTAAGCGAATGTCAATGGTGACCAATGCAATGAAAAAAACAGTTTTTGTTCCCGAATTCACATCGTGTATCTGTGAGTGAGATATAGTTTCAATAATACGGCGATACGTTCCACAAATAAGTCGCAATCATCGACTTATTGAAGACAAAATTCGGAAAATGCATTATCTCAAGTCTGTACCAGTCCATTGGCCTCCAAAATTTTGCAATTTGACAACATTGGATTACTTTTTATGGAGATACGTGAAGTAGATGGTCTACGCTGACAAACGATTGATGATCTACGCTTCAAAAGCCAATATAACTCAGTTCATTGACGATGTATGGCCCCAGTCGCTTGGACTTCTAGAAATTGGCTTCTTGACAGGTAGTTGTGGCGCTAATTTGTAGGAAATCATCTTCAAAAAATAATAGTAAAAATTTGTTGGGTGTAGCAACCAACAATTTTCCATCTTTGTACGTTCGTCCACTGGCTAACAACCATAAAGTACAGCTTAACCTTTCATGTGCAGATGTAAATTTACGTATTATAGTCTCTTTTCTTTCTATTAAAAGAGTAACTAGTCGTAGTAGCTCCATATACGTATTTTCGTCCATTCTGAAATAATCACGGTAATCATCTGCGTCCTCTCTCATCTCTCGTAAATCGTCAGTTAAATTTATACGAGAATGCTTCTCTTTCTTTATTTAATTACTACTTTTGGCAACACTTGAATCAATAGTTTAACTTTTTGTCTCTTTTTATCAATAAGTAGTAAAAACAAATGCTTAGGTGAGAAAAATATATCTACGTCCATAATGATCGCGTTCGCACAACAACCTTTCACGTTGCTGATTTTGATCAAACCGAGATTTACTCGATCTTACTTGCACGTACAGTGCTCCGTACAGTTAGCGCAAACTGGACCGTGCAGTTAAGTCACTGTCGTATAGCATCCACTTAAGGTAAACTTTTTTTTCCTCTTTCCTACCACTCTCTCCATCACTCAATCAAAATGCGCGATCTGTGTGCATCAAATCTCCTCAATATTATTACTTTCGTACTTCCCAGACAATAAAATATTGGTATAAGGAAAAGCACTTCATTATACACTATCGTCTTCAGATGATCTTCAGATGATTCGCCTTTTTCTTGTCGTCAAGACTTATGCCCAGAGAAAAGTTTAGAAAAAACTCTGGTTGGCGTCTTCGTTTATATATGTTTTCTGCTGTGTTTGGATAATAATTAAAATAGACCGTTTTTAGTTGCCTTAGCTAGACATCAGCGCATGCAACCTCAATTGAAGGATACTAGCTTGCTTGATAAATAAATATATAATTAAGCTTTTTCACTTTAAGATATCAAATCTATTGAATCTACATCCCTGGGTCTATATCACTGCGTAAAGGTTAATGTCTTCATTTACAAAAAACTGTACGTTTGTATACCGACAAAGGTTTGTCAGATCGACATACTGTACACTATATTAGCAGTTATATGTAAATTTATTTTTGCTATATTGAAATCAAATTGGAGAAGTTTCAGGGAAAAAAAATCATAAAAAAACTCACTGCATATCAACAATTCCAAAATCTTTGAACATTCAGCCAAAATGATAAATTCCATTCTTGAAGACAGATGTAGCTCTCAGCTCTCATTCTAATTTCATTAAGTATTCTTCTCGCCAACTGATTTTATTACTCTGAGCAGGTAAATCAGTCTAGCAAATCTTCGGAATAAGCACATAATTGTTGCATTCTTCTTCACATAAACTTTTTATAGGCAACTAAGCTTTCGTACAAGAAATTTTCAATGCAACTTCACTATCATGACTTCTTTATGCATTGCATAAAGATGCACGTAACATATTTTATATCATCAATACTTTCACTCGGTCGACATTGCTTGCGCGGTCGTTTCTCATGGTGCGACAAAATAATGAACGCCGAGGACAAAGGAAATGAATGTTCTATTATCGTGAAAAACACTAAAAGCCAACATAAAATCTTCATCTACTTCGGAGTTTGCATTATGCCAGTAACACGAGCTTCGGAGATAAATTTCCTTGCAGAGTGCATGTGGCATTCACTTGCATGACCATTTGTTGACACACATATCTGGTGATATGTTGAAGGTTTGTCATTGATATATGCGAAATTGCAAGGCAGTGATATCGTGGCAACACGTGTATTGTGGAAGTAATTTGGAACGGCTTGTAATTACACCGACAACGATCGAAACATAAAAAAGCAGGGTTCATTAACACTCTGCAGTCATGCAAACAATAATCATACTGTGCGATTAATCATCTCATTTTCAGCGTCTAACAAAAAATCATAATTGCGAACCTCTAAGCAAAAAATCGAAATTGATATGTACTTCGATAAAAGTCAACAAATATGGTTTGCACCTTGTAATAATTATAACCTGTGCATGCAAGTGTTGTTCACCCCATACCATAAAGTACAGTGATACGGCGGTTTACCATTTTGAAAGAACGTGTCAGCCTGATTCAACAGGTATATTAAATATCAAAGTAAGAAATCACTTAGTACAACTGTGAATCTAGCGATTGAAATCACGTCATAATTTGAACTTCCACGCAATACTGCAGAATTAAATTACAATGCGGTGCACAATGCAATGCCCTCGGATGAACTGTTATGTGTGCACTCTTAAGTGAATAATCAAGTCGCATAAATATGATCAATTCAAATAAAATATTGGCCCTTGGTAATAAAATCTAAGATAGTTCGCTACATTATTTGGAGTTTTCACTTTTATTTCAAAATTAATTTGGCATATTTTATGTCTTTATGTTATATCAAACAGTCAACATCCATGAAAACTTGTATTTTTCGCAAGCGAGGTATCGAAAAATTAGTTAATCTAATAAAATATGTCTAAAATAAAAATGTATTTCCTGCAGTGCTCTATGGCGCCTTCTTTCCGTTTTAAACATACATACATGTGTGTAGATCAAAAGCAGTTTGAGGTTTAGAATTTCACTCATAGCTTACTTGCAGTGCTATGTGTTAAATATAACGCGCCTTCATTCAAATCACTGAGGTTGTCTAGAAAAAAATTCTAAAACTGCTATTTCTTGCTAGGATCGGGAGCTTACGTTGTCGTACCGTTAGATAGAGTCTCTGTTAACTTGTGGAATATTTCACGTCCTACATTATTCACTATTTTTCATAAGACAAAGTATGCTAGCAAAGTATCAAGCAAAGGCTCGTGTAGCCTAGCGGATAGAGACTGGCTCCTGAACGACTGCAAGGACGAACATTTAGTTGACTTGGCTCTGATTAGGTACCTGAGTGAAATCAGAAGAAAAGTGATCCCATTGACAATTGCTTCCATTGTCAAATGTATGCCAGAATTTAAGGAGTGCACGGTTCAATTCTACTCGGTTTTAAATTGATTTTTTATATCCCAATTAATACTAGCATCTATGCTGAAAGAAAGTATTTAGCCAGTGGTAAAAAAGTCAAAACAAAGAAAAAATGAGCGAATTGCTTTTCTATGGCCTTAGCATGATTTTTACATTTGTTCTACTACTTGTTATGAATGAAACGAATTATGACATTGAAAGTTTTCTGGAAACGAATAAAATTATAGCATGACAAAGAAAATTAATTCAAATTATGCTGAGAACTGAAATCAGAAATTATAACATATACTCGTAAATTATAATGCCAAATACAAGGACATCAACATGAAGAGCCCGCAGGTCCGAAATTTGTGCATGAGTTTTGCTACGACAATGGTTTCAACACACTAATAAAAGTAGCTTGCACCCCGATCCTCTGGTGCTAGAGCTTTTTCAATAATATACTGTACCCTTAGAAAACCTTAAAAAAACTATTATTATTTGCACACAGAGCAGAATCTGGAGATATATATATATATATATATATATATATATATATATATATATATATATATATATATATATATATATATACATATATATATATATATATATATATATATATATATATATATATATATATGAGTGAAGGTATGCAAGGGGACTTTTCAGACCATTTGATTTCTTTATCCATCTGTATCTATTGTTTTTTTTTAACTCCAAGCAAAAAAATTAAAAAAAACTGGTGTAGAGGAACGGAGGCATTTATTTTGATATGGTAATAAGAATATAAATGTGAAAACCAATAGAGCGGTTCAAAAATACGTACAAAACAATTCAAAATGAGCTTGTGGAAAAAAAATTATAAAATTCATCTCAAGCTTTTGAAGGAACACAAAGCAGGAAAGTTAATTTCGTTTCGTTTCAAGTAGCAACATTTTTTGTAATCGATCAATAGTAATTTTTCTGGTTTTTTTTTTGTTTTTTTTTTAAAATCAGCTGCCTGCTGACATTTTTCAATCTTTGCCATTACTCTGCGATATAGAGCTTGATATCGTTGGTAGTGATTGCTTTAAAGTGCAGGGTTTTCTCTCAAAAATATATTGCGGTGGCGTTAATTCCTACGGAACTTGGGCTACAATAAGGTTCATTGACTACATTAATTTCGTTTTAATTTTATGACTGCATTGGAACTTTTGGCATTGGAAAAAAGATTTATTTTGCAAATTTTTCAACAAAATTCTTACCGAATTTCGTTGAAATTTGTTTCCTGAAGCTATAGGCCAAGCAGCAGTTTTTTTTTCTCAGTGAGCTTTCAATTATGGTACCACTGCCACGGAGTTACTCGCTTTAAAAAATCAATTCTATCAGATCCGGCCCTAGTAACTATAAATACGTCCTGTAACTTTCATACTGATCGGGTTATCCAGTCGTCCGTTCTCATGAACATATATTTCAAGTGCTGAAAATAGAGGTAATATGGTGATGGGTTGCCGTTCTTGCGCAACGCGAAATTTTGAAAATTTTAATTTGACATTGCAGACATAGGCTAATTTCAATTTGTTTCACATAGTAAACATTTTTTCGGGAGGGTAGATGATGTGGAAGATTTTTCTTCACGTGCTTGCCCTAGCTACAGGGGTGCAATCATAGTCTTTAAACATTACGTGTGTATATTCTTAGTCAACGTCAATACGCTCTTCAAATTTCACGACGAACAAATGTTTCTGTCGAAATTTGAAAAAACAGCTCTCGGTACTACACTTCATTCGACTTTTATGTATTGAAATTCGCCTACTTCTTAAATTTCTGGCCATCCCATTCTAAAGCTTTTATCATAAAATAAGGATACTTTAAAAATTGTTTTAATATAAAAATTAACAAAATTAATTGTGTCCAAATTACTCAAATAACGAGTTTAAATGTTTACTTCCGGTTTTAGACAGGAAACAAATTTTTGTTTCTCAAATTTAATTTCAAAATGAAAAAGAACAGTTAATTTTCTATGCCGATCAGTCAGTATATTTAATGTTTTTAGATTTTTTTCGTATCTCAAAATCAGCTTCCAAAAAACCTTTCATCAATTTCATCAATTATTTAGAAGCTCATAGCTCGGGAACTAAACGTCATAGAAAAAAAAAATTGCGTATTCACGTTCATATCTTCTAGAAGTACCATTACGCACAATATGAACGAAATCCAGAGTTTCGACTTTTTTTCATTATTATCCATGAGTTAAGAATGTTGAAAATTTTAATTAATAGGTAATAGATTTGCTTGCTCAACAGAAAAATAAGCGCACTGAATCTTTACATAAATAATTAGTAGACGTGAATATTTGATAGCACTTTTTATTTTATTTATTTTAACCATTTTTGAAAGTCCTTGTATATATTCATTAGATATAGCTTTGTTTATTGATGGACAGATGGTACAAAAAAGTGTTCATGCTTAATTTTTTTTAAACGAAGCTCATTTTCTTTTGGCTCTTCGCGTTTATTTGAATTTTTAGCGCCGATACAAAAACAGTTTGTGGGATACATGTGAGGTTTGTAAAAATCGATTTTGATTCTACGGTAATCAATGTTACGGTTGTAATAATCGACTAATGATCAGAGTTTAGTACTTCTTGAATACCCACTCAGAAATCTCCATTATAAGCATAACTAGAACGTTCTCCCAAATGCTAGCCCCATTTATTTTGATTCCCACCAGCTAGAAAGATTTTCAAGGTTGCACATTGTAAACTTTTTTATTAAAACAGTAACAAATTAAGCAAAGTGAAACGCTCGTTACTAGTTTTCGTTACAAATGATACAAACGGTAAAAACGGAAAAATCTTATTGACTGTGAACACAAAGCATAAAATTTAACATTTATAAATCCATGGCATTGTTCGTTAAAATCAAAAATTTTCAAGAGGAACAATAATTTGAAACATTTTTGCTCACGTACATGCCGGAACTACAAGGTTGCGCGCACATTCATGAAAACGTTTGATTTCGTTCATCAACTTATCTTGTGAATTCCATTATGATCTGCTATACCTGTAGGAAGCTATCACATTTAAAAATTTTACAAATTTTCACCGCTTACTATTAGACACTTGGTATTCGCATGGGATTAGATATTTGCCAAACATCATAGGGAAAATAAAATATAAATTTTTTGTGTCCACAGATATATAGGGGTGCCTATGAATTCCCGCTATTGCCAAAGGGCTGAAGATTTTTTATTTTGAAATTCAAATAAACCTTACAACGTATATATACCAATATCTCCTGAAAGTTCCAGCTTGATTGAATTAAGCGATCCGGAGAAAATGGATAATGTAATTTTAGACAAATCTAAATGTTTTTTTTCCAAAAATTAAATAAAAGTCAAGTTTACGGAAAAGCGAATTAGATTCAGAGCGTATATAATTCCCGCTGTTTAAATGTACCACAAGAATAGTTTTCCGTAGTTTTGCATGGAATTTAATTTTTCAAGACGTTTCTTTTTGTACAATTTTTAATATTTCAAGCTTCTTATTCACCCAGTATTGCGGAAGGTCTTGTCGAACGCATTGTTGGGTTTACTGTTTACTGCGGCACTGGTTATTTTGCTGTTTGATGTTGTTTCCTTTCTGTTTCCCAAGACTGCTTGAGAAAAGCTTTAATAATAGGATTCACAGTTCTCTTAAGCATCTATTTTCTGAAGAACAAAGTGGTTCTGCAACAGTTATTTTGGTCGAAGTCGAAAACCCTGACAACTGTTGCGGCTATGATGTGCAGTGCACTGCACTGCACTGAATGTGAATTGCCATATGGAATTACATGAGCTCTAAATTTCAGTGCAGTGCAGTGCACTGCATTGTATGGCAATGTGTTTCAGGCTTTACTATGGATGCGAGCTCTGACGAGCTCTGACTGAATCGGTTCAGATGCAAATTACGTCGGAGTATCATATAGATGCGTGTGAAAAAAGGAGTCGTGTATACAACATATATAGATGTATATACATATATATGTATATGTATATATATATATATATATATATATATATATATATATATATATATATATATATATATATATATATATATATATATATATATATATATATATATATATATATATATATATATATATATATATATATATGTATATATATATATATATATATATATATATATATATATATATATATATATATATATATATATATATATATATATATATATATATATATATATATGAATATGCACATGAATTTCGGGCAAAGTGATTCTAATTGCCTAAAAATGTTTCATTTTCCAATACTGTATCCTAACCACTCTTTAAAAAAACAATTTTCTTATCAGATTTTCATTCCCAGATTTCCCATTCAACAATGCCTCCTGAAAATTTCAGCTCGATCGGACTACGCAGCAATGAACAAATAAAATATTCAGCCTTTCTAGCCATTAAGACTGTTTCTTATACTAATTGAACTTTTGTGCCATCCGAATTTGAAAGTTTATTTTCTGTGTGAACATTCTAGGAAAGTCCTTGAAAAAATAAGTGGCCATCTACACTTAGTTTTTCAAGGACTTTTAAAAAATTTCCACACAGTTCCGGGGCAAGACATTCATTAGCTATTTCGCCGGGCAAGACATTCATTAGCTATTTCGCGGGGCAAGACATTTATTTTTCGCCGGGCAAGACATTTATATTTGGGGGGGGGGCACGACTAGCTATTTCTCCGGGCAAGATATTTATTTTTCGCGGGGCAAGACATTCATTTGCTATTTCGCGGGGCAACACATTTATTTTTGGGGGGCAATACATTTATTTTTCGCGGGGCAAGGCATTTATTTTTCGCGGGGCAAGACATTTATTTGCTATTTTGCGTGGCAAGACATTCATATTTCGCGGGGCAACACATTTATTTTTCTAGACATTCATTTACTATTTCGCGGGTCAAGACATTTATTTTTCGCGGAACAAAACATTCATTTTCGCGGGGCAAGACATTTATTTTTCGCGGGGCAAGACCTTCGTTGGCTATTTCGCGGGGCAAGACATTCATTTTTTGCGGGGCAAGACATTAATTTGCTATTTATTTTCATTTATTTTCAAATTTTCACACAGTTCCTGTAATTTATTCACATTTTTCCCTTTTCAAATACGTTGTGAATAAAATTTTGTCTGTATATGGTATGGAACATTTTTACTGTTTCAAACGACTTCTGTGCTCCAATTAGAACATTTATGTTACTTCGTACGAGTTTTACGGATTTAAATATTATAGCTTCATCAGCTTAAATGAATTAATTTAGTTATAAATCTGGTGTGGCTCTTTTTGGGCTACAAATAAGAAATCTTGGCTAGTTTGGGCTATGAAAGTTTGAAATTGGGTTACATTTTCTCGCAAATATCTTGCCACACTGATCACAATGCGAAATGGATGCACGGCTAAACCGACTCGGTTTTTCTCTCGGGAGACGCCTCGCCGGAACCGCCGTGTTTACCATTGGCCTAATGAGAGTGCTTACGCTAGCAGCGAGGAGCACGTCAGAACATGCATCATGTCGTCAGAATGTTGAGCGTTCAAACAAGTTTGATTTTTTCGTGCAACCAGAAAGGAAGCTTTGGGTATTTTCACATTTTCAGATGCCATATTTGAGAAAAATATCAGAAGGAAGAAAAATGTTTATCAGGACTAATCTCCAAGTGTTTTGTGGAAAGGATCCTTTGGGAGGTGGTACCTCAGAGGTCAATATAAACTACAGCCTGTCCACCAACCTCTATAGTAACTGTGTCATTTCCGCATGTAGTTCATCGACGAGTGATAGCTGAGCAAGTGGTTCACAAATAGAAGCAATACCGAGTACTCCTCAACATGAGGTCTTTGCTTCCTTCTTTTCAAGTATAACACATAACGATATTAATTAGAAATGCAACTGCCATTTGTTTAATTTTGCTGCATAGTTTATTTAATTTGTCTGTATTTTCATTTTTGAATATCTTGATTTCCATCGAAGTAAAGAGCTGAATACATTATAACACTTTTTTTTACCTTAAAGTTACAGCCAGTCTTTGTTTTGCCGAAATACATTCACGAAAATGGAAAGCTTTTTGATGCTTTCTTCTTTTCCTATCAGTATGTATTAAGATATTGCTGGTCTTATCCTGAAATGGTAAAAAAAATTTTTCGTTTGGTCCCATAGCAATTGAAATTCTCCAATAACTTATTAACAGACTTTCAAGAAAATAAAATTCAAGTTTGTCCATTTTTGCTGGGCGGTAGAAACTCCTGACTATCAGAATATCAGAAAACGTGCACAGTGTAACTGTCTTGTTCTGACGAGGATAACATTTTCGTCCGAATTTGCATGCACAGTAATCGTAGCCCCAGATGACAGCCTACACGCATATGCGATTTGCACTGACTTCGCAAAAACATTTGACAGTATTGTTGGAAAAGGTAAGGCATTTCGGTGGTTTCGATACCCTTCTTTCCTTGCCTCCATCCTACATCCATGATTTCAATCATTGAGCTGTTGTGCATCTTGATGTATTTTTTAACAAGACCAATCCAACTACTTTTGATTACTTTTTTTCTGGTTGTATACTGGAGTAAGTCTACTAACATAATGATTTCGGCGTTAATTTTAATTCAAAATTTAAATTTGACTTGCATATATCATCTCTGAAGTATCTAAAATACCAGGATTCGTTCTGCGTGGCTCATTACTTTGTGACATGTTGACATTTTGTCAGTCATGTTTGTGCTCGTTCGTTGTATGCTTGAAAATTGACCCCAAGTGTGACCCCAAGTGTGACCTCAAGTGTAGCCTGCTCGTTTTATACTATGTAACTAGATTAAATTAGGGTTTGTGATGACTGCTTGTTAAAACCGGCTATAAAATTCATTGAGGACTCACTCAGACCACAAAGATCATATTGAAATTCAAGACAGTCAGCAACCGATTCAATTACTTGGAACATTTTAAAGTAATCAGGAAATAGAACGCGAGAAGAATGGCCAAAGGACGACCTGCTTTCCATAAGATACCTAGAATAACTACGGCCCTAGCATCGAATCTTGAGAAACTCCAGAAAGAGGACAGAAACAACACAGCTACGACCAGAAATCTCGGATGACAACTAGGACATGAGGTCAAATATCCCATTGCTCTCGAGTGTCGAAGAAAACTGTGCAAGCCTTTGCGCAATCTATGTTTATCACATCAACTTGCTTTTGTTGGTTGAAGGTGGAAGAGACCAAATTGATGGAGGTTCAAACGGTGGAGGTGGAAAATTTGCTTTTGTAAACCCATCTTGCTCAAGATCAAGAAAGGGACGAAACTGTATTGGCGACCACACATTAGTGATGGGGAAATTAGATATAGCATTATCCAAATTTTAAGTATGTGTGTATATTACCCGTTTTGAGAAACATACCTAATTAACAAATTTTTTCAGACATTGTTTTTGGATAAGTCGTAAAAGGTGGTGTCATTTTCTCCAAACTTTCAACTAATTTCGGCCTTAATAAGGGGCAGTGCTAACGGAAAAAGAATGTGCATTCCACCCCTCTTTGCCCGTTTTCTTTCACTATTTATTGACAACACCTAGCAGCAGTGACGCGTGTTTTGTAGTCACCAGCATTCAATTATTGAGATATAACAAGAGTGTATTTTTGTACTCTCATATTTACTACAGTCTATTTTCGTAGATCGCCTTAGGAAAGCAATAAGCAAATGAGAATCAATGTATCAAAAAATTAGGAAATTTCTTTAAATTAAGTCAACTGGGTGTAGGCGTGTAGCAATTCAATACAAATTTCCCAGAAAATCAATTTCTTAGTTGATGCCATCACCGAATTAAGCAAAATACTGCAACGTGAGCCCAAATAATGACAAAATTAGGCCCCCCTGGCGCGTCAGATTATCCTATAACTGGGACACATTCGTTATATCGCACTAAAATACTCTCATCTCCCGAACATCATTCGTTCTCGATACTACGAATTAGTTTTGTGTGATGCATTAATATCGAGCAAACAAATTAAGCGCAAAAGTCTGTAGGCGGAAATGATAAGATTCAATTCAGCTTGCATTTATCGGAATTTGACTTATTCTCAGAATTCGCCGTATTAAATCAAAATATAAACATGCTCTGACGATATAGGTTTTTATCTCAAGGCTACCGGGAAAACCGTTGCCAAAATAATTCAATTTAAAATCAATGGGGTGTTATAGATACATTCGTACACTTGCTGTGTTACAAGACGTATTTTTGTCTGGCCTGCATTAAATGCGTATGGTGGCTGGGCCAGGCACATGGTGGTAATTACAGGCGTAATGCAAAGCAATTGAAAACTATCGAGTAGGCGTATTCCAATCATCTTGCGTATGAATTAAGAGTCGTGTGACATGTGTAGCCTGATCGAAAGTCAACAAATCGGTTCCATCGCGTGCTGACCGGATTACGTAAAATCAATGGTGGACCGCTGATTTGTTGTCATTAATTTAATCGATGTATTTAATGGTAGACACATGCTGCATATGTACACAACTAGATTATAGGACTCGCAGAAATTATGTTCCGATTTGTTTCGAACAGATTACACTTTACTTGAATTTTGTGGAACTAAAGAACAAATAACCCAAACTAATCAAAACTTTATATGAAAAACTTTATAAAACTAATTGCTAATCATAAAAAAAAATTACTTTGTTGGGTTTATTTGGTAATTGATTTGATTACAAGGCAATCACGCCACTCAAATATATACATACAGTGCCGAGCAAATATCTACGTACACCATATAAAATAGCGGAAGATAAAAAATTGTGGTGTTGTAAAATAAACATAGCCCTCTGTACAAAAATATTTTATTGAAAGTGTACGAAATTTCAGGGTCTACGAAAAAAAATTAACAAAAAACTAATATATCGACAGATAACAAAGAACAAAAGTCTACGTACACCTACAAATTATTGTATTATATGGTAGGTTTTTATTAATATTTCGTTGGCCCGCCATTCGCTGTAATTACGGCCTTCATCCTGTTTGACATGGAATTGATAAGATTTCGCGTCACTTGTACTGGTATTTTGGCCCCCTCCTGAAGCAAGGCAGTTTTGTGGTCTGCTTTATTTCTGATGTAGTGTTTTCAGACTACGCTCGAGATAATCCGATAAATGTTCTATGAGGTTGAGGTCGAGCGACTAAGGTGGACTGTGTAGCTGTTTTGATATATCGAAACTTAACCACCCCTTCATAATACCGGCCGTATGCTTAGGATCGTTATCTTGTTAGAATGTCCAGCTGCTTCGTAGGCCCAATTTATGCGCGGATTGTTTGAATCTACTTTTTAATATATTTAGATATACTATGCGATCCATAATTTCTTCAATTATGACCAAATTCCCTACTCTAGCCGTTGACATGCAACCCCAAACTAGAACATTACCCCCTCAATGTTTAACGGTTGGAATTAAGTTATTCTTTTCAAGAATTTTAATTATGTTTTCCCCAAATTCTGTGTCGTCCATCATGTCCGAACAAGTTAAACTTGCTCTCGTCACTAAAGAGGATAGTGTCCCAGAAAGTCGAATCATCATTTTCATGGATTTTGGCAAATTCCAAACGTTTCTTCTCATATACTCCGCTGATGTATGGCTTTTTTTCGTGCTGACCTATTTAAGTATCGAGAACTGTGGAGAAATCTACGTACCGTTATTGCATGAATAATTTTCCCAGTAGAATGTTGAATGTCTTCCGCTAGGATTGTTGAAGATGTCCCCGGCTTATTTCTAATTTCGGCTAATTAGAATTAGCCGAAATTTCTTCACGTTCCTTTAGTTTACGAGGTCTGCCACTTATCGATTTGTTTTCAACAGAACTTCTTATCCGGTAGTTTTACATGACGGTCTGAATACTAGAATAAGATTGATTTACTATTTTCCCGATTTCGCGGTAAGAATGTCCTTCGTTTTTATATTTCACCATAAGTTCCCGCATGTCACGTGATATTTCTTTTTGTCTCGATTCCATTATTTAAAGGCCCCCACTCACGAGCAGTTCATCAGTCCAAATGGCCTGAGGCCAGGCCAAAATCTCACCGTGTGTGGGAGAACTTGGATGGACTCATGGACTGAAACAACCAATTTGGATTTCCAATCAATCCAAAGTCCATGGACTCAGGGCATCGGGCCTTTTTTTGGCTCGACCGTGTGTGGGAAAATAATAGGGCGAATTTGGACAATCGATAAAATGGACTAATCGTGTGTGTTGAAGCCTCAGTCCAAACAACGTGGCAGTCTTGCTTTGCACGCTGACCTGTGACAAACTCATTGACTGTTTCAGTGATTATTTTATTTAATCGAAAAATTCAGCATAATTGATAATGGTGGCCATGATTTTGTTTTGGAAGTTATCGAATAATATAGGTCACATGAATGTATATTATATTACTTCACCCAAAGCCTGCAACCGCTTGCTAAGTACCGCAAAGTAGCGGTCAATCTTTCGTGAGGAGTGATAGTTTGACTCATATTTGTATCCTTTCGTTTGATGATGATGATGATGGCCTGGAGTGGGTCCAGAGGGACCCTAGCACTGCGACCTCCTGGGTCTATTGTGCCTCCTTTGCGTTATGTCCTATAGGATGTCCAGGCTTCTAATGAACCTGGATATGTTCCTTGACGGGACATTTGTGATGTCCCTGGTGGAAGGAAGAGCAGAGCCAAGTAGCTCGAATCTTCTTCTCGCTAGCGCTGGACAGACTGTGAGCAGATGTTCTACACACTCTGTCGTTTCCCCACAGTATCTGCAGCGGTCATCGTGCTCCTCACCTATCCTGTGGAGGTACTTTTTGCATGGAAGGTGTCCTGTCAATGCTCCGCATAGGGCTCTTATGCCACTTTTGCAGAGAGCCACTGCTTCTTTTGCTCTTTTATTATCGAAGCCAAGGTATTCTTTTGAGTGTTTTAAACCCTCAATATTAAGCCAGTAGTCTTCGATCTTCTTTTTGCTCCATTCTTTAATTTCCTTTTCCGTATCTGCTTTTGTAAAGCCCCAGTACGGAGAAGGACCTATGAAGGGCATTTTTGCTCCTTTTTTGGCTCTGGTATCAGCTTCCTCGTTTCCTCGGTGCCCCTCATGGCCGGGGATCCATATCAACTCGAGGCTGTTCTGTGCCCCTATTTCATTAAGGGCCTCTCTCACCTCTAGGAGAATAGCCGAATTTATTTGATCGCGATTGATAGCCATGAGAGCCGCTTGAATATCCGATAGGATTTTTATTCTGACCCTTTTTGTATTCCTTATTTTTATTGTTTGTGAGGCTCTTAATATGGCAGATAGTTCCGCTTGATAGATCGTGGCTTCTTTTGGGAGAGGGAAATGCATTTTGCACTTGGGACCTGCGATCCCTGCTCCTACTCCACAATCCATCTTTGAAACATCCGTATACCACATTTGCGCTCCTTTGTACGAGGGAGGTGGTCCATCCTTCCATTTGTCCCTTGATGGAATTGTGACTTTGAACCTCTTCTCGAATGCTGTCTCAGTTTTTATTTGGTCGCTGAGGTTTAACATTTCCATTATGGGCCTGACGTCCTCCAGGATTTTTAGGTGGCCTTTGAGGTCCCCTTGATTTATACCTGTAGGCTTGTTGTAGGCTAATGGCTTGTCTCGCTGCTTCCTCCTGAATTTTGAGGTGCAGCGGTTCAAGGTTTAGAAGGGCCTCCATTCCTGCTGTTGGAGTGGAGCTCATTGCTCCTGTAATCAGCAGGCAGGCCATCCTTTGAAGCTTGTTGAGCCTATTTATAGCGGTTTTTTGTATGGTTTTCTTCCACCACACTGCTGCTCCATATAGGAGGATAGGTCTCACCATTTGTTTGTATGCCCATAGGGTCTGCTTTGGAGATAGTCCCCAATTGCGCCCAAGCATTTGTTTTGTCGCCCAGAGTGCCTTAGTGGCCTTCATTGTCGTTTTGTTTAGATGATTGTCCTAGGTGAGTTTCCTATCTAGGTGTATTCCTAGATATTTTACCTCTTCCTGCAGACATACGACTGTACCCCTAATATTTAGGGCTCCTATTTCGATTTTTCTTTTCCTGGTGAATGGTATTATGCTAGTTTTCTGAGGATTGATGGATAGACCCTCTCTTTCGCACCATTGGGTTGTTTCATTTAAGGCTTTTTGCATTCTGGACCTCACGGTGTCCATGTGTGAGCCTCTTATTATTACCGTAATGTCGTCCGCGTAGCCGAGAGCAGTTAGGCCCTTACTATTGAGGGTCACGAGAAGGTCATCAACTAGTAGGGACCATAACAGGGGGGATAATACTCCTCCCTGTGGACATCCCCTCCTAGTATCCACCCTTAGCTTCGCTTCCCCCAGCTCCGCAACCACACTTCGATTCCTTAGTATTTTGCTCGCCCATTTCACTACTTCTTGAGGAGTATCCCTCCTTTCGTTTGGTAAATGGGGTGACCAACTATAGCAACGTGTTATATGTCGTATCATCCATTCTTAAATAATTTTGCCAATCAGAAGGCTCAAGTGTGAGTTTTTTTTACCAAATTTTACAATTTTTGCCAATCCTTTTTGGCAATTGTTGCTTTATGTAGATGCAAGTTGCAATTGCAAAAAAACTCCTCCATATGCTTCTGATCCATTATTAGATTAAAAATGGTTTTTTCTTCAAGTTTATCTTTATTTTTTTCTAAATTAAAGACAGAGAATGAAATGGACTGACTAAATTGAGGCTCTATCGTGAGTGGCGAGCTAAATTGGACTTAAGCCAAACGGACTCAAGCCAAATGGACTCAGGCCATTTGGACTGCTCGTGAGTGGGGGCCTTAAAAAAAAATTACCTGCAATCTGTACTCACCGACCATAAAAATCCAACTGCTTGAATTATTTCATTACTGCATGCAGCCTAAAACAAATTTACCGCTATTTCTTAGAAGAAATGCCATTTATTTACTATTTTCTTAGAAATGTACGTAGACTTTTGTTCTTTGTTATCTGTGGATATTTTAGTATTTTGTTAATTTTTTTCGTCGATACTGAAATTAATATGGTGTACGTAGACTTTTGTTCGGCACTGTATGTACCTATGTATATTGCATTTTGTATAAGCTTTAACATTGAAATCAAGTAACACATGGGGCATTTCACGTGAAGCGGACAACGAAAAAAAGTCGAAGCTCTGGATTTCGTTCAAATTGTGCATAATGGCACTTCTAGAGAATATGAACGTGGGTACGCAGTTTTTCTTTTCTATGAGGTTTAGTTGCTGAGCTATGGGCTTTTGAATAATTGACAAAATTGATGAAAGGTTATTTTTGGAAGCCGATTCTGAGACTCGAAAAAAAATCTGAAAAACATTAATTATAATGATTGGTGTAGGAAATCAACTGTTCTTTTTAATTTTGAAATTAGATTTAAAAAACAAATTTTTTACCCTGTGTAAAACTGGAAGTAAATACTTTAACTCGTTATTTGAATAATTTGGACCAGGTTAATTTTCTTTATTTTTATATCAAAACAAAGCTTCAAGTGTACTTATTTTATGATAAAAGTTTTAGAATGGGATGGCTAGTAGTTTTGGGAGGTAGGTGAATTTCAATACGTAGAAGTCGTATGAGGCGTAGTACCGAGAGCTTGCTTGGGACAGCTAATGAGTGAGAAAACCAAACATTTGTAGTAAAACCATTATATATTACTTTTAACAATTGCTAATGTTAATTTACTTAATGTAAAAAAAAATACTTGTTTATGAAAAAAAAAATGAATTTATTTCACATTTTTTACAATTTTACTCTCGTTTCTTAAACTAGTTCTGTTTTTTAATTACTGGAGGTGTTTCTACGACCAGTTTTTTCTTGCAGCTATGGCATAAATTGTTTTCTGCTAATGTTCTTGGATTTTTTCTTAAGTCTTTAACCTTCCGATGAAATTTCAAAACGAATGTATTGAAACATCGATAGCCGCACGGAGAAATAATACACATAATTAAGACTCTTTAACTTATCAACGAAAGTAATAGTCACTGCAAGCGCTGAACAATAACTCGAAAAATAACGGAAAATTAGCAATGGCTTGGCGTCATACAGTGGCTCACAGCTTATTTGATACAGTGACTATTTAAAAATGCAAATCCCAGTAACTTTGAAATTAAGAACCCTATCCAAAAAATTTAAACGTATTTGGCTAGATGCATGTTCAACGAATACAATGCAAACAAAAAATGTTCCAGCAATATTCCTAGGCGTCCGGTAAAAGAGAAATACCACTGGCACAGAAAAATTGCAGCTCACAGCTTATTTGATACAGACACTTCAATGCCAATAAACTTCTATTTGCTGCGCCGTTAATCTGTCTTGTTTTTGTTTCTTGAATTTTTGATTGTGTTTAGACATTGGCTTAAGTAATTTTTAGCAAGATCTTGTAAGCTGAAGTGCCAAAACGAGCCAAAATTGTAAAATGAATCATCGCACCACAATTAAACAGCGCGAATTGGTATTAAACCACTTTAAAAAAGGACAAAGTGTTCGAAAAATTGCTGAAAGTGACTTTGAGTGAATTTGAGTGTCTCTACGGCGCAGCACATAATTGAGCGCTTCGTTCATGAAAATCGGGTAGAAAATAAGATGAGAAATGCGCCAAACAATATTTTCACCGTATCCGACGAACGATACATTGTAAGGAAAGTGAAAGCAAACACAAAGATTTCCGCTCCGAAATTGGTTACTGAGGTTCACCGTGAATTAAAAAAGTCATGTAGTGCTGAAACCGTCCAACGAGTGCCTCGCGACCATGATTTCAACGGGCGAGTAGCTCGTAGGAAGCCATTCATTTCCAAAAAAAAATACAATAAGCCGATTTGCCATTGCCAAAGAGCATGTGGGAAAGCCATCCGCGCTCTGGAATACGGTTATTTTTGCGGACGAGTCCAAGTTTAACATTTTTGGCTCCGACGGAATGTCATATGTCTGGCACTGAGCTAAACAAGGAGAACCTCAAAGCTGCTGTGAAGCATGGTGGTGGTAATGTGATAGTTTGGGCCTGCATGGCCACAGCCGCAGTCAGAAATTTAAAGTTTATTGAGGAAACAATGGACCAAACAAAGTACCTTGATGTACTCAAAAACAATTTGCTGCAAAGCACTGAAAAACTGGGTGTTAGCAACCAATTTCGGTTGAACCAAGACAATGATCTAAAGACAATGAACCAAGACAAATGATCAAGTCGGGATTTGTGTAATCCTGGTCAATTTGGAATTGCCCTCATTTGATGTCTCCGCCGGCATTGAGAATATGTGGACTTTGTTGGATAACAATAGAAAACACAAGATTTCTAATAAACAAGACCTAAAGAAAGCACTGCTAGAGGAATGGCAAAAAATTACTCCTGACATAAAAAAAAACTCGTTGACTCAATGCCGAATAGGCTCCAGGCTCTGCTTAAGGCTAAAGGCTATCATACGAAGTATTGAAATCAACTGGAAACCTCATAATTCACAACAATTTTAATGTTTAATCAAACTGTATCAAATAAGCTGTGACATGAAAGTTGTCATTACTTTTAGTTTTTTGTTTTTTAAGATGCAAAACAGCAACTTTGTAACAGATATAAACTTGTTTAATAAGCAACAAACATTTTTCTTCAAAATGGCATTCAAATTTTTTTGATATTGTTATTATGTTTTGAGTTATTGCAACTTAATTTTTTAAAGAAGCACTGCATCAAATAAGCTGTGAGCCACTGTATATATTTTATAGGCGCCATATATTTTAATTAGGTTTTCATGAGAAAGTAAAACCTTTTTTAAATAAGAGATGGCGCTACTAATCACATTTTGATATCAATTTTTGTTTTTGAACAAAACTTTTATCATAAAATAAGTACACTTGAAGCTTTGTTTTGATATAAAATTAGACAAAATTATCCTGGTCCAAATTATTCAAACAACGAATTGAATTGTTTACTTCCGGTTTTACACAGGAAAAAAAATTTGTTTATTAAATCTAATTTTAAAATTAAAAAGAACAGTTGATTTTCTATGCCAATCATTATATTTAATGTTACTCAGATATTTTTCGAATCTCAGAACCGGTTTTCAAAAAAACCTTTCATGAATTTTGTCAATTATTTAAAAGCCCATAGCTCGGCAACTAAACCTCATAGAAAAGAAAAACTGCGTACCCTCGTTCATATTCTCTAGAAGTGCCATTATGCACAATTTGAACGAAATCCAGAGCCTCGACTTTTTTTCGTTGTCCGCTTCACGTGAAATGCCCCACATACATACATATTTACCATTTTAAGGCCGAAAGACTTCTTCCCAGGCTAGACCAATACGAATAAATTTCGAGGAATAAGTGCCAATTTAATCGAAATCGCCTTACAAACAGGACGATCCCCAAATCAGAGCGTAAATAAATAGAATATGGAAAAAGAAAAATTTACAAAATGGAATCAACACCATATCCATAGAAACAGCGAAAAATTAATTTGTCCATCAATAAAATTTTGATATCAATTCTTTTTTTTCTAGACCATTTGGAGACAATAAACTTTGCAGAATCTATCGTAGCAAAAAATAGAATATTAACTTGCACCTATCCGAATCCGAAGTAGAACTTTTATGACAAATCCATCTTAATTTATGTTCACTAATTTATCTTCGCCAAACATATGGGTCGTTGTTCTCTTTTCGCAACGGTCAACTTTTTTATGTTGTTTCCAAGATATAAAAGTAATTTTGTGTATACGAGCATCCATACCTATCTTAAGCAAATGGATATAGGTCACTTTGAAAACTTCATTTATTAATAATTGTGGCAAATTTAATCAGCGGTGGGCATTGAACCACAGAGAGAATTAATAAAAATCAAAACACTTGCATGAACTAGTTAACTGAATGTACGTTTGTCCAAACTACACTTGTGGATACGTGAGAATGTAAAATAATGCAGTTATTTGCTGTTCTTCAATTAGAAGATAAGATTCGAAAACGTAATAATCTTTCCCGATTTGTTTTATAGGCCAGGTTTCGTTTTCATTTTTGCCGGTGAAATGCAGGCCGCATATGAACTCGAAATGTTCTATTCGGGAATTCTGGTGTTAAATTAAGCTGTCTTTTTTACAACAAGGTAGCCGCCCGAAAAGCTACAAGAAGCAATTAATATCTTGAGACATTCGAAAACAAACTGTTTACCTCAAATAAAAACAAGAGTCGTGATCAATAGTGTAGTCGTATCTAACCCCATCAATCCCAATCTAACGAGTCAGGTGAATTTCAAAGATAATGAAATATTATTTAGGAGTATCAAAGTTCAATTACTCCAATCACTCTAACTTTTGCTTTGAAATTGCGAAATATCGTTAGCGTTATACCATATCAATATTCTGTTTAGTTTTTAGCAGATACCATCTTCGTATGACACATTTTGTTAAGCAGGCATGATTTGCAATTACATAAAATTATATGGCATGAAACTTATGTATACAGGTAAAAGAATACAGGTTTATTCGCTTCATGTTGTAGAAAAATATTTCTGTATTGAGATAAACGATTAGAACAATTAGTCATATGGTGAGAAATGGAAATTTAATATTCGGATAAAATCAAGCAGTGCCGCTCGTGATGAATGAGGCGTGATTCGGCATATTTTGTTAGATTTTAATTTTATCATTTCAGCTGGCTGTTTTCGCAGATTATGTACTGCAGATTACAAAGAAAACTAGAAATTTCTTGTTAACTAATGCAATCTTTTGACTAATAAGGCGTACGTGACTACAGAATTTGACTTTTTGCTTTGTGCTATCGGGACTTGTTTAAAATCTTTTAGGATATTTACACATTATCCAGAGCTAGATATTGCTTCGGTTAGCAATTTTATTTCCCGCGGACTTTGTATATAAAAAAAAAAAAATAATAACACGACTTTCAGTGGCGGCTCGTGGTTTTGAGACTAAGGGAAGCACAAGCAAAATATATAAGCATATAATATAGATAAGCATACTTATGAAGCGCGTAGTAAACAATACATGCGATTTTTTTGAAATATCGTGTAAAAAATCAATTAGGTATTTCAATGCTGACCATATTTGCATTAAAAGCTAATGATTAGCATAGCTTATTTCAGTGATATTCCTACTCACTAATATCAAAAATCTCACAAATTATATATGGTATTTGAAAGCAAAAAAATACTAATTTCTTTAATTTATTTTAAATTATAAAAAAAAGTTAAATTGAAAAAATATTACAGACTAAATAAATGGTGAAAGTTTTTTAATAGCTCAAAGTAGAGAATATAATGCATCTTTTAGCAAATTAAATTAGAGAGCCAATGCCACAATAAAAATAAATTCCTCATATAATTTGCAATAAAAGTGCCTAATATAGTAACCTTTTGCAAACAGTTGACTGAGCGAAATTAGTAGTCTTGATCGCCAAAACTCAGTAAGATCCTCAGTGAAAAAGGCTACCGCAGTAAATACTCTATGGCACAATCATAACAACATTCCACATTAAAATTCATATTAAACGGGCAAATAATAACTTTTAGAAACAGAATCTATTCAATACGCTCTCACTTTAACGAGTTTTATGTTATAATTTACTTTAAAAACTATCCTTTTATCCATCTTTAACCGACCGTATTAATACTGACAATACAAAAAAAATCAAGTCAAAAGAATTATAACAGGTGCGTTTTTTTTTTGCGAAGAAGACATAAAAAACGCACCTAATGTAAACTATAAATGCTAAAGAAAGCATTCCAGAATTTTAACATAGAAATAACGTCAACATAAGCGTAATCAAGTGGTCATACCACCCAAAGCACCTGGACCGAGAAACTCATTTTACGAAAATAAACCCACAGCAGATACAAAAAAAAAAACCGAGCTGGAGAAAATTACACTCCAGACAATTTAACTCCTACGACTTGCACTGTACAAAGCACAAAAAGCATTAAATCTGAAGGGGAACAATTCGTAAGAAGAGGAGCAGAAGAAAATCTACAGAATAATGAGGGGAAACAGTAACATAAGGCCAATGACAAACACAGCGGTTTTTGCGAGGCGTTTCCCGAGAGCAAAACCGAGTTGGTATAGTCGTGCATTACTTTAGCATTGTGATGACACACACCGCGGTGCGAACCGCCTCTCGGTTTCGGAACCTAGTCGGTAGATGAGAGATATGACCCACCGACTCGGTTTTCGAGCGTTTTTCGATATGTTTATTGCTGCGTAGTCCGATCGAGCTGAAATTTTCTGGATGCATTGATGAATGCATGGGATAGGGGAAGAAAAATCTGATAAGAAAACAGATTTTTGAAGAATGGTTAGGATACAGTATTGGAAAATGAAACATTTGTGGGACTTGGTTTCTAAAAGTAGGCAATCACAGATTTTCAAAGAAAATTAGTATTAGAATTATTTTGCCCAAAATTCATATGCATATATATACTTAAATATATATGTATATAAACATATATACATATGTATGTATACACGACTACTTTTTTCACAAGCATCTATATGATACTCCGACGTAATTTGTAACTGAACCGACTCGATAAACACTTCTGAAAACCGCTGTGTGTGTCAGCCGACGCGCCAAACCGAAGCGTTAAACGCTTCGGTGAAACCGAACTGTCTGTCATTGGCCCAACAGGCGACGCGGATAACTTTGCAGCGTATTAAGTTCATTCATTAACAAAGATTTCTGGGTCGTTTAGCGGGTGGATCGGGCAAGGGTTTTTTGAATTACTCTATCCCCAAGACGGTGCAAACTGAGCCAGCGTCTGCGACACTATTTGAGTACACTGATTGTAAAATTTTTGTGGGCATCACTTAAGCAAAGCGTCTAAGTAGATCTATGCGAAAACCACAAATTTGAGCATTGAAACAAGATCACTTCAGTGTTCTGTGTAGTATATCTCAAGGAACTGTATGTTTTGAATTGAATGGTATGCAGTGCCTTAGTTTGTAGTAAAACGTTTGAGTTTTCGTTGCGTCGCTGTAAATTTACATTGGAAGCTCTGTAATTGGACTGTTATAAAATAAAACCATTTGATCCATAGTAGCGATGGAGTTTTGGCTTTTGTAAGAAAATAGATGTTATAACATTGATTGTTAAATATTGATTGTAAATCTTTTGATTATTATATATTTATTATTTAATTAATTTTGCGGTTTAGCAAGGGAAGCACTGCTTCCTTTGCGTACATCGACGAACCACCCCTGACGACTTTAGATTTTAAGTAAAGTACACACTTAATTTCTTTCTCTACTTTTACATTTACAATCGCGCATTTGAATCGACAAGCACCCCAAAAGCAGCCTCACCTTGGGCTCTCGTGCTTGATAACCGCGAGTAAGTCAATCCAACCGATCGAATGTAATCCGCCGATATTTATGCGAAATAAAATGATGATCTGTTACAATAATTAGTTCATGCTAATTGTTGCAACAGCAAAATCAATAGGTGCACATATGACACCTGTACATTTGCGATCTATTTTGCATAGAGAAAAAATGCGCGTGGTGAAAATGCTTGGAGTACAATATGATGCTTAAATTAAGGGGGGAAATACATGTAAAATCGAAAAAAAATGCTAATTTTAGATTGATTTAAAATATATATATATTGCTCATTCAGGAAATGTTTAATATTAAATCCTTAAAGTACATGTCTTACAGCAAACAAAAATATTTTTTTAATAATTTTTGAACACAAAATGGCGGCGATGCGAACGAATGAAAAAAACACACCAAAAACTGCCTCATACAACTTAACGCCTTTTCCGGGGAATTTGCAACATTCAGAGAAAAAAAATATGCTAATGAAATATATGATTCATAGGTGAACCAATAAAATTTATTTTAAAAAATTAAGCTTTTACGTTAATTTTAGATTAAACAAAAAAATCGATTATTTTTCAAAAAAATCACGCTTTAAACACTACTAAACAAATTATTTTTCTGAAATTACAATAACATTTAAATTCAACGAGGAGATAATACTCTTTTGTAGATGTGGTATAAATTTGAGCCGGATCGGTTCAATATTTTTTTAGATATTTTGTACGGCAGTTGAAAAAGTACTACTTTGAGAAAAACGCGTTTAAAGTTTTTAAGCTCCACCGGCCTGGGGAACGCCGCGCTGCCTATAACTAACTATAACTCGAGAGCTAATACGAATATTGCTTCAAAACTTTTTTTGGTATATTTTAAGAGCATTTTGATGCAATAAAAAAAATCGACTTTTTTTTAGCAGTTACATGTATTTTTCCCCTTAAATAAATGTATGTAACAGAAAAAACGCGCATGGCTGAAACGCTTACGAATGTAATATGAGGTTTAGTTTAATTGGTTTTAGTGAAGTTCAAATAATGGAGGGTCAATGGACCGTACTGTAACAGTTAGCCTCAATGGAGATATTACTTTATTAGCACATCCCATAATTAAATGTTTCTTCACTCGTCAAATGCTGAATAGCTTTGTTTTCGGCGCTACAATAAAAATAAGCTCTGCAATATATTTCTACATAGTGTATAGCTCCCGAGTTTCGGGGTTTGCTCATTTTCGATGTAGAAAAAAGCAAACATACCAAAAGATGCATGTTTGAGTAGAAGAACATCAAACATATTTTAAACGACCATTCGTTATGATCGTCCGCTTTAATTGGTTTTGCTTATTTATGCCTGGTATAGCCCATGACCCACAACAAGCACAGCAGCGTTATCAGCGTACACAACCAAGCCAAATTTCCTCAGCTATCTCTCTTCGCAGAATATTGCCATAAAATACACTTAATAGTTCTTTCGATTCATACACAAAAGGACAATTTCGTAAGTAGTGATCTACCAGAAGATACTACTTTGGTACAGAAGATACTACTTTAGAAGATACTACAGAAGATACTACTTTGGCACTTGAAACCGATCAAACGTCTCAATATATTGTCATACATTGCATTCTTTAAAAGTACCACTTCCTCTTCCTCCTTTAAAAGAACCACCCACAGTGAGAAGTTTTTATGGCTTTCAGCCCTTCAGTAAGCTTCGACTACCACAAGAATCGTGTCTCTAGTAGATAGTCTAGACCTGCATACAACCGTACTATCTGGATAGGAAGTCCTCAGCGCCTCAGATTGCTGACATAAGGATTGTCTGACCAGTCTTGATGGGTTTCACAAGCTCTTGTTTGACTTGCCTTGATGGGTTTCCGTATATCGATAACAACGGGCGATAGGCTGATGGTAGTTGAAGATTGCTAGGTAAGCGTTGTATATGTGCAACAGTAAGTTTGTCCTGTGATGAGTGCTTCGATAGAAATACCATAGAGACCTAGCACTTTCCTACCTTTCATCCAAAAAATACGGTAGTGACAGCAATCTTTGTTTGCTTATCAATTTGCTAGGTTCCTGTATTTCGGGCCATCATTTGGTTTCAAAATTTTCAACCAAACTTGCATTTAGAAGTCTTCAAGAACCTTAAAAATTATTTGCCGCCGGATTTCAAAGATTTAAGAGACTTCGTAAATAAGCATTAACACTGCTTGCACTCCACATAGGTTACATCCACGCTGGCTCCCCTCGTCAACGATCGTCAACGGAAACAAGACATCAAATATGACATTTGATTCAGCATTTCAAAAGCGAAAAGATGATAAGCAAACAGCTGACACTGAGGTGGTAAAGGAATGTACTTTATTTTCCAATTGGTTGCTGAATAAGCAAAACACTCAGTATTGGTGGAATTGGGAATATTATTGCTTGATATTGATCAACAATGACTCAATCTCTATATTTACAACTTTTCAGCACATAATCAGTTCTAAGCAAATTGATACAGCAAAAAGGCAACCGCAACAATAAATAGTAGGGACATGGATACTGTCTCACGGGTTTTTTCAAACTAAAAAATATTGGCTTCTTTCAAGTTTTTTTGATTATTAGTACATGTGTGAAAAATAAAAATGAATAATATCATTCGAAATGACCTACCTTCGCCTTCATACATACTTTGAGTCTCTTTGACCAATCTTCTATCGCAAAATGCAGCTCATATGGAGAAAAATTGTTTACAGGTTCGGCCAGGCAAACTTAAAAAAATCAATGTTTTTGTATCTTCTATGGCAGACTATGTCCTCTGAAACCATCCATGTAACCCAGCGGACTCAAGTTGGGGCTGCCAGATGGCCAATCATCCGAGCTCAAAAGTTCAGGTAAATGCCGCTCAATCCAGGCCTGATTCGTTCTGATCTTGTAAGCCAGCGCCGAATCATATTGGAACACCCAGTGCTTGTTTTGAAACATGGTGTGGCTGAGCGGCTTCACAATACGGTTGATAAACTTTTGCGGAGGTTTTCAATCCTTTTTCGCACAAAAACAGCTCAGTGGTGCCATCAAACGCATTCTCTCATCATATGGACTCTGTAGACCTGTGAAATGTCTTCCGAAGCTTCCATTGACGACCAGTCGTACACCTGGTCATGCTGTCGATTGAATTTCTGCTGCACAGTGGTGAAGCTTTTCTCGTCTGTAAGGGCCAAAATACACGAGCGTTTAGCTTTTTCCCGCGCTTTTGAGGTTAAAAAAAGAACACATAATTTTATATGAAGCAAACTACTCGAGCTCGTTTTTAGCTAAATCCATATATTTTCAAGAGCCTGGCCGAAAAACGCAGCGTTAGCTGCGCTCGTGTGGTTTAGCTCTTAGAAGGATTTTTTTTTTTGTAGTCCACTTGCATTTTTTTGCCTTATTATTCTTCAGAGTGGCGGTGAGCAACTGCCCGGTGCGGTGTCTGTAGGTCCTTAGACCCAAGTCTTTTTTGATGATGCTGCTCATGGATTTCGCATTCATCCCTTGTGCCATAATTTTCTGTTTTTGGAGGGGATTTCTTATGATCCGAGCCTTCATGGCTTGTATGATTTCCGGCGTGCTGGTGGTCTTTCAAGTTAGCTTGAACGATACAAAATTTTTTGGGTGTTTCCGGAAGATCTATTCCGATCTTTCGATGTTGCACTTATGAAGCGCAATTACGGCGACGCGGTTTTCTCTGTCTATTCACTTGATGGCAGCGCGTTGGCATATCACTACTTTGCACATCGTACAGGCGTTTGACAAAGATTCTAGAGTTTAGAATTTCTCATCACGCTGAAAAAATTCTTGGTTAATATGAAAGCGGTTTCAGGCAGGGAAGATCGAAAGCTGCCCAAATATTTATGGTCAAACAAATTTTGGAAAAATGCTTGGAATTCAACATTGATGCTCATTAAATATTTGTCGACTTTAAACAAGCGTATGACTGCATCAACTGAATGCATCCTGGCCCAGCAAACTTGGTAGGATTAGTAAAAATGACCATGGCCGACTCCACATTACAAGTTATGGTTCGGAACAACATGGTTAACTCGTTTTCTACGAATACAGAGCTAAAACAAGGGAATGGGTTAGCTCATGTAATTATTAACTTAGCGTTTGAGTATGTCATCAGAAAAATCACCGTTGATACAAGAAGAATTCTTTTATTTAAGTAGACTCAGCTATAATCTTACGCTGATGAAATCAATATTATGTGACGTTCATTCGACGACGCCAAGGAAGTATTTGTAACACTAGACGAAACTGCCAAAGAAGTTTGTCTGCTAATTATTAAGAAAAAAGCCAAACTGTTGACCCAATCAAGGAAAAGGACGCCATTAAGACAAAACATAACGATAGGGGACCGTAATCTTCGGTCGGATACGAGAAGACGATGGATGGCGAATCCAACACAACAACGAGGTGTATAACCTATATGATAAGCAGGAAGCGTCTACCGTCAGAAGATTACAAAAATTGCAATGGGCTGACCACGTCGAACGAATGAGCGACAATTGAATCCCCAAGCGGGCTCTCAAAGGACGAGCGACGGAGCCAGGCCAGTCAGTACGCCACGCAAGCGTTCAGATGATTCGATAGATGTTGATAACAGGTTGCTTCTGACAGCATCGAATTGGAGGACGCAGTCATTAAACCAACACGACTGGAGGCGTAGCATTAAGGAGGCTAAGGCTCGATTCGGTCTGTAGTGCCACGATGATTAACAAGGATTTGACTTTCCAAAATTTTGAAATTCATGCGAGTGTTTGCCCTGAAAACCTTTGCAGCCTGTGAGTTTCAAGGAACTCTTAAGACCAAAGCGGTATATGACCCTCGAAACAGGTTTGCTGAAAAATATGTGGTAAAATATGCACTCAAAATCTCCTCGATTCCTCTACTGTTCATCGAACATGATTGTTTTTAACGGTTCTTATGCACTAGAATTTTTGCATTTCCTTTCAACCCCAAACTCAGAGAACCAGCATTCGATAAACTCAATTGCACATTTTCCGTTACGACGGAAACCACTATGACTAACTCAGCATTCTCAGCTTGGCAATCAACCTTCTATATTTGGAACAAAATAATCAACGAAAAAACTTAAGCTCCAGATTGATAAATTCATCGTTCTTACCAGGCGACACGAAGTTTCACCTTCATTATACGATATTCTCAAATTGATATTCTAACAATGAAAACAACATGGTTTTTGCACGGAAATTCAAATCCCCGAAAAAAAAGTTATATGTTCTTGATGACGGTCAGTGGTTTTAGCTTTGCTGGTGCATAAATACGGAAAAATAGCACAAACAACGACTTGAGGTCATCATTTAATGATCTCATTAGCAAAGAACACGGCGGTACAATGTAGTGGAACACATGGAATTAAGTTGCAACAAAACTTTTTTCATTAAAATCCATCTTGGCACAAGCTGGTGTCATACGTTTATGTCTTCGAAAAGAAAAATTATTCGATTCATAGAAGAGTCGTTTGAACGTGATGAAGAGGTAGATGTCTCATACAGATAAATTCCTTAGCAGAATGACTTACAAGTACGTACTCGTATATGTATAGCTCGCGTTTCCGTATATGAATGTTCGCAAGAGGCAAAAAGTTTTTTGGCTCCAGCGATGAGACGTTGCGACCTTGAGGTCAGAGTTAGTTTGCGACTCGTAAAAGACATTTTCCTTTACGAACTGATAAGCCTAAGCATATGTGTACATGCATATGTTATTATTAATCAACATCGATAAGAAAAGTAGAAAAAGGAATCGGTCTTGCCGTTTTCATGGAAATTAGAACCATCGTCAATTTTCAAAATATCTCTTGTGAAGTGGATGTGCTTAGATAATTTAATTTTGTTCACAGAAACATCTTTTCATTTCAACTGAAGCTACTGACAACAATTAAAACTACTTTACGATGCCATACTAAACATAATTCACATTAGCCCCGTATCACATCGATTCTAAATAACCCATACATTTTATCCTTTACCTGTGGAACCGTTTCCAAATATGTACTTTGCTTTCGATAAGATTTTTCCCATCACTGGCAATACATTCGGCAGTATTGACCTTGCCCGCCAAACAACGAAGGTGAAGGCCGTCATTTCATAGTTGATTCTTATCCGGCAAAAAGAAGACATTTTCCCATTATTTCATTTGTTGATCCTGAGCCAAATCCACCAACGCCCTATGAATGACTACAGCACGGCCAGAGCGGAAACTTGGGGAAACTTAGTTTCATCAGAAGTTGAGATATTGGCTCTTGTATTAATGCTCTACGCACGGCCCATGCATAAATATATGAAGTTTTGATTATACTTGGCCGCCTCTTGCAACTAGCAAATATTCCATAAGGACCTTAAGCCAGAAATGATGCTATACTTGCTCTCGCCCCTATGTGCTGATCCACATTTTTTTGCCTATTTAGCGATAATGCGTCTCTGGACATTTCGAGAATTATTCGGAACAACGGAAAGGATTCGGCACAAAAGGTACGCTGAACGGAGGCGGGCGTATGCAAGGGTGCTACTCTATGCATATCGTATTCGCAGGCGACTTTCCAGTCGGGATTTTCGTACATGAGATTTGCTGAAGGAATAATAGCTGACATGTTTATAAAAGTACGGTCATGTGTGCTTGATTTTGCCGGATGGGGATTATTTTCGATAATGGTTGGACTTAAAGTAAAACGAACGGATTTGGTATGTGTGGCGACTTAGGCTTAAGCAAAGGAATGTTGCTGATTCATAGGCTCCCAAAGAAGGATTATTTTTGGAGCGGTTATTTTAAATGTGTATGTTTACGCGCCCCTTTAATCTGGGATTTCGTTGACCTGCTTGGGTGAAAAAAGCTGATACTGTCTGTCTTCATGAGAAGATATTTACAAAGTAGCATAATTACGTTAAGTAGGGCATGATATGAAAACGTACTGTTATCAAAAAATTTAAGGGGAATTTGCTTAAAGTGCTGAAATATCTTTCGTGAAAACATATGCGGACTCTCCATTTGCTTAAATTTTAAGTTTTATCAATTTCATAATAAACGTTGACATGTATTACTTATTTTTTAGCAAAGGTTGATAATTGGAATACAAGAAATTTTTAGGAAAGTAAGTTTGTGGTGGTCACATGCAATGTTTATAAAATCTGAAAATCAATAGTTCGCCATAATGATGCGTGACTGCGACTTCGATTGTTAAACACCTCAAAAAATTTCGTCGGATGCATCTTAAGGCCAATGACAGACAGGTCGGTTTCACCGAAGCGTTTAACGCTTCGGTTTGGCGCGTCGGCTGACACACACAGCGTTTTTCAGAAGCGTTTATCGAGTCGGTTCAATTACAAATTACATCGGAGTATCATATAGATGCTTGAGAAAAAGTAGTCATGTATACATACATATGTATGTATATGTATATACATATATATGTAAGTATATATATGCATATGAATTTTGGGCAAAGTAATTCTAATACCAATTTACTTTGAAAATCTGTAACTGCTTACTTTTAGAAACTAAGTGCCGACAAATGTTTCATTTTCCAATACTGTATCCTAGCCATTCTTCAAAAAGCAATTTTCTTATCAGGTTTTCATTCCCATATCCCACGCATTCATCAATGCATCCAGAAAATTTCAGCTCGATCGGACTACGCAGCAATGAACAAATCGAAAAACGCTCGAAAACCGAGTCGTTGGGTCATTTCTCTCATCTACCGACTCGGTTCCGAAACCGAGAGGCGGTTCGCAACGCGGTGTGTGTCATCACAATGCTAAAGTAATGCACGACTATACCGACTCGGTTTTCCTCTCGGGAAATGCCTCGCAAGAAACGCTGTGTTTGTCATTGGCCTAAGGCCAATGACAAACAGAGCGGTTTTTGCGAGGCGTTTCCCGAGAGGAAAACCGACTCGGTATAGTCGTACATTACTTTAGCATTATGATGACACACACCGCGGTGCGAACCGCCTCTCGGTTTCGGAATCGCGTCGGTTGATGAGATAGGCCAATGACAAACAGAGCGGTTTTTGCGAGGCGTTTCCCGAGAGGAAAACCGAGTCGGTATAGTCGTACATTACTTTAGGCCAATGACAGACAGTTCGGTTTCACCGAAGCGTTTAACGCTTCGGTTTGGCGCGTCGGCTGCCACACACAGCGGTTTTCAGAAGCGTTTATCGAGTCGGTTTAGTTACAAATTACGTCAGAGTATCATATTTTCCTTCCCCTATCCCATGCATTCATCAATGCATCCAGAAAATTTCAGCTCAATCGGACTACGCAGCAATAAACTCATCGAAAAACGCTCGAAAAACGAGTCGGTGGGTCATTTCTCTCATCAACCGACGCGATTCCGAAACCGAGAGGCGGTTCGCACCGCGGTGTGTGTCATCACAATGCTAAAGTAATGTACGACTATACCGACTCGGTTTTCCTCTCGGGAAACGCCTCGCAAAAACCGCTCTGTCTGTCATTGGCCTTAGCATTGTGATGACACACACCGCGGTGCGAACCGCCTCTCGGTTTCGGAATCGCGTCGGTTGATGAGAGAAATGACCCACCGACTCGTTTTTCGAGCGTTTTTCGATGAGTTCATTGCTGCGTAGTCCGATCGAGCTGAAATTTTCTGGATGCATTGATGAATGCATGGTATAGGGGAAGGAAAATATGATACTCTGACGTAATTTGTAACTAAACCGACTCGATAAACGCTTCTGAAAACCGCTGTGTATGGCAGCCGACGTGCCAAACCGAAGCGTTAAATGCTTCGGTGAAACCGAACTGTCTGTCATTGGCCATAAATGACCCAACGACTCGTTTTTCGAGCGTTTTTCGATGAGTTCATTGCTGCGTAGTCCGATCGAGCTGAAATTTTCTGGATGCATTGATGAATGCATGGGATAGGGGAAGGAAAATATGATACTCTGACGTAATTTGTAACTAAACCGACTCGATAAACGCTTCTGAAAACCGCTGTGTGTGGCAGCCGACGCGCCAAACCGAAGCGTTAAACGCTTCGGTGAAACCGAACTGTCTGTCATTGGCCTAAGGCCAATGACAGACAGAGCGGTTTTTGCGAGGCGTTTCCCGAGAGGAAAACCGAGTCGGTATAGTCGTACATTACTTTAGCATTGTGATGACACACACCGCGGTGCGAACCGCCTCTCGATTTCGGAATCGCGTCGGTTGATGAGAGAAATGACCCACCGACTCGTTTTTCGAGCGTTTTGCGATGAGTTCATTGCTGCGTAGTCCGATCGAGCTGAAATTTTCTGGATGCATTGACGAATGCATGGGATAGGGGAAGGAAAATATGATACTCTGACGTAATTTGTAACTAAACCGACTCGATAAACGCTTCTGAAAACCACTGTGTGTGGCAGCCGACGCGCCAAACCGAAGCGTTAAACGCTTCGGTGAAACCGAACTGTCTGTCATTGGCCTAAGTTGGACTGGATTGTTGACTCAATGGTAATGTGCAATCGAGAGAATCGGGGCTTTTCCACACTTGTATTCTTGATGCACTCCTTAAACTGGTTTTCTTGGAAAGAGACGGAAGAATCAAGGAGAATTCTTTACAAAAAGTAGAGAATTCCCCTTGATTCTTCGGTCTCTTGCCCAGAAAACCGGCTGGAGGAGTGCATCAAGAATACAAGTCTGGAAAGGCCCAATAAACATCTCGCCATAGTAGCAATCGAAAAAATCGAATTAAACATTTCGCAATCGACCATTCGGTCGTTCAATCGGTCCTTCGCAATCGACCGTCATTCGGTCATTCGATCTATAAAACACGTACTGCTGGCGTAGCCAATAGGGAAACATTCAAACATTTCGAAGCTAGTATAACGAATTTCGATAGTCGTGGTGATTTTCAAAGAAAATTAAAAGTTCCGGAAAAATTACATGTATAGAATATGAAAATTTTGTAATTATAATACATGAACAAAAAAATTGGAGTGTGAGTAATATTTTGGGAGTGCGTTATTCGATCGAGCATAAATTTTTCGGTTGTATTACTGCGTTTAAAAATTGGTCCATGTTTAAAGAATTTTTAGGTACCCCTCTCTTTCTATGGAAAAATGAGTTTTGGCATACGTAAAGATGTTTAATGAAAAGTGATTATGCTAAGTCATGACAACGCTTTGAAAATTCCTAAACCTATATGAGCGCAGACTGCCTCAAACTTAGCCTAATTTTTTTTTCAAATTTTGATTTATGAAAACTTATGACGAAAGCAACACATCATTACGAAATTCACAGAAATAAAATTTATCAGAAATAAGTATGAATGTTTTTTAATGAATATGCAGACAACTACAGTAGGAATGTGACAAAAATTCTTCAAATAATCTTGTTTCCTGAAAAGTCTTAGCTTTTCTGAAAATAAGGTGAATGATTTATAAATTAAATGCTTTGTCTACACTTTCAGTCAGAAATTTTAAAAATTCTACATCACATAAGAAGATATCATGATCATCGTGGCACAACAGCCTAACGCCGGGCCTTGGCCGCCTGGATCGTTGTCCTCCAAATATCTCGGTCATGTGCCTGCGTCCTACAGTCTTAGATTCCCAGTGGTTGCTCGGCGTCCGCATAAACTGAGCTCTCCCAACGAGCTCTTGGTCTTCCTCGTAGTCTCGCTCCGTCAGCTCGTCTTCTGTTCATAACTCGTTTCAGCATGCGATCGTTTGCCCATTGTAGACGTTGTAGTTTGACGATTTTGGAGACTTTCAGCTCGTCGTACAGTTCGTACAACTCATTGTTGTATCGGATGGGTCCAGTGTTGCTCGTTTTTCCCACAAAGCAGGTCGTGAATTCCCACGGTTTTTCCCATGGAAAATATGTGAACTATTTGAAATGCATACTTGTGTATTGTGTAAATTGAAATGTTCATCAGAAGGCTCGAAATCAATGCAGGTAATACGTCTAGACTGGAAATTTGAGCGAACGCAACAAACTGCATTCAGTGAATGTTCACTTATTCTGTTTCGCTTTAAAGTTTTGACGTCGGTTAGAATGGAGAATATTCTTTGCGACTCAGCATTTGAATGTGGCAAAACTAGAGCATACTATGAAATATTAGTTAAATGAGGAAACTTGCATGCATCCTCAAAACTTTTTGCTTTTTCTATTTCCTTCCAAAACTCCTCTACTGTTAGCTGCAATAATCTTTGCCTCTCATCATTTGAAAAAGTTACTGTTGGATCTCTCCATTCGATATTTACAATAGATTCCTCACAGCCAACTTTTTTTGCCAAATTTTTGAACTACAGTGAATTCGTTCGTTTTGAACGATCAAGAGCTATTTGGGGGCTTAAAAAGTCAATTTTTTTTTAAAGATAACATCATTAAATGGTAATTTCTCTTTAAGCTCTTTACATGTCGTAACGTAAAACTCTTTTCCAATTTTTTTGATCTCTGATTTCACAGCTTCTTCAAAAGACGCTACATACTCTTCATATTTTGGTCCCAAATAAATATCCATATCTGAAACTAAATGCTCTTCATTCAATTCGATATTTTCCAGTAAGTCAATGAAATCAGGTTTCACAAAATTTAGGCAAATTCTTCTTAAAATACTACTGCACTCAGCATACAATTTGTGAATCAGTAGTTGCTTTGACTGAAACAGTGCATTAAACGTATTGAAATAGCTTAAACTATATTCTTAAATGCAGAAAAATGCCTGCGCACGATTATTCTGCATTATTTCGTAGAAATATTTTGTTTTTGGCCGTTTTGATTGAACAGAGTCGTATAAAAACATATGCTCTAGAGCAGTCCAATTTTCAAAAAATCTTTTGGTTGATTGCTGCCTTGCAAGCCATCTTATATGTGCTGGACTCAAAAGTTTTCCTTTTTCTAAATTGAAATACTCTTGAAACTCAGCAAGCGTTGCTGAACTTGTTGGACTATCAGAAACATAATTGACTGCTGCTTTTAAAAGTTTTTCACATTCACTGGGAATCTGAGCACTGAATTTTATTGCAACTAATGATATAGAGTGGCAAGTACATCTTACTAGAATAGCTTCAGAAACATCCTTTTTAAGCTTCGAATAAAAGGAATTATGTTTTCCAATCATAGCTGCGGCATTATCACAACTAACACCACATATATTTTTGAGTGGTATATCTTTACTAAAAAAAACATTTTTGAAACTACTGTACAGAGTTTCTGCAGTACAGCTAGCAGCAGGAAGGTCAATTAGCTCAACCAGTTCAGATTTTACTTGCCCACAGTACTGTTAGATTACAAATCGCAACCGGCCGTCTATATGACGGTCAGGACTCAAAGCACAGCTTGACAATCCACTTAAAAGCACATCTAAATGTGGGGTTTGTAAGCGAATTTTGCCGCGCGCGTACTCATCACAAGAAAATATTCGCTTGAAACATTTCTTTTTTTTTGTGAGCCAAAAATACTACCGTTCAACTTTTGGCTTATAAAAAACTGCTTAAACAGAAATCAATGACTGATTTGTTGCAAAGTAATCATATCTTAAAGTTGTATCGCAAATGTTGCTAGAATGGTAGACACTGAGTTTCATTTAAACCATTAATTTAAACCAAGTAAGCAAGTATACTTACAAAGAATTGCCAGCAAAGAAAATTTTTATTATTTTTTTTTATCGTGAGAGGCATCCAATACCTTATAATGTAAGCAATTGATTTTAATCAATTTTTCCTATAGAAGGTAGATATGTTTCAATTTTTTTGACAGATATCAAAATTTCAAGAGCTATCTGCCCTCTTCGTCAGGATCTATTGGTCAGCCTAATGGTTTGATAAATCGTATCCGATATTTCCTAATTTTGTCATTAAAACAGTCAGTCAAACCAATAAAAAAAACCTTTAAATTTCGTGTTTGGGTAATTTAGACAACAAAACATTTAGCATTGTATTGATCTTAGCTACAGTACTGGGCATGACAATAACTACCGCACCTGCCTTCGGCTTTAGCTACCTCCACAGCCACACATTTTCTTTCTGCTGTAAATCGATCGTCATCAATTGAATACTGCAATCGAAACTAACAATCAAACCCAGCAACCAAAATGAACAATCGAGTAGAATAACCGAGCATATCTATTTTTCTCTCGATTGGTGTCCCGATCAGTGTGGCCAGATTGGGTTATTTCCCGCCAATTGGGCTATCTAAATTTTGAATTCGCGGGACGTTTTTTCATTTCGCGGGTTGGCGGTTTTTGGGCTATCTATTTTTATGAAAAACTATATTTGGGCTATACAGTTAAACCTTTTAATCGGGACACTGTATGATCGAACCACCTGAATAATTGAGCTATTCTCTTTTTAAAATTCTCTCTGTAATCGGCCAACTTCTAGAATTGGACCGTGAAAAAGATTGGCTGCACAAAAATTTTGACGATCTAAGTGCTTGCAATAAGTTAGAAGTAATACAGTCATCCGACAAAAAATTGCTCATCCAAAGAAAAACTGCCGATAGCTATAAAATTAGTTAGTCAGGTGCACCGTATTAAAGCAAAACAATAACCAACCAAAACGGAAATTAAATAACGTTGGAAAATTAAGAAGACACTGGGAGAAAGCGGTTGAAATTAAATTTAACATACAACCAGATAGAAACATTGTTGTATTAATGGTCTTCTAAGACATTCTCCAAAAATTTGCCAATACCCGGCCAGATACTTCACAGTAAAACCCGTCAAATCACTACAAAATTAAAACTTTGTGATTTCAAGGCATCAAATAGAAAGCTTAAATCCATTAAAAAGGACTACAATATTCACGACGGCACGCTTTGTGGCGAACAAGCTGATATTGATTTAGACACAGTTCAGGAATTTCAGTCACAGCTAAGAATATTATGCGATGGCTATGATGCTTCAAATATCTATAATCTTGATGAGACAGGAGTATTTTTTAGAGCAACACCTCAAAAATCACTACGTCTTAAATTGAAAAAATGTACATATGGAAAACCTTGAAAGAAACGCGTGACAGTTGCAATGGAAGCTACATAGGTAAAACCAAAAGACCAAGATCGTTGGGAAGAATTGACATTAAGCGAAGTTTGGGCACAACTTGGCGAGGTAGTACAAAATCTTAGATGACGGTTGCTATTTTTATAGAATGGATGCACACTTGAACCAAAACATCACCGCCTTTTTTGATAAAGCTAGATGTAATAGCATTGATAATTTGGAAGACATCAAGCTGCAATTTGTTCCACCTATTTGCACTTCTTATTGATAGACCTTAGATCAGAGGATTTTACCAAACATAAAACTAAATTACAGCACTTATATGATGAATCTCATATTGTGAGCTCTGGAAAATGCTGAGCGGCCTTCAGACCCAATGAAATTAATTTTTATATTTCAAGCTCTCTGGTAATTACGATCTGCTTGGAATAAAGTGTCTCCCCTAACAATTATAAAAGTGTTTTTGGAAATGTGAGTTCCCTCGAAATCTGAGAGTCGAAAGCGGAATCTTGATGAGAGTTCAAATTCAAAGTGATGAGAATTCAAATATTCCAGCAGACATTCAAAATTTGGCAGGATGCAATCAATTTACGACCACAAACGAATCTCTCCCAGGAGTTTGAGCAGATGTCTTTTTTAAAGGATGACGATGATTTTTTTAATTTTAAACCGAAGAAACCATAGCAGCTTTTGTTAATTCCGATTGTGAGTTCAAATTGCAGGCATTCAAAATTCAATGCATAAAAATGTACAACTGAAATTATTTGACGTATATCTCCTTTTGAAAGTATTTAAACGTCTAAACATAATGTTAACAGCTGATCGTCTGATCGAAAAAATAATTTATTTCAAAACTTGCGTTCATAGTTTTGAATGTATGAAATTGGATCAAATATTCACATTTCAAATAAAATATTCAGCCATTCTAGCTATTAAGACTGTTTCTTATACTAATTGAATTTTTGTGCCACCCAAATTTGCAAGTTGTTTTTGCAAGCTTTTATTTTCTGTGTGAACATTTTAGGAAAGTCCTTGAAAAAATAAGTGATCTTCTACACTTAATTTTTCAAGGACTTTTCTTAAATTTTCACACAGTTCCTGTAATTTATTCACATTTTTCCTTTTTCAAATACGTTGTGAATAAAATTTTATCTGTCAATTATAGAAAATTTTTACTGTCTCAAACGATTTCTGCGCTACAATTAGAGCATTTATGTTACTTCGTACGAATTTTACGCATTTAAATATTGTAGTTTAATCAGCTTAAATGAGTTAATTTAGTTATAAATCTGGTGTGGCGGTTTTTGGGCTACAAATAAGAAATCTTGGCTATTTTGGGCTATGAAAATTTGAAATCTGGCTATATTTTCTCACAAATATCTGGCCACACTGCTGCCGATTATTAACTCGATTGCTCTTTCGATTGTTTTGTGGTGCCAATTGCGATTATCTCATTGTTAAAATATCTCGCAATCCCCCGTAATTACGTCGCCAGTGTTCTAATTTATTCATTTTCACGTGCTAGTTTGGCTGACAAATTTTTCATTAAATGCATATAGCAGAGTATACGCATTGCGCTTTATTGGCTTTTTCCCACCGGCTGCATATTTCTTTTACAATGACAGAGTTTTTGGACTACGGTACAAAAAAATACTTCGCCACCAACGAATCCGGTTGTTTTTCCGATATTTTTCACTTTTTCATCCATAAATTCTACTTATTGGAAATTTTTTTCCGAGATGTCTTTGTTAAAAAATAATCTATAGATTGCCAAAAACATGAATTTTCCGAATAACTTTCATTCCTCACTTGTCACGCTTTCCCCCACGCGTTATAGATAGTCACAGATTTACCAAAAAGTTTTGTATTGTTAAGAGTTTAACATTTAACAATGCAAAATTGTTGTTACGGAAATGGCAATGAAATGTCAATGCACAGCTACGAGACTTCTCTTATATTTTGCTACCAGACACCCGCTGCTTCTGCATTTGGGTATATACAAATCAAGTAAATATTTTTGGCTTTTACAGTTCAGCTGCCACGTCCTTAAATCAACATGGCAAAAATATATCCTACTAGAAATTTCTGATTGATTGCAGAGGCTGTCTTAACGTAACTAAGCCCATCATTATAATTATTCTATTTAAGAGGCATTGAAGTCTACAACAATTTCATAGTCTCTCGGTTAATTGAATTATTGCATGATTTGAGCGAAATGTAAATTTCCTTCTTTAGTAAAAAAAGCAAAATTTATGCAATACGAAAATGCAATTCTTTTCTGAATTTCGCAAACAAATAAACATTATCACTTATTTCTTCTTTGCAATGACAATATTCTCGAAATATATTCTACGGAAAAATCAATTTTTTTGCTATGATTATTTTGCAAGTGTCGTAGTTTTTCAAAGGCTTCGTACATAATTTAAAAGGATTGATTCGGGTTTTTAAAAGAAAATTTTCCTGTTCAATAAGATTTCGCATTGACCTTATACCTTGCGGTAGGAATATTCACTAGATATAATTTAAAGGAGTACTTGTGTGGCTTAGAGGTTGAATTTTCTAAGAAAGGTACATTCACATTTCTATCCGTCAATCGGTCATCAGCTTAACTTTCTAAATCTGGTTAGCAATATTTTCAGCAGCTGTTATTGTATTTCAAAGGCTTTCTCATATTAAAGGAAATATATTTTTGGCAATTTATTTGATTAAAGGATATATATATAAAGGAAATCTACTTTATATTGATCTGTGGATTTTACTACAATGTGCACTTGAAATTCTTGAAATGCTTGTAAAGTAAAACCGAAGGTAATGATATATTTCTAAGTGATTTTTTTTAAAAACTCAACGCAAAAAACAACCCTAAGAAACTATAAATCTGTTTTAATTTGATTTAGCGATAGATTAAATTTTACGGTTTCTACATTAGATTAGGCGATTGATGTCCACATACCTAGTGGAGCTAGAGAGTAATATATCTGGTATATAACGACGCCAGAGAAAATATTTCAATAAAAATATTCAATAGCGCGCTGAATATGAAAACGACCGAAATTCTGTGCGTTTCATCAGCATATACTAACGATTTTATATAGACTCGTAAAAGTAGACGAAAATCTTGATAGATGAGGAGGAAGGGAGAGAGATTGGACAGACAGACCACAGCAGTCTGGAATCAACCTTGATCTGTGATAAAAAGAAAATAAGAGAGTGAAGTCCACTCCATGCAAGAAACAGCATGACATGGCACACGCAAGAAATGGAAACTTGATCAACGAACCTGAAGACCAATCCTTAACAGTCTGCCCACCATAGAATCACAGGCTCAATGAAATCTTGGCTTCATTGAGTTGACTCCATCGAGCTGATTAAATATGCTGTACCAAGCAAAATATGAAATCATTATGCACATATGTATGTATAAGAAACATTGCTGAATAACGATGGGGAATGGGTAATGTGTCCCATACATAAAAAACGAGAGAATGCAGCAACTAAGGATATAACATTTTTGGATAGCTCGTATAAGATATTCGTCTCCATCCTTCAATCTTGGATAGCTTTATTCGTTAAAACTATTATCAATTAGAAAATATTATGATTTAGTCCTAGAAAAATCGCAAATTTATTAGGTATCCACCCTTCGGCAAATGGAGGTACCTGTTCATTAACTTTAAATCTGTCTTCGATGGCAGAAAAAGAGTAGATATGTTAAAGCCTTTTGAGACTTTTATGTCTAACACAACTGTATAGGCTGAAGGTTACCTTGTTACAATGTGAAAATAGGCGGATCGCTTTCCAAACTAATCAAAATCTTTAATGATCTGCCTTTTCTTTAAGTTTTATTTTTGGAAACAATAATTCGAAGTTCTGAAATATCAATCAAAGTGACCATCGATGCCAGGTTCTGCTATATGCTAGCTTATGTAAAGGATATTGAAATCATTGGATGAGCGGAATAAGTTGTACATTTTGCTAACGTACTGGAAATCTAGAAATTCAACTAATACTTCAAAGCTACTGCTTCACAGTGATACTCAGCAGAACGGTCTTTCATATCTCAGAGCCGTTCGAAATTAAACTCTTATAGCCCGTCCAGACTACGGATACTTAAGTATCCGCATACATAAGTATCGTCCACACTTTTCATTGATTTTCTTGGCAAGGGTAAAATGTATCTGCAGATGTCGCTGCAGTGAGGACAATACTTATGTATCCGGATACATAAGTATCCGTAGTCTGGACGGGCTATTACAGAGGCTGGCCCAGTTTGTGAACAAGGGTAATTCTCAAGATACAATCACCACGAACTGATTCCGATCTATCTTGAAGCTGATATTTTGACAAAGATATACAAGTAACCTAGTAGAGTCTGATAAATTTGGTATCTAGCTCCGTTCAAGACAGAAGAGACTGGTCTGAAAGCACTTTGCGGCAAATTTTATGGTAGAATAATTTATATTAGAATAATTTATGGTAGACCAAACTTCTGATGTTAAATGCTTTTATTCTGTCTGCTGTTAAATATGAAACAGTCTTGTTGATCCAAACGGCTAAGCATAACATCGGGCTAATTGGGAGACCTGTCACTTAGGCGATGAAAGTTATATTTAGAATACCGACTTCAATACCAACGGTCACCGGGTACACTCGATCAGGGTTGTTGAACATCCAACAGATTATTAATCTCGGAAAAGAAAAATAATATACATATCAAATTATTAATAACAATTTTAAATGGCCAAATATTTCTAGGACTGGTGGGAAGTTAACTAGCAGAGAAACCAGGTCTGCCAGAAACTTTTCGGTTTGTGCAACAAATATTGATAGATTGAAAATGGATTTAATACAGCGGGTTATACTGCCCTACTATGCACAAACGTTCTATCTACAGTTTAGTACTTTCGAGATATTCAATCAAAACACATGATTTGTACTGGAGATGTATGGAGAGTGAATTTTTCAATATTGATTTTAACATACTTTCACATAAGATAGATTTTTCAAATTTTGCAGAATGATGAAGTAGAGTATGTAGATTTCGAATTCGGTGTTAACTGAAAAATGACAAAAATGCAGATAGAACGTCTATGCTTAGCAGAGTAGTATAGCTTTCTATATTGCATTGCCAGATACGGTGAGGATTTCAAAAAAACATCATAAAGTTCTAAGAAAATATAAAAATTCCCACAAAAAATTAAGAACCACGCACAATGAGAAAAACATCAGAGTTTTTTCTGTACTTTTCTCTGGATAAATGTCAATGAAGATAATCGTAAGACAATAAAAAAGAGTCTAATTTATCTATCAAAATTGTGCTGTCGTTTATACCAACAAGCTAATTGTCTGGGAAGCACTATGAAAAAATTGACCGAAGGAAAAATATGATCCACACGGACCGTGCATACCGATTGAATGATGGAGAAAGTGGAAGGAAGGGGGTAAAAAAATAAAAAAGTAGCTTTAGTTTTTGTGCCAACTTGACATTACCTGGGTAAAGGTTATGATCTTTTTGCCACATCTTGCACATAGAGAACTTAGAATGAAAGACGAATTGTTGTCATCGATCAAAATTGGTAATTCTAGAGATTCTACAAAGCTTTTACTCACAATTACTCTAGTTTTTAAACGATATGTTAACGTGTTGTTAGCTTTAGATCATAAAGAGTATATTTTGTCCAAAATTTATCCAAAGTACTATGCATAGTGAACACATCTGGCTGATCACAGTCGCCATGAAAATCACCTAATCTTCTGTGTGTTTTGCGAACTGAAGACTACAGCTTATTAAGCATAGTACTGAGTTCGAGTTCACGTGAAATTTTGACATGTTTCCATTATCTGACCATTCTTTCGAGCGAAAATTTTGACAACGGAGAAAAGCAGAGACACTGCTCATTCTTGACGGATAAAATGTCAAGAATTTCACTTTTCGATCGATTTTCTTATTGGAAAGTCATTTGCACTGCTCAATTTTCAAATTGAAACACTAAATGTCACTTTTTCGCTCGAAAGAATGAACTGCACAAACTAAATTGGCGTGAAATGATTGGAGACATGTTTCAGTGCCATCTACGTTTTCGACGCGAAAGCAACTTCAAAGCAACTTTTCATGCTAAGAACACAGTACCACTCTTGCTTATTTTCAAGCTAAATTTTCGCCGAAACAGATTTCACGTGAAATTTTGTATGAAAATTTCACGTGAAATCGAACTCAGTACTATGCTTTACTGTCTTCGATTTCACGTGAAATGTTCATACGAAAATTCACGTGATATTTGTTTCGGCGTAAATTTAGGTTGAAAATAAGCAGGAGTTGTACTCAATACTTATCGTGAAAAATTCCTTGCAAGTTTTGCTTTGAAAATGCAGATGGCATTGACACATGTCTCCAATGATTTCACGACAATTTAGTATGTGCAGCTCTTTCTTTCAAGCTAAAAAGTGACGTTTGGTGTTTGAGTTTGAAAATTGAGTTGTGCAAACATCTATCCAATAACAAAATCGATCGAAATTGAAATTATTGACATTTTATCCGTCAGAAGTTAGTAAAGTCTCCACTTTTCTCCATTGTCATAAATTCGCTCATCGCCTGTCAAAATTTAGTTTCACGATTAAGTCAGTAGCAGCCCTAACTGTCAAAACATCATTCTGATGAATTTTTCTTTCAAATATATTGTGCTTTAGGTGCACTTTTTTGTATCTCGATCAATAGCAGATTAGGGTAGGCAGCATTGAAAACAACAACAAACCTGGCTCAGTTTTTGTCTTAAATGCTGCTTATTGATCGAGACGCAAAAAAACGCACCTTTTAATACCAATGAACTGTCAAAAATGACAGCGCGATTTAAGTGCTCTCTCTATCGGTAATTGCTATCTCTATCGATTTTATAAATTTTATATGAAGATTAGCACTCATAGTTTTCAATCAGTACTGACGGTAATTTTTAACGATTTCTTCCCAGAAGTAGTAGCCACAATTCAGCAAGTAATTTTACACAGCGCCATTTTCTTCTCGGCTTCAATATAAACGAGACTGTTTTTAATGTTAGTTTGTTGCCTGCTTTCCTCTACTTTTCTATTAATCGGAACCATTTATTTATTTATTTGCTAAACAAGGCATCATACAAAACACAAAATGCAAAAAATTAAATATGAAAGTACATATTATAATTTCAGTTGAATACTTATTTGTATTCAGACGAATTGGGACGGTAAATAAATGAGTCAAAAAACTAATAGGGCCTTTGTCACGTTAGTTTTGAAGATAGATTTAGTGATACGTGAAGAATAGTACTGGCTTATACTGTTGAATGATCTGCAACATCTATTGATGGATTCATTATACCCATAGATTGTGCACTGAAAAAACACATAGCGCCAGACGCCATAGTTTATAGACTTCTGGCGCCATGTACATAGTCAATTTCGGGATTTTGATAGAATATAGCACCACACGCCATAATACATGGCGAAAAGTACATAGGAGCAGGCGCTATGCTTATAGCCCTCCACGTGATGTACTATATATAGTCCACCACGCCATGTACTATAGTACATGTACAGTAATACATGGCGTGGAGGACTATAGTACATGGCGTGGAGGACTATAGTATATGGCGTGGAGGGCTATAAGCATAGCGTCTGCTCCAATGTACTATGGCGTGTGGTGCTATATTTTATCACAAATCGACCGAAATCGACTATGTACATGGCACCAGAAGTCTATAAATTATGGCATCTGGCGCTGTGTTTTTTTTATTTTCCATAGATCAGATTTGAAAAGACGTCGAAAATTTCATTGTAATCTGATAATTCCAGGTAACAAATATTATTGAGGCTACTAACTTTAATTTGAAGCTAAGTTATGACTCACTGAGATTGCCAAATTCAACAAATATGTGATGCAAGGTCGGATTCATTTGAAGAAAAAATAAATTTGTAACCGTTCAATGTGAGTTTTACTGTTGAAAAGGAATCTGGAAACTGGAAACAGATAAGAAACTTTCACATTTTGAATTTTGAAAATTCAAAAAAGGTGCTTAGCAAATCAATTGGGGAAATCATTCATTTCACTGAAAGATACAATAAGAGCTGAAAGAATGTGTATTTGAATATTTTCACACTAGACTTGAATAGATAGCAACCAAGCGTTCTGAAGAATTTTGGCAAAAATCAGAGTATCCAACGTAAAATGAATTTGATTGACCCACATTGGACGCCATTTTTAATAGCTCAGCTTAAATCAACTCTTTCACCGTGCCACTGGCTTTAAAGATGCAGGGCAACTATAATTTATACAATGTCAATTAAACTGGCCAAATCATCAGCGTATGACCATCACTTTCCGTTTTTAATTACGATAAAACAATGCAGGCTTTCAATACTGGAATTGAATCCAATAGCCAAAAAAACACCCTGAGATATTTCTGTTTAAATTTCGGCGTACAATATGAAAATAATGTGTATATTTTTAATTTTAAAAAAAACTTTCGCAGTATTTTTTCAGTTCTATCAAATGGTAGGCCAATATTGAACCGCCAGCTTATGTAAAATTCAACTTTTTTGGCTATGTTATATGGAATATTTAATGCACTTTTAAAGTCTTGGGGCTAAAATAACCCCACGTTGTTTGCCGAACGGTAATAAAATCTACCTTAATGTGACAAAACTTAAAGACTTGACAGAAGCTCAAAAGCTATTCACTGTGGAAATACAAACTACAGTAAATTTCAGATATGTACATATATTATAGATAATAATATACATATATTATAGATATTTCAGATATGTACATACATATATTAGTTAAATAAAAAAAAAGATAAAATTTGCATACACTTGCTTTATATTGATTGCTTATGACTATATCAAATTTGAACCGTTTTCAAAGTTTTCAACGTCTCACCTTTGATCTCCAATCATTTCATTTCACTTTGAGAGGAAACATTTTATCCTTTTTTTTCAAATCAGATAACACTTATAACCTCGTATACCATACTCTGAAGCAAACAAATATTGGCATCAGATTCAATCATTTCAACTTCATTAGACAGTCAACTGTTTCTGTTGCTACGCTACGGTGTCCCTGTGCAAATGTATTTTTGTGTATTCTTCGTAGCATAGCTGTCAATCATGTAATATATACACTCTTTCAAAAGCTGAAACTTATGCAACATGTGCATAGTAAGCAAATTTTTCTATGCCGTTTTACGTAATATATATTCTGAAAATGATTGATTAGGTGGTTTTACTAAGTCTAGCTAAAAGCTCGTGGCAATGTGTTGAATACCTGAAAATGAATGAACTTATTAGTATTAAATCAAGTGTGGTACATTGGTTTTGCAATAGCTTTCACCGTTCAATCATCTTTGCATCTCTGAATTTTGAATCTAGCCAATAATTTTATCAAAAGATTGGCTAACAGATATAACCTTGCACTAAGAACTTTTATGCAATATGAGAGCTTATTTGAAAATGAAAATTTCTTACGTTGGCTATCTGCTGACATTCCTATAACATTCCCGACTTACAAACAACAATGACTGGCGCATTCAAATGAACCATCAATATTGCGCTCGCATAGCGAATCGCATCAGGCGACGGACTTATAAATCAAATGTGACACCTGCAGTTTGTTTTTCCATCCATCGGCATATTACAAATAGTGGAATAAATCTTCGAATTGAAAAACACTGGCATTTCAAATGCATTTGAAATTTTTCGCACGTATCGATAAATCTTCGACTTTGCGATAAATTCTCGCAAAAAAATAATTTTTTTCGCATAGTATCTGCATGGCTGAGTAGCCTAGTCAGCGACAACAACGATGATTTATGCGAAAATCTAATCGTACATCTGGTTATCACAGTATCTGATGATGTCTTATCACGTTCGAAGCTTAGACTAGAATAGAATAGTCGGCCGAGTTGGGGCTTTTAGAACTGTTGCTATACTATTACCAGTTGATATCGACAGCATTAACTTTCACTTGTCTGTAAAGTGATTGAGTCCTTTCCGGTTGGCGGGATTGGCCCATCAGTCATAAACGAAATTGCCGATATCAGTGAAGCTTCAAATGCTATGGGAATTTGGAAAAAACCGAATTGTTGATTCGATGTCAGTATAACACAGTTAATACGGATCTGATAAAAAAAAGTAGATAAAAATGCCATTTGAACTAAATGTAATCGCTTTATGATGGTAAACGGTGAATTTGTCTCCGATCAATCAACTGCTGTGGACTAAATATTAAATGAAAAGTGATGCAATGTAATTTGAAGTAATGGTAGATTAGATTGCACTTAGAAAGTTACATCATTCTCCTTTGGAAGATTAATGGCGCTGATTCAACTGATGACGTATTTAATTCAACGAGCAAACTGCCCATTTACAGATTGGATACGATGAAAAAAATATGAAGTAAATACGTAAATATTTAAAAGTATATAAAAATAAGTACAATAAAAGTTAAATAAAGTAAAAGTAAAGCAAAAAAGAGTAAAGTAAGTTTGGTAATTAGACAAAATTAAGTGATATGCAGAATAATAATGAAAAAAAAAATTAAACAAAACTAAATCCATTAAAAACAAGAATACACGCTAAAAAATCATTGTTCTACCCTTAATATATTTTGCAGCTAATATATTTATATTAAAAACATTTTTTAACATTATTGTATTGACCTAACAATATATTGCCCGCACATAGCATTCTTAAAATTTTATATATTTACATGCGTGTGGTGAATTTGTCTGTTATAATATTATATTAGTAAGCCATTATTAAATAGTAAAATGGCAATAAGTTATATTAGCATCTTACAATACTATTGGTATACCAATAAATAATATTAACATGCCAATATATTATAGTAATAAGTTATTACTATAATATATTGTTAAGTTATATTAACGTCTTACAATAGTATATTGGTATACCAATAATTAATATTGCAACACTGCTCAACATCGATGATCGGACAAGATTAGGTTATTCCAGTGTGCTATTGCCGTATTTAATATTAACATCCTAACTAACAATACTAGCAATATATTATTTATTATTTATTTATTATTTATTAATGTCCAAATCAACAGAACAAATCCAATTATAGATTAGACATAACAAAAATAGAAAACAAATATATATATATATATATATATATATATATATATATATATATATATATATATATATATATATATATACAAAGAAAAAGAAAAATTAAAATTAAGTTAAATTCAGAAAGGAAAAGTAATCAAAAGCAAAATCGACCGAAAAAAAAGATACAACAAAAGATTAAATTATGACAAATTTCATGTACCAGATAGAACGTTATTTTTTAAAATATTTTTAAACATAGCTAATGTTTGAGGCAGAGGACCAAGGTTAAGGTTATTATGCTGACGAGGCAAACGCAAAAGGGGAGAAAAGAAACAGGTGTCAGTACGGGCAAATGTAACATTAAATTTGAAAAATGTTCTATTAGGACGGCCCGAATCTCTAACAGAAAGGTGAATGCTGGGGTCCACCAATATACAGCCGTTGAAAAGTTTAAAAAGGAGGCACTCGTCGAGGAACACTCTACGTGACTCAAGGGAAGGAATTTGAAGGATGGAGAGGTGCATACTGTAATCGCAATACGGAATATTGAACTTATAGAACAATGAGCGGGTGAATCTGCGTTGCACGGATTCAACCGCAGCAATCAAGTATGCGTAATGTGGACACCAAATTTGGCAACAGTATTCAAGAACACTACGAACGAAGGAAAAAAACAGATATAGAGGAGTGGAAAGATTAACAAAACGTTTAGAGGATCTAATGATGAAGCCGGAAAAACGAGAAGCCTTGGCAGTGACGTGTAAAATATGTAAATCAAACTTCAACTTGGAATCGAAGATCACGCCAAGGTCCTTGAAACTAGCAACAACATTGAGGGGGGAGCCGAGGACAGAGTAGGAGAAGAGAAGAGGGGATGTTTTGTGGGTAAAAGACATTTGATGACACTTCGAAACATTCAAAGTGAGAGAATTCGCTGCGCACCAGGTAGCCAAAGTATCCAAATCTTTCTGTAATAAGGAACAGTCACTAGCGGATTCTATCACTCTGAAAATTTTTAGATCATCAGCGTACAAAAGACAGGGTGAATTAAAGAGGGAAGGAAGATCGTTAACAAACAAGAGGAACAATAAAAGACCAAGAACAGATCCTTGCGGAACTCCTGAGGTAGGAAAAAAGGGTGTAGAAGAGCAAGAGTTAACAATCACAACACAAGAACGATCACGAACGTAGGAGGAGAGCCAAGAAAAGAGGACACCAGAGAGACCAAACCCTGCTAACTTTGACAGAAGAACAACATGGTTCACAGAATCGAAAGCCTTAGCAAAGTCTGTATATAGGACATCTACTTGCTTTTGCTTGTCGATTGCGGAAGCAACGGTGTTTGTAAAAGACAATAAGTTTGTAACCGTTGTCTTACCTTTAACAAATCCATGTTGTTCACTGGCCAGCAAGGGCTGAATAAATGGGTACACTCTATTGTAAACTACTCTTTCGAGGAGCTTACTAAAACATGGCAGAAGGGATATAGGACGGTAATTAGGGATGGAAGAAGTATCGCCAGCTTTATGAATGGGAAATATGTTGGCAGATTTCCAAAGGGCAGGAAAGGTACCGGTGGAGATGCTAATGTTGAAAATTATTGACAGAGGAACACACAAAGAGGAAGATAGTGATTTGGTAAAAAAATTCGGAATGCCGTCAGCACCGAGGCTAGCACTTCCATCGAGGGACAACATTAATGATTCAACTTCCAAAGGATTAGTTAAAGCAGTGGTAAGGGTACGATCAGGCGTGGGAAAAATTGTTGAAGGCGAAGAACTACTAAGATGGGAGGTAAAGGAAGAAAAAAATTTAGCAAAGAGCTCGCAAAAATCCTGAGGTGAGGACGCAGACTTATCATGAAGATACATGGAGAAGGAATGCCAGAGGAGGTTTTAAGGGATTTTATATAAGACCAAAAAGGCTTAGGATTGTCCGAAGTAATAGAAGTTTCGACATGGTCCAGGTAGGCACGCATTGCGTCATTGGCTGCTTTTTTAGCAGCAGCCCGTAACCTTTGAAAATTCAAAAGGTCATTAAGAGAGCCAGACCTTTTGTATTTACTACGCGCCGCATCTTTGGCTCTAAGAGCAACCGCAACATCAACTGTGAACCATGGAGGATCGGAACTACTTTTACAGCGGAAGGAAGGAGTACAGCAGGAAATTAAGTTGGACAAGAGGGAATAAAATTTTTCAAGAGCATCATCCACACTTAGCCCTCTGAAGAAATTATACCAGTTAATAGCATTGATTTCGTTGGACAAGGCGGAATAGTTAGCTTTTTTAAAATTAAAACGAAGAGTGGAAACAGATTTGACTTTAGACGAACGGTTAAGTGTTAACTTCATAAAAAGAGGAGGATGATGAGGATCAGGTTGCACATACGGAGACAGAGAAGGACTCAAGCAAAAGGAAGAAGGGTGAATATTAGTTAGAATGAAATCCAGAATCCTGTTGTTAGTATTCGGAACGTTGTTAAATTGGGAAATGGAGCAAAGGGACATAAAGGAAGAAATAGCGAGAGAAATATTGCTAGAAGACAAAATGTTTGAGAAAGTATCATCCCAAACTAGCGACGGCATATTAAAGTCACCACATAAAAGTAAGGAAGCAGAAGGGAAGCGGTTATTAAGATAGGACTAGAGTTCCGCAAAGAAACGTTCATATACCAGTACGAGGCTACCACAAGGAATGTAGATAGAGGAAACAAGCAGCACTACAGATGGTGAAGGAGAAATACGGACAATCACACATTCGACCGGGACGGAGGGAATGAAGTCACTGCAGAGCGTTCCATTCAGAGCTTTGTGAATAGCAATTAAAACACCACCTCCTAATGAAATATTACACGAAGATCGATTCCGATCTCTACGAAAAACAGTGTGAAGTGGAAAGATTTCATTACTGTATATATCCCCAGACAACCAGGTCTCTGTGAGACAGACAATGTCATCAGACGCGATTACCGAGGAGATCTTTATATAATTAACCTTGGTCCTCAGACCACGAACGTTCTGGTAGTAAATTTTAAGAGGTCGGTTCAAGCTCTGCTTGTTGATGAGTTTAGGTTCGAAAGCTCCGCGTACTGTTTGACCAACAATTTCACCAATCTTGGTTAATACATTTATATTGGTATAGTAATATATTTATGTTAAGGTGTTAAAACATTTATATTTACAGATGTTCTTAACATAAAAAGTTAACAGCTTAATATATAATGGTAAACTGCAACATAACATAAAATATTGAGCTGTTAAAATTATGTATTAGTGACACTGTTACTATAACAATATTAAGATGTTAATATATTGATTTCGGTCATTTCTCAGCGTGTAGGAAATAAAATTCATTAGAAACAAACAATCTCCAACGAACCATATTTATCAAAATGGCAATAGAATGTGGAATAGGACCAAGTTGAAAACTGCTATGGATGCGTAAGAGTCGCAAAATTGGAGATCCGGAGAAAGTATCAGTACGAGCATGCAGTACTTCAAATACAATGGAGGACCTGATTAAACAATAGAGGTACAAGACTTTAGAGTGGCGGTATCCGTGTAAACGCCTGTAGGTGTGTGTCTCGAGCGTTTACTTGTTTTTTTGTATAGTTATTCTTCCCCTCGCCTTCACCTCTCAAGCTTTAGGGGCTGCTATCAAATACCCAAGAGTCAATCTCGAATCAAACACACAAACAAAACAAACAATTTTTAAGTATGCTATTGGTTTTGAGATGAAATTAGCTAGAACAAGCTGCGTTTTCACAACAAATATAGCGACGCGAGTGTTGAGACATGTAGAAAGTTCTAAGAAGTATAAGATAAGGTTAAAAGTGCAGTGCACAGTACACCTTCAATTACTATCAAAACACCGGCAACGAAATGTGAAGTGAAGTTTTGTTAAAAAATACGCGCTCCTGCCTGCCTGGGTAATCTTTCTACAGGTAAGTACTCACCATTTACCTTATGATAAAGTCTGTAATCCAAATTTAGTAAATTCGGGTACTTGGCGTGGCCGAAAACCAATAATTTTAGTGCAATTGTGCGATGCAGACTCAAGTGCTCGTCTTCTGGCTCACGAATCTGACACCTGGGTACTTGACAGTTTCTCTTGAATTCCAAAATGGCGGGAATGCCAATGAAGTAGGCTTAGAAGTTCATGCATAGGGGCAAGCGATTTTAATTTGAGGAATTAAAAAACAAAATGTCACACGAACTAAATAAAATTCGCACAGAAAAAAATCTGCGATTAATAGTAGCGTATATTTCACAAAGAATAAATTATAATTTTTGGGAAACTTTGTGTTGTTAATTATTATAACATAGGTTAAAATAAGAAACTGATTAAAATCGCATGGTTTCGACTATCCTAAATTCAGGTTATTTTTAGAAGAATGAATTCATGTAAATAAAAAGAGCCAAAAAAAATCTGCCTAGTGCCTTAATTCCGCCGAAGCCGTTCCCAAGCCCGGTTAAAAAGGAATAGGGAGGTAGTAGAAAATTTAGCATCTAATTTGCATAGAAAAGTTCAGATTTATCATTGTAAGCAAACGTAATGAAATGAAAATAATTGTCTAATTAATCTGCCTACAGTGGTTAAATAGTAAAATAAATAGTTAATGCAATTAATGAAAATGTTGCAAGATAATAATATATAGTTCTTCAACAATTCAGCAATAAGATTCGTTTCGTTCTAATTTTTAGAAGCAATTATTTTAAATTAATTACCAATTTTTCCTTGAGAAGCCATATATTGTAATATATTGATAAATATTAATACTGAAGAGCAATGACCGACCACGATGTAGAATGCAGATTACCTTCAAATTTTATACATACGAATATTGTTCTTTGAATTTTAGTATTTCCCTTTTTTCAAATATGCGCGCCAAGTTAATGTCCCCAAAACGAGCAACTGATCTACACCCCGAAAGATATTTCATTGTATTGGAATGTGGATATGGGTGACCTCGAGACAGACTGCTTCTTTACCATCACTCTTAATGTCTTATACCTCTATGGATTAAACTTACGGCTAATGATCCATGATGCTATGGAGAGGAAACGTTCATCCAAGTAAATGCTGCACTGCTCAAAGAGAGTTACATATTGTTAGAAGACACAAACTTGAACTGTAGGGTATCTAAGAAAAAGTATATTTAAAAAGTTAGGTGCGTGTAAACCTTCGCAAAATTGATTCAATAGCATCAGAGAGGTATTTGAAACGAAACCACTACACTTGACTATAATATTTAAGTATAGAGAGGAGGGCAATAAACAGGTAGACATACTGAATGAATTGTGGCAGGAACGAACTACAAAGCCAGCAATGCGAGAAAACCTGCTAGTGATAGTTAAAACATGAAAATTGAATTCCAGCTTAGGATCAAAGATGACACAGAGAAAAAGAAATGTTCGATAGAAGAGAGGATAGTACTACCAATAACGTAAGGAAAGACATGAGTGTGAAGCTTTAGGGAAAAGAGCATAGAAAAACATTTGCCAATATTAGAGGACAAACAGTTCAAGTTAAACCAACCAGAAAAAGCACACATATCTTTTTGAAGAAGCAGAGAGTCAGCAGTATTTTTGATCATCAGGAGAATTTTTAAATCATCTGCATAGAGAAAACGACTTAAAACCCTAGGAAGATAAATTGGTAAGCAGATTTAATAAAAGTGGCCCTAATATGGAGCCGTGAAGTACACCAGAAGAAGGGGATAAAGGTGGGGACAACAAACAAAAGAAGGAGAGGAGATCCAAAAAAAGGAGATTTAAGAAAGCAAATGTTCACGAATACCATAATACGAAAGAAGTATATAAGTCAGTGAGTTTTAGTAACTGCGCAGTAACTTTTAATGCAACACTGCTTTTGTCAAGAACCATTTATTATTAGACTACTGTAAAATTTTGAGATATCTGCACCATTTAATTTGTATTTGACAGCCATTGAAAGCAGACAACCTCGTGAATTTTAACGAATATAGAAAAAAGTGAATTTCGTGTGCTGATTGAGCATTACTTTTTGCTTGAAAAAACCCATCACCGAAACCAAGAAAAAGATTGATTAATGATATTAGGAATCTGTACCATCAATTTTCATAGTTTAAAAGTGGTTTATGTAGTTCCGTTGTGGTGGTATCAGCACAAGTGGCGCCGAACGTTCAGGTCACCCAAAAGAGGTCATCATGACAGAAATTGTCGATAAAATCCATGGAACGATATTGGACGATTGGTGAATATAAGTGCGGGAGGTAGCTGAAGCTGTAAGCATTGCAACTGAGTGGCTACATCACATTTTACATGGAGATTTGGATATGAAGAAGCTATTTGAGTGCAGCGATTGCTCACACTCAACCGTGTAACCGCTTCAAAGGAATGTTTGACAATGTTCAGCCCTAATCAGAAAGAGTTTTTGTACCGTTTCGTTACCGTAGACAAAATATGGATCTATTTTGCCACACCAAAGACAATCAAAACAGTGGCTTTCTTCGAGTGAACCTGCACCAAAGAAGGCCAAGGTGGGTTGGTCTGCCAAACTGGTCATGGCTACAATTTTTTAGGATGTATACGGCATCATTCACATTATTTACCTTAAAAAGGTTGAAACAATCAAGATGAATATTATTCAGAACTTTTGGACAAATTCAATATTGATTTAAGGCAGAAACGATCGCATTTGCTAAAAAGTGTTGTTTGATCAAAACAGTGCACGGAAGCACCCGTGTGTAGTCACTATGACCCAAATTCATAAATTGGGCAACGAGCTGCTAGTCCATCTAGCATATTCTCCAGATTTAGACTTTTGCGACTATTTCCTATCTCCAAACCTGAAGAATTTACTGGGGGTGTAAGAGGTTTGGCACTGAAACAAACGCCCATTTTGATGACCTTGAAAAATATATTATTAGGAGGTAATGAAAAATCGGGAAAACATTGGTCTAAATGTATCGAGCTAGAAGGAGACTATGTTGAGAAATAAAACGTTAATTTACCGGAAAAAGAATCTTTCATTCAAAAAGTCACTGACTCATCAAACTACTCTCATACTTTAGTTTGAAAAGAAGTGGTGCATCATTAACAGTGTCAAAAGCTTCGGCAAAATTTGTATAAATTACATTAAATTAATTATTGCTGCCAATTGCAGATGCAATTACATGAGTAAACTCAAGTGGTGCAGTCGTAGCGTACTCGTGCAAAGATACAGTTGAGGGTATCATAGATACGATTTAATACGAGGCGTTCCAACATTTCTGAAAGGCAAGAGAGAATGGAGATGGGGCGATAGTTAGAATCAAGGTTACATCCAGCCAATTTGAAAATGAGAAAAATGTTAAAAAGCTTTCAGAAGGACGGGAATCAACCAGCACAGCAAATGATATTGAATAATATGGGCGAGGGGACATAAAGGGAAGTCGCAAGATTTTTCACGGAAAATTTGGGAATACTATCTGGACCAGGGGTGATGACATCAACATTATGTCACGTTCGTTCAACGACGCCAAGGAAGTATTTGTAGCTCTAGACAAAACCACCAAGGAAGTTGGTCTTCAAATTAACGAACAAAAAACAAAAGTTATGACTCAATCAACGAAAAGGACGCCAATAAGACAAAACATAACGATAGGGGACTATAACTTTGAAAACGTAGACAACTTCGTGTACCTAGGGACGAAACTTTCGAAGGATGGAAATGAGCTTGACGAAATCAAACGACGGATTCAATTAGTCATTAAGACATTTTTTTCGGTGCTTCCCACTTTGAAATCTCGATGTGTACACAGGAATACGAAGCTTCGCATCTATAAAACAATTAATAGACCTGTGCTATGCTACGGAAGCGAAACCTGGACAATGACCCAGGCGTCTGAAAAAGCCTTGAATACGTTTGAGAGAAGGGTATTGCGAAGGATCCTCGGTCCAATACCGGAAGAAGATGGATGGCGAATCCAATACAACAACGAGCTGTATACCATATATGACGAGTCGGAAGTCTCTACCGTCATACGACTACAAAAATTACAATGGGCTGGCCACGTCGAACGAATGAGCGACAATTGAATCTCCAAACTGTCTCTCAAGGGGCGAGCGAGCGGAGCCAGGCCAGTTGGTAAGCAACGCAAGCGCTGGGAGGATTCGATAGCTGCTGACAGCAGTTCACTTCTGGGAGCACCAAACTGGAGGACGTGGTCACTGAACCAAGACGAATGGAGGCGAAGAATTAAGGAGGCTAAGGCTCGATTCAGGCTGTAGTGCCCCGATGATGATGATCTGGACCAAGAGAACAGTTGGAGTCAAATGAAGACAAAAATAATTCAATCTCAACAGAATTAGTTACAACTGAGGAGAGACAAGCAGGGTAATCAAAAGAAAAGCAGTCAGAAGCAAGCGTCAACGTGATGGTGTAAATGGAGAGAAAAAAGCATACCAATGTCAAAAGGGTTGAAAACAGTTTAGGCATTAAATGCCAGAGATTCTAGAAGAGAAGAAGAGGCTTTTAAGGTCAGTACAAAAGAATGTTAGAATCTAGGTTCGAACTACGGACCTCAACAATATCAGCCACTAGACTATACACTATAAAAACTTCAGCAAACTCTTTCGAGCTTAATAAATTCAAATACTGGAAAAAATCAAATCAATCAAAAATTACTGAAGAACTCACAAAGAAAAAAAAAAGGGAACTGTCAGTTCAAACTGTCATCATTAACGTCACATCGTTACATTGCCAGCTTCAACGGCGCAACAATCGACAAGTTGGTCTAAGTCTGCTACGGATGAAGATATGGCATATATTGGCAAAATTTGCCAATACTCCTGCTACCATAGACTTTCCAAGTCAAACCCTTATGCAAGTTATGTCTATCAAACCCTTATGCAAGTTATGTCTATCTTATCTGGACGAATGCATTTTGGTGGGTTGTCTTTTGCAGCTTTCGGTATCGTTTTGGTTAATTTTAAGGTTTTGGCGCCGTCGCAAATACCAAATTTCTTAGGCTGCTTGACTTTCAAAAAGAGCCCTTCCACAGATTTTTCGTTTTTTCTTTGTCAACGTCGTCAGCATTAGTTAACGGCTGGGTGAACTTGAGGAGTCCTAGCCTCAATGCGTTAGCAGTATTCCCATCACTGTGTTCAATGTCAGTTTAAAGAAGACACCAGAAAAGATGCCTTTTTATTGTAGATCGTTGTTGACGCTGAATGGTCTCGATAAAACTTTAACTGCCTTTATTTCTTTTATTTTATTTTTTTTATCTTTTATCGTGGTAAGCCATGTACATTTTATCAGTTTTGTAAAGATGAGTATGCAAAGTTAAACTCAGATCACGCTTTCGCAGGCAGCTTTGAAGTCTGTGATCAGGCCAATAACACACACGGCGGTTCAATGGAAGCGTTTAACGCGTCGGTTTTTCTCGAGGGTAACTCACACAGCGGTTTTCAGAAGCGTTTATTCCATGCATTCATCAATGCATCCTGAAAATTTCAGCTCGACCGGATTTTGCAGCAATGAGGAAATCGGAAAACGCTGGAAGAACCGAGTCGGTGATTCATCTTTCTCGTCTACCGACTCGGTTCCAAAACCGAGAGGTGGCCCAAACGGCGGTGTGTCTCATCACAATGCCAAAGTAATGCACAGCTATACCCACCCAGTTTTCCTCTCGGGAAACGCTTCGGTCGAACCGCCGTGTGTGTCATTGGCCTAAGATGGAAAAGCTTAAGGTCGAATTCTAAATGGTTTTCCAGAGATTACCGCAGAGACAGTTTTTTTGCTGATTTGAACGGCGTGAAGTCCGGTGTATATCGATAAATTTCCTTTTGAGCAAATAAAGATACCCAGGTGCGTAGGATATCGGAGAACATTTTATAAGTTGAACTCAGCAACGTGATACATCAATTCATTCTTGTATATAGAAAAGGACAATATAAGCTGATACTCCCCAGGTAAACTTTCGCTGTCTAAAACTTTCAGCGCCAGGTAATGAACCAACCTCTAAAACAAAGACGGTCGGGAGGGATGGTAGCTCTAGTTCGCCATCAGATAATGAGGTCTCAAAATAATCACCTTCTTCAAAGTATCTTCTTCTTCAGTTTGTCAAAGTATTAAACCAATCGCTCCAGAAAAATGTCATTCCTTATCTGCCTTTGCCAAGCAGCAAGATGCGTAGATGTGTTCTCAAAATTTCTTCAAGTTTAGTGCGGTTGCTCTTTGCATTGCTCAAATTCATGGTCGAGATTTTTCTCCAAGCATTCATTTTGGACCTGTGAATCTGTTTCTTCCCTTGTCGGAAATCATAATAAGCTTGTTTCCAATACTTCTTTCCTGTAGCTAAGAAGATAAGAGTATTTAAAAATGAAACTGATTTTCATGTCCTCTGAACTTGAACAACTTTTTTTCGCACACACGATTTCATAATGGACTTTTGTTGCATTCTTTCTGATACCAAAATAAAAATATTTCTGTCAAAAAACCTTGTTTAGGTTTTTTCGTAGTTTGGCATGTTTTATCTAAACTCAATAAGCTGATATGAAACTGTTTTAATGAGCTGCTCTAGGTTGAGCTGGGTTGAGATAATTTGAAAAACAAGTTGCTCTGATTTGTGTTTGATGACTTTTCTCTAAGTTGAACTAGAGCAATTTAAAGCACGATTTCTGCTGTACCTTTTTTAGTAGAGTAAGTTCGGGCGAGTAACCAGTCAACTGTCACGAAACCGACTTTAAACAAAAAGCTGTGACTGAAATAGAGTTTTTTATTAGTGAATTGACAGGTGGAACTTCTGACAAGTAATTAATTTTGAGAATTGCCTCTCAATTACTCTAACTTGTTCGACTTTTTTGCCTCTCAATTGCTCTAACTAGCTCGACTTTTTTGACAGCTGCTTGGTTTCAACTTGCCTTGAGATGCTCTGCTCTTTTTTCCGAGTCATTAAACACAGGTTCTGACGGGAAAATATGTTGAGGTGCGTCAAAAAATTGGTCACTAATCTCTTCGCATACAATTTTATTGCCAGATGTATTTATGCTAAGCCTAAAAGTGGATATAGTAATTATTGACGATTCACATGTTTCCTGATCATGAGTTAGTTTATTTTTGAACGTCGTGACAAGATGAAAGATCAAATATTTTCAGTATCGTTACATATGTAAATCAGTTTTTAAGCCTAATTACGAATATTATTTTACTAATTGAAATCAGTTATGAATTACTTCGAGTCCACAAAAAATGGAAAGATAAAAACAATATCTAGCACCAACTTAAATTCTAAAATTAATATTTTCATCCAATATGCAATTCATCAAAACAAAATTTGTCCATACATCAAACTACGTAAATTAGCTCAGCGAAAAACTCTGAAAACAAACAAACTCGATTTCGGTATTCCCTTCCAATTTGCCTTGTCACTATCTAAAGTCTCTGACGTCACCTAGCATGCTAAAACACACAATTTCTATTCTACTTTGCATTTGTTTACAGACAAAGTCCATTCCCTGACTACGTCAAATTGTTTTGTAACAACGGAATTAACAATCGTACCTATAATACCATGTTGAAATCACCAGGTAATTCCCCAACAAGAAATCTTATTGCGATGACTGTCTATGATGATCTCTTCAACAAGGTCACACTTACCAAGCCCGAGGTGTATTCCGCTCAGTTTGATCCAATGACGAGTGAAACGAGGACAACAACAACATCTGCACAAACAACTCGACCAAAATACCATCAGCCAAGGTCTCAAATAGATGAAGACAAGACGTCATTGCCCTTATGCTAAGAGTTTTTTCTTGCCTTCGAGCTACGCTGCGCCTCGGCTGCACTATGGGGAATTATGATATATCTGAGTTTTTGTTGGTTTCATTGTGAACTAGTTTTTTAGCGGGGAAAAACTTGAGTAGTGCTATTTTTAGATTTATCAATAAAATGTACCAATGACCGAAATTGATTATAGATGGCGATTTCCAAAATAGAGGACCAGTTCGACATGAAGTTCTTCATTATGTTTATCGGGGTTAAATGCACTTTCCAGCAAGTGTTGTTACTTTATTGGATTAGGGTGTTGAACTTCATAAAGCTGCTAGACACGGTCCAAATATTATCACTGGCAGAAAACCACAAATGCTTGTACTCAGCGGAATGGACTTATTTTTTTTTACAAAAAAGGCTTGTATTATGGGATCAACGTGTAGGAGAGGGTTTATGGTTGTGGTATACGTATTTTACATTCATCAAAACTATAATATTCTTCAAAAAGTGCGCATAAATGATTCTTCTCAAATACTTTGCTAATGGCTCCATTGCTCTTAAATCAGATGAAGGAGAGCTTGTAATCGATTAAACTTAGATTTCCAGCTGGTATCTAATGAGAAACAAAGCACTAATTTGATATCAAGCTGAAATCTAAATTGCAAATTAGTCTTCATAGACAGTAAGCTTGGTAAGACTCGATTCGTTCATCTCGATCGTTCCATGGAGCAGCATCAGTACAAAAACTGTAATTCTCACGAGACACCGAGACATGCTGACTGTTGCTGACTTTGCCATTTCATCTAAGTAGGTATTGGCTGGAGTTTGTGACATCGAAACTCAAATATTTCCATGATGGAACCTGTTTTTATCGAAGATGTTTTCAAAGAGGAATGCTACGAAATTGTGTAGGTACATCTGAATGCTGAAGATACAGAGGATGCCGGTTGAAACGTAGGTGATTTAAAATAACAAGCATATCAATGGATTGCAATGACCTTTGGCTGAATGTATCGAGTTTGCCCACAAAAATAACTGGGTGACTTTGGTAGAATTTTCTAGAAGTGCTGACTTGTTTGGCAATAATATTGAAGTAAGAAATTCGCTGTTTCCTGTGTCGGAGAAATTATGAAGAGTTTATACGAGAAATAATTAAATTAAAAATAATAATGATAAAAAATTAATGAATGATGCGATAGTTGATATGCAAAGAAAAATGCTCAAGCTAAGCAAGTTCGCAGGTATCGGTCAAAATTGGCAAACTCGCTTTTGTTCAAAGCTCAGTGATAAACACAACGTTTCCTCTATGAGATCTCTTATTAATGGAATAAAGCTTAACGATGTTCAGTGAGTGACTGTTATAAATAGGAAAACTATTTGCAAGTCAGTTCCCCTCTTGATAAAGATGTTTTTGCAAAGAGTGAGATCGAAAAAATTGGAAGAATATGCTCACTGGACTAAAATCTCTCAACGGTATTTCGATGTCAGCGAAGTCTTCTGATCACTTCACTGCATCTAGGCTCTTCAAATAAATCGTTGATGCCTGGTCTATCTCTCGTGCTATTGAAATGCTTCTGCTGTCTCAATTATGTAGCTTTTTGCTTCTTGTTTTTGAATTTTCCGCTCTGTTGTTCAAAAAGAGTCACTATATTTACTTCATTCTTTCGGTTTTTAGTTGTAATTTTTCAACCCACAAAAATGTATCCAAGGTCTGGTGAATGGTTAATGTGGATATTGATTTTTAGAAATGCAATTTTATTTTTATTTTATTTTTAAATGCAATTTTATAGAGACAGCGAGTCCCTTACAATTATTCTCTAACAATTGTGATAGATACAGGTATCAATTAAAAAATATATGTCTGGTAGAGAATATATCTGGAAGTGATTACTTCTCATCTTATAAGGCTTCAAGAGCAGTTCCTTTAAAAATAAAAATAAAAATGTTTTAATTTTTTTCATATTTTTGTTCATCAGTTGCTTAAGTTGTTTTACAATTTTTTTTTTCTGTCGGCCCCTGCGAAAAATACATATTAGTTGAAATAGGTACTATTTTCTTTCTACAAGTTTCCACAACATATTAACTTATTTCTAATCGAATAATTTAGCTCATTGATTTATACACTAGTCTAATATATGTGTTTCCGATAAACTGGATGAATTTATAATTGTCGAACATTGAAAGTTAGAAACGTATATTAAATGTAAACAGAATAAAAATTTGCAATATTTTTTTGTATCACAATCATTGTCATTTCTTAACCATGATGTACGATTAAAATTAAGAAATGAATTGGTTGATTAAAGTTGATAAAAGACGAGGACCAATAATCCAAATTCATACATACATTCTCTTCATACATTGAACAGGAAAAGTTAATTACTATTTTTGAAAAAATAGCTCTGGTCATGTGGCTAGAATTTGTAAATTCAATAAAAAGTTTCGAAAATTGTTACTGCAGAAAGTAATTGTTAAGAACTCTTTGGAATATTTGAGAAGGAAATAATGAATCAGCAATATTTCGCACATGTGTTTTGATAATTGTCCGGACAAAAATGGGTAAAACTCGACTACGTGCTCCCCATCTCGGTTAGATCATTTTACCGTTAGATGTTTGGCTGATATGTTTATGTTGTGGTAGTTGTGTGGTTGATTTTGGGTGTAGTTTTTTTTTGTTTGTTTTTTATTTTTATTTATTTTCAGTGTTTTGTCTTCTCATGTATCTTTTGTACGTTTTTGTTAGTTATTCTTCAATTGTTGATCCCTGCTCGTCTTCTGACGGTAGAAATTTGTCGAAAAATACTCAAAAACATTTAAAAACTAGACGAAAAGACAATACGATGATGATTAACAAGCAAACCAACAACAAATACCACCAAAAACAAAGAAAAAACCACAAAAAAAAGAAACATATCTGCGGAACATTATTAAATTTTTTTCATCAGAAATTTTATTTGTCATGCTAATCTTTCTAAAAACCATTGCATCTTCTACGAGACGATCTTTCGTTACACCTAGTGATGGGTAAAACCAGCACACTTTACTGTGCTAGCACACTTCGCACACCACACTTAAGTGTGCTAGCACTGTGCTCCCAGCACTGACACAGTGCTGCACACTGACACAGTGCCGACACACTGACACAGTGCCGACACACTGACACAGTGACGACACACTAGCACAGTGCCGGCACACTGACACAGTGCCGACACATTAGCACAGTGGCGACACACTGACACTGCCGGCACACTTGTACTGGCAGGCACACTCCACGGGAACGAATGCTGTACGAGTGGCGTTGATTTTGCCCATTAATATGATGTGCTTCGGTTACAAGGCGTTGTTTGCATTGCAGAATGTGTACACATTTTGCGGTTTCGAAAGCATTAGCTATTGAATGCATTAGCTGATGAATGAGATAATTAGGGAACGAAAACAGGCAGATAAGATTTGTTATTCGTATATTTTCTGGGTGAAAGTTTTGATTTTGAGTACACTACCGACGATTTGTGTTTTTCTAAATGCAAACGGGATGAAAGTTTGAACACAGATACAAATACGTTTACTTGCAGTAAGAAAGAAATGCTTTCACGTTGAAAATATTTGTGGAAAATAGGTTTTGAGCAGATAGAAGGGTTTTGTCGTAACATGCAACGATAAAATGATAGCGATAAAATGATCTGCTGCAGATAGAAGGTTTATGATAAGTAGTGCTATGTTTTTAAATATTCAAATATTAAAGGAATTTTTAGGGCAAAAGTAGCTGAAATCGGCTAATTTTGGGTTAGAGTGATTTCGGACATAACGGGCCAAGACCTATTGCTGTGATACAAAGATTTCGGTTTTGTAGGGGAGTAAGGGGTTTTTTGGCCATAGTTTGGCAAAAACTGCCTTTACGGCGCTTTCGATGATTGAAAGTGGTCTGGGAATGCAATAGTAATATTTTAAGGACGAAAAAAATTTTTGATAGGGAACATTGAGCAAAAATGTCCAATTTTCGCAAGAAATTTTTTTTGGTCTAGCATGAATTGGGGGACCTTTCTGAGTTGTTTTGGGCGAAATTTCCATACAAGTGTTGGAAAAAGTGGTCTAGTTTCGAAGATACGGCAAAAGTAGCTGAAATCGGCCAATTTTGGGTTAGAGTGGTTTCGGACATAACGGGCCAAGACCTATTGCTGTGATACAAAGATTTCGGTTTTGTAGGGGAGTAAGGGGTTTTTTGGGCATAGTTTGGCAAAAACTGTCTTTACGGCGCTTTCGATGATTGAAAGTGGTCGGGGAGTGCAATAGTGGTATTTTAAGGACGAAAAAAATTTTTGATAGGGAACATGGGACAAAAATTTCCAACTTTCGCAAAAAAAATGTTTCTGTTCTAGCATGAATTCGGGGACCTTTCTGAGTTGTTTCGGGCGAAATTTCCATACAAGTGAGGGAAAAGGTGGCCTAGTTTCGAAGATACGGCAAAATGCAAAGCCGGAGAAGCCAACTATCAAACCAAACAGGATCTGAACATTTTCTTACTTAGCACTTTTAGAGCTACTTTCAATTTTTCCGGACGGTTTTCCGGAGGATATCATTTTGCCATATCTTCGAAACTAGTCTGCTTTTTCCCAGACTTGTATGGAAATTTCACCCAAAACTACTCAAAAAGGCCCCTGAATTCATGCTAGACAAAAAATTTTTTTTGGAAAATTGGACGGTTTTGCCCAATTTCACCTATCAAAAATTTTTTTCGTCCTTATAATATCACTATTGTACTCCCCGACCACGTTCAATCATCGAAAGCGCCGTAAAGACAGTTTTTGCCAAACTATGCCCAAAAAACCCCTTACTCCCCTACAAAACCGAAATCTTTGTATCACAGCAATAGGTCTTGGCCCGTTATGTCCGAAATCACTCTAACCCAAAATTGGCCGATTTCAGCTACTTTTGCCCTAAAAACTCCTTTAATATTTGAATATTTAAAAACATAGCACTACTTATCATAAACCTTCTATCTGCAGCAGATCATTTTATCGCTATCATTTTGTCGTTGCATGTTACGACAAAACCCTTCTATCTGCTCAAAACCTATTTTCCACAAATATTTTCAACGTGAAAGCATTTCTTTCATATGTACCGCAAGTAAACGTATTTGTATCTCTGTTTAAACTTTCATCCTGTTTGCATTTTGAAAAACACAAATCGTCGGTAGTGTACTCAAAATCAAAACTTTCACCCAGAAAATATACGAATAACAAATCTTATCTGCCTGTTTTCGTTCCCTAATTATCTCATTCATCAGCTAATGCATTCAATAGCTAATGCTTTCGAAACCGCAAAATGTGTACACATTCTGCAATGCAAACAACGCCTTGTTACCGAAGCACATCATATTAATGGGCAAAATCAACGCCACTCGTACAGCATTCGTTCCCGTGGAGTGTGCCTGCCAGTACAAGTGTGCCGGCAGTGTCAGTGTGTCGGCACTGTGTCAGTGTGTCGGCCCTGTGTCAGTGTGTCGGCCCTGTGTCAGTGTGTCGGCAATGTCAGTGTGCCGGCAGTGTCAGTGTGTCGCCACTGTGCTAATGTGTCGGCACTGTGTCAGTGTGCCGGCACTGTGCTAGTGTGTCGTCACTGTGCTAGTGTGTCGTCACTGTGCTAATGTGTCGGCACTGTGTCAGTGTGCTGGCACTGTGTCAGTGTGTCAGTGTGCTGCCGACACACTTATAAAGTGCCGCACTCGCACAGCACACCGAAGTGTGCTAGCACACTGTGCTAAGCACGCACAGGTGCTGCCCATCACTAGTTACACCTTAAGATTCGTTGAAGGAACAGAGGAAAGAGAAGTGACCGCGTTGTCTTCTATGCCGTCGTCTTCTATGCCGTCTATGCCGTCTATGCCGCCAATAGCCGTCTCCTCCGATTCGAACGATTTACTACTCTTCCTAGTGCATGCGTGCATTTCAGACTAAACTCGATCTGATCTCTTGTCCTTTAAGAGCTCACTTGAGGATTTGGCTGTCACTTATTCGTTAGACATGATCATCTTCTGTAATTTTATTGCGGCAGGCACTTCAGAATCATCATATAGTATATTATACAACTCTTTATTGTATCTAATCCGCCACCCATCTTCATCCAATACTGAACCAATGGGTTTTATCTTAGGTTTTTTTTAGATGTCTGATCCAACGTCCAGGTCTCACTTTCGTAGCAAAGCGCTAAAATGATGCTTCAACAGCACAAAGGAAATTATTTTTTGCATTGTATGACCCCCGAAACCCCAAACCCCAAGAACAAACAAAAATTGTTTAAAAGTAATGCTTTATATTTGGTGCGATCATAAGGTTGGCATATCCTATGAGCTTTTAAAATCAGATTAAACCATTACTGTAGAGCTGTATTGACCACAGGTAATGTGTGTGAACCAAGCATTGAAAATTAGACCGGCAAGAAAAGGAGACCAGACACAAGACATTAATTAACAATACTTGTCCATATGCTACGATATGTTCGGTTAAAATATCCTTGGAAAATACTAGATGGGAAGTCTTACCTCACACGCTGAGAAATGACCGAAATAAATATATTAACATCTTAATATTGTTATAATAACAGCATTGTACATAATTTTAACAGATCAATATTTTATGTTAGGAAGTTACAATATTATATTTGCAGTTTAACTTTATATATTAAGGCTCTTAACTTGTTATGTTAAGAACTTCTGTGAACATATTTCGACAAAATGCCTACAGTACATACCCATAATCGCAAATGTTCATGCAAAGTTCAGGCATAAAGTGGCGACGTCACTATTTACGAAACACGCACCCACGAAGTGAGCTGCAATCGCCAAAAGCCATCATATTGGAAATTTCACTGTTTGTAAACACTCTTACGAAATGAACAGCGATCTTCGGAAGTCGGCATATTGGAAATTTCCTTGCATGGGAAAGCCAGTAAGAAGTGAACACTAATCGTCAAAAGCCATTAGTGAAACTCTCCTTGCATGTACATGTGTACACGATATGAACAGCGACCGTCAAAAGCTGCCATATTGGAAACCACCTTGCATGTACATGCTCCATTGATATGACAGTATATGGATACGAAATGGCTATCCGTGCACCCATACGTGAGTGTGCCTTTTTTAATACACGCACAGCATTGCTCTCTCACAAAAATTCCACTCAGTGCACTCCTTTCTGCCGCACTCACAACCGAAAAGCCTTAATGATGTGTCTTAATGCTGGGAACCCCAGCTTGGTGTAAAAGCGTGCAACGGGCAACACGGAAAGAAACGTCAATGTCAGTTTGATTAGTGTCGGCGACTGAGAGCATTGACTTTCCGTCAAAATTTCTGAAATAAAATTCGGAAATTTTTCGGCGTATTCGGTGGAAACGTATATCTATGTTTGTGCGCAATCATTTGTGTCGGATTCGCGGATAAATTAGCGGTAAAAAAGCATAAAATAGTGTGATAATGAAGTGCTGCGTTCCAGGCTACCGAAGTACTTCGGAGGGGATATCGTATTTCGGGTAAGTAAAATGAACCTTTGGCTTTAATTGCGGATAGTTTTTGTGTGAAATCATAATTAATTTCATTAACAAAAAGCATTTTAATCTCCACTCGCCGGTTTTGGTAAAGAAATGTCAAACGACTTTCAAAATGGCGATCTCTCGTGGTTTTTTCACATTGACTCTGCCATATGAACTGTGTAGGGCACACACAAGTACCTCCTTCTCACACCAGTAAGCAGAAAGTCGAAAATTGGCACATTTCTCTCGGCCCATTTCTAATCCATTCTCTCTTATATCTGTGACATGCTCAAACGAAGAGAACAGCAATCGTCACAAGCCGCCATATTGAGAACCTCCATATACGTACACAGAACTGTCGTGTACACACAAACACAATTACATTTAGCGAAAGCTCAACGAATCGGGTATACTCCAAATACCAATTTGGGATGTCATGTAAAAAGCCTCATATTTACTTTCTGCAGCAGCCGATGCAAAATCTTCTATAATACGAGCTTAAGCTGGTTCGTATTTTAAAACTTAACACGGCCATGAGAAAGATCGATAGCCCAATCAAACTGATAAGATTCCCAAGGCTGACCATGACGAACGTGCAAATTCAGCTGGATCATCATCACGGACAATAAATATCAACAATAGTCTATGACCAGACGACATTTTTTCCTGAGTTCTCTTAAACTTGATATTATGAAAAGTGATCTGAGTTGCTGAGATGATTCTGAAGTATGGTGACGACATTGAAAACATGTAAAAGAACTAAGTAGTTATTAAAGAATTCTTCATGAAACTTGAATAGCATAGGTTTACATATATATAAACGAAGGAAAAACGAAATATTTAAAAACCACCAATCAAACCATTATTGTGTCGGCAGCAAAGAAAAAGTAAACACGCAAAACAAGGCACCGACATACACACGTTTCAACAAAGCTTCAAAAAATTCAAATTCTTTTCCTGCCAAGGATCGAAAATAGCAGGCGATGATGTCTTGAATCACAAATGTATTACAGTAAATTGAATTACAGTTTTAATTTTAGCTAAGATTTTCAGGCTCCGAATTATAGGTAAAATATGTAACGTCCTCAGTTAGCCTTTTCAGACTATCGCTTATCTTGAAAAGCAATAGCCATTATTAAAGAAAACGAAACTTGGCTTGTTAACATTTTTGCACTCTCTGCAGGGTAGGAAGAGTAACTCACCAGATATTGGTCATTAGCTTCCTCATTAGCTTTTCAAACTATAATGTGAACACATGCAATCATAGGCTGCCAGATTAGTTTGTACTTGGTAGGTAATGACTTAAGGTCTTGTGTCAACTTAACCTTGTCTACTTCGAACTTATTATATAATCAAGCCTGATTTAAAAAAGCAGACAATCTTAAAACATAATGCATTTTTTTCGTTTTCCTTGGTTCAATTATGGCTCCAAATTCTCTCTCTTCACAAAGTCGTACTTCTTCTACTACTCTAAATAATCTTTTTTAGCCTTGAGTCACTAGTCTGTGTTTTTTTGTTCAGTGACTTTGTAAAATATTACATTATATTCACTCGGCTACGTGAAAAAATTCTTTACATCATATCCATGCATGATAATGGACAGAGTTATATTTGACTTCCGGAAACTCGAGGTAATCTTTAATCAGCCACTGAGTCCTTCCCCAACTAACAATTTGTGCCCATTTGTTACTAAATGGACTTTTTTGACGCGAATACGTCGTGAATACTATGTCGAGTCGGAACTGTTTCGTCATTTTTCCTTCAAAGTAAAATTTCTTGATAGGCAAAATTTTAGTAATGAAGTGGTAAAGACTACTTTCGACGCGTCTTTACAGGCATTGTGTCCATTAGGGATTAGTTCCTTCGTTGCGACTTAATCAAAATCCCAGTGAGGCACATTATACGTCAAAGTTACCACACATATTTCCTTTCATATTCCTATGCCTATCAAGGAAACTCGCTTGTAACGGTTACGTATTGGCGCCTATGTCCATGATGGTTTCGTCGAATCTCACAAAACGAGTTTAATAAAAAAGTCTCCACCGTTCGGGACAGCTAATTCCTTTTAAAAAATATTAAATAAACTATTCCAATCAACTAGAAATTCAGTTTTCAAATAATACGTTTGATTTGCAAATTAGCAAAATGAATTAGCAAAAAGTTTTATAGATTTGTAATCACAAATTGACTATCTTCTGAGTATATCCTTACACATTAATGTCGATGGTTACCTCATCAATTATTACATTCGTAAATTATTGTAACGAAACGAAAGATTTGCTCAACCCTTTTGTTACGAGTTATCTTCAATATTAATACAGGCAGTGATTGGGAGTGAGTGGGAGTGACATTTCAGTGAAAATTAGGCGTTTTGTTTGCGATTCTACCATCAGCGCATATGTAAAAGGTATATTTACTTATACGTTTTTGTGAACATATATATCTTACTTGGTATTCTTATAAAGATTTTGTTTAGTTTAACTCATATTACGGATGCGTAAAATGCACAGTTATTGGCGGATACGAAAATTTAACCATGATTTTTGGAGGAATCAATTGTAAGAAGAGAGCAGATGCAGGTTTTAGACGACGAGCTGAAGAAGATCATCACAAACAATCAACACGCTTTGAGAGGCTTGCGGCTGGCATGATCAAAGATTTTGTTGTAGCCGACTCCACATTTATGTATTTCGACATTTTATATTATTTACTGTATTTACACATTACAACCTCTTATTATTTAGACCCCCGAAAAATATACATTTGATTCTAAATGGTAGGGGTCTTTTAGTTGAATGTAATTGTAGTATGCTTCTTGAGATACACCGCACTGTAAGAACACTTAATTTTATAAAATTCTGGAAGTATGCCAACTTTCGAACATTTTGAAAGCATATCGGTTATATTATTCTTAAAGAATGTTTACCGAAAAGAATTTACAAGAAGTTTCTTATTCTATCTTGTGTGGTTAGGATTTGTCAGAGTATTGCGTACTTTTCTTTTCTTAGTATAGCTAAAATATTGATTGAAGACTTTTTTATTATACTGTATAAAGAAATTCATTTTTAGTCAGCATACAATAACAACTAATGTCTACAACCTTTGCCATCTAAGCGATCATGTCATTCGTTTTAGTCCTCTTCCAAACTTTTCTTCTTATAAAGCTGAGAACTATGTTGGTTTTTCGAAAACGTTTTTAGGCACATTATGGGCACATCTCGATTCTATGTTACTTTGATGGCACTACCAAGTAACAATATTCCCAAACTAATACTTTAACAAAATCAACAGTGAGTGAACTATACTTTCGTACGTCTGAGGTACGTGCATTTAAAATTCTGAGTTTCTGCATTCAGAATTCATACTGCAGTAGTGTGTTAAATACCAAGTAAAAGTGCAAAAAAAAACGAATAGTAAAATAGAAAATCCAGCAATGGTTAAACATTTTTTTTTTAAGATTTCGCTTTTATCCTTTGTATCGCATATAGACATTTTTCGGTCTTTTGAAGATAATATCCAACTCCTGCCAACTAGTATGTTCTACGATATATTTATACTTAAATTTTTATTAAAGAATAGCTTTCAATTCAATTTCATTATAATTGTCGCATTATTTTATACCTCTATCGAGAGCTGGTCACGACTGTAGTTTTAAAATAAAAACAAAACTGTTCTACTTGTTGCAGTTTTCAATGGTACTTTTCTAACCAGCTCTCGACTGAGGTGCAAAAAGCACACCTAGCATTGGCCAAATTTATGTTAAACCAACTGTTTCACCTTGGGTTTCGAGCGCATTTCAGATTAGAAACTAGGTAGTAACGACGACTTCTAAAAACTACTATGAAGGTACGATATAGTCAAAACTACTATTCGGTAACATCCAAAGGCACAAGGTGTCAACAATGCCTTGAAATGACCGATATAGGCACTAACTGGGATCATTTCCTTCAAAGGACAATCATGGCGAACAAATTTGGGCAATCATGGCGGCTAAGAATTGCAAACTACTTTGAAGTTAAAAATATCCAAAATAGTAGTTTTGATTGATGTACTAAGCACAGATTTTTCATGCTTGAACATGCTATACTTGTTTTATAGTGCGAAACTTAGTTTTTGCACAAAGTATAGACTATTTTATGAAAGAAAAAAAGACCTATTTTAGCTAAAGCCTGATACAATCGCAGGCGCGTGGTAGTTTTAGGGAGTATCAACACTACCTTTGCAGTAACGTTTGAATCGTTCGTGTTTTATCACCATAGGATTCAAAATTTTCAATTATTATAATAATAATTAAACATATGCTGAAATACAATATTATCTTCATCGTATAAACACTTCACATACATAATCATTTTGTATAAACTCTTCGTATATCATACAGATAGCTATGAGCGTGAAAGAGAAAGATATTGGGTATCGGCAAGAGGATTGTTTGTTAATTTGAAACAATTCCAAATGTAACGTCGCGATTACGAAACTTTTTGAAAATTGTGACTAAGATTTTACGTTGCTGTTACGTCATTGCGACTATAAGTGTCATATTCTTAGTCGCACGTTAGGTATAATGTTTCGAAACCATTATTAAGCGGTGTCGCGGTAATGCCGTCACAAGGAAGTAACTACAACGTAACCCTTTCCATGCAATGACTACTTTGTTTCGTTGTCATTACTGAACGGCGTTGCTCCAAATTCGAACCTACGACGTAACCACAAATTCGCTAATTCGAAACATTGGTTTCTTTGTAGGCGCAACCTTAGGAATGGAAACGTATCCACGCCCAAAATGTTCAACAAATTGTTAGTTGGGTCATTACCTAGATTTTCAACTATTCCGCAAATCCCTTATCTTCTGTTCTATTCTTTTTTCTACCACATCAATTTTCATTAAATTCGGATTATACTAGCTACATTAAGTTTGGCTAGGTTGTAAACAATATTATAGTTTAAAGAGCTCATCTGAAAACTTCTTAGTTAGCATTTTTCTTTAGAGCTTATTGTTGCGAAAGGCTTAAAGAAAAAAGTTTATGTGTCTGATGTGGCAAATTGCCATCTAGAATCTTATGATACCCAGTAGCACCCAACCCAATACTCATAAAGCTTATTATGTACTTTTCGTAAACATAGTAAAATACGAAGTTCTTTCTGATCGACCACATTAACTATGATTTTTATGAGCTATAAAAATTATCGTCAGTGTTAAAAATTATCGAAACTAAGCTAGTCCAGTAATCAATAGTAGCCACTATATGATGGCATCTTGATAAAATTGACCGTTTCATCTCAGAATCCTATTAAATTTTCACCCTTTCCAGTATCCAATACCTACTACCACAGTAATGCATATATCTATATATCTTTTCGTTCACATTGAATGCTCGTCTACTACGTTCACTATCATTTCATAGATACTTTCCAACTCATTTGCTGGATGAGCGATGCGTTGCGGTGTATATTCTACAAGCCAAAGTATTTTTCTAGCCAGACAAAACCCATTACTGTCTAAATGAATCAAAATATTCCATTATTTCGATTCGTGCTGAGCCGCCAGAAGAGTTGTTGTGTGCTGTGCGTCCAGTGATACTACTCGTGTGCATTTGAATCGGACTTTACTAATAATTGCACTTAGCTAGTAGCATGCAACCAGTCATGAATAGATGCATTTGCCAGACATGATTGGGTATGTAATTAGTCAAAGCTAGATTGCATAGAAAACGAATGGAAATGTTTTTAGCCAATTTGAATTTTGATACGATTTTCTTTACACGTGTGTCTAGCTAGGAAATAGTTTCGTTTCAACTGACGCAGGCATTTAGATATTGTTGAAGTTTGTGAATTGAATTGATGAGTTCTTTCGTCAGAGTGCGTGAGAGCAGTTGTTATTAAAGTTGCTAACCACTATTTTTATGTATTTTTAGCTACAGGTGCAATTATCTAGACAGTTATGTGTTTGCCTATTTATGATTATATCAGGCTTTGACGTTCGAATAAAACCCATTTAAAACTTAAGAATAATATATAAATTACTCGTATTTGAATGCTCAATAGCAATTTAAATACTGCAGTTTTGTTTATGATATATCTTGAAGCCATAATTTTATGATCATCATCATCGGCGCCACAATCGTCGTCCGGTTCTGGCCTCCTTCAGCAATTTTTTCCACGGATCCCCATCGCGAGCGGATGTCATATAATTAGACACTCCTAAGCTCTGAGTGTCCTAGTTAATAGCACCCATCCAGCGTAAGCAAGGTCTCCCACGCGACCGGTTGCCGTAAAATCTGCCGCAAAAGATTTTCCGAGTATGTTCCTCTTCGCCTGCCCACCAGATTTTAAAGAGCTTTATTTTGGTAATTATATCTGCTTCTAGTTAGGTAGCGTACAACTCATGATTGTAGTGTCTCCAGAATCGTCCATCTTCACATGTGGGACCAACAATTCTCCGCAAGACCTTCATCTCGAACGTGGCTAAGGGGTTAAAATACCTTTTGCTGAGAAGCCAAATCTCAGATGTCACATGCGGGCACCAGCAAGACCATAGTCTTGTACGGCATAAGCTCTGATGTTCGGGTGAGATTTTGAGATTTGAAGAGCCTTGACAGACTGCGGTAACCTTTGTAGGATTTGATTTCTTCCTCCATATTGCTTTCGACTGCTACTATCGACCCAAGTTAGCTGATGGATTGCACTACTTCGAGTTGATAGTCCACTAACCTGATGGTTTGATGGCCACCATATACTTTTTCTTTCCTTCATTTATGTGCAGCTACAGTTTTTATTCCGCTCGCTCATTATTATATATTTATATTTATTTTTATTTGATATTTCATGTCTTCCAATGAGGAAAATGTCATCTGCATGATCCAGTATCTGGCTGAACTGGGTGACAATAATCCTACTCGTTGACGTACCAGAATCTTGAATTACTTTCTCCAACGCCAGTTTGAAGAAACGGCAGGCCAGCCCCTCCCCATGTCGGCCGACTATTTTTACTGGGGCTAGTACATTAGTCATAGTCAGCTTACACAATCATGTCAGTTTGTTTGTGATGCCAATAATGGCTTTTTGCAGTTCTATCCTGGCTGTGTTATCATATGTAGCCCTAAAGTCTATAACCAGATGGTACAATGAAGCATTGAATTCTAGATATTTCGCATTGTCTTCGTGAGTGTAATCAATTGTTGATTTACCTGGAATGAAGCCATATGGGAGTTGTCCCATGTTATAGCGTATGGGGCTATCTGTCCTTCTGGAGTAGAGGAGAGCATCTCATAGGCAATGCTCAACAATGTTATCCAGTGCGATAGCAAGGCAGTCTTGGTTATCCATGGATGCGCATCGCAGCAGGCAGCTTTAGGCTTAACTCGAAATGCTCTGCGTTGCACTGTGGGCGTTCTAACTGGCCACTGCCTCATAAGGTGGCAAGCGCGACGATTGGGCGTAAAGTTTAACGATTTCTCTCGGAGTTGTGACTCTGAGGACGAGGAGGAATCCGTCCTCCATCTCATGTGCAGGTGCCCGGCTTTGGCAAGGAGAAAGTTGGCGGCACTTGGTGCACCCTTTCTCTCAAACCTGACGGAACTGTTCCTGGTCAATTTAAAGGGGATAGTCCGGTTTGTCAAAGGAAGCAGATGGTTTCTTGATTTTAGTGAGTAGGAGAGAGTCACTAATTTATTGTGGCATCACAACGGGCCTCTCTTGTGCCTATGTATGTCGGTCGTCAGGCCTCTGTAGATCGGCGGCCATTTTAACCTAACCTAACCTATATCCCATAGTTCATGCGCATTGTTACATCTCATGCCTTATATATGGGCCACATTACACCTTTCCGCCAGTCTGCTGGGATTTTTCCATGCTCCCATACGGGTAAAATAATTTCATCTTTGGTGTACTGTGTACCCTCCATATTGGTGGAGCTTAAAAGTCTTCGTTCAGCTGATACTTTAGCTTACTAAAATGAACTTACTATTGCACCAGAATCCTTTATCTTTACAGTACGTGCGGTGTGAAAAAAGTCATGTTGCAGACTATTTGGTAGAACTTCCGCGCTTGGTGCAGACCTCGCTTCCTAGATCTTTCTATTTCACAGATCAGGCTCATTTCACAGACTGATTTATTCCGCTTCTGATGTATCTGTTCTGTTCTTCTGTGTGCTTTGTATTCCTCCTTGTGTGCTCACCATCTATGAGATAGCTGCATTGCCCGGTCTGCGACAGTCTAACGTTCCGTCGCTAGTTTGCATTCGCCATCAAGCCAGTTGCTCTGATCTTTGCGACTACTGCTTAAGATGGCGTCAGCAGAACTAATGACAGTATTCTTAAGGTGTTTCCACTTTTTAGTACTCTGGCCTCAGAGCTTACTCTCCCTCCACCGAGCTCTTTGAGGGCGAATCCTAACGCAAGGCCCAATATGTTACTGGTATTCTCATTGTGTAAGGCGGCCGTATTGATTCGAACCTGGTTCGCGGATGCGATACTTCTATTGCAAAACAGTTCGCGCGCCGAGAAATACTTGGTGAATTGCGGTACGCCCGTGCTGTGATCAGGCTCGATAAAAGGCAGCAAACTATAAACACGTGGTTTATCTGATTATGAGGGACTCCATCAGGTGCTACTTATGTGGATTTATGGAATTATTTACGCGGGAACCGGATACTCGCAGCAACAAAGTTTTTATATCCTGCTCGTTATATGGCTCGAAATTCATTGTATTTAGTGTTCTCATTAAAATTATGGGTGCTGGTGTAGCACGTTCCAGCCTATTTTGGTGGTAGGATTTAAATCATGCTTATGCCACCATTGATGATCCGCCCGACTTGCTCATAATATGCTTTTTTTTCGTCGTCAACAGCTTGCTCCATGAGTCCGTGAATGTTTACGAGGGTCTTGTTTGCAGATTTGCCTCACACACAAAGGGTGCATAACTTTTCATTAATAATATTAAGGCCAATGATTGTAGATATCACTTTTTGGCTAAAGAGGAGGCCTACTCTGAGCACATGGTGCTTTGAATGACCCCTTAGTAAAAGCTTTATTCTTTCTTTTATAGAACACTATTGCCTGTCCATCTGATCCCTGTATTGCTGCTATATCAGCTTTAAATACAGACAGGCCATCAGCCTGCTACTACGAAGCTCGAGCTTTGAAGGGAAATCTCACGTTCCATGAGAATTGGGGGGGGGGGATAACTTTTCGGAGCACACTTTTCCACCTACCCTGGAGTCTGGTGGATAAGTTTGTTTACATGTTTTTTATGGGCCTCTTAAACATAGAAAAACAAACTAACAAACAATCTAAGTTGTAATCAAAATCAGATAATATCAACATGCCGTTGAGAAAGAGGATGCAGTTGGTAGCAAATGTTTAGATCAATATATCTCAAAAACGGTTATGGTTACAAGAAAAAATGCACGATCTTTTTTGTTGGAAATTTTCTAAGCGACAAAGACGTGACCGTTAATGAGATATTTAGGAAAGGTCACTTTTGGTGACCTGTGACCCCGTATAAAAAGTAACGCAGCACTCGGATCGATGGGGACTTTTGACATTTTGTTCAACATGCCAGTACCAAGCTTCACACCAAAATTCAGCTTTCCCTTAATTTTTCCGAAGCAGCATGTTAAATTTCCCCGGACTATTAGGCAGAAAAAACTCCACAAGACGCTATTCTACAAATCATACTGTAATCAACACATATGGTATAAATCAATTATTATTTTCTCTCTGCGTTTAACGAGCTTCTTGGCACCTTCTACTGACCTTCTACTCTGGAGTAAAAACTTATATACATACATAAACTCTCGTTTCCTCCACTGTTATGACATTATCGAGCTTTTAAATATTCACTTACGACCGTCTGATTGTGAATTAATAATATCCTAGCTATTTGATTTTAATTGCTCTCCTATCTGCAATGCCATAACATTTATTGATTACATCGTATTGTATTATGTGTTCAATATTACCGAACAGAAGTCCTTCGGAGCTTTTGGTGTTGGAGTATATTAGATATCGTATTTCGGTCGTATTCTCAGTAATGTCCTTTGAAATTGACAATTCAGGCAAATATCGATTAGTTTCTATGATTTTCATTTGAAATCGATATTCTACCAATTTCTTCGCATATCTCAACAACGCAGTGATTATGACCAGAGTATTTTCTTTGTTGTAATATTATGGAATCGATTAATAATGCGTTTAAAGTAGAAACATTTAAAGAACTTTTATACATTTGTAGTATTTCAAACGAAAAACGTAAGTGCAGATTTAGCTAGTACTTCAAATAAATATAACTACGAAAAATATGCTAACTGTACAATACTGCCCTACTAAGCATAAACGTTCTATCTGCCTTTTTCTCATTTTTGAGTTAATACCGGATTCAAAAACTACATACTCTATTACACGATTCTACAAAATTTGAAACCCCTATCTTTTGTGAAGGTATGTTAAAATAAATATTGAAAAATGCACTCTCCATATATCTCCCGTACAAACCAAAACACAAATCATTGAATATGTCGAAAGTACTAAAATGTAGATAGAACGTTTATGACTTCAATGTAGAAAATTAAAAGAAAAATCAAAAAGCCAAAATGTAAAAAATAACAAATTGAAATAATGCAACTGCTTATAATAATCAGTCCTCGCTATGCATACGAAAATTAGATGATCATGCTTTCCATAAAAAGATTGTAGGGAAAATCTTTTGTAACAATCAATTTGAAAATTCGAATCAAATCAGTTGCATTCGAATATTAGACCGTGTGAAGTATAACTCAAATACTCTACAGACTAATAGAGTCTCATCAATATAGACAGTGTTTTCATTTTAAATATTATTGTGACTTTATGTGTGTAACGATGTATTTATTTATGTAAATCAGACAAATTTTACAAATAAAATGTATTGTACGAAATTTAAAAAAAGAAACGAAAACAGGGAATATATAAATGTAATAATTTGTTATTAATTGAAAAATAAATTTAATGAAAATATAAAATAAATAAAATGAAAAAAATTATTATCAAAGATCCAAATCGAGAGTAAACCCCTATAGAGTAAAAAAAACATTGAAACTAGGACATTGTCTAGAAAGTCATTCCAGCTTGCGCAAAAAGTGAGATAAATGATACTGTAGGCCAAAAACCGTTGACAACGTTGGTCGAGGTACAATCTACGGACACTAAAGGTAAGCAAATTAAGGACGGTAAGGCGAAATACTATAGGGGATACGCAACTTGCACAGAAGGCAACGAATAAACTCGCGCTGAATCGGACACGACACTTGGAATCAGTGCTGAAGGTTGCAATGAAATTAAGCAAGTAAAAATATGAGCAGAAGAGAACGTATTCAAGGGGTACCGTGAACAGCGAAAATCAAAACTAGCTACATTTGATGCCTTAGAGGTAATGTAAGACACATTGAAGTCAAATTTTAATTTGGCGTCAAGGACAACACCACCCCTATCATTATGATGCCAAATATTATCTCAAAAAAAAAAATTTTGTAGACAATAATGTGGGTTTTATATAAAAAAGCAGACTTCCTTATACCACATGCATTTGAAAGTGCTAGATATGACTGCAATAAGATACAGTCATTAATAGGCTAGGTATCACCAAAGAACTTAAGATTATCTGCATAAAACAAGAGCTTAAATAAAAAAACAAGATATATTATTGATAAAAATAATAATTCATAAAAAACTTAGAGTGGAGCCTTGTGGACCACTAGAAGAGAAATTAAAAATAGGGGTGGAACTTCCATTTAGCACAGCTTTGCAGGTACAATTGAGAATGTCGGATGAAACCAACAAAAAGAAATTCCAATGTGCTGAACCAAATAAGCTTATTAAGCAAGATAAATGCTTCACCTAGTTGAAACCTTTAAAGAAGACGGTATATGGTATATTACATCAGCTTGTCGCTCTTTGTCAAGAACCGAAGAGAAAAAACTTAAAAGTTCGATTGAATTGGGCCTTCCCAAATATATACGAGTACATTTGAAATCCGATTTTGCACAGCACAACAGATGTGATTGTGAACATGTTTTTCCAACAGTTTAGGAAAGCAGAAAAGAGGGGATATGGGGCGGTGGGAACGTTTTCAATGTCATTCGTTTTTAGTATTGAAGAAACTTAATATATATTTATAGCTTAATACTGAATTTTCTTCGAAAATTCAGTATTAAGCTCGTTTCGCCGCAAATTCATATTTCTTTATATATATATATATATATATATATATATATATATATATATATATATATATATATCAGCAAAATGATTAAGGGAGATAATCTCTGGAGTAGCCGATCCGATTGAGCTGAAATTTTCGGAGGATATAGAAGCATATAGTGGGTAGGTCTATGACTTGCTAGAATTTAGATACATTTATCCCTAGAAAGGTACCAATGAGTAAATTTTACTCACATGCCTTATATATTTCGTCGCGCATCAGCCAGTTGGCCACTCTGACTGCCATGAGGCTAGAAGCTATATCATCTTTTTATGTTTAATGATAAAATAAAACAATGTACATAATACTATTGTTGTCTTCTTTTTAGTAAAAACATGTACCTTATATCATCCAAAAATGTACGGTACCATTTTAGGGTTAACCCTTTGGTGGCGACGGGCATTTTAGTGAATTTTTCCAAGCAGTGTAAATTTTTGTTAGAAAAAAGTATTGGAAATGATAACTTATTATGTTTTAAGCTTGCCTATGATAAAAAATTGAAAATTTCAAGCCGTGTGTGAGTGCTGAGTGCCTAAAAGTAGGCAGGGACTTGACATTTTGATTTGTCATAACTTCTGACAAAAACATTAGATCATCGTGAAGATTGCAGAGCGTATTGATGTTGACTAAAAATTAACACATATGGATTTTCAAGACAGTGTAGGTAACCCTGCAGCTACGGCAGGCTCCTGAAAAAAAATCCTTAAAATCAACGATCCTTCTGAAAAATTTTTGCTTTTTGACAATAACTTCAAATTATTGATAAATTTTAACCTTTTTCGATCATGACAAATTAAAATTTTCAAATTTCCGACTTGCACAAGAACGGACACCCATCACCAAATTACCTCTATTTTCAGCACTCGAAGCTTCTGTTCACGAGAACTGACGACCGGCTTATCCAATGATAATGAAATTCACAGGACATATTTGTATTGACTAGGACCAGATCTGATAGAAGTGATTTTGAAATGCAGGCAACACTGTGGCAGTGGTACCATCTTGAAAAATCACTGAGAAAAAAACTGCTTTTTGGCCTTTAACTTCCGATTCAGCCATCACATTTTAACAAAATTCACACAATATTTGAGCCTTACTTTATACAATATATGATGAAAATTTGGTTGAAAAATTAGAATAGAATTGCCAGCTATGGTGATTTTTGTCTCCCAAATCTTGCAAATTTATTCAGCAAAATAACGCTTTTGTCCAGTCATGATATCAAAACGAAATTCGTCCAGTAAATGGACCTTAATGCAAACCGAATGTCGTATGAATTTCGTAAAAAAAATCATGAGAGGGCTGCACGCTATGAAAATTTTTGTAATTTTTTGGAATCTCTTTACGAAGTGATTATGCCATTAGATTTGCAATAGGCAATGATCCTGCAATGAAATTTAACAACAAATATTAACGTTTTGAAAATTTGGAAAGTGTTGAGGGTGGTAACCCTAAACATTTTTTCACCCGAAAAGAAATTCACAGTGTGGGTTTAACTTACGTGGAGCAGATTTGGTATATACGAGTATTTTGATTTGTTGCTAACACAGGGTAACCAGCATCAGACATTTTCGTAAATATTGCACCAACAGATGCTTCAAATTACAAACTCATATGTTAAGCATTTGCAATAAAGATAAGGAACCAATTTCTAACTTTTCCGAGTTTTGAAAATTTTTCGGATGGCAACCGCTGAAACTTTCAATTAAATCCTGCGATGAGAACGAAATTCAAAGGATAAGTTAATTTAAGTATGAGCTTGATATGGTAAACTTATTGCTGCTTGGTTTGAAAAGTGTTGCCAGCACTGAACATTTTCATCAACTACGTTATAATTGGGTTTTGTTGCTCTGTATGATACAAAAACGTGTATAACGTCTTTCCACATTTTTTTGTCACTCAAAGACAATTTCTTCGGAATTCAGTTTTCTAGCGGTTCTGATGCGTCAGACTTTTTTTATGTATAAAAGAAAAATACCGGGGGAAATGCATTGGTTAAAAAGTTTGCACGAGGCGATACATAACGAGGATGAAAGAAATTTTTTAAATACGTGCGTTATCTAATCGGAACTAATGAAGACACCAAACGAGGAGGAGGAGCATCAAAGTTTTCACTTTGATGGGGTTCACCGAGAGGAGATTAATTCGATGCGTTTCAGCAAAAAAGACTTATGGGTGGGTTACATCTGTAAGAGAGATTGAAGGAAAATGCAAAAAAGGAAGAAAAAAGTTCGTAGATATACATGGGGTGGCTTATAAATTCAGGGCCTAAGGTATAGTTTTATATTTTGGAATAATGTTTTGAAATAATGTCTTTATACCACTGAAAAAAATATTCTTTCAATTTCTCTCCAAAACGGTTTTCTACGACCGCCTTCATCTCACTATCGTCCAAAAATCTTCGTACCCGTAACTCCTTTTTGAAATTTGAAAAATGGAAAAGTCACTAAGAGCCATGTCCGGAAGCCATGAGTGGTTAATTATTGTGAATCCCATTGCTTTTAAGGCATCCCTCGCAACCCGCCCGGTGTGAACGGGCGCGTTGACTTGTTGAAACAGCATTTCACGTGCCAATTTGTCACGTCTCTTCTGTACGACTGTCTAATATGCCTGACGCAGTAAATTAGCGTAATACTGGCCTTTTATTGTAGTTTCTTTAGGCAAGTATGAAATTCCCACGCTATGCCAGAAAATGGTAGCCATAATCTTCGACGCCGACTTTTCTTCGTCACATTTCTGCCTTTTTTATGCACTGCATCGACTCTTGTTTGGACTTGGGATCACACACACAATGTTTTTACAAATTTAATCCAAATCACCCTGACACAACTCAAAAAAATCTTTACAACTCTCCAATTGTCGCTGCTTGCCGAGCGTTGTGAGCATTTGCGGTACCCAATACGCACAACTATTTTTCATGTGTGAATATTTATGTAAAATCTCTCAAACTAATTTTTTGCTAATGTTCAGTTCTTCTGCTATCTGCCACAATTTAATTCTTTGATCAGCCAGTACGAATTTTTCGACTTTTTGGACATTTTCTTTGTCTCCAAAGGTCTATCTTCTTTGTTGAAATTCGTATAAAATCGTATATAATAGTGCAGAATCCTGAAAAACCGTTGGCATCTCTTCAAAAATTTCTTTTGGCTTATTTCGGTTTTGAAACAACGGAAGATATCAGGCAGAGGCATGGCATGGCATGTGGCATTTTATCCTTGCAGCGATAGAGATCTTCTCAGGAACCAGAAGTTATGACTTCCCATTCTCGAGCACTAGTAATCAAACTAAATCAATTGAATAAATGGTGGGGAAAAAATGAACAGAGCATCAAGGCAGAAAAAAGACTTAACTTGCAAAAAGATATTTGAAGTAACTGATTGACTAAAATTTTGTTTCCGCTTTGCCTGAAAAAACAAAAACTAGAACGATTTTTGCTTAATTATTTCTCTTTCTCTTAATTTGTTTCTTTTCTACAGATTGGGTGACACTGTTGAATTATGCTGCAGAGTACTGACGTAAATATTATATTTCAAAACGTGTCAATATTTTGACATCCCATTAAATGTCAAAAACAAATTTTACCTTGGAAATGCAGGCGGTGGTGGTGCAGTGGCAGTAATCCAGACCGTGGCGGTACTCGAAAAGGGTCCAGGTAAGTATGAGCCAGAGTTTTTTTATCTACTTTTGCTAAAATGTTGTCAGCCTTCCTGGTCCATGTTCCATGTGTGGTCTCATTCTAGTATGTTCTGAAAAAAAAAACAAATAATATTAAATCAGCTGCTACATAAACAATCCCCATGACCATTCTCATCATTGGTTTATCAAATTCTGTTTTGCTTACGTGGTTGAGGCCAACAAGTCTGCTTTGAATATATGATGTATGTATTAATAAATGTTGGAAGCATTTTGATTTTACAAGATATTGCAAATGTAACATCAGTCTGACATCAAAGTTGAAAGCATCACAAGCATCATACAGTGAATATAAATTCTGATTGCAACACAAGATCCAGCAACGAACTTGCACTACATGTATATGTATTCCGAAAGGTTCTCAAATCAGTAAATACTATTATCTGCAACATTGAGATATGGTTGTACAATACGATTGATATGTTTACAACTTCAGAGATAGATAAATAGGAAATTACGCCGTTTGGGTTTAGTGATAACAAGACACAAAATACAATCTTTGCTCCAGTGACTGATAAATGACTCATTTGCCGGCAAAACTTAATGGGCCATTCAGACAAGCGTCCATGCGTCCACGCGTCCATGCGTTTTTAGATTAAACGAGTCAAGTCAACTCAAATCCAGTTTTTTGAAGGCGGAGCTAAGGCGAAAGTGGTCGGATTCGGTGATTGATATACCATTGACTTAATTGTTTTACTTTCGCTCTTTGTCATTTCGAGATGATAATTGGATGGATGGATTGATAAGAGGATGGATATTACACGCTTGCAACGATGTTTATTTTTATTTTCATATTATTTGAATTATAATAATTATAATAATTAATATTTGAAAACATCGTCGTGATCAATTTTAAAACATTACTAATTCCCATCCCTCAATTTTTTCCTATTTTTTTTCTTCCTTCCAAACAAATAAATTGGTAGCGGGCAATTGTATATATTTATCCATATGACTATATTACCTTCATATAAAATTGTTTGTGTCTAGATATTCGTATGCATTTTAATTTTTTCGTAATAGTCCTGCCCGTAAGGATGCAAAAAAAATATTATCCACATCATCATATAATAAAATAATCATCCACAAAACATATATTTCAATGATCATCATCCACACATGCCGCTGAGCGAAAGAAATCATTATAAAATCTATTTTTTTTTTTTTCATTTATTAAATTCGTCTAATGCAGACTATACACATACAATAAAAAAAAAAAATTAATTATTCTTATACAGAATTCGTTTAAGTGATGCTGTAGATAAATGAAAATCAAACTTATAATAAGCTTCGTTAAAGCATCTACTTATTGCAGTGACTGGTTCATTGCAACCATAATTGGTCCGATGTTGAGGGATCGACAAAAAGTTAACACGCCTGACACGTTTGTTATTAATGTTAAAATTAAGTTGGCTTAATAAGTAGTTTGAGTCAACGGTGCCATCCAAAATTTTCGCGGCAAATAAGATTTTGGAATTTTGACGTCGAGAGTCCAAGGTATCCATTCGTAAAAGATTTAAGCGGTCTTGATAAGGAGGTAGATGTAAAGGGTCATACCACGGAAGACCGCGGAGGCAGAAACGTAAGAACCTCTTTTGAATTGACTCAATTTGGTCTATGTAGACTTTTTGATATGGTGACCATACAATACTTGCATATTCGACAATAGGTCTTACTAAGCTACAAAAGAGGGTCTTAGTTAGAAAAATGTCGTTGAATTCCTTCGAACGTCTTCTGACAAAACCTAAGGCATTGCTAGCTTTCACAACGATTGAATCGATGTGATCGTCAAATGAGAAGGATTGATTCAGCAATACTCCTAAATCGAGTACTTTCGCTGATCTATTTAAAGATGTACTCAAAAGTGAGTATTCATAGATTACAGGATTATTTTTGCGTGTGTAAGATATAATCGTACACTTGTCAGGATTAATTAGGAGATTGTTATCGGAACACCATTTGGCAAATCTGTTTAGATCCTGCTACAAATCATTGCAATCGTTAAGGTTTCTCACAACTTTGAAAATTTTAGCGTCATCGGCATAAAGAAGAACAGAAGATGACTGTAGAATGGAACCTACGTCATTAATAAATAAGGCGAACAGTAAAGGGCCTAGATGACTACCTTGTGGAACACCAGACGTGGTTCTAATTTCAGATGACAAGGCACCGCGAAAGGATACACGTTGAGTTCGATTCGTCAAGTAAGAGTCAACCCAATTTAAAAACAAGTAAGGGAATTGAAAGGAATGAAGCTTAGCTAAAAGTATAGAGTGATCAAGCTTATCAAAGGCTTTCGTCAAGTCTGTGTAGGCGCAGTCAGTTTGGAGCCCAGCTTCAATTGAGTTGGTTATTTGGTGAGAAAATTCAAGCAGGTTGGTTGTGGTTGAACGACCTTTCATGAAGCCATGCTGATACGGAGCCATAATTGATTTGCAATGAAAGGCTACAACATTCGTGACTATGGCTTCAAAAAGTTTTGCGACACAGGGAAGTTTTGCAATAGGTCTATAGTTGCAAGCGTCATTACGACTCCCTTTCTTGAATATAGGAGTGACGGTGGAGTATTTCCACAAATGAGGAAAGATGCCTGTATTTAAGGATGTATTGAAAATATAAGACAGCACAGGTAGTAGTGACGACACACAATATTTCAAGACCAAATTAGGTATGCCATCTGGGCTAGGTGTTATATTATTGTCAAGTTTATTAACAAATGTGATAATAGTGTCCTCGTCAATTTTTAAATCCTTCATCTCCAAAGAAGAAACTGTTGAGTTCGTCAAGTAGGGTGAAAAGTGTCTGGAGTTAGGAAAGTCCGTACGATAGGCTTTACGGAAAACGGAAGCAAATAAATTACTAATATCAAAGAGATCATCAAAATAAGAGTCGTCAGATTTAAATGTGAGTGGATACCCATCGTTATAAGTCTTAGAATTAACAAAATTCCAAAATCTCTTAGGTTGAGCTTGAAAATTAAATCTAAGCTGTTGCGTATGTCTATGATATGCAAATGCAACTTCATTATGATGCAGATCTCGTAATGTAGAAAAACGTTGATAGTCAGGTTCTGAGTGAGTCAGGCGAAACTTTTTCCAGGCTTTGTTTTTGGAATTTTTTAAATGGCAAAGCTGTGGAGACATCCAAGGAAAACGAACCTTGCTTTTAGTGAAGGTAGTTGGCACGCACCGTAAAAAACAGCTAAACAACCGAATGTGGAAAAACATGAATCAGCATTCTCCACCTCCTTCGCTTTAGGTCCGCCTATATAAACAAAATCAAATTGACTCGTGTAAGCAAAACACGCAAGATCGCATGGACGCGTGGACGCATGGACGCTTGTCTGAATGGCCCATAAAATTTAATTTATTATATCTGTCGTATATGCAGTCACATCCGCAGCCGCCAAGTCACACTTGTCATACTAAAACTTCACATCGAAGAGTATGATCAACTGCCGGACTAAGTCGATATTATGAGTAAGCACTTATGTATTTATGCTACAAGAAGAACTATCATTTGCCGGTATTTATATTAATAGATACGGATTTATTTCATTTAATTCAAAATGAATAATAAAATAGGTTAGATTCTTTTACTTGCGTTTGATTATATAATTATTCTCATTCTGCTTCCTTATTTTTGCAATCGTTACCGTTATTTAACATATTTTGCATGAATCGAATAAACCATCTGATTGAAGATTATTAAATTATTTGATACTTTATCTGAGACAAGAAATCCTTACATTTGAAAATCAAACAATTAAAAAGAGTTGAAATTATTAAGGAGCTAGGGGTAGTCAGCGGCATGAAAAAATTACCATTTGAAATAAATTTATTTTGACAGTAGATTAGCTTATTTTGTAAATTAAATAATACAACAGCATTATATATGGATTTTAATTTATTTAAATAAATTTAAAAATAATATATTTATTTTAGAACAAGTTGTCGCCATATTTGTTGAACCTTTGCCACACGTGCGTTTCGGTGACCATCCTAACAGTTTTCTAGTTCATTTAAAATCAAGCAAACAAAAAAATCATTTATTTAACAGTTAATCTAGTTCCTGATCGGACCTTTTTTTTGTTTTCTGATGCTCTTAATGTTTAAACTTTAATCAAATCCTTTGAGTGGCTGTTGAATTACAGTAATATTTGCTAATTTCCAAAAAACTCATTTAAAGCTTATGTACCTATAGAAATATTAATTATTACATTACTAATACAATAGTTATTCTGCCAACGCGTAAGCTTCTAGGACATTCATTTGTTGTTGTCTACGCCACAATCTGCCTTCCCGGGAGTTCTTATTATTGCGTTGGGCTGTGTTTATCAGCGAATGGGATGCGTCTATATGGCTAATTGCTCGAAATTCTTACGTTTCACATTTTTGGGTATATTTTTTAGATGTATTGCTTATAACTTAATTTTGTTGCTGGGTTGAAATTATAGTGCACTAAGTGAAATGCAGAGCAGAGAATACCAGTGCTATGAGAAAAAGAATACGGTTTGAGAAAAACAAACATCTTCACTAAGGAACTAAGATCGAATGTGATCGCTAAGACCACATTCGATCATAAAATAAAGGAATTCTTGAAAAAAAGGAAAATGAAATCGAGAAATTTGAGTGGAATGTTCAATTGCGCGAAGGATAGCTTCGCTGCTTAACTGAAGTAAATAAGTGAGTAGAGGCGTAATTTTCGCTTTTCGGTTTATTTAACTATTTTCGTAGTAGTGGCCGATGGCCTTGAAATGAAGGGAGGTGATATTCCGAGGGATGCTGTATTCAAATTTTTCCAATATCGCGAGTTGACTTGAAGATGTCAAAGACCTAATAAGAGCACCATATGCGATAATTCGAATCAATTTTTCTTATCTGGGGATAACGGAGCTCGATTTGAAGATACAGCCTAAGGTATGGAAGCCCTGCTTTGTTGAAGATTGACTTAATCAAGGGCCTGGAGTTCCAGCGAGGTTCAAGTTTCATGCCTTGGTTTAACGATTTTTGAAGGCGTGATCCTTTGGTTATCTAAGCTACCTTTGTTATGACAAAGAGTTTACAAAGCGATTGATATCTGGCAGAGAATATTGAGCCGATAATGAACCCGAATAGACGCTATGCCGGAGTATTTGCGATAAACAACCTTAAACTATGATGCTCATTCAGCCCCGATTTCGATCTGCTTTCAGACAGCAATGGTAACGACCAAGAGCTAGAGTACAAGCTCAGGAAGTACGGCCGATTTGTCGAGTGAGGGGTAAAGAAAAAGTAAGCAATGAAGTAAAACGACCGACGATACCGATGTGCTGTAGCGATTAAGGAAAATGATTTAGATTGTTTGTGATCTATGATTTAGAAATAAAGTTTACTCAAATATTTCTAAGTGAACTGTGACCTGCCGCAAATACCTTCCTGCCACTGACGAAATTGTCTACAAATAAAATGATCTAACGAGGGAAGTTGAAATTGATTTCTTTATACAAGAGCCCATCACTTCATATACGGGGTCGCAAGCCTTCAGTAGATCAAACATACTGACGCTCAAAGCCCTTGATGCTATCTTCGACTGCTCTTTTATTAATCAATAGGATGTCCACTGTAGAATGTTGGTTTTTAAAGACGAATTATTTTGTTCTCATAATATTGTTATTGTCAATGAAATAGGTTAGCTCTCTTTGAATTACCCGTTCAAGCAGTTTTCCCAAATTTGAAAGCAGAGATGTTGGACGAGCGTTCACATTACGAGACTCTGATGTTACCCTTCTAAGCAGTGGAAAAATATTCAATGTTCAGATAAGAGGTAAAGAGAACACAATGGTGTTTAAAGAAGGAAGAAGGAAGAGTTTTTATAATGAAATTAGAGATTTTATCTTCTCCTAGTGATTTTTGAGTGTCCAAGGGGTAGAGCAAGCCTGGTTCCAATTCAGGCTCCTGAACTTTGAGTTCGCCTAGATCTGAATAGGTACCTAATTTAACCAGGAATAAAATGTCGTGGAACTAATCACTCCCAGTAGTACTTACAATTGGTTGTAAATTTGTGAATGGAGCTCTCTACCAGCTTCAGCCCCTTGACCCAATAAAGGGTGTTGTGGAATTGCTTTATTTTACCTTCTTTAAATGCACAAGAAATACATAACAATTGATTTCAAAGTATACAATATGCAATCCGAAGCCAGTTATTTACAGCTGCCGTCAGCTACTTGCCGTCAAAGGTTATAGAGCTTTTAAGTAATTATAACTTGAAATTTTCAAATGAAATTTATAGACATCATACAGCATACTATAAGAAAATGAATTTTTCAAAAAACCAATATTTTGAAAATACTAAACACCTCTAACCTTTTAAGACACTTATCCCTCTTGCTTGATCAGGATACACTGATGTGATGTGTTGGATTTCAAAATGCTCTTGAACTTGAACATAAATCGTCAAGTAGAGGTCCTTTCACCTTCTAGGTCGTATTTTGCACGATTCGATTACAATGAAACATTTTGTTTCAGATCAAATTTTTATTATTTGTTTTACTATTTGCAACGACTCTCAGTTTGAAAGAAAATCTCCACTGCTTTACATTTGTCTGCATTTGCATCTTTGTTTTCCATTCTGCTATCAAATATTGCGCTGGAATTTTCTTTATATGTGTATGACTATTATCATTTAAGTAACTAAAATTTGCTACACTAAATAAATGCATCAAGGCTCAAGGATTAAGAACAAAAGCTCCAAAGTTTTAAAATAATTAATATAAAAGTGCCTTGCGTAATATGATAAATCAATACTTCTCCTATTGCCCAAACCTGCTTAAAATAAGTAACATTTTTGCACTATGGAATTACTCAAAGATTATTTGTTTGAATAATATGAATTCCAACATATGTGACCGTCCATATCAGGGGTGGGCAAACTTAATACTGGTATGATCGACATCAGTTTTTTTTAATTTATACGCGATCGACTTCGAAGAATGGGTTAAATTAAAAACAAATAAAAATTTAATTAAGGTCTTTCTTGATATTAATATATTAAACACATTGTATTTACTACTTTGTGCAATGTACTTTATTAATAAATATTTTGGATTAATTTTTGATGTATATGCGTGACATTCCATTTCATCAAAAAGTATTGTTAAGTTAGGCTTGTAAGCACTGATGCACAATCGAATAGATGCAATTAAGTGATCATCAGTCAGAGAACTCCTAAGTTTCGATTCGATGTTTTTCATTTGAGAAAACTTTGCTGCACATACATAAATGGAAACAAAAAAAAAATGCAAGTATCCTCATTGTCACCAATCTCAATAATGGATATTTTTTATGGTAATAAAATCCAAAAATAATTTTCATTTCCACGCGCTATTGTTAAAATGTCTAACTCTAGATCCGATGAATTCAATTGTAAAGTATGAGCTAGATTTGGTGAAATATCCTCGTTATCGAATTTTCCAAAAGGAAATCAAATAAATTCAAAAATGGGTTGAAGGTTATTGAGATTTGCAAATCGTCTCTCGAATTCTTGATTAAAATTTCAAAGTTCAGGACAAAACATTTCAATATTACATTCACCAGTAGGTTAGGCTAGGTTGTACCGGTTAGCACAAGGCCACACATAGACCTATTGGTCCATAGTGATACCAGATAAATGGGCCCGGAGAAAAGACATTCAGTCCAAGCGGCCATCGAAGGCCCCGGACTTTTTCGCGAACTGAAGGATGTCTTTCAGCTTTTGCATTTTACATTCACCAGTAAGTTTAATATGTTTTTCTAAATATGGAAAATATTTGAAAATTTTGCCTATTTAATTGTGAAGCAAACGGTTTTAATTTTACTTAAAAAACATTTACCAAACTCAACAAGTCAACAATATTTTCCTTTTCCTTGTAATTGTAAATTTAGCAAGCTGTAACGGCTCATAAAATCCGCAAGTAATGCTAATTTATTTACCCATACTGGATCTTCCAATTGTTCATGTTTTTCTCCCAATGTGTCCAAAAATGCAATAATTTCAGGCAAAAGATTTAGAAATCTTTGCAAAAAGCTTCCTCAGCTGAGCCATCTAAAGCTTAGTGCTGTTTTCGATTTCACGTTAAATTTTCATGCAAATTTTCACGTGAAATTTATTCCGGCGAAAATTCAGCTTGAAAATAAACAAGAGTTGTGCTCACTTTTAAGCGTGAAAAATTGCTTGGAAGATACTTTCGCTTTGAAAATGCAGATGGCTTTGACACATGTCTCCAATCATTTCACACCAATTTATTATGTGCAGTTCATTGTTTAGGCTAGTACTGAGTTAATCGTGAAGCTAAATTTTGACATGTCTCCATTATCTGGTCATTCTTTCGAGCGAAAATTTTGAAAATGGAGAAAAGCGGAGATACGTTTCATATCTGACAGATAAAATTTCAAGAAATTCAATTTTCGATCGATTTTGTTATTGAAAAGACATATACACAATTTAATTTTCAAAATCAAATTCCAAATGTCACTTTTTAACTCGAAAGAATGAACTGCACAAACTAAATTGGCGTGAAAAGATTTTAATTTAAAATGTTTTTTTTATCTAAAATTGAGATTAACCTTTGTTGCGCTGTGTGCGACAATAGGTCTGTTTCCGTACTTAAGCAAACTGCAGCAGTAACAGAATTTGGCAGCTGGCTTTTTTTTGCTGCAAAATTTGGCTTGCATTTGGCTTGCAGCAAAAGTACGAAAACGACTTGCTGCGAATCTATTTTAATATATTATAATAGATTCAAGTACGGGAACAGACCTAATATACTACCTCGGTAGCAGGGAGACGAATGCAAATGCTGGCAAGGTGTATAGCGGGAAGCAAAAATATAAAGTGTGTACTTTAGAACAGAGAGATTTAAGGAAATGAAACAACCGTATACGTATACGAGATTTACTGAAGCAGTTTTACTACAATGATATAAATCTATAAATTGAACAAATTGAGAGCATAGCTATCTCGGATTTTCCCTTTGGCTTCTCCGCCACCAAGGCTCTGCGAGCTTTGGTATGAACTGAAACTGCGTGAACTGTCCGATTCCAAAATGGACTGAATAAATCGTCTACTAAATTTTCAGTTCACATTTTAAATTAACCTAGTAAATTATTTAAAATGTCTGTGATCGACTGTCGAACTGTTTGCGATCGACCGGTCGACCTGGTCCATATGAAAAGGAACCTTATCTTGCCAGACCACTTTTTCCAGTACAGCCAAAAATTTTGTCGGCTCAGATATGTTCTGCACCCTTTACAAGTGGTTTCATCATGATTCTTCACTCGAAAATGTCCTAAAATGGGGTTTTCTCCAATCTCTTGTAAAACAACACATTTTTATATTTTTATTATTATTTATTTTTGTTTTGATATTATTAAGTCTTTAGTTGAAATTCATAAAAGGACTAACAGAAATATTGATATATATATATATATATATATATATATATATATATATATATATATATATATATATATATATATATAAATATAAATATATATATATATATATATATATATATATATATATATATATATATATAGACGATTTTTGTTCGCCATTTTGTTTTTTTGGCGATACACTGGCGCTAAATCAGCTCATTCAGCTGATTGCTTTAGAGCTAAATCGACCACAAATCTATCTGATTAACCATACATTTGCCTCTCCTTCTAACAGTCGAAAGCTTGGTTTTGTTAATCAAGTACAAATCAGGTGCTATTGGGAATTTGGTACCGGCTGAATTGTTCTCAGAGCGTCCTGAATTCCACCCGTGAGAGCGAGAGTAGATTTGAATGAAATGTCATTCGAATTTCGTTCTAAAATAGTGAAAATTGAACACAAAAAGAAAAAGTGAGTTGTACAAAATGAAAAGAAAATGTTCTTGCATCTTCCTGCACCATTTTCAAGAATTTTCATGCAAAAAAATTTGTACACATAAATCCGAGTGACGTTGCTCTCTCTGAATCTCCTCATTCTAAATCACTTCGGCTAGTGTGAACGCTTCACCTGATTAACTTGACAGCTCCAAAATCTACTTGATTAAGAGTGTAGTGTGAACATCATATAAGATATCTATTTCGGATTAGCCTCATTCGATTTTTTGGCCAAAATTACGTGTTACTACATACATATCGAAAAGTAGCCAAAATCGCATTTTCCGGCCGCCACTTTGTCTAAATGGCGGCCATAAAATTGACAATTCTAAACCAACTTCTGCGTTTCAGCTTGAAAGCTCTAAAATTGCAGGAGTTACAGCTGCTAAAAATTACCATATCGTTCTTAAATATTACCAAACTTTTAACTCAAATATCTCGAAACAAGGTTTTTTAATAATAGAATTTTAAAATTCCATATCTCAGCCAATTTTTGGAATTTTTTAATAAAAAATAAATCATTTTTTATAGAATTTTATCCAGTCATGGAAAATGCAACTAACTCAGTTTTGACCCTGGTAAGATAAGGTCCCTTTTTATATGGACGGTCACATATTATGCTGCTGCTGGTTATCAGATAGTTACAGTTAATTATTTATATTAAACTCCATATAACACTTGTGCTCTCGCAATAGAAAACTAAAACTTCACCAAATGGATGGAACCCACATTGAGTATGATTCCATGTTTTATTTGCAAATAACATTCAAAAACAACAGCCTAGTGCCAACAAGGTACTAACTCAAATTTGGCATTGCCTTTGCATAAGTAAACTCTACAACTTACACATTTTCCAGTTTGTGTTTGTTTTTTTTCGATGAGTGGTAATTGAATTCTCATATGTATGCAGAAGCATGCATAAATAAATGCAACACCTCTTCATAAGTCTCGCACATAGAAATTTTAAAGCCATCAGCTTCGTATCGTAAAAAGCCACATCAAGATCGACGCCAAGGTAAATATTATTCGAGTAATTCATGCCGTGACAACTATTTACTATATTTTCGTGGTCATTTTCGCAATGTTTGTCAAAACTTTTCTACGAAATCTTTTTGTTTACTTTAATTATTTAATTATTGTATGTAGCTCTCATACAATGATATGAATGATTTGCAGATACAAAGTACAAAACTTGTATCTCGTTGCAGGTAGATATGTAGGTACATGTGCAAGTAGATATTCCGAATATGTTGGTACGTTCGATATTTACTTGAAAATCCCCCAACTTAACGGAGCATTTCCAATTCGGCGAGTGAAATGCAAATTTACACAGGTGTCACACAAATCATTTATTTCATGCATCTATCGAACTAAAATTTAATGATTAGCGTACGCTTTGAGTTACCTTGTGCGCTTTCGCGCAAGACAAAATCCCTAAATTAACATGTCCCATAAAGTACCATGTAGTGTGCGTCATTAGTGCCAAAGTTTCGTTTCAGTCCGATAATTCACGCCTGTAATGAAGACGTGAAAGCCGAAAAAGCAAGAAATAAAATTAAAAGTAGAAAGACAGCGAGCGAACTTGATGTTGCATAACGCTGTAAGTTGCAATTTCATTTAAACGCAAAATGCACATGAATGCAAGAAGATGCATATCGACCGACATGTATGTAGGTAGATAGCGGTTCGAATCTTTTCGGTTGAGTGAAATTCAATGAATTTATGGTTGTTGGGCTTTCGATTGAAATGAAAATCATATCGCAGATAAGTTAAGTTGACAGGTGAGCATATGGCAATGCTGGCGTGTTAAATAAAATTTCTTAGGTCACTCCTTGCGTTTTAATTTTATTAAAATGTCAAATACATCAAAATATATTCACTTTGAGGGTAATTAGGTTGATCAATTGATTCAATTTTTAGTAGTCATACGAAATCGGATGAATCATGATTAGCTTAGTGGAAAAGTAAATTCTGGAATTTACAAACTGAAAAGTTAAACTATGAATTGCAACTACACGCATGAACGATCTAGCAATGCACTTGTCCATCTTGATATATATGCTATTTGATACAGTAATCAAACAGCTACAAAAATGGACATAATTACTTTGTCCTGCTCTTGCTCTCTTAGCAATGTGAATAGAGCTACAGTGGCTCACAGCTTATTCCGACCAGCATGTAGGAAAAACTTGAACTGCCAATAAAACCTAAACTAAACAAGATATTAAAATAATTTAAACGCAGATTGTTAGTGCAATGGTCATAATTATCATTTTTATCATTTTTATTTATACATATTTTTATTATTTCTTAACAAGCGAAAATGAAAAAAGTAACTTAAAACAATGCCACAGCTTATTTCGACCAGTTCAGAAATTGATTATCTTAATTCAATTTGAAGGTACAAAATAACAAATTCAATGTTTAGTGTGACCCCCCTTCTGATCAACGACCATTGCTAGTCTCTTAGGCATCGAATCGACCAGTTTTTGTGCAATGTATGTGGTAATTTTGGGCCATTCCTCGAGTAATGCAGTTTTGAGGTCATTTTTACTCGAAATTTTCCGTTTTCGGATATTTGTGTCCAAAATGGCCCACAAATTGTTAATGACGTTTAAGTCGGGCGACTGTGCCGCAGTGGCGAAGTGTCCATACAACCCGATTCCTTCCGGCTTCCCTTTCGAAAATATCGACCTACTTCAGATTTTACAAAACATGTATGCATCTTAAACATGTATATGAAATTTCAAATGACTAAATATCATAGACCATCTTCTGTATAATACGATAACGTGAAAATTCCCATTCATAAGCCGAAATTTCCTGGCTTGCAAATTCTTATTTGCGAGCCACTAGAGGCTTTGGCCAAATGTGTATTGTCTTGTGTCTGTCTCTTTTCGTTCCTTGCTGAAATGCCAGCATCGTCTCGCTTTAACAGATGAAAAATAAGCCGTGATCGATCGGCTTACGAATGGTTCTAGAGTTGAAGAAAATTTCGATCGGCTAATACGTTCGATAGTTATATTGCTCACATAAAGCACGGCACGTAAAGATTATATATTTGAGATATGAGTATGAAGATACAATTTTACTGGCTATCTAAAAACTAAAATTATTCTTACGTTAGTTTTTAGAAATAAATTTTGCCGTGCTAAAAAAAAAGTCATAAGCATCAAAATGTAGTTTTTGGGTTAATTAACTCTGTCTTTGTAACCTGCCAACAGTTTGTTTCTAAAGCATGTTTATAAACAAATCGCCTAATATTATTATCACATATCCAGAATTTAGCACTTTTCCTTAGTTTAAAAGTCTAAGCTCCATTTTTCTACGCCAAAAAGGAAATATCATGCTTGCAGAACTGTAAATCAACTTAGTTTAAACATGTTCATGCAAGGTCCGCTAGTATTTGCGTGTAGTTATCAGAAGATTCATTCCTATGAGAGAGCTTGCCATAAGAAAGTTTAACTGAAATAAAAAAGAGAGTGAAAAAATGCATACTTTGAATGATTTAAGGTTTGAAGTTTATGTTGATTGATTACAAGGACTATCATAATTTACAATGTAATATGTTTTAATGAAAATGTTGTTTCAAGTGAATTTGTTTCATATTTTTAGTAAATTATGTCAAAGAAATGTCTTTTAGTGTTAAAAATTTTGTTTTCGCCGTCGGACGTTGTCCTAAGCAAATTCGAATTTCCTGGAAACAACAAAAATGGAGCTAAGAGTTTTTAACTAAGGACTGCAGAATTCCTGTCTTGCGTTAAATTCTTTTATGATACATATTCTGCGTAAAATTGTTTTCATCTTTCTAATTACATAATATTTCATAAAAAGAAAAGTACATAAAACTATTTGTCAAGGGAAATCTGAAACTTGATATTTTTAATATGTATGCCTAAAAAATATACGTTAACCCTTAAATATATTAAAGGTAAAAGTCGCAAAACAGTTTGAAAGTATAGCAAGTGAAAAATTGTCTATACATCCTCATGTTAAGGGTTGACATTTTTCGCAACTTTTTCATTTCAACCGCTTTAATTAAAAAATATATATAAATTTAAGGATGAAAAATAGCTGCTTTCAATTTTTTCCAGTTAGCGTTCTACAGGCTCACGAAGACGTTTTTTCAATGCTTCTTTTTTACAAACATTACTTACATTAAAACAAATGTATATCATTTTTTGAATTACAATTTTTTATACTGTCTGTAAGTGTGACGAGAATTAAATAGAAATCAGTAAGTCGGACAAACATCAGCATGCCAAACATCATTATTATACATAGGTATATAAAATGGTGGATAATTATTCGGCTTCGCTCCATCGATATTTCACCCCTCGCCACTGCTGTGCCGGTGGTTGTATAATATGCGGATAGTACGAAATCAGCCATGTTTATACAATACCCGATTTATGTTTCGGGTCATTATCTTGGTGGAATTGGAAGTCATCGTGAATGCTCTGGTTTTGCACACTTTCAAGTAAGTTTGATTTAAAAATTTGAAGATATTGCGACTTATCCATTGTTGTCTCAACGAATTGTAGATTGCCAACTCCCGTTGCAGACATACGGGCTCAAACCATGGCACTACCACCTCCGTGTTTGACAGTGGCTTTTAATTTTTTTGCTTGCAGCCCTATATTTGGCTTACGCCAAACATGTGATGCACCGTCAGAGCCAAAAATATTAAACTTAGATTCGTCGGCGAATATAATCGTATTCCGGAATCCAGAATCCTTGTTCAAATGTTTCTTGGCAAATTTTAAACGACACATTTTATTCTTGGCGTCAATGAACGGCTTCTTGCGTGTTATTCTTCTTTTTATTTGTTTTAAAATTCATTTTATTTGTTTCGAAATATTTAAAAAAATGTGGAAATTTTAATAAAGTCAAATCTGATTAGTTTAACCATTAGCTTAGTTAACTGCGTTTAAATAATCTTGATATCCTCTTCAGTTTAGGTTTGATAGGCTCTTAAAGTAAAGTATTTTCTACGTGTCGGTCGGAATAAGCTGTGAGCCACTGTATGTCAAAAGTGGCAAGCTCCTATTGATGACGCCCCGATATCAAATGCCATTTTTTTTTCCATGTCCGGGTCATTAATCAATAAACACGAATTTGCACATTTCGGCCAAGTCGAGCCAGTTTTAGTGGGGATATTTTGTTGTGAATGGAAGTGACAGAGTGTTGCTCTATTGGCTGCAACGAAGTGATCTTTCTTTTTAAGTGGTGACTAGAGATAATCCTTAATACTACAGTTGATATGATTTTCCTGTCAGATGATTGGCTCAGCTTCATCTCATGTTGTCAATACTGAATTGAAGCCACTACGTCTGATAGCTTCGTCATGCTGCTACATGCGTCTGAAACGACCTACGCGTTTCCCTTCTTACCTGTTTTTGCAATATCGTTGAAATAAAAGAACAGAAAAATGAAAAATTCTCAATACTAATAATCAAATAATTCTTCATCAAACATTTTTCAAATGTGAACTTTCGCTCTTAATTGCACCACGTTATATAACATTGCGGTCGTCACCTGATTGGCTGTCGTGGGCAAGTTAGCCAATTCAATCCCGTTATGCCAACGGTGCTTAGACTGTAGAGCAGCTATACTCAACCCACGGCCCGTGAACCGCTTGCGGCACTTGAAACTCCCAAGTGTGGCCCGAAACGTTATTGATTTCCAGTTAAATTTTTCACATACATAAATATGCCTATGTACAAAAGTACATATCCAATCAGTTACATTACCAAATAAACAAGGACTCTGAGTGACCAACGATACCATTGCAAAAGACACTCGGGGTACGGCCACTGAGCCTTCAGCTCTTGATAGAACAGAATGAGAGCTCATTCACTGTCTGGGGCTCAGAAGATTTTTATAGTGGTTTAGAACTTTAAGTTGGCAACACTTTTTAATGCTACGTATGGTGTGACAGTTGCCATGCGTTTTATGATAAGTTTGGTTTGCCATTTTACCATGAATAGATTGATGCCTGAGCAACGTCTGCAAATTATGCAGACTTATTTCGAAAAAAACCGTTATGTTCGAGAAACTAATATTTTGTTTTTGTTGCGATGAGGCTCATTTCTGGTTGAATGGCTATGTCAATGAACAAAACTGCCACATTTGGAGTGATGAGCAACTACAGGCAGCTGTCCAAATACCGTTACATCCAAAAAAAAAAGTCACTGATTGGTGTGCTTTAGGGGCCGGTGGAATAATTGGTTCATATGTCTTCAAAAATGCTGCTGATATAGCTATAGAGCCAACCGCAATAGAGCCATGATCAATGACTATTTCGTTCCGAAATTGCCTCACCCTAATGCAAGGGACCTCTGGTTTCAACACGATGGCACGAAATGCCATACAGCTTGTGCAACCATCGACTTATGGGAAGAAGCATCTGATGAGCGCATAATTTCTCGTTTTGGACCTTTGAACCGTCATGCAAGATCTTGTGATTTAACACCGCTGGACTATTTCTTGTGGGGATACTTCAAATTACTCGTCTATGCCGACAAACTCGAGACCTTTGACCATTTGGAAGACAACATTTGCCGCGTTATTGGAGGGATACGGCCCCAATTATTGGTTCGAGTAGTCGAAAATTGGACCTCTCGTTTGGAATTCTTCCACGCCAGTCGTTGCGCTCACATGCCTGAAATCACATTCACCCTTTACCAATTCACCCTTTATATAAAGAACCCTATATAAGGAAATGAAAACAGTAGTGAGAATTGAAGCAATTTGCCTGAATCTGAGCGTTAGCACTGTGAAGGAAAACTATGGACCTATGGGGAAATTGGACAGTCTCCTTCTTTGCGAACAGAAAGATAGAAAAAGTAGGCCATGTATACGCGAATTTGACATGTAACAACCCTGTAGCAAGGGCAGGCACTGAAAGTAAAAACCTTCAAATCATCGACTCTCCTGAAAAATTGTCGCTTTTTGGAAAAAAGCCACTCATATATAAATCTTATGCTTTGTCTACATAGCCAAAGTAAAACATTTGAAATTTTACAATGGGCAAGAACGGTAACCCTTTCCCAATTTACCTATATTTTTAGCATCAAAAACTTCTATTCACGGGATCGCACGACCCGATCATCAAATACAGTTGAAATTTACAGCTTGTATTGGTATTGAATAGAACCAGGTCTGATAGAAATGATTTTGGAATTCGCGTAATTCTGTACCAGTGGTGCCATCTTGAAAAATCACTAAGAAAAATAGCTGCTTTTGGCCCTATAAATTCTGATTTAGTCATTCGATTTTGACGAAATTCACACAGTAGGTGGACCTTACTTTAAGCCACGTTTGGTAGAAATTTCGTTGAAAACTTCGGTTGGAGCTGCTAGCTATGATAGTTTTGGTATCTTAAATTTTGAAAATTCGCTCAGAAAGATAATGCTCTTTGCCCTATAGCTTCCAGTACAGTCATGGAATCATAACGAAATTCAACTGACAAATTAAACTTTTTATAGACAATATTCAATAAAAACCTAGTTGGAAAAACAATGACAGGGTTGCCAGCTATAGTCGTTTTTGTATTTTTTGGCATATCAAATCGTAGTGATCTTCTAGTGAAAATAAACACCAAACATTAGGATCTTGAAAATTTGAAAACTTTTTTCGAATGGTAACCCTAAATTTCTTTGTATACCTATAACTTCCAATGCAGTTATCGGATCAATACAAAATTCAAAAAGCAGGTTGACTTCAACGTTAGGCAGATGTGACATATTTTTGGCTTCGGTGCTAGCAAAGAACTGCCAGCACGAGGCGTTTTTGATATTTTCGTACCAATTAATGCCTGCATCAAGTATTCACATATCGAACATTTGCAATGAAAATAAGTAAACAATGTTTAAATTTTCTAAGATCTGCACATTTTTTGGATAGCAGCCCCAAACACCTTCCTTTCGCTGTAAATTTCGATAAAGTCATCGAAATTTAATTGGCTTAGGGTGTATTATTATTAGGGGTGTATTAGTTTTAAGTAGGAAAAGTAGCTAATGGTAGAATACACACTCAAAATCTGCACAAATCCTCTTCTGTTCTTCAAACATTAGTGTTTCGAGCAGTTCTGATGCGCTAGGGTTTTTTTTTAGGTAAACCCAAATAATTTCACAAGTTTCATGAACGATTTGCGCAATAGTGCTGCGACCCATACAAAAATGAAAAGTCAGAAATCGATATAACTTTCCTGTTGCTAAAAATCTGAAACAGAAACATTTATTAGCATTAACCATTTTTTGTTTCAGATAAGACTGTGCGTACAAAATTGAAAAATCTACGCACATATTTTTTCGGGAACATAGAAAGTTGGATAAATATAAGAGTAGTGATGGAGAAGGAAACAACTCCACTTCTTCTTAACAATTTTTTCAACAAATCATGTTTTTGAGAGATAAAGTTTCAGAATCGCAAAGCGATTCAAATATTGGTATCGAATCCATTGCTTCTGATAACAACGAAGTTGCAGTATCTCCAGACACAATCAACTTGGATGCTATTGCTTTACTTTCTAGCATGGCATCATCAACCAGCTGTGATCATATACATAAAACCAAAAAACAAGCGAAAACATGTAATAATGATCGTCATGATGAGCTGGTACAACTTGAGAAAACAAAAATTGAAATATTAGAAAAAGAAAGTCTACAGGAGCAGGACGATGATATACTTTTTTTCAAAGCCTATTGCTATGCATGAAAAAAATACCGCTATGAAAGAAACTGAAATTACGATCTATTCTACAAGATGCAATTTTGGAGCATCTTCCCGAAAAAAATACTGAGAACACTTATACAGACTTGAATGAAGTACCACACAATTCCGTACTCTATAATACGAGTACTTCTGTACCATCACAACATACATTTATTGAAGCTGGAGCAACATCACTTACGATTTACATTAACAATTTCTCGTGAATTCAAAAAAAAACATTTAGATATGTAACTTTAAATACATAATTATTAACAATAAAGATGGTTCTAATAATACTTAATGTTTATTTTTCTTACCTCATTGTTATTACAATTCGTTCTTCAGGTGTTATAGAATATCTGAATGCGGTGTCCTTCTTTTGTAACCTGGCTTTTAGTTTGCCAAGCAGTATATCAAACGTATCTTGTTTCATACGTAGGTATGAATGAAACTTGTCATAATTTCGCAACTCTTTATACAAACGTTTGAATTGAATTGAAAAATATTTTTATTATAAATTATTTGTACAATCTTAGTCTAACTTACAGTTAAATTAACAAGAAAAATAGCTTAAAATCTAGCGGCTATACTATTTTGGCCTGCTGGCTCTTCATTCAAATAAACGTTCAAATTCTCCATGTCAAGGTCTTGAAAGGTTAATTTCATGTATCCAACGCCTTCGACTTTGAAATGTATTAAATGTAAGCACTGAGTTTTCAATCAACATTAACTTCTTTAGTTTAGAGAATGACATAATTTCTTCTGTTTTCATCAAGAGACGAATTGAAACTTCAAAAAAACTCTAGCACACCTGAACCGCTAGAAACACTTATGTTCGAAGAACAGTAGAAGAATCGTGCAGGTTTTGAGTGCATATTCCACCACATGTGCTGCTTATTACGGCCAAACTGTTTCAAATGCCACGTTTTACTTTGGTCTCAAGAATGCATTATAACTCATATGGTAGAAAGTTTCAGAAATTACCACTGGCATGAATTTCAACGTTTATGAGAGCAAAACACGGGTTAATTATATTCGTTATCAGTTGCTTATTTCACATAATTTTGAAAGCAGCATCTCATATAACATCAATGAAGAAAATGCTCAGTGCCTGCAGCACTGTAACTGAAGTTGGTGTTTGGGGCTGCGATCCGAAAAATTTGCAGAACTTTGCGAATTGTAACATCGGTTATTTATTTTCATTGTAAATGTTTCCGGTATGTATACTAACTGTAAGCATTTATTGATACAAAAGTAGCACAACCGACTCGTGCTGGCAACCTTTCGCCAGTATCAAAGCCAAGAATATATCAAATCTGCTTCACGTTGTTTAATTACATTCGAAGTTAAAGGAGTATAAAGAAATTTAGGGTTACCTGCAGCGAGTTTTTTCAAATAATCGAAAACTCAATAATTGCTGTTTATTGTCACTACAATATCATTACCATTTGAAAATTCTACGATAAAACCGCTCAATAAAGATATTGCAATTAAACACAAAACCAACAATAGCTGGCAACCCTATCATGGCTTTTCAACCAAATTTGGCTTGAATAATGTTTATGACAGGTTTCATTAATTGTATGAAATTCGTATTGATTTCATGACTGCACTGGAAGTTATAGTGCAAAAAGTTTTATTTTCCTGAGCGAATTTTCAAAACCAAAGACACAAAAATTACCATAGCTGGCAGCACCAATCGAATTTTTCAACCAAATTTCCACCAAACAGAGATTATAGTTAGGTTTAGCTACTGTGTCAATTTCATGAAAATCTGGTAACTAATTCACATTTCATAGGGCAAAAAGCAGTTTTTTTCCTTTGTAATTTTTCAAGATGGCACCACTGGCACAGACTTGCCCACAATTCAAAATCGCATCTATCAAATCTGGTCTTACTTAAGTCCAATGCATTCTGTAAATTTTAGCTGTATCTGATTATTGGTTCGTGAGTTTCCGTGAACAAAAGTTTTTGATGCTAAAAATATAGGTTAAAGGGAGAGGGTTACCGTTCTTGTCCGACATGAAATTTCCAAAGTTTTATTTTGAACGTGTAGATAAAACATAAGATTTATATACAGATTGGTTTTATTGTAAGAAACGGACATTTTTTTTGAATATTCGATGGCTTGAATGTTTTCACTTCCAAATTTTTTTTTTCAAAATGAAGACACCAAAATTATCATAGCTGGCAGCTCCAACCGAATTTTTCAACCAAATTTCTACCAAACGTGGCTTATAGTAAGGTCCAGCAATTCTGTGAGTTTCGTCAAAATCGAACGATTCAATCAGAATTTATAGGGCTAAAAACAGTTATCTTTTTTAGTGGTTTTTCAAGATGGCACCACTGGCACAGAATCGCCTGCATTTCAAAATCACTTCTATCAGACCTGGTCCTATTTAAGGCCAATACATTCTGTGAATTTCAAATAATTCTGCTCATCGGATCGTGAGTTTCCGTGAACAGAAGTTTTTGATGCTAAAAATATAGGTAAATTGGGCAAGGGTTACCAGGCGTGCCCGTTATACCATATCTTTTTTTTTTTTGGTTATGTAAACAAAGCACAAGATTTACATATGAGTGGCTTTTTTTTGAAGAAACGGCATTTTTTCAAGAGAGACGATGATTTGGAGGTTTTCACTTTCAGTGCCTGCCCTAGCTACAGGGTTGCCAGCATGCTCATTAAAAGCTACACAAATCTACAACTAAATAATATCAATATGTCGTGAAAATTTCGTAATGATTGAATAGCTTTGTCAAAAGTTATCGAAATTTAAAAATTTTCAAATTTTCCCGTCCTCTTTTTAGGCACCCAGCGCACACATAGGGTTAAAAAATTCCAAAACATTATCCGATTCATATGTAAAACACGTAAGAAATTTATTTCGTTAACTTTATTTTTGCGAAAATTATTTGTGCACTAAATAATAGGTATATTAAAAATATCACTTAAATGGCCGCTGGCGCCAAAAGGTTAACAATAACTGACATTTAAAGAGACCTGGACCTATTTTGCATATACACCAATGTATCCTGAAAGTTTCAGCTCAATCGGATGGCGCGTTCCCGAGATTATCTCACTGAAATTTTTTGATGATATATATATATATATATATATATATATATATATATATATATATATATATATATATATATATATATATATATATATATATATATATATATATATATATATATATATATATATATATATATATATATATATATGGAAATATGAATTTTTGGCCGAATCGATTTTAATACTAATGTTCTTCGAACATTAGTAAAAATGAATTGTGTGTCACCAAGCTAAGCGCCTCGTATGTTATCATTGTGTAACATGTACACAAGCTTGGCTCCTAGCTTAGATTTAAGCTAGGCACGTATGGTGTGGCCTAAACCTAAGAGATGCTACCATCACAGTTTGCAGTGGCACCTTCTGGCCATGAAGTAAATCCGTTTCAATTTCGAAAAATTTGAGGTTGGTAATCCATGAAAACATTCTATCTCTATAACTTCCGGCAGCAGCAGGTGCTATCATTAAATTGTCAAAACTGGGATTTTTTCACGTTTTGCAAACGTTTTACTCATACTCATACATTTTCTATCCCTGTAACTACTGATGCAACCATCGGATGAAAGTAGTATATAACCTTCGATACAGGTTGATTGTACTAAGGAGTATTCTATTTTTTTCGAAAATCAGTCTTTTTAGCGGCTCCTATACGTTAGATTTTTTTTATATTTTTGGATCGCATCGATGAGAGTTGGGCGAATATTATCAATAGCTTGGCATCACAAACATTGCGCAAACTTACTCGTATAGAATAAAATATGATTTCTTCGGTTCAACTATTTCATTTGCAATGGCGTGTAACAAACGAAATTGTAAATTCTCGATGCATACATGACAATCCTTGAATTGTCTTCTTTGCAGCATAATTTTGCAGAATTTATGAAATTTTCGCGATCGATTTCTATAAAATTTAAATAATATCTTGCTCGTGCCTCAACTGAGCACGTCCTTTATCATAATGAAAATCATTCTACCCCGACGCCCCGAAGCGCGAACGACAATGGTGGCATTGCACTTCGGCAAATTTAAAAAATAACACTCGACTGTCAGTCATCGAAAGGACAATCACAGCAGAAAAATGAGAAAAAGTTATAGAGGGAGATGAAGAACTTCAAGAAATCTTGCACCATGAGTTATTCACCCGCTTCCACATGAAGAAGGAAAGTTTCTTGACATAATTTCATAGAAAAGAACTATTGAAATGTATCGCGATGAAGAACACTTGAGTTTAAATCTCTTTCAAGAACTTTCTGTCGCCCAGTCAAACAGGCTTCGAATACAATAATCGCAAAATTTTACAACTTCCGCGACTAGTGAACTTGCTCCGAGTCGTTAACAAGTCGATCGCTATCTAATACCATTAAAGTTTACTACTATTCAAGTCCCGGCTCCTTCTCTGCCTGTGGCATTCTATCGAAACGAATTTCCGCTAGAGACGTAGTTCAATTGACCTGCTCTCAGCATATTTATTTTCTTTAACCTGAGATATTTGTTGAAACGTCCTATTTTCTTATTATGAGGTCAGGGTAATTATTAGGACTTATATTACGGGAGAATGTTTCACGTGTCCAAGAAACCACTGTAGTCTGCTTTCATTTCCGAGAAAATAAAGATATATTAGTTCAGTGAGTTTTTATTATGAAGCTCACGTGGCCAGTGATGCAAAGTTGGTTTTTACTGTAACAAATTGTACCGCTGTCAGCGTGTCGAAAAACGGAAGGAAGTTTCTCGATATACTACAAGAATGTTTTATTGGGAAATTATTTAAATTTATTCTGCGGGATCATTGCATTTCGTGGAAAATGCTGTTGAGAAAGTTTCAGAATTTGTTGCACATGTTCGTATTTGCATATACATAAGTGTGCATGAGTAAAGGTATGAATAAATTAAGAATCTAAAGTTTCATGTCTGGCTTTTTCTCAGTAGGTCTTGAAAGGAAGTTGCACTTTTTGCAAGTTTCTCAGCTTTGAATCAATGAAGTATTACAATAAAGTATACAATAAAGCTAAAATACGATTTTATTGTTATTGTTGTATGATTTAGTTGAAAATGAGGCTAACATATTGGCAATACTGTTATTTCGCATAAGATGATCTGCTTATATTCAACAGGATTTTCCATTAAGGCCGCCTCAATTTTCTGCTAAAATTTTTCTGTCATGCAATGACATTTTGTCAAATTTGTTTGACGTCCAAATATTCTCATATTTTTAGGCTTTTGAAAAGAAAAATGATGCCCAACTGAATTCAAAACAATTCAAGAGAACATAGAAAATTATCCCGTGTGACACCTTAACGTTCACTTACAAATTAATTATCATAGCACCATTAAACGTAGATGTAGCCGCTGGCAGCGATCAGTTGTGCCATTTTTATGCCGTAGTCAAAGTATACGAAAACAAGTATGCCAACTTCTTTCAAACCAGAAGAAAAGGCCCTTTTTACGGGAATTTTTCAGAATGAAGCGGCAAAATTCAGCAATATTAACCGATCAAACCAGCTTGCGTGTATATTGATACTTTTTGTTTGTATTGAGCAGGGCCGTCTTTGCGCATGGGCACAATGAGCAAGTGCCCAGGGCCCCGCGATCTATGGGGCCCCTTATTTCTAGATCATCAGCCAATGAATATATTTATTTTGTGAAAATTAAACTATAATTATCTGACTATACTTAATAATTATCTATCTTTATAGTAATCTCATGAGCCAGGGACTAACACTGGCAACTCTATTTGCTTACTAGTAGGTGATTTCCCTATATTATTGCAGTTGCAGCAATGTTAAAAATAAATTAACAGACTATGGATATGTAATACTTTCATGCATTACGCGGAAAATTTAACGAATATATGTATGCTGATGCATTACTTTTCCGTTGGGAACAATCTTATGTGTTATTATTGTAAAAACTTTTGTTGTTGCGTGGAGTTTGGGCTTCACTGGAATAAACATAAACAAATCGATCTGTGTACCCCTTCAATTTATGAGGGCATTTTAATTTCTGCTGTTCCTATTTGAAAAGGGACAAGAAATCAAATCATTTTACTCAAGATTAAACTTGCAAATTGTGTTTTATTTTATGTTTGCGATTGTTTGCTTCTGTGAGTAGTAACCAAATAATATACCATCCACATAATGAATCATATCAAAAACAGATTGCGTATACTCAGCGAACCTCACAATCTACTTGTTCTTCGCTAAGTCCTACCACTTCAGAAAAAGAGATTGAACCATATTTCTCAGAAGGTGTCCGTCCCTACGGAAAAATGCAATAACTTCACCAACAACTGTTTTAATTGAGGAATAGCAGTCATTCGACCCAGAAATTATTTCACACGACCCTGTCGATTATTTTCACGAAAATTTTACTGAAAAAACCGCGAAATTTGTTTTATTGCTGCTTATTTAACCCTTCTGATATAGACCTATGCTCCTCGAGTGGATGTAATGATTGACAATTATGAAAATAGCCCTGCGCATAGGCAATCTATGATGACTTATCTGGCATGAAGTAAAGCAGTTGGTAGATTAGATACAGACTTGCTATGCCACTATTACTGGAAATGTGTACTTAAACGGGTTGTCGTGTAAGTACAATTGCGAGGTGACAATGAAATCTTTGGATCTCCCAACAATGGAAATTATTTAGGATGTGGGGAGTTGTTTAGTGAATTTCCTGAATTTCTTGCAGATCACCTAAACAAATTTGGGAATCCTGGAATGGGACACATTTAATGGGAAAACAGGTCCTAAAAAGTTCTAAATGAAGATAAATTAGCTAAATATTTTTCGATTAGCATTGACAGCACGCTCGATCTGTAATCTATGCCTATCAAAGAGCATAAATCAGAATATTTAGCGGAAACCATCCTGAATTATTTTGGAGGATGATGGTGTACAAATCAAGGATTGCAGAAGACAAAGCCACAACAATGCTTCAAATATGTCAGGAAAGTATGCTGGTCTGCAAGCGAAAATCAAGGAGATATGTGAATTTGCTACCTTTGTACCATGTGCGGGACATTTTCTAAACTTGGTATGTCTTCATGCTGCTGAATAGTTCAGAAACTGTCCAATTTTTCGGATTCTACCCACCGATGGAATACATTGACTGAATATTTAGGTTCAAAAATAGTTAAAAATCTTTCTGAAACCAGATAGTCTGCGCGAGCTGATGCAGTAAGCTCCTTATATCAAGGTCACTCAACCATATTGGGAAGAATAGACAAAACAAGTACTTATCTTCAGAAAAACACTACAGTAATGTACGTTCCAATTAATTTTTTAACTTCACTGGATGATTGTATTATTGACGTCAGGGATAAATTTGGTGACTTCGAATCGTGCGCCGAAGAGAAAAATCCGGAGTGTGACCACAATTGCCTATCTCAAAGAATAAAAGGTAGAAACTCAGTCAGGCATTATTTAATGGCGCTGTGCCATCAATCCAGCTAAATGGGAAAGAGAAATTCAAAGTAAAAATTTTTATTCCCATAATTAATACCCTGTGAGTTCATCTAAAACAGCGGTTGAATTTGTACAAGAAAATAAGACATCGGCTCGGTTTTTTATCTCGCTTGGGACAAAGTTGGAAAAAATTCACTAAAATCTATCCCAGTGACGTTAGCGAGAATGAGTTGGAAACGGAATGTTTGCATTTAACGAAATACTTGATAAGTGGATAGTAATTACCTATTAATTTAATGTGACTTTGAATATATCAAAATAACAGATAAATATATCAAGAATTTTTTTTTAACGCCTGTTGTTAATAAACATCTGTCTTAGGGGCCACGTTTATCTTATAGCCCGTCCAGACTACGGATACTTATGTATCCGGATACATAAGTATTGTCCTCACTGCTGCGACATCTGCAGATACATTTTACCCTTGCCATGAAAATCAATGAAATGTGTGGACGATACTTATGTATGCGGATACTTAAGTATCCGTAGTCTGGACGGGCTATTAAAGTGCCCAGGGCCCCAAATTGACCAAAGACGGCTCTGGTGTTGAGTCGAGTTGAATTTTTACAAAACAGAGGAAAAGTGGACAGAGTTGGATACGTTAACTCGTGTACCATCAACTTTTTTACATTTTCCTTTTCAATATTTTTTAAATATTGCGCAACAATTGCCATTTTTTTGTTGCGATATTTGTCCTGCTAGATGTTATCAAAATTCAAAAAAATTATTCAAAGTTCAAAGTGCTTAGAAAACTTATGACAAATATGAGTGACGAAACGCACCAGTTCGAGTATTGAGTTGATCCATCTAATCGGAAAGATCAACTTTAAAAGAGAACCGAGAAGAGTTTTTCGAATTGAGTTGAGCCCTTTTATAGGTTTCATAAGAAGCACGTTATCAAGTAATCGCACGTCAGATTCAAGGATCAGTCCTAAATACTTGATCCTTTAAATCATAATCCATTCAATTTCGGAAAGTCAAATCAAAGAGCTACATATATACCTTCTTGTCAATAGTACTAACTACATTTTACTGAGTTGGACTGAAAATATATCAATAGAATGATTTAATCTCTCTGAAAGCGTAGGTAAATACTTTCCTGAAACTATGTTTTGTCATTCGCTTTTAACTAGCTTCATCAGAAGAGTATTTACAGTAATATTCCGCAACAGGGCAGATGACATCAATTTGAGGTGTATCCGCATTCGCTCCTCGTCTCATGTGAGCATTCCCTAAGCAAAAGATCAGGAGCTATCCAATTAAATCTAGCAGCCCCATATCAACATTCAGCATCAGAAGTGCCTACACAATTGCATTTTCTCCCTAGTGTAGATGGCCTAAAAAAATCTGGTTACCAGGTCCCCGGATAGTCTATCAGACCAAGCGTTAGGTGAAGTTTGACTCACTAAAGGAAAGACAGTCTATAAGCCCACGAAGTTCCGAGTCGGATCCCGACTAATCACCGCTTAAACCCGATCTTGCTGACTCACCAATCAGTAACCACGGACTTAAAAAACTACCACAGCTCAACCCTCCTCCCGCTTTAAGCGCAGTACTTTTCCAATGAATGCTGCAATCGTCTCAGATGTTACCATGGTGCCTAAAACTTAGATCTCAGTCATTTACCGCTCCACTCTCGTCATGACTTGGTTAAGTCTAAGAAGAGCGAAATTGACAGATCTGAGTGTGATTACAGGCCTTGGTGACATGATCCTGCTACAGCCCCAACAACCTTTGATATGGCATCGATTGTTGAATGCCCTTTTCAGAAGCCGTGCTGGCTATCAAAAAGATCCTCAGTCTATCTCACCAGCTTTCTTTCTCAACAGCTGATGATAACAAGCACCCACCATATACGAGGTGTCATCATAAAATACGGTGAATTAATTTTCATAATCCGTCAGATAGTCTCTTTTATTGAGATAGGCACTGAAAAATTTGAATACGCTCTGGGTTATCAGTCAACTTCTAGAGCCGCTACACTGAGGTCATGTTTGGCGTGTCTATCGTGAAACATGGGTCTTGCACAATGCGTCAACATTAAGTTTTGCTTCAATTTGCCAAATAAGTGCCCAAGAAGCTTATGAAATGATAAAGTCTGTGTATTGTGATAATGCGGTAGCTTTGAAGACGGTTTACCAGTGGTATGAACGATTCAAAAATGGAAATAATTCGGTTAAAAACGAGGAACGGTCAGGACGTGCTTCGACCTCAAAAATGGCAGGCAATACGCAAAAGATCGCAAAAGTTGCTCACTAAAACCGGCAGGTAATTATTCGAAAGCTTACTAAGGAGCTTAACATCTCGTACAGGTCCGTGCAAAGCAGTTCAACCTTTGATTTGCAAACGAAACTTCTGAGTGCCAAATTTGTTTCCAAGCTTTAAGCTGATGAACAAAAAGAAACTCGTACTGCAATTTGCACGGAATTGAAGGATCGTCTTCATGCAGATTTGGACTTCATGGCCAAAATTATTACTGGAGACAGGGTAGGATCTATGGCTATGATCCTGAGGCAAAAATTTAGAGTTCTCAATGAAAAACCAGAAACTCACCTCAACCTAAAAAGGCACGTCAGTTTAAGTTGAACATCAAGGTCATGGTCATCGTTTTTTTTTTTTCGATTGTGAGGGCATAGTGCGATCAAAGCTCTTTCCAATGGGAACAACTATAAATGCTAAATTTCACAAAGGGGTATTGCAACTTTTGCGAAACGATATGCGAAGAAAGAGACCAGTAAAATGCTCAAGCGGCTTTTTTGTTCATCACAACAACGCGCCTTGCCATAAGTCGCTTTGAATTCGCGAGTTTTTTGCCAATTAAAAGTTTTCCTTACTAACCAGACCTAGCACTATGTGACTTCTGGCTCTTCACAAAAATAAAAACGGTGCTAAAAGGAAAACGTTTTGAAACCATTTCATTCCTGCCATTGAGATGGTCACGACCGATCAATTGAAAGCCCATCCAAAAAAAGTCTTCCAGAAATGCTTCCAGTCATGAGTTCAACGCTGTGATAAATGCATTGCTAGCCAAGGACAGGGCTTTGAAGGCAATTATATTCAAATTTTATGTAAGATATTTTATTTTGTATTTAATAAATTAAATCACCATATTTTTTCTCCATCAAACCACGAACAAACCATGTTTTCATTGTTCTTAATGTGTACCAATTATTTCATAGCTTGTAAAAAAATATTTTAATAAAAAAACCGATTTTTCCTTTCGAAGCTAGATATATTGAATTTTGTGACAAATATCGATATTTCGACGGTAATCTGCACTCTTCCTCAGTGTCTATCGGTCTAATATAAATCTAACTTAGGTGTGTTATTTATAAAGCTTACTTTCAAAGTATTGACTTCTACTAAATACCAACTAATTGTCTATTAATTACTTTATTTAAATACATTTAACGATCTATATTAATTAAATTTTCCTCCTTCCTATCAAACGAATGTTCAAATTAACCTGAACAATGGTGATGCACAGTTTTTTTGGTCTTTGCTTAGTCTTCTATTCATTGGGGTTTTCCATATGCTCAGGCTTTCGTTCGCATCCAGTTTTCGTACCTGCTGTACCTCGTTAATCACCTCCACGTTGTCCCATGTTCTGTTGTGATCCTCCTTCAAGATGTGCACCGCTACTGCTGATCGTACTAATGTCGTATTCCTTTTCCTCGCTGAAGCTGCTTCCCGTTTATGTTTCGTTAGTCTAACACCCACTAACCATTTCGTTTGACCGATGTATGTTTTGTCGCATTCTGGGCAGGTAATTTTATAAACTCCACATTTTTCCTTTTTATCCTTTTTATCTTTCACGTGACATAGTATAGTACCTAATTTTTTAGTTTTACTGGTTGGAACTGCTTTAATATCAAAGCGTTCAAGAAGTTGCCGAACTCTTATGGTTGTTTTTTTGTTTTTCCTGCGTAAAGAACGTCGTTAAAAGATCACGCTGTATTCTATACTTTTTCTCTTTGACAAGATTTCCAATCATCCTAACTTCTAATCTAATCTAACTTCTGAGTTAAAACTTTCCTGATCCATGGGCACTGTTAATAGCCGGTGAATCATCGAATTAAAGGGCGCTATTTTTTGGGAATGCCAATGATCAGACGTGGATGATGTTGTCCTCTGTGTGTGCATGGGCTTCCGGTAGTCTTTGAAACTTCATCCAGCTTATTCTTTTCCGGTTAGTAAATGCTATCTATTGTGGTATCACAACGGGCCTCTTTTGTGCCTAGGTATGTTGTGTCTGTCAGCAGGCCTCTGTCGATCGGCAGCCACTTCAATCTAACCTAACCTAACCAAAACACGACCTGCTCATAGTAACGCATGGTCACTAGCATTAAAAAATATGATATGTACCTTTAATCAGATATCGAACACCACGGAATAATTTTCCAGTCAAGCAGAAAATACAGATCCAGTCCACTGACGAAGGTAGCGCTAACTCAGAATTGAGGCTAGGAAGTTCGGCTCGATGCCAACATCTGCAAGAGAGTTGGCTCTTAGAATCATAAGCACAAAAATCCTTGTGGGTACCGCAACTCAATCCTCGGCGGTGTCGCACGGAGGATTTGTACCATGGTGGCTTACCATATAGGAAGAAAAAACCCAACAGGTCCACCGATCGGTTAGCGCTCGACAAAAATTGGGAGCGACAAAGACATTCAAGTAATATTCATAAGCCATTTTCTCAAAATTCGCAGAATATTTATCAACTCTCAAATAAATATGAAACAAATCTCTCTAACGAGCAGATTATTTAGTATATGCTAGTGCTTTTTAATATGCTAAAATATGTGAATATGAATAGACATATTAAATAAACTAAATAAAAGCTCAATCGCATTAAAACCTTGTAAACTAATACTAAACTGGCATGAATTTCCGTGCTATCTCTCCCATGTGAAAGATATGTAGCAAGCTGAACGACTAACATTCCTATCATTACTCGTAAACTATAAAAACATATCTTACTCATCAATGGAAATTGGAAAAAGTCGAAGTCATGTGAACAAGCAAATTAAAAATAGATTTTCAGACAAGTTAATTTCCGATCCACAAATCAATTCTGTTCCGATTGTTCCAAAAATAAATATTTTTTTAAAGTATTGAATTCAGAACACTAATGATTTCTTATATCCGGACTGTTGGCTCAACACTAATATATCGCCTATGTGCATTAGATTATGCTGAATCGACAGAAAACCTGGAAATTTGAATTGAAAATCTTTATTCTGTCGATTAACTTGGCGTTCGTGGAAGAACATGCAACGAGATTGAGAAACATTATGCTGTCAATACATATGTATGTATATTGAAGCCGATCAGCACAACGAACATTTTAATTTCCGATTTGACAAGTTCTAGACAGTGACATATCCCATATCGAACCATATCTGATAAGAACTCTATTTTGCAAAATCGACAAAGACAGTGTCATCCAAGATTGAGAAGTGCGAGCATAAATCCACTATGAGTCACACTTTTCATTAAAACTTCTACACGGCACAAAGTATGATGAACGGTGTAAATTTGCTCATGCTTAAAATAAACACTGATTTAGCAGAACTCATTACTTCGGAGATTAACTTGTCTTTTCTTTAATATCAGCGTTGTTGCCTAGGGAAATAGTGTGTACGATTTATGGACACATAATGTTGCATTTTTGCACAGGTATGAAGTTAAATTCTCAAGTTTCATAAGGTATCTCACGTTCATTTAGCTCGATATAAATGCCCGTGCATGCATAAGTGTGCATCTACAGCAGTAAAACACATTGCAGTCTGCATGGATACTTCATCTCACGGATGCGTTGAAAACTTCAGAAGATTACTTTCTCAGTTATTGGATTTGAAAGCAGATTCTGCATTGTTGAAAGTATGCACGATAAGTGGTTTTTAGCGGCATCCAAAAGATAGTTCAAGCTTACATGTCAATTCGTTCAGAATTTGAGAGTATTTCAAGATGAAATTTATGAAGGCTTTTAATACAACCATAATGATACACTTGTGGAACTTATATTGCCTTTTCAAATTACCTTATGATATTCTTTGAAACTATTTGCATCTCGCTGTGCACTGGAAAGTTTTGGAATTGTGTGCTTTGAAAAATTGATGTATGGTTCACTACATCATGTTAGTAGATTGAATTTGTTTTTATTTAATTCGGTTTCGTTTAACAAGGTATATTAGGTCTGACAAATATTGATATTAATACCCCAGCCAAGTATTACCTTCACAAATTTATGTTTTTAGTAATAGTTCAAGCTCTTTAATAAATATTTCTACACCTGACTTAGGATATGTGTTACAGTGGACGCTCGCAAATTAGAACTTTCGGAAATTAGAATCTTCCAGAAATTAGAACCAAGGGATTCAATGCATTACACGTCCAGAAATTAGAACCGCTGGTTCTAATTTCTGACCTATTTTAGTTTTTTCTTTTTTTCTCGCCACAAAACGGTGAATCTCCATTTTCGTTTTCATTTGCTTCGTGTAATTAAACTTGGAAGGGAAGCTACGTGATAATGTGAGTAGTGGTTCAATTTGCGTATTTTGTTTGGTCAGTGTGCACGTGCAATTTAATTCGCGTAATTTTCCCATATTTGACTCGATTTGCTTTTGAAAGTTTCAGTGAATTACAAAGAATGTCATTTAAACGTAAAAATAACACTTTATCTCCAGATAAAAAAGTTACAATTTTAAAGAAGCTTGATGAAGGCATTCAAGCTAATCGCCTAGCACATGACTTCAATGTGTCTAAATCGGCTAAAAGCTATATAAAATCAAAAAGAGATGCGATTTTAACTGCAGTTTCTTCGACTTATCAGGAATCTCGCAATAAATCTTTGCACAGTGCCGAATATCATGCAATGGAAAGCCGTCTTTACCAGTGGTTCTTAAATCAACGTCAAAAAAATATTACACTGACCGGTTCAATCCTAAAAGAGAAAGCTAAACAACTTTTCGTGGAAATTTGTCCTGATAAAGGTGCAGATGGTTTCAATGCAAGTGATGGTTGGTTCACGAAATTTAAACATCGCCACGGCATTCGTTATTTGAAAATTGGTGGCAAAATTCGCTCTAATGGTGTCAACGAAATCGTATCATTTTTAAGGAGGCTACGAGCAAAGGTAGCTGAAATGGGTTTACACAAATATATAATGTGGACGAAAGTGGATTATTCTTTCGATGTCTGCCGGACTAAACATATGTTGCTGCTTGTAAAATAAAGGCACCTGACTTCAAAAAACAAAAGGAACGTATTTCTTTTTTGTTAGGAGCAAATCCAGATGGATCGCACTGGCTTATCATCAACGTGGCACAACAGCCCGACGTGGGGCCTTGGCCGCCTGGATCGAGCTCCTCCAATTGTTTCGGTCACGTGACCGCGTCCTCCAATCTTGGAACCCCAATAGGTATTCGGCGTCCGCATACACTGAGCTCTCCCAACGAGCTCTTCGTCTTCCTCTTGGCCTCGCTCCGTCGACTCGTCGTGCGTTCATGACACGTTTTGGCATGCGGTCGTCATTTATGCGTTGCACGTGCCCCGCCCACAGTAACCGTTGTAATTTGACGATCTTGGAGACTTCCAGCTCATCGTAGAGTTCGTACAACTCATTGTTGTACCGGATGCGCCATCCATCTCGGTCGCGGATAGCCCCGAAAATCCGCCGTAGAACTTTCCGTTCGAAGGTGTCGATCATATTTTCGGAGGCTTGAGTCGAAGCCATAGCACAGCACAGGTCTTATGATAGTTTTATAAACGCGGAGCTTAGTCTTTCTGTGCACATATTTCGATTTCATAATGGGGAGGACCGAGAAGAAGGTCTTATTTGCTAGTTGTATCCGTCGCTTGATTTCGTCAGTTTCGTTGGCGTCACTCGATAGGTTGCTACCCAGGTAAACGAAGTTGTCCACGAATTTGATGCAAAGGTCCCCTACGTTGATGGTCGTGTGCGCTGGCGTCCTTCTCCTAGATTGCATCATAGCTTTCGTTTTGTCCTCGTTGATTTGTAGTCCAACTTCCTTTGCTGTGGTGTCAAGTCTAAGCAGAAGTTCTTCTGCATCGGTCAGTTTTCGAGCCATGATGTTAATGTCATCCGCGTACGCTGCCAATTGTGTCGACTTAAAAAGTAGCGTGCCGCTGGTGTTCAGGTGCATTGAATAGCGAACTCAAGTACCAGGTTGAAGAGCGTGGGCGCTATTCCATCGCCCTGCTTCAGGCCACCCAGAGTTTCAAAAGGATCCGTCAATCTGTTCTGGATCCGGACTTGCGAGACGGAGTTAGTCATCGTCATCCTTATAAGTCTCACTAATTTGGCCGGTATACCAAATTGCAGCATGATGCTATATAGAGCGCCTCGGTTGATGCTGTCATATGCTTGTTTAAAGTCGACAAAGATTTGGTATACGTCGACGTCGTATTCCCAGCACTTTTGCAAAATTAGCTTGACCATGAAGAGCTGGTCGATTGTGGAGCGACCAGATCTGAAACCGCATTGATACTCGCCAATGATTTCTTCCGCGAATGGTTTAATCCTATACTCCAGGATTTTGTAGGCCATACAGACTAAGGAGATGCCTCTGTAGTTTTCACACCGCAGTTTATCTCCCTTTTTATGTATGGGACAGATGATGCTTCTGCGCCAATCGTCTGGGATCACCTCAGTCTCCCATATTCGCTGCAGTAGTTGATGTAGCGCACTCAAGAAACCCGACCCACCAGACATGAGTAGTTCAACTGGTATCCCGTCAGCGCCCGGCGCTTTGTTCCTTTTCAGTGAACGCAAGGCGAGATCAACTTCTTCTACTGTCGGGGATTGTGTGGATGGGGGTTGACCAACGGTATCGTCATGGAGCTCAGCTTCTGCTGCTAGGATGTTTGATGGCGGATTCAGAAGCTCTTGGAAGTAGGACGCCCAACGTTTGCTAATACTTTCGGTGTCGCCAATAATACTTCCATCTTTGTCCTTACAGAGGCTAGTCCTGGGTTGGTAGCCATTTTTGATCATGTTTACTAGTCTGTACGCTTGTCTGGTGTTCTAACTAACTAGGTTTACATTAATGTTCAGCAACTGCTCGTCAAAGTATTTCCGTTTCTTACGCCTAATTATTCTATTGGATATTCGCCGTAGCTCGTCATATTTTTCCTTTTTGGCTCTGGTTGCACGTTAGACCCATTGTCTATAGGCCTCGTTCTTTGCGTCAAGTGAGTTTCTGCATTCTTCATCATTAGCTTAAGCCATTGGTAATTGGCAAAGCCAAAAACCCAAGATACTTCAAAGGATTCAAAAACCCACTTCATTAAGACTATTCAAAAAATGCCTGGATGACGTCTCGAATCTTTCATGAATGGCTTCACACGATATCTGTTAGCGAAGTGAGCTCGTTAGTTTCTGATTTATTTCATGTTTTTAAATGATTATGATTGAAAATAGTTTATTAAAAATTTTTTTTGACAAAGTGGTTTCGAAAGTATGCACTGATTCTCATCAGGCACCAGCTCACAGTGTATACTTGACTGATGTGACCACTTGCAGTTGGAAATCATTAATTTTTATTTACGTTAGTTGTGACAAATTTTAACATCTCCGACTTATATCCATCGACATAATTTACTCATAGTTGATCAGTGCATATTTTCGAAACCACTTTGTCAAATAAAAATTTTCAATGTAAATAAAAAATTTTCAATTTTAATCATCCCGCAAAAACAATTCCAAACATTACCGATTATTTGTCGAAAAAAGCTTAATTACTAAATAATGTAAAACAAAAGAGATAATATAAGACTGAATTACTTGAAAATAAAGTGTTTTAAACTAGTTCATCCAACTTTTCAGAAATTAGAACATTTCAGAAATTAGATCTACCCGATGTGCAAACTGGTTCTAATTTCCGAGCGTTTACTGTACCTGCAAATATTGATATAAGAGTCTATCAATTTATTTTAATATCTGTGTCAAATTCCTCGATCTTCCTTGGATATTTTTCCCTTTTGCCGTGCTTTTGTTAAATTGTTACATAATAAATAATTACCATTGAAAGTTCGAACATAAAACTCAGCTAAGCTGCCACGCACTAAAACAAATGCCAACACAGAACGACAGTATATATTTCATAGTTTATTTGAGCCACGTTTTTCTAGTTTTTGATTGTTTACTCTATTCTTCCAATCAATTTACTTAAAACTGTCGTAATAAACACGCGTAGGCCCGAAATAGTGGTTCATTTTTAATGACAATTAATGCGTTGTATTTTAGAAGAATGGATCGATTAACTAGTTTTCTGTGTGGCATATTTTTCGCTGCAAGCATTTAACTGAGAAAAGAATATAAATTTAGAACAGAATTTGAATTTGAACAGAACCAGCAAACAAAGTTTAATATTTTGAGGAATCACATTTGTGTTTGTATAGTGATGATACCACTCAGTATGCTAAGCACATATCAATGAACATATTTTTGCTATAAAGCAAGTTTTTGTTAGTGTATTAGTATATACTAACATTAATATTTATTCCTAAGTAATTACTCACATATTTCCTACTTTAAAAAAAACGTTCTCTCATGAGCTCTAATGTTTTTTTTTCAAATCACATCTGATCGAACTGTACAAACTGAATGAAAGGAAACGACACCAAAACAAACATATTATGTAAATATTTAAATGCAAATAAAAAGAAACGTATCAAGTACCAAAAAGTGATACTTACTAGGACGCGCAGCTCTCTTGCTGATTTTGTGAATAAATCAGGAAAGTTTTTACCGAATTTGATTAGTCTTCATATAAACAGGATAAGCACACTCAATAACGGCTCTTAACCAAGCAAAATAATAATTTCAGTAAAAACTCAGAATAGCTCTTAAACTTCCGTTGGATAATTTTGGTTTCAGTATACTTACATACATACGAGTGTGTACTTATTATTCGTTCTTACTAAAAAGTACAGGCTCAGGCAATCGTTATAAATTAGATACTGCAAAAAGCTAACCAAGGCTTTAATTTGAAGGAAAAACTGTTAAGTGTGTCAGTAAAATGCTGACTAGCTTTCAGATTTTAAGCTAACTAATCAAAAATACCTCATTTATAAATAATATAAATACCGCAGACACAATCGATCAATAATCTTTATTTATACATACACAAATAATTAAATGTACTAATACCTTTTTTTAACAAAACAATCTTGTGATAAATATGAGCATTCATGCAACTGAAAGCATTAGGTTGGTAGGTCAAGTAGCTGTCAAACGGAGAGTACCAACCACACGACATATAGCCTCAAAACAAACCCATTGCAATAATTCAACTTCAAGTCCAGTAGAGTGTCCGGAGATATGTGGTCTATGTCCACAGGAGCGAGTCCTCTCTCACATAAATTTCTAGCATGGTCAAATTCTATTCTAGTACATAAAGAAATGCACTCTCCCTCAATCACGGAACTCAGGGAACCATCTGTTTCCTTTAACAAACTGCACTACACGCTTTAATTCGATGAATCAGTCTGACCTGAAAGGAACAAGCCCCCCGAGTAATGCTATTCTCCCCCTCGCCAAAGCTGGGCGCTGTTTCATGACATGAAGCATGGATACCTCATCATCCTCCGAAAGCTCTGCAAGAAATACGCACCTAACCGTCGCGTGTACCGTCCAATGAGGCAATGGGTCGTGAGAATAGCCACAACACATCGAAAAGTACTGGGGGTAAAGTAAGGAGCTGCCTGATGTGACGCGGATCCATCGAGGTCCAGGACTGTCTTGCTATCGCACAGAACGATGCTTCAACCCAGGATTTTTTGGCTTTCGCGAGTTATTTATCCCTGATGACTAGTTTGATGGAAGGAATTGGTGATCCTTTCGAGAAGGGATATGAATCAGCAACGACAGCAAGGTACCAGACCTTGCCAGATCGTTGGCCATCCTGTTGGCACGAATACGCCTATGTCCAGGTACACAAATTAATTGCACAGCCAAATGTCATCACATTCAGAAACACAAGGATCAGTAAGGTATTTTTAGGCAGCTTGACTGACTGTAAATATACCACAGTGGCGTGGCGTTCATGGAAGCAAGGAAAGCATTGCTTCCCTTACATTTGGCTGACATGAATTTTAAATTAATAGTTTTTATTTTGAAATCGTGAAATAATCGCGTATAAACATTTATAAAAAAAATTTCTCAAATCAAATTGTAAACATCTCACACAGTTGATGCGGTAACACCACAGAATGAAAATAATGAACAAACAACCACAACTTGGAAGCAATGTAAAAATTGCATCTACGAGCGTTTATTTGACCCCATATAGATTAGACTGTGACGTCATTAAAAAAAAATGTCTCTATACGGTGTGTTTGGAAGCAATGAGGATGTTGCTTCCAAGGGGAAATTATCTTATCAAGAGAGAGACTCAGAGCGGAGCTGCGAACGCATGACTACTGTGGAACTTATTCCTGCGTTCCCCTCACTAGTAGCAGGGTAAATTGTTATTGTTATCATTTTGCTTTACTTGTACAGATTTTTTTGTGAATGAAAAATGCTTGCTGTGAGCGAATTTGAATTACGAGATGTGACAAGCATTGCCAGATGTTGTGGATTCGATAAGTCGTTATTTTATGTGTTTTATTTATGATCTATATTATGACATTATTTTTTGTGTGTTCTATTTTGTATAGAAACTTTTATGAAGGTGTTTTCAAATGGCGGGGGTTTTTAGTCACTTATAGCCTATAGGATTTGGTAATAATATTTCAATGTAGAAATAGGTAAAGCTGTAGACTAGAATTGTGTCGAATTAAATGTATAAATATACTGTGTAAAATTGAATGATACTTTTGAATGATATTTAAAATAGAGAAAGGTTGAAATAGGTGAATGTGTTCACTTGTTCTGTGGGTCAACATTTTAGAATTCGTCAACTTATATAATTTTTATATAATTGATCTCGGTAATTTGCTGAAAAAGAAACATCATCAACCAGGATCGATCGAAACCGAATTCGTAAATTGTCTCTATAACAAAGAGATGCACCTACTCGGTAGTTTGATCGAAAAATTAATAAATGAAAAACTCGGAACGGATTATTAAATATCGGATTTTGTTATTTAAATAATGTTAAAGCTGTGAACAGGCTTGGTACAAATAGTCCTTTTACTTTTCAAGTTTGATTCCGGTGATTTGAAGAATTGCTGAGTAGTCAATGTAAATATTCAGTGACATTGCTTACAGTTAGGAGAAATTGAGAAACAATGCATATTCTAATAAACATTGTGTGTCATTTAGGATGTCAAGAAGAAGAATTACAATAGGGGTAAATCACCTAAAGACAATAACTCTTTTGACAGTACAAAACCGATAATTGACAGCTCACTTGGACCAAGCAAATGTTTTTTTCCGGAACATCAAATTAAATTCAAAATGATCTCATTAGTTTCAAAACGATATCATTGTAATGAAATGCAGAAAAGCAAATTCATAGCAATAATATTAGATAAAACAACCGATATATCATATCGATCACAACTTTCAACAACCTTCGGTTACATTACTTCTTTCAGTGCAGTTAAAGATACTTTCATAAATCTCACTGATGTTTCTGTTAACCAAAATGCGTCCCGTTCATCTAACTTTGTTTTGCATGTTGTCCGAAAATTCAAAGCCTTGAGGAGCCTCTGTAATATCTACCAAAACAACTGGATTGCAAACATGTATTACACAAAGGTATAAAAAGGCAATATATATTCATTTCTTGGAGCATCGACTAAATTTGATTTTATCTAAATCGTGCAATAGTATAGGCGAATGCAGAATTTTCCAAATCTAGTACTAGTTTTTCAACCACGACAATAAGTTTATTTGCTTTGTATTTATTCGTCAAAAAATGCTTCCAAAATTAGCTCCGAAACGTTGGACTTTTAACGGTTGGTTATTTTTAACAATTTTTCTATAATAAAGAGCAATTAAAATAACTCGTGGAATATATAACTGAAAATGATAGTGCTAATTGAGGTGGAGAGATCGTCCATGGTGAGAGTGGGCTCTTTATTTTACTTAAAGATTCTTAGTTTATTTTCCTGTTGAATGTTTAATGTAAAAAAAACATACTAATCGATATATTTCAGTCCTAACAATGTAATATACTGTATCATATTCACAAAATGGCAAAATTTGAAGATCAAATACAATCTTCAAGAAATAGTTTCACGGGAATTCGGAACGATTTATGGTTGATTTGTGAAACACCTCAACGTTATTAAACAGCAAGGTGTATAATTGAAAACAATGAGAATGTTGTACCATTCTTTACAAGTGCTTATGTCGAAATAATTGGTAGCATAATCGTTAAAATAAAGTCAAGGTTTTCATCCTTAAAAAGTTTCAGATTTTTAAATCTTTTCAATTCTTCGAAGTTTGGCCTCTTTCAAAAATTTTATAATTCTAGTTCTAGGAATGTAATTATTTTACTGATAAATATTGATATGGTTTCTTATTGTGTGAAGGACTGTGAACTTTTATTTTCATAAGAATACATAATGTCTACTCTCAGGTCCCCGTTAGTAACTCCTGGGTGCTTTTATACAGAGGTTCTATTACACGTAACGAATTTGCAGAAAGCGTAATCAACCATGGACGTCCACCATGGACATCAACCAATTGCTTCCCTTCGGTAAATTGTCACGCCACGTCACTGGTATACCAGTATTAATTTGGAATATTTGATTACATAGAAACTAATCGATAGCGCGCAAAATTGCCACAACATTGGCCTGAGAGACACTACAATGATCTAGAAAACGAAGGGGCAACCTAAAGGCGGCTTTAGATATGCGGTGTTTGTCAAATACCGAGCACCTAGTTTGGCAAACTTCGCATGTGTGGTTGAATTGCTCGCCTAGTGCTTGCCCGAGGCCAAGCACAAACATTCGGGTGCTCGCTATTTCCGTACTTTGTGGAACTTTCAATCAAAGTAGACGAGCAATGTGTTTGGGTATGTTTGGATCCCCGCTTTAGACATTCGGTATTTGTTGCGGTTGTTGATAAATACTGAAAAGTGTCAAACTGTGTGGCGCGAGTAAAAATTTTCAAATCTGGCACGGTAAGCAACATATTTTTTGCATAATGTTGTTTTGAAGGTCGAATATTTTTGTGGCGATAATTTATCACCGCTTAGCATGACTTTATTATCACTATTTTCAGGAAATTCAATTAGATAGTAGGCACCTTTTTGAAATGTTGGATACTTACACTGGTCTACTTTTGTTAACGCTCGTCATCCACCCCCTTCTATTTCTTCTTTTCTTTGCATTTTGCAAAGTTAGCCCAGCACATATGCAGCTACTTTATCTGCGTTTGTCAAATCCATATTAAATGACATAAATTTATTTAATTATTTACTCAGAGATGCAGCAAGTATTTAGTTATTTTTTACAATAAAATGGCGGGAGTGGAAAACAACGACGAGCAGCTCGTACATGTTCCAGTTTTGGCAAACATTCGGCAATGCCCGAATGTCTAATTCGATGTGCTGGTCATTTCGCAATCACCAAGCCAAATGACTTGACTAAGTGTTCGGTATTTGGCGAATAGGAGGTGTTTGACAAACACCGCATATCTAAAGCCGCCATAAGATTCAGCTCATCTGAGTATATACCACTGCCAACTTTATTGTTCAGTTTTGCGCAGTCGGTGTACATATGGACGAGCCCACCCCTTAGGGTGATTCTTACTAATTGTTTTAATTTTGCACCTGACACGTAGTGTTTATCAAAAGGTCCAACATTAAGACTACGACCGTGATAGTTGCGCGGTCCACAGCGTATCTTTCAATAGTACCATTTGTAGTTCAACCCATGATGTCGAACTCATTAGTGGTAAAATGCGGACCCATTTTCATCCTAATATGCTAAGCAGGCATAAAACCCAGCCATTTACCCGGCTTTCCCGGAGAATGCGCTTTCTTGACATAACTTCTTAGCAAGCGCCAGGTCCGGAAACGATTTCTGGGCATTGCAGCTAACGAATCCATACTGGATAGCTTAGAAACCACAGCCCCAGCGATGTTCCTACAAGTGGCCATTTTCAATGCGAGGAACACTTTTCTCTGGAAACTGCAGGCTCTCCTGTCCCCGCCGTACCGACACTTGTCGGGTGGGTTTATCCTTGAGAACCCTCTAACACTATTCTTCGGGTGAAGCATATCATCCTATATGAGGCATGAAGGCCTTATTTTCATATGGATGTGCTCAGTGGCAGCTTATCATGGCAATGCCTAGGGACTGAAGCCATGTGCCGCATGAAAGTCTGCATTACATTATATAATTAAATGCAATAATCAACAATCACGTCATATATTTTGCCAGGTTGGTTGTACCAGAATAACATTTAAAGTTCAATCATCTTTTATTTACCACTGGGGAGCCCAAGGGTGATAACATCATTCCATTTATCTTTGCTAAGAATGCGAGTTGTAAACTCCAAGTTCAGTAGAATAATGGAGTCAACGTCATAGGTAACCAATAGGTAACCAATAGTGAGAGGTAACCAAAGAAGCAACATGAAAAGTGCCCTAATAGTTTTTAAACCAGATTCTTTCTGAATAATGCCTTTAATAAGTTCCTTATAGGGCATAAACTTTATTTTTCTGAGCGAATTTTCAAAACCCAAGACACCAAAATTACCATAGCTGGCAGCAACAACCGAATTTTTCAACCAAATTTCTACCAAATACGGCTTAGAGTAAAGTGCAATTACTGTGTTAATTTCATGAAAATCTGAAAACTGCATCAGAGTTCATAGGGGAAAAAGTGGTTTTTTTTTCTTTATAATTTTTCAACTTGTATGCGTTACAATTTTTATACTAGATGTTAACATCATTGGAGCAATAGAAACCAAGATAATCGCAAAAACATTTTTTTCTCACCTTTGACCTTGAATAACTTACGACGCAGACACGAGATTTTATGGGACTTTTGAGGCAACTTTGCAACAACAAAATGAAGGTGTATACGAAAATTCAGTTTATTATTTCTCATTCCGAGGTTGATTGCTACTATGACTGGGCTATGTAAGTTTCATAATGATCTGATAATCTGGTCAAAAGTTATCGCAATTCAAAATTTTTTTAATTTTTCCCAATCTCATTTTAGGCGGCTAGCGCACACATAGGGTTAAAAATTTCCAAAAAATTATCATATTCACATTTGAACACGTTAAAAATACATTCCATGAACTTTATTTTTCCGAAAGTTATTTGTTGGCAAAAAAATAGGTGTATTGAAAATATCACTAAAATGGCCGCCGGTGCTAAAGGGTTAAAGATTGTAAAACCTGGCACTATTCTGCATATACACCAATGTATTCTGAAAATTTCAATTCAATCGGATGGGGCGTTCCTGAGATTTTTTCACTGAAATTTTTTAATGATATATATATATATATATATATATATATATATATATATATATATGTATATATGTTTCTATATATATAAATATATATATATATATATATATATATATATATATATATATATATATATATGTATATATAAATATATATATATATATATATATATATATATGTATATATATATATATATATATATATATACATATATATATATATATATATATATATATATATATATATATATATATATATATATATATATATTTATATATATATATATATATATATATATATATATATATATATATATATATATATATATATATATATATATATATACAGTGGCTCACAGCTTATTCCGACCAGCACGTAGAAAATACTTTAAATGCCTATCAAAACTAAACCGAAGAGTATATCAAGATTATTTAAAGAAGAGTATATCAAGATTATTTAAAACCGATGAGTATATCAAGATTATTTATCAAGGCTAATGTTTAAACTAATCAGATTTGCCTTCATTTATATTTCCACATTATTTTAAATATTTTAAAACAAATAAAAATGGATAACACAATCAAAAACAATGCCGCAGCTTATTTCGACCAAATTCTTTGCTGCTGTGCAATGAACCGTTATGTTGCAATGCAACTGTTATTTTTCTCTCTCTGTGTGTTGATCATTATATTTGTAACGTGATCAAGATCAGTATTGCTGGTTTTTCCAAGAACATCGTGCAGAAACGTAAATTTTGAGAAATGGGACCACGTACGACAATTCAACAGTGGGAACTTGTTCTCAGTCACTTCAAAACTGGCTATTCACGCAGCAAAATTGGTGAGATGGTTGGACTGAGTAGCGGTACAGTGCAGGCCATCATAAACAAATTCATCCACGAAAATAGGACGCACGATAAGGATAGAAAGGCCCCCAACAAGATTTTCAACACAACTGATGAGCGCCATATTGTCCGAATAATACGGGAGAATCCTAGATTATCGGCTCAAAAAAGTCATGCTACCCGGAAACTATTCGCCGTGTGCTGCGACAACATGATTTTAACGGAAAAATAGCACGCAAGAAGCCATTCATTAACGCCAAGAATAAAATGTGTCGTTTAAAATTCGTCGAGAAACATTTGAACAAGGATTCTGGATTTTGGAATACGGTTATATTCGCCGACGAATCTAAGTTTAATGTTTTTGGCTCTGACGGTGCCTCACATGTTTGGCGTAAGCCAAATACAGGGCTGCAAGCAAAATATTTAAAAGCCACAGTCAAACACGGAGATGGTAGCGTCATGGTTTGGGCCTGCATGTCTGCAACGGGAGTGGGCAATCTACAATTAATCGAGATAACAATGGATGAGTCGCAATATCTTCAAATTTTGAAATCAAACTTAGTTGAAATTGCGCAAAACCTGGGCAATCGCGATGACTTTCAATTCTACCAAGATAATGACCCGAAACATAAATCGGGTATTGTACAAACATGGCTGATTGGAACAACCACCGATAAAAAAAGTAAAAATGACCTCAAAACTGCATTACTCGAGGAATGGGCCAAAATTACCCCTACATTACACAAAAACTGGTCGATTCAATGCCTAAGAGACTAGCAATGGTCGTTGATATATAAATATTGAATTTGTTATTATTTGCCTTCAAATTGAATTAAAATAATCAATTTGTGAACTGGTCGAAATAATTGTTTTAAGTTACTTTTTTCATTTTTGGTTGTTGAGCAATAATAAAAATATGTTTAAATAAAAATAAAGTGAATAAATGATAATTATGAACATTACACGAACAATCTGCGTTTAAATTATTTTAATATCTTGTTTAGTTTAGGTTTTATTGGCAGTTCCAATTTTTTCTACATGCTGGTCGTAATAAGCTGTGAGCCACTGTATATATATATATATATATATATATATATATATATATATATATATATATATATATATATATAAATATATATATATATATATATATATATATATATATATATATAGAAAGAAATACGTAAGATTTCAAACTGTAGAGTAGTGTGTTAAAGGAAAGCTAGAAAGTATTGTGACCTTAGCGTATTTACAGTGACCTTAGAGTAATATTAAATCTTCGAAAGAGATTTTGAACTTGCTCTTTGAAAAAGTCAGCATAACTTTGTATAAAAATTGGATTTGGAATGCACTTGGATTGGAAAATTTATTATTATTGATATGAAATTACACAGAGGTTGAAAAAAACCGCTTCCAAATCATACCGCATTTTATCCAATCCGATGTATTTGTACGTCATTAAAGCCACTCACGGAACCAAAAAAAAATACCTTTGAAATTTACGCAAATGATATAATTTAATCGCTGTACCTACCTCTTTATTCCACCGTATTAAAGTTTTATGTTTGGAATTTCCCCCATTATAAATTATCTCACGTGTCTGCGGTTTTTAGCACCTCACCACGCCGCATCGACGAAACAAAAATAAATATTGATAGTGTCTGCATTTTTCAAAGTCGATTTCACGTTCATCGGCGCCTAGTGAAAGAACCCAGCTATGCCATTTCTACAATAGAACTCTGTATACGTAATTACGAATAAATACGACCTATTGCATAATCCAATAGATGCTCAGCTGGAATTGTTTGCGTTATTAATAGTATCGATTGTGAATGAGGCGGTTGATGGGTTTAATTGATGAATTATCAGTTTGGGAGTGACAATTGCCAAATCATTTGTCTGCTGTCGAACCAATTTCGTCAGCATAATCGAACAGTTTAGATAAAATTTCGTCATGCAGAAGTCTGGGGAAGGACATTTCAGGAGATATGAAACTTTCGTCATATTATGCATAATTTTTTTCAATTCATTATTACGTTCGGAAAAAGCAATCTTGGACACTATCGTCACAATCATTTTCAAGATCAGATCCCATCAAACCAGCTTCACTTCAACCAGCCCCCGAAAATTTCAACCACCGCCTGACCCCCAGGCGTAGTTAAATATTTATTCAGTAGTTGCAAAATGCGTAGCCAAATTCGATGAATGGATGCGAATTATGAGCGTCAAGCGCAACCAGCACACTTCTTAATTTATGTACATTCAATGGTGCCTGTTGCGTTTCCGCATAAATGTTTGAAGTTATTTTACGGTGCGTTAGCTCTTTTAATGACGCAAAACCGCATAAATAATAGGCTTTTTTGTTTACGTTGATTTTCTTTCTTTTCACTGAGCAAACTTCGCCGCTATTGTTTCAACTTCTATTTTGGCATATTAACCGGGTACGTTTCCACTGTTTTCATTCAGTAGTAGCAACATACATGGCAACCTTGACAATGATTTAATTCAGCAACGAGCCGTCTTGAGCAAGGCAGCGGGCTTTCGAAACAAGGACAATTTAGAATTTGATAATGCATCTGACGAAATGAATTGTTTTTGTTTTGTGCGTTCCCAGCAAACAAGCGAACAGAAAAACTATCTTTGTTACGAAAAGATATCGTAAATCGTGATTTCGTATCGCGACACCGTAGCACCATCATTTTTCGGTAAATTGACTCATTCAACGGGGCTTTTGTTAGTTTTGCAGACACAGTGGCTGTAATTATGTTTTTGGTTTTTTCATTTTCTTCGCGGTGACTGTTACTTTAGTATGGCAATTTATCGGTGATCGTTGATTTAATTTGTTTGCATCGGGCGTGAAATATCTAAAGTCATGGATTTTGAATACTTCGCTGTCGAAATATCCATTAATTCGTGAAATGGCGATTTAATGCGCAAGCGGCTGGCATATAATTTATTTATCACGTTTTAATGATGATTTATAACTGTCACGAAAATGTAATGATGCAACGTGCAGCATTGTAAACTTGCGAATGGAAAATTTTTAAAATTTTCTGAATTCAGATGAAAACATAATCATGAATCAAAACAAACATAATTAAAATTAAGTCATATAATTTTAGAATATGGTGTTTGGCCCATAAATCGTAAATTGACTCGCTAAGAAGCTTGTTTTGAGCTTTAATCATGTTTACGGAATTTATTAGATCCAGCTCACATGGTCGCTAATGGATTTCTCAGAAGTCACAGATCCGGGGAAGACAATTCACACAGAAAATTTATCTTTCGAGCCATATTCTTCGTACCATGTTATACAAAACTGAAATTAATACTAACAGATTGTGGATAATGCAACAGTATGCTTCAGCTGATTCAATTTCGTACTCGCATGCACTGTAGTTCCCCCAAAAATAAAAGATAAGAAAATTTCGTTGAGAGATTGAAGATTTTCGGCACACTTTCAAAGAAAATTTGTCCCGGAAAATCTCGTGAGCCGGAATTTGAGAAATGATGTCATCCGGGCTCTTGATGAATGACATATGGGCTTCACAGAAAATCGCGACGTGCGAGAAAAATATTTTGCAATTCGATCGAATGATTTGAGATAAATATTTACTGTTGTTCAGTGGAAAGATTTTTATGGAGCACTTAATTTTTAATATGCATTAAACTACTTGAATATAAGGCTTGCTAGATGCTAATACTAGTTTGAAACACACGAATGGATGGAAAACAAATGGACATGATAAATTTATTATAGTTGTTTGTAGATTTCCGTGTGGGAAATTTATGCTGAAAAATTGATTTTGACGATTATTATAATTTATGTGTTTGGTTTTAGGTGCATTAGTCATAGGTCGTTTTTCGACGTTTTCAAAGCATTTGCATGCATGTTTTCGAAATCCAATTGAAATGAATTAGCTCGACATCATGAAGTCTAGACTTTTTCTTGATTTCAAATCAATAACGTATGACTGAATGACTGAAATTCAAAAATATTATTCCAAAAATTCCAAAATATAGTTACAATTTGAGAATTGTATTAAGGGGTTACCCCCACTTGTAGCGCAAAAAATAGATCATTTTAATGACTATTATACTATCTTAAAGTACATACATTGAACACCTTTCAGTAATTTTATTATTGAAAAATATTACATTGTTAAATTAAAAATGGGCGTAAAAGCAATGTTATCTTAATTTTCACTTTTTGTGGTGACCAACATTGTGTCGAACTGGATCACCCGCAACAAAAAATAGCAATGGATTTAGTTAAATAACAGTATAAACTAGTGTTTGATCGAAGGATTTAAAACAATATCCATTTTTCACAAAATGACGGACAGTCAAAGTTAATGGTTCGATTTTCACTTAAAAAAAACGGTCGTTTTTTGGTAATAAAACGGCCATTTTTTATCAAAAAACAGATCGAACGATCAAACACTACATTTATATGTATTGAATAAGCCTGCCAAGTTTCAAAAAGATTTCAGTAGTTTTCGAGTAATTTTGGTCACCGACTTCAAAAATGTCATTTGGAGAAAAACGCGTTTAAAGTTTCAATTTCAGTTTACACGGAGGAAACAATTTCTTTTTTATTTTCCATATAATAGCTCTTCCGCCGACGATGCCGCTTCCAAAAATGCAATTTGCTGTTACCTTCTCAGTATTCTGCCTTTTCGAGTTCTCTTGGTCGCAACCAGTGTTGCCAATTTAGCTATTTTGTAGCTAGATTTAGCTACAAAAAGAACCTGTTTAGCTACGTAATTTTTCATTTAGCTATTGGCTACAAATTTAGCTACAAATTTATAGATTATAGATAATTTAAATTTTTGCTTTGATTGCATTAACTTACACTAGTTTATTAACATTTAAAACACTCAGTGCTTAAAAATAATTTCCTCAAATTCTAAGGGAATCGCCAATGCTTTGGGTAGTACAATAGTACTACTACTATGTACTATGTCTTTCTAGGCATAGAACAATAATAATCTTTTACGAACAGTTTTATTTCTTTTGTTCGGTGCGAAGAAAAACCGTGAGTTTTAACTCATTAGGAATAAACTAAAATAGGTAAGATAAACGAAATATGTTTAATATAGAATACACATTATCTGCCTAAATTTGAAGACAAGAACCAAAAAATTCAGGCGTAGACATAAAATTGAAATAAAACGTAGACAAAGTGTTCGCACAAAACTCTAGAAGACATTAGAAATCGTGCTCAGTAGTAAAATCAAACGTTAGAATCAGTGGCGGCTCGTGTCGTTAAGACTCGGGGAAGCAGATATATTTTTCCATATTTTTCAAGAATAAACAAGTAGAAACTTCAGCGCAGCAAATATATCAAAAATCGCATTCGATTTCCAATTGTTTGATTCAGTGACTTTTCTACTCACTATGATCACCATCAATCTCATTAATGTTTAAATGGTGCAAGATTACAAATTACAATCCAAGACATTTCAAATTAGAACAATTTTTTTTTTTAAATAAAAACTGAAATTAGTGTTCCTGGTCACGACGAATCTATAAAGTACCTTTGTCTCCTCAAATAGTCTAAGAGAAAAATATACCGCAGTAGATTTTCTAAAATGAAATTCAATTTCCAAGACAAAATGAATTAAACCTTCGGCATACAATGTGAAAATAATTCTTCACCCATACAAGGTGGGGTTAGATTTACCCCATAAGACATTGTATCTATTCTGTGCATACATATATTAATAGAACATACTCAAATATTTCTTTTATTCTATGTATTAACAAGCTAATAATAAAACACACAAATATACCGTTATTAAGCATTTGTTAAAAAAATACGTTCATACCTCTTCCATAAAATCAGCTTCATGTCTCTAAGATTTGGGTTTTAAAAAACCTCACGTTGTATGCCGAACATTAACACTAAACTATCTTTCTTTAATGATTCCAATACTAACATACGCACTTTCAGCACAAACAAGCAAACAGGAAAATCAAAAGAATTTCAATCTGCAGCAAACATTTAACTCTTGAACTCAGTAATAAATCCATTACAGAAACGAAACATACAAATAACATCCAATGCTAACCAATGCATCCATTACAGTATAGATACATACAAATAACATCCTAAACTCACTTGCCCAAAGCAAACCAGCTCCAAGCTCTATAGCGAAACAGAAACCAAGCAGAGAACGCTGCAAATCGTGCTGCGTCCATTCACAAATATTTCTCGGCCATTTAGCGGCCGAGCAAGCAAGGGGTTTTTTGATTTTCTCTACACAGGAAGACGCGGTGAGCTAAGCAGCGTCCGCGCTGCTATTTGTGAACAGTCATTGCAAAGTGTTTACGACCATTAATTGTGTAATGCTTGCTGTGGGATGTATGCACACATCATGGTACGTGCATTGAGGCAATATCGCTTTAGTGTTCTGTGTGGCATATTTCAATACGCTGCAATGAACTGAGCGTTCTGGCTTACAATGGTACGAGATGCTTGAGGTTTTCACTCAAACGCAAGATATCTCGACGCGTTGCTGTAAAGCTACTTTTAAAGCACTTTGGCTGTTAGAGCAATCTCGTGTATGAGATGAATGTTTTGTATTTTGTAAATTTTTTTATTGATGTTGAATATTTATTCGTATAAAATTAATTGATTTGTTTTGTATTTCAATATGTATTGTTAAGTTAATTTTCTTGTGTAGGGAGTATTTAGCAAGGGAAGCATTGCTTCCTTTGCGTACAACGAGGAGCCGCCCCTGGTTAGAATTGTGCTAGCTATGTTTTTTTTTTCATTTTGTAGAGTTTTTCAACACAGCGAAAAATAAAGACTATATTTTCTGAGTTGGGGGCAGTTTGTTTCCATACTTCACATCGGATTTGAAGGCAGATTTTGATAACTGTATTTCCAGTATTTTAACTGACGAGTCTACGGACATTTGAGTGATATGTAGCAAAAATTTATTACAATTTACTTGAAAGAGCTAGAAAGGGGAGCTGTTTAAAGTATTACTACTGCCATAAACACGTGCTTAGAAAACTACATCCTAAATATTACTAATATGACAGACAAAGCAAGTGTTATGGTCGGAGTCAATAACGGTGTATTTAAAAAATTAAGTCGTCAAAATCCTTATTTAATATTAATAGGATGAGCTTGTCATTCCGTTCAGGTTTCAGTTTTTGCAGCTTGAGGATCGTTTCTTCCCGAAATCTTAAAGTTTTTACCTGCAGAAATTTGTAATTGGTTCTCTAAATTCCTCTGAAGATGATACGGAGTTCGTAAACGAGGTGGTTGTCAATAATGGGATCAGTATCAAGGATCATTAACCAACAACTATGGCTAAAACTCCACTTCAGGATAGTCCAAACATCAGAAGAATGTTATTTAGCAAAAATGATTTACAAGGAGTATAACAATCAAAAGCCTTTTATATCTCCTATTTCTTCAACCCAGTTTAAAGGATGCTTCTATCATGAATAAAAAATAGAATAGAATTCTGTTGAACTTAATAAGCTCTTCAACGATTTTTATACTCTTTTATACTGTTAAATTAATAAACTACTCATAATACAATGTACATCCAATATTTTTCCATATCAATTATACACATTAGCTTAATAAAACGGTTTTCCAGAACCTTGAGTTTTTTATTGTTGAATTTAGCTACACTTTTTAGCTACAAAGTGAACATTTTAGCTATTTGTAGCTATTTTTTCCCTCAAATCTAGCTACAACGGCTGGAAAAAAGTTGGCAGCACTGGTCGCAACAGATAGAAACCGGAGAGAGGGTCGAGCGCGGCAGACGGCAGATTAGCCGTATAAGTAACGGTTTCTTCTCTTTCAACTCTCATATCTCTGTAATTTTTTTCGGATCGCCACAATCGTCAAACGTGCAAAATAATGATTGTCATCGCCCCGTTTCACGCCCGCACTCGAGTTGCCAAGTTATCATCAAATTTTGAAAGGCCGAACATTCTGTTTAATTTAAAATAAACTTTTTTTGGGGCCTACTAATCCTGATGAAGTATTTGTCGTAATTAACTCATTAAAGAATTCCTCACCTGGAATTAATCGAATAACTTCTGAAAACCCGAAATTAGTTGCTAGTCAAATATCACCTCATATTTCAGCAATCATTAACAATCAAATTAGCATAGGCGAATTCCCTGCAAAGTAGAGAGACACCGTGATAGTCCTTACCCATAAATCACGAGACGATACAGATTTTCGCTTAACAAATTTTTTGAAAAAATTATCCATAAAAAATTAGTTATGTAAATAGAAAGTAGTGTAGGATTTCATAAACATCAATAAACGAGCATTAATCCGAAAGTAATGATTATCAATATAAACCAAGGTGATTACACTTAAACAAAATATTTATTTTTCAACATAGTCTTCTAACAAGTTAATACATTTAGTCCATCGTTTCCCGAACCCAGGATACCCTTAGACACATTTTTTTGTCTTAACCCAAAAGCGGCCATCACTTATCTATCATCTTCAAATTTCTTGCCATGTAGTTGTTCCTTGAACCAAGGAAAGAGGTTGTAGTCACTGGGAACTAAATCTGGCGAATAAGGCGTGTGTTCAAGCAGTTCGAATCCTGTTTCTTGAATTGCAGTCAACGCAACTGCAGCCTTGTGACCCGGTGCGTTGTCTTTATTTATTTACTGTCCAAATCCACAGAACAAATTCAATTATAGATTAGACAAGAAGAAAAAATAAAAAAATAAAAATATTCATAAAAAGAAAAAAAAATAACATAAAAACTATGAAAATTAATAAATTCAGAATGGAATAATAATACAAGAAAAAAGAATGAAAAGCGAATCGACCGAAAAAGAAACAAACAAATGGAGTAAATTAGGACATATTCCGAGTATATGAAAGAACGTTATTTTTTAAATTATTTTTAACACTGGCAACGTTCGAGGCAGAGGACCAAGGTAAAGGCTATTGTGCTGACGATGCAAACGCAAAAGGGGGGGAAAAGAAATAGGTGTCGGTACGGGCGAATGTAACATTAGAGTTAAATAATATTCTACTAGAACGGCCCGATTCTCTAACAGAAAGTTGAATGATGGGGTCAACCAATATAAAGTAAAAAGTAAAGCGATCTCACGACAACCCTCGTACGGGTCTAGGGGTTGAAGCTGGTAGAGAGCTTCATTACAATTTTATTAATCATTGTGGATACGAGTGTGAAGTGGTTAGTTCCACGACTCACTTTACCCCTGATTTAAATCAGGTACCTAATCAGAGCTAGGCTAACTCAAAGCTTGGTGCGCGGACCCTCGTCCGAACCTGGATTCAAACCAGGGACCCCACACGCAAGAAGCCAGTGCTCTACCCACTAGGCTACTCAACCAATATACCGCCGTTAAAAAGTTTAAAAAGGAGGCACTCGTCAAGGAACACTCTACGTAACTCAAGGGAAGGAATTTGAAGGATGGAGAAGCGCATACTGTAATCACAATACGGAATACTGTACTTACAGAACAAGGAGCGGCTGAATCGGCGTTGCTCGGATTCAACCGCATCGATCAAGTATCCGTAATGTGGACACCAAATTTGGCAACAGTATTCAAGAACACTACAGACCAAGGAAAAAAAACAGATATAGTGAAATGGAAAGATTAATAAAAAGTTTAGAGGATCTGATGATGAAGCCAGAAAGACGAGAAGCATTGGCAGTGAGCTCTTGATGAAACCAAACTCCGGTTCGCAGTTTACCGTGCCTTTTTTCCTCAATAGCCTCCTGCAATCTTCCTATTTAGTCTGGGTATTAAGAGCCTGATATAGTAGCTTCCTTTTCGTAGCACACCACCATAATAGCTCCTTCAGCGTCCAGGAAAACTGATTCATAGCCTTCTCTGCCGAGCTCGACATCATGAATTTCTTCGGCATCGGTGAAGAGAGTCAATTTTTTGCTGTTTGGTTTCTTCATCGATTGCTGTTTGGTGGATCCAAGTCTCGCCCATGAATCCGAAATGTGACATAAACTTCTCCAGATCCGCCTGAAAATTTCCGAGATTCACCCTCGAAATGTCGATTCGTTTCTCCTTTTGCTCGTTGGTATGCGCAGAGACCTTCTTCAGATGGAATTCATTGGCAACGATTCTTTTAATACTGCCATACAAGATCCCTGTGACTTCAGCTACATGCTTGATGATCACTCTTCGATCCGTCAACACGACATCTTTGACTTTTTCACGTTGTCTTCAGTGAGGGACGTGCACGGACGTCCTTCGCGGTATTTATCTTCAGTGGATGTTGTTCTCAGCTTTAACTCCTCGATCTTGCGTGCAACGGTGGAATATGGAGGAGTAGAGTTCCATACTGTTTCCACAAAGTCGCTGTTTATGTCTTGGTAGATATTTTTTTCAAACACAGGTACATAATTACAACTCTAATTTCGTGTTTCTCCAATTTGATGTTCTCTCTTCGACTATTCGTATTCACATGAATGCACCTCCTTAAAATCGTGGCCTATTTGTATGTTGTTTTCGTGCTGACTTAGTGGGTATATGGGGTAGTAAATTTTTTTTTGAATTTCATGCGAACTGAAAATAGCCGATTATCATTACTTTTGGATCAATTCTCGTAGTATTCTAAAAAAAAAAGTACAACAACATCAGCAATAACAGATGCTTTACAATTTATTAATCATGAACTTGATTTGAATAAATATGTGACTTCATTGTTTATTGATTTCGCGAATGTCTTTGGCACTGTTAATAAATCAATGTTGTTAGAAAGCTTAAGCGAAAAGCGATTTCGTGGCTGATTTGCACGAAAAACATGCGACTCCTGACACCACAACATTGAAAACATCCTTGGTACCAAAATACTTCGAAGATGTTAAAACATGGGTTCAAAATGCCACAAATGCAGTTCAACATATTTATTTAACTACTGATATGTGGACAAATCGAAAGTAAGAAAGAATAAATGGCAATCACATCTTATTTTTTTCATATAGGTAAATTAATTTCTACATTATCAACGGAATTTGACATAAAAAGAAGACACATATTTGAATCAATGGCAGAAGTAAGTTGCATATTTATTTTATGCCTGTTTGATGAATACTATTGTTAGTGTTATTGAAAAGATAAATTTTCAGACTCGAAAATATTCACAGAATTTAGGCCACAGAGTTCATTTTGTTTTTTGGAAGATAGGGAGTACTTATCTTGTTATTTCTTGTTTAGGCGAGAAATATATTAAGCAAATGGAAGATTTTTTCAAATATAAATGCGATCGTCGTTGATAATGCTGCTTGCATGTTAATGCAAGCAAAACTTCTTGAATTTAATCATATTCCATGCTTCGCGTATACTTTAAATTTGACTTTGTCTGATATTTATGACACCTGATTTTCATTTTATCATGAAAAAATTGAAAGATATTGATACTTATTTTCAATCGAGTGCAGTTGTTTCAGATATACTAATAATTGCACAACGACATCTCAACAAACCTGAATTGAAGTTGATTCAGCAGTTCCATTCACATTGGAATAACGTATATACCAAAATCAAATGTTTCTATGATATCAGGCAAGAATTGACTTTAGGCGAATGTGAGAAGACACCTGAAACGTTACTCGCCGAAGATTTAAATGTATTGCCGAATATTATTCTGCTATTAGAACCATTTGATGTGGCTACGACAACAATATCTGGCGCAAATTACATTACTCTTTCTTATATAGCTCAGTTATTACGAGGGCTGACTCTACAATTATCGAAAGTGGGAATTAGCATAAAAAACACTGCTGGAAAGAATATTTATAATGCTTTATGCAAGTCAGTGCGGGAACGATTAATACCGTTTGAGAAAAGAGCCCTTATGATGTTAGCCACCATTCTGGATCCAAGGTTCAAAAAATAAGTGAAGACGATGGAAACATAGCTGCGCACTCTCTTCAAATAGAATATACTTCTTTTCTGATGACACAAAAGCTGGAGTCAACCCAGAGTACTTATGAACTTACGGCAATTGCATCTGCAAGCAACTCAACTGTTGAGACTGGGGAAATTTACTAAGGAAGGAAAAGTTGAAAGCAAAAAAATCCAAGTAGCTATTATTTCTTCCTGAAGATCTATTCAAAGGCAACGCTTATACCTGCCCAAATAATGATGCAATAATACATAGATATATACCAAAACCTGGAAAAACCTCCAATTAAAAACGACAAATGTCCCATCGACTACTGGTTTGATTCAAATACTAAGACAATGAGAATGTTGCTCTATGGCATCCGTGTATACTTGCATCTTCTGTTCCGAGTGAACGATTTTTTTTCGAAAACTGGTGTAATTCACAGTGATCGCGAAAACCGGCTTAAGTCTCAAAGCGTCTCAACGAATTGCTTTTCCTAAATGAAAATGCTCAGCATTTCGGAAATGAATAAAACTCTATATTTCTGTGTTCCTCTATAATAGTAATTGAATTCTCAGCTTTTTTTTAAAAAAAATTATGAATCCTAGGTGTATCTACTAATTTCGCAAAAACACATATACACCATCGATAGTCTATCGATAGCCTATCGATAGTTTTAAAAAAAACATCGATGTTATCGAAACATCCAACTATCGATGTTTAACGTACACTACTATACATCCGTCATAGCAGCACTTTATTGCTGCCTGCGAAGCAATTTCTTTCTTTTTTGTTGTTTTTTTTTTTTCAAAAATACTTCAATTAATATATATAATATGAAACATCTTCTTCTTTGTATACTTTTTTTTTGTTTTCTACGAATTTCCCATCAATTAACTCTATCTTACTATTTTTTCTCCATTTATCCTATTTATGTTTCGCAGCGTCTCGTCCAACGAAAAACTCTTTATTGTTTGTATCAACTAACAGAAGTGTACATCGATAATGAAGTTAGGTATTCATGAACTAACAGTGTCAAACAAAATACTAAATTGAATATGCCATACTTCAGGTAGTACGTGCTGTCGGTTGTATTTCAAAATTAAGGTTGTTACAGTTTTCTTTTGAAAGTTGAAAATATTTTAGTGAAATGTGTTGAGAGTGTGATTTGGGATTCTCTTCCTATCGTATTTCCTTTCCGGGGATGATGATAATCTAATTGCTTGTTTCTTGACTAAGCGGCCTACAGCTGCTAGGATTGTTGTTGTTGCTGCAATTTGCATTCATCGCCTCCAAAAACAATCTACTGTTTACATTTATCTTACGTCAACTTATATTTCTTCTTCTCTGTTTTGTTTCAAAGTAGTACTTAACATTTTTATTTTTTTTATCAAGGCAATCGCGAGATGCCCCTAACCATTTTCCAACCAAGACAGCGAGACCTATATATCTGGCATAAGAAAAAAGACTGCCACTAAGGAATTGGCAGTTAAATAAGTCATAACAAACAAAGGCTTGACTCAACAAAGCTTCTAGAGAGCGCAGCCTGGCACTAGCAAAAGAGACCGAGCTAAGATGTATTTAAGTTAAGATTTATTCGCTGTGGAATGTGGTCAAAAAATTGATAAACCTATCATCAGGAAAGCCCACTAAGAACTATCAACGAACGATGGGCCAGAAGTGACGCAGAGAAAGCCATCTTTTGCGCAGTCCACTAAAAATAAGCTTTCATACCTTTCACTACGGCAACATGCGGTTTTCTATTTAATATCAATGCTCAGGGGGGACTAATCAAGACCTCGGCCCGGAAGTTGCAAAATATTTTTACTCTAGAAAACCCTCGGAAATAAATTTTCTCACTAATGCTATGCTCAAACAGTTGCCAAAAAGCGTATTCTCCTGTCTTTTTAATATCATCAACGCTATCGTCCATGGAAAGCAAAGAAGACTTTTCCCAAGTGAGGTCATACAGACATATTGTTGTCATATGCAGCCGAAATTTTCGAGTAAGTTCAGCTGAGAAAACTACTTCCAGTACTTGAAAATGCAAGACAAATTCCTGAACATCAATTTGAGCTTCAAAGACGTGACGGCAGCGTCAAATAGATAAGAAGTATTGTTCAGTAGTCTTTTTAGACGTAACTCAAGCCTTCTACAAAGTTTGGCATGAAGTATTCATCTTCAAAATCACAGCAATGCTTCCGGAAAGTTTCCATGAAATACTCGCTTCCTTCCTAACTCATCGCATATTCCAGATTAGATATAAAAGCTAGTTTACCGATAAATATTATCCACATGCTGCTGTACGTCAAGGAATCTGTACTCTACAAATCTTCAAATCTGATCTCACACTAAGCGACAAAACAACTACAGCTAGTTCACGGACGACGTTGCCATTCTATATGCTGATTCAGATTCAGTTATAGCATCCCGAACACTGCAAGCCAAGATCTCACTTTTAGAAGAATGCCTAGCGAAAATGAGAATCAGAATGAACGAAACCAAATGCATTCACGTTACTTTCACATTGCTAAAATTTATTTATCCTAAGCAACATGCTTAAGCACAGGCTCATGTCGGCGGAGTGGTTGGGTGCGCAAAGCACAAGAAAGGTCCACAGAGGCACAACGCTATCTCCTCTCTTGTGGAACCTTGTTACAAACTCAATTCTGGAAAAGCTGGAAAGCAAGGGACTCACGGTTGTCGCCTTTGCTGACGACATTGCTATTTTAGTCTCGGGTAGGTTTCCACATACCCTTGGCCAGCTCATTGAGTACTCTCTAGGGCTGGTTGAGGAGTGGGCGAATGCTGTGGGCCTTGGCATCAACCCCAATAAGACGGATCTTGTGTTCTTCACTAGGAAGTACAAAACCTCCAATTTAGACCCAATCATGCTGGGCGGCTCCAGGTTAAGTCTCAAGTTACAAACTAAGTACTTTGAATAAAATAAAATGAATAAAATGAAAAGTCGAACTCGTTTCCTTTATTTCTACCAATTTATTTTTCAAAAATCCGTATACAAGTATTTCGGCTATCACTTATAGTCTTCTTCAGCGATGTTTCTTCGACTGTGTGATAGCCGAAATACTTGTATACGGATTTTTGAAAAATAAATTGGTAGAAATAAAGGAAACGAGTTCGACTTTTCATTTTATTGTATAATTTCTACCTAAACGCTCGCCAAACAATTTTTTGTTTGATTATATTTGTTTAAGTACTTTGGTCTTATTCTGGACAGCAAGGTTATCTGGAAGGCGAGTTTAGAGGAAAGAGTTAAGCGGGCAAGCAACGCCATTTATGCCAGCAGGAGAGTGCTGGGTAAAACGTGGGGTCTAAGCCCTGCTCTCTCACTGGATCTACTTGGCGATAGCTAGGCCGATCCTTGTTTACGGATGCTTGGTCTGGTGACCAGCAGTGAATAAAACCACCTTTGCTAGCATGGCGAATAGAGCTCAGTGGTTGGCTGCCCTCTGCACTACATATGCCTTAGCCTTGACTCATTCGTCTGCTCTGAACGTCCTGCTTCATCTCCCTCGGCTTGATCTCTTTATTAGAGGCACTGCCGCATAAGCTGCTGTCAGGCTTCGGGAATCAGAATACTTCGAGTCAGGATCCTTCAGCCACAGCAGTATTAAACGGGGATACGCAGGAAGCGCTGACTACCTGGTTCCCACTCTGTGCTTTGAGCGGGGATATCGAGCAACTGTGGGAGATGGGCAGGAATGGAATCAGCAAATGTGCCCAGCAGCTATAAGCATCTACACTGACGGCTCTAAAATAGCTGCAGGAGTGGGTGCTGCAGCATATTGTGCTGATGCAGCTATGGAAGCAGCTTTCAGGCTTCCGAATCGCAGTTGTATTTTCCAGGCGGAGGTTTTTGCGACACGTAAAGCCGCAGATCTGGTATATGCCAGAGATACTACAAGTGAAGAAATAAATATCTATACGGACAGTCAAGCGGCGATAAAAGCACTGATGTCCCACACGTACAAATCGAAGTGTGTACTCGATTGCATTCAGGCTCTGAACAGACAGGGTAACAGCAGAAGAGTCAGAATCTTCTGGGTCATTGGGCATTGATGGAAATGAGAAGACGGATGCGTTAGCCAAGTATGGGGCTAGTCTTCCCCTTTCGAGATAGGTAGACATCCTTACTCCTATACAAACGGTTAAGTACTCAATCGACTCCAAAATGATGCAGGGTGCAACGTGCCGATGGGGTGCAACTCAGACCTGCAGGGTAACCAAAATCACGTGGGGGTCATGCAATCTCGCATCGACGAGATACCTCCTTGAGTTAACGCGGACTGACTGCAAACGAGTGGTTGGCATCATTACTGGCCATTGTCTCATAGCAGCACATGCTATGAAAATTGGACTCCTAACCAGCGACACCTGTTAGTAGGATGTGTCAAGAGCCGGGGGTCTCAGAAACAATCCAGCATCTCTTGTGTCACTGCCCGGCACAGGGCAAGACCAGACTGCGATACTTCGGTGAGCCCTGGCTGGTGGTCCTGTGCCAGCCAGTCCAACCTAACCTAACCTAAGTATGCCTCGACAATGTACCAATACCTCAAAGTAACGAAGTATAATATCTCGGAATGCATTTTGAAAAGAAGCTCATCTAGAAAGGGCATATTGGGCAACATCAACGTCAACTTCAAATTAATACTAAACAAAGAGTCAGCACTTTCTCTCGACTCTAAAGTGCTCACCTGCAAGCAGCTGAAAAGAACTGGTCCATTAAACCTTCTATCTCTAACGTAGAACAAAGAACTTGCGTAATCACTTTCTTTGGTTTTCAATCTACCATGAATCTACCATGAACGTTCCAACACTGATCCTAACTTTGTTCTCTGATTTTAAGTCATTAACGAAACTTGTGCCCAAAATGTACAAGTCCTCAAGTGTGACGAGTGTACATTTAAAATCCTAAAACTAACTGAAACTTCGTGTACGAAGGTAGCAGTTTGTAAAGTTACTTAAAAAAAAATCTTTATTCAACGTTTTCTCCATTTTGACTTTTTATATTTTGAATGAACTATTTTGAGAAAAAAATCTAAAAACGAGCCTGAATGGGATTTATGAGTCCCAATAAAAAACATAATTGGATGATTTTGATATATGTACCACTAAAATGGCCTTCAAAATTCAAAATGATTTGATTTATTTATTTTTATAGAGAACTACTACTCTGTTCTGAAAATAAGCCTTCCTTGTAAGTAATCTTTAGCTTGATTCGGATTTCTTTGCTTTCAATCAGCTTTGTGATCAAGAATAATCACTTCAACCACTTCATGAATGTGACCAATTTGAAAAAAAAAATCAATTTTTAGTATTAAGTTTACGATGTTTATTGTATTCAACTTCAATAATAACTGAATTGTGCAATATTTGTTCGTGTAATTAGCTCGGTTAATATGTACATCCTCAATTAACATCCATTATTCTAACAATATTTAAAATTTCAAACTGTTCTCCGAATTTTTTCGCAGATAATCACAAGAGCAATTAGCTGCCACAATGTAAAGAAAGATATTAAATGACGGCATATTCGTTGGAAAATAGGAAAAAAATATAAAGCACGAAGCGTGTCATCGATAACGAGATGCGAACAACAAATATTTACGATAAATGATAGCACGGCTGCAAAAATCGATGTCGTAAGGGGCCAATGTAAAAGTTACGAGGCCTATCAAAAAGCCTATCGCGAAGTCAACAAACTCGGAAAGACCAGGAAGACAGTCCTGTCAGCTAGTAATTACAATTCACCGGCACACCGTGTCATCAAACAGCCCTACCGGCTCCGTGAAACCGTTGAAAAACAACACACCGCAACAATGAGCAGTTAATTACGTGGACATAATCTCCACACCCTGCAATTATGTTGCCGAATTAACTGAAACCGGAGTCGAGCCGCCGCTTCTGAGCCACAATCCCAACTTTGTTCGATTCAACGGTTGCTTTTTGGTCAATCGCACGGGAAATCTAAATTTGAAACCATCTGAAACATACAGCAAACGAAGAGACCTGTCGTATCATTGCACAGAGCGCGGCGAGCAAAAGATACTCGTAGCAGAAAAAGATGCACGGCGAAAAACAGTTAACAGAATTCTGTAAACTAACAGCGATTTAACAGTGTTCTCCAGACAAATTCGCTTGTTTATGTTGCGAATTTCCTCGGCCCGGTCTGCGCGCACACTTCCGACAAAATGGAGGCCTGTCGCCGCCGAAGCCGCTCCAGACGAGAGACGCCGCAATCATCAGCAACTTCATCCCCAACGTCAGCCCGTCCCTTAAAGCACCCTAATCATGGTCGGATTCAAACTCTATAGATACTGTCTGTATATACACAATAGTATACTCTTTGGTCGCATGAGCAGCTATGCTGCGAACGCATATTGTTGTGCAAAAAAACCTGCTGCCGTCGCCGATGTAAAAAGATTCAGATACTTGGCTCTGACTGTGGAGCGAATATTGTTGGCCGCAGTCAGCAGAGTGCATATATGCCAGCGGGAAAGTACGAGTTCTCGCTCAGTTGTGAATGAAGTGCTCGAGAAAACGGTCCGTTGTAGACGCTTTCCGTAGATACAGATACTTGTCCGGTAACTGGAAAGTCGTGCTCGTATGTTGTTTTTCAACGACCTTCTCGCCAACAAAAATTTGAATTAATAATCACACAAATAATAACAGTCAGAAAACGAAAAAGTGAAATGTGAGTGTGCTAAAAAGCAAAGAAAAATCATTATAGTTGCTGATACGAGAAATTTAATTGTGAAGGAAACCAAAAGTTATTTTAGAAAAATTCTGTTGAAATTGTGCTAATAACGAACAATCATATAGAAAATAACGAAAATCTCGCAGATTTCTACGTGCAGTGTTGAAACAGCAGTGCTTCACGGATGCCGTGAAGTAGTCGTCAGCAGTTCGAAGAGTGCAAGCACGGTTAAAAGAAATTGGAGAGCAAGAAACAATCAAAAGTGTTGGAAAAGTTAATGTTCCAGCGCAGTGCTAGTAACAAGTGGTAATTTGAAGCAAGTGTGCTGTGAACTCTTTGAATCCGCTCGTTGAATATTTAACCCAGTTCTCGAGTGTACTAAAGTGATTGAAACCAAAAAAGTTCCCCAAAAACAGTGGTCGGAATAATTTAGGACGGTGCACAGATTGCGAATTCGCAATTGCAGTAGATCGTGATAAACCGCGATCGACAACGCTACGAATTCACCTTATTCCCAAGGTCTCGCCAGCATTGGCATCGATTTGATAATTTGAGACCAGGTAACCAGTTTTCGATACGAAATTTCGAAGCAATCAAAGACAGTTACGTGGAATAGCCCGGGAAAGTGTTGCTGGAATTGTTTCACAAGTCCACCGCTGCTTAGCTAGCCAAGTCACGTCTAAAAACGATTGGTGAACACTATAGGAGACAACTGCCAGCCCTGTGGAGTGATTTGATTGTCTCTTTGCTGGTTTTGTTAGAAATTCGCTGTGCAGTTTTGATCGGTGGAGTCGCGCGACAGCGCTTAAAACCGTTGAAGACGCTGACGTTGCATTTTTCGGCGTTGGACGAGATTTTGCAGTGGAGTAAGCAGTTTCGAAAACATCTGTTCATCTTGGTTTGGTGCTCCTGAAACGGCAAACTCGGACTAAATCAGCGAAAATTTATAAATCCGGTTGAAATAATATCATCTGCGTCATTGTTGGATATACTACGTTTGCTGTTAGAAACCAGTTACGTCCAGCAAATTTGTTCATCAGATCCGGCTCGGAATTACAAATCGAAGAAGAAGGTTTGTTTAGCTGCGCTACCTAAAAATAACTAAATAGTTAGTTTGCTATAAAAATACGCTTGCCAAAATAATTAGTACATTGAAGCTAGTGTTGAAAACGCTTGTCTAGAATTTAATAAACTTATCGTAGCTATTCAGGCAAAAAATTGAATTAGAATTTGATAGCGTTATTAAAGTTAGAAATTGATTATCTGAATATTTTGAGATTGTAAAAGATCCATGTCATAAATATTACGATATTTAAGTAAAAAAACACAGAACTCATTGCGCCATAGTAATGTAAACATATTAAGTAAATTTAAAATTTGAAAACAACTGTCAGGAGAAATCCAGATGTCGATATCAGACATCACGCAAATATTGAAATAGCTGCGCGTAACTGAATCGAAAATTAGTCTCATTCGCCTATTCACAGGAATATTATGTACAAATATGGCTATAGATTTCTTAATTTTTGTTTTATTATTAATCTCATTTACAATCAATGTGCTAGCTCTAGGTGCGTTCTGGGTGACACCCGCTTTACGAACAACGGCTAATCGCTTCGTTATCAATTTACTAATCGTTAATATTGTAGGTAGCATGGTTCTAGCACCAACCCTATTTCTAAGTAGTTATAATCGTAGTGCTGACAACAGTGATTGGAATGAAAATGGTCCAGTTGTTAGTAGTAGTGAAGACTTTCTATCGAACGACCGGCCGTCGATCGGTGGAGACGATCTAATTAAACATGACAGTATTATTGACAATAGTGCCCAAATTCACTTTAATCCCCTGTCGAACTCAGATAGGAAAGTAGCTGATAGTAGTAATGAGCATGAGAAGCAGAAATCGCATGATTATCCTGTGATCGAGCGCGAAGTCGATATTATTGTGAATGGGACGCAGAAAACGCGAACTCATTCACAATGCAATCGAAGTGAGTGCGCCACGATAATTATTCAAACAGATAGTCAGCGAGATAAGATTGTGATCACTGAAATCGACGAAAAGGAAGAGTTCGATCGAAAAGACGATGGTAGTCTGAGTACGGATGATGTGAAAATCACCCGCAGGAAGTCCTACCGCTGTTGGTCGATCGACATGGCGGCCGCATTGGGCGCCCTTTCGGTTCTCTTAGTTGTAGGCGATACATGGTGTGCAGTCACTGACCCTTTGAGATATCATGCTCGAATATCTGTTCTTAAGGCCTGGTTACTGATCGGAGCCATTTGGTTCTGTGGTATCCTTTTCGGGGTGCTCTCAGCGCTTCGCGATAATGTCTTTAAAATGAATGATCACGAAATAGTGGAAGAAACTATTGAATACACAAACACCGTTCAAACAACTAACAATCGAATATTTGATGAAAAAATAACTAGCCATCAATTTAAAGATCACTTGGCCCTCCTACAGCCAAATGATCTTTACAATATGATTTACTCGGGCTTCTACTTCATCGTGATCATTCTGTTGCCTTTCGGTTTCGTGTGCGGAATGTACTGGAGAATTTTCTCGGAAGCAAGAGAGAATGGGTTGCGGATGCGACAAAACGGTTCTTCGCCGCTTTTGCAAAGTGCTTTGAATCTGTCCGGCCATCAAGGCCATTGCCAGCAACAACCAAACAACCAGCTCGCTCGCGAGCAACGAGAATCGTCTAATAATAGTGCGAGCGGTCTCACTATGAAATTAGATGAAGCCGCCAACCCACTTCTAGTCACAGTTCCTGTTCACAAGCCCAATCTTGTCAAGGAAGATCGAAATCGGAACATCCTCCTCACCCTGTCTCAGGCGAATGATGAAATGCGCCGAAACTACAGTGCCAGACATTTGTCTAGTCTCTCAACCTCCCAGGACTTTGAGGATCCGGGATCAAGAAAAAACAGCATGAGGCATGTTCACTCAACTCCTAACCTTCAAATTGAAGCTCGTCAACATGGCTCTTTCAGTAGTTCTTCTGATCATCCCCATCACGTGCTACCTCTACCCTCAGTCCACGTCCCGCCGAAAGCCTTGAGCTACGTCACATCCATTCGTCATCGCTTGTCGAACGCCTCATCGCTTTTCAAATACAGGGAGGAATCTCGCGCTGCTCGCATCAGTATCTTAGTTGTTATAATGTTCCTCATCTCCTATTTGCCTTACGGCCTTCTAGTCCTGCTACAAAGCCGCCTCTCATATCTCATCGCGGACTCAACGCAAATTGCAGTCGTAATGGTTCTGATGGGAAATCTCAGTTCGCCATTCATTTTCGCTTATAGAAACAAGAGGGTCCGACGTGGTGTCAAACGTCTATTTGGGCTCGATGCTAAATCCCGTGAACGGAAGCTTTTTCGCGGTACAGGCGGTGGACTCTTCCGTTGCGGCGCCAAAGCCAGCATTCAGGTTCGACGCAGTGCCAGCAAAGCGTCAACATATTCTGTGAATTCTTGCAAGTATTTAACTCCACACGCTGTCAATAACGGCACGTTCCTAATTGAAATCGAGAAATGCCATTTTCTCAAGAACACCCCCCAGAAAGCGTTGACCAGTATCATTGATCAGACAACCTACAACGTAGAAACTGAGCGACGGTCGATCTTGAAAAAGGTGTGTGATAGTTCTCGGAAACTGGGCTGTGCCTCGAACTCATGTACTACTAGTGATAACGAACAAACTGACGTTTAATTGGTTCATTTTCGAGCTGTTTATTATTAGTTATAGTGAGCCTTATTTAATTATACAAGGGATGAGAGTAGGGTAATGAAGACGATCTGGAACGGTGGTCAGGAGCGATTTCCTAAAAGTGATAAACAAATTTGTTCAAATAATAAAAATAACTTTCCGCGTGCTACCGTTCCCAGTATCTGCTCCATTATAAAAAAAAAACCCGTGCGTCAAACGGATTGCCTTAACCGAACTGTGAACACTACAAACAAACTAAAAAAAGATACAAATTGATAGAAAGATACGAATTGCTAAGCATGCTATTTACAATTGACGATTTTTTCTCTATAATTTATGAATATTTCTAAGAATACATCAACCAAAAACCATAACGACAAATTTATAACAAAAATGGTTTTTTTAGTCTACATTGTTTTTTGTTTTAAAAAACTCATATGTATTTTTTTACAAACTCAATTAATAAGAAGCACCCACATCTAGCCATCATGTAAAGACGTTTTCATATTGAAAACGTTCTAAGAAGTAAATTGGCACACATTCATGAATATGTATTGTATTTGTATTAATTACAAACTGTGAATCTATTTTTTTATACAAAATTCTTGTCATGAAATTGTGTTTAGACCTTAAGTTATTGTCTGAAAAAAAATTTTTAGTTCTAAGTAAAGACAAAAACTATCTCAGATTATTTTATCTTAATTTATTGTATGATAGTATGAATTTGATGTTTTGTGAAATGTCAAAGATTTCTCAGAAAAAACTATTGTATTGAACTGTATTTACAGTGGAAAAGAAGAAGTGTGAAGCTGAAGGAAGAAAAAAAAAAACAAATAGATAAAAAAAAACAATAAATGAATAATAAATTTAATTTATTTGAAAATTTAAAAAACCTGTTTTCATTCTTTCTTTGTCCGTTGGATTTGACTGGTTATATTGGTTCGGTTATTTTGGGAGTCCCAACCACTTTTTGCTGTTGGTGGCATTTATCAATTTGGTATTTTGCAGTGCTTTCCGGTGTGCAATAGAAATCAGCGATGCGAAACTATCAATGAAAAGTACGTACGATTATGGTGAGAATGCGTCAACGCATGCATCAATTGGATTTCACGTAAATATTGATGGTTTTAGCTAACGGGTGAAATGATGTTGCGCCATATTACTCGTGTGCAATGGAATGAGGAATTCTAAGGTATTCATAAACTACTTTGTCAACAAGGTTTGACCTTCATCATCGCGAATGTAATAGAAATATGAAGATTGCTAAAACTACGTTTATCTGAATTGATTTTGCGGTTTTGTTGGAGAGGGTAGAAAACAAGATGAGAAGTGTTTGGCCTCTTGCGAAAACAATTTTAAAGTTTAAACCAGTGTTCAACCATGCTTTGGTATTCTTGCCGTATCGGTAAAACGTGGCAGCAGGAGTACGAAACTTTTAAGAAATGAAATTAAAACAATGTTAAACGTGAGCTGAATTCATTTAGGAATATGGAAAAAAATTTTTTGGAGAGGTTTTCAGGTAAATATTAACGGTAAGTTGCTCCATACTAAGGTTAGCATTATGTGAATCATGCTAATTTCAATTGTTTAGAAATAGGATGCCATTTCCAAATTGTACTGACAAATAGATAGGTTAGCCGAAAATACTGATCATGGAAATAAAACCAGCTCAAGATAACAAATCCGTATTCGTACAACCCGTGAAATTGGAGGAAAATCGAAATAATGTAAAAATCATCAGACATGGAATGGTTGAATGTGTAACCAACTCGTAGGCAAATACAAACACTTTTTGTTCGAAACAAAAAAAAAACTTCACGAAATATGTACATATATTATCCATTAAGCAGAATTTTCAATTTTTTTGACGCCAAATTCGTATTCGTACACTTATAATGCAATGCAAAGACGAGCAAATATTAGACTTTAATATTTAGTAGAGCATCCTTTCTATTTAACAGTGGTCTTCAGTCGACGTGACACCGACAAGTGAGATTCTTTGGAATTGCCCTATTCAACATTCAAAGTTGTTTTAACGTTTTTTGAAAAGCAACCACATATCTTCGAAGGGACTGAGATCTGGGCTTTGAGGAGGAGTTTTCAGGTACTGTGGGCCGTTATAAGAGGATTCACAAACAGGTATTACGAGTGGTATGCTTGGGTTCTGTTGAAAGATGACCCTGGAAACCCAGTTTTGCACATCTTTGCAAATTGCTTCTCAAAATATTAATGTACTTCGTAGAATTGATGAAACCATCGAAGAAAAGCAAATCCTTGACTACTGCAGTGAAAAAACACCCCCGAACTATTACTGAGCTTCCGCCGTGCCTAAATGTACGTAACAGATTTTGGCTAAACTACGTGTTCCCCATAGCCGTTACCGAAAGTCTGGCTGGTATGTTTGTGCTTTCGTGATTGTGCATTCGCAGCATACCAAGCGATTCGCTAACGAATCATTAGCGAGTCACTTTATAAATTGAAATGCAGTGCAGTGCAGTGCCGTCCAGCGCGATACCGAAGCAGTGCACGCATTGCAAAGCTCATTGAAAGCAGTGCAGTGTTCTGACAATGAAATTCAAATTAATTTGTGGAGGTTTGATATTTAGATTTTCTGCATCTGTTTTTCGTCCATTTACAATTTAATGCCTGGAACGGAATTTCCGCCTCAATTTAAATGGTTTTTGCCCAGTCAACTACTCTCAAACGAATGTCAGCTGATGCAGTCTGCAGCGTTTTTAGAAATTAGCCTAAACGATGCAGTTCAGTCTGCTGCACTGCACTGCACTGCAGTTAATGTGAATCGCCACATGCAATTACATGAGTTCTAAATTTCAGTGCACTGCACTGCATGCCAATGTAATTCAGGCTTTAACGAATATTTCATTCGCGAACGAATTCATCTACGGTTCGCTAATGATTAACCAGGCCGCTCAAATTTTCCTTTGTAACGAATCACATTTTTCGAATGTCTAGCGAGTCGACAAGCTTCGTTAAAAATGAATATTCTTAGGGCTATATACATTCGCCCTTGGTGAATCTTAGTGACTCACTAGTGGTATGGGGTGTATGAGTTGCACTTATATAAAGATATAATGTACTTTTCATTAACTTACATTTTCTATTTTCGTAAAGTAGATTTGCCATAAAGTAGGTTTGTCATAAAGTTGTAAACTAGGTTTTGTTAAAGTTCTTCACTTTTGAACATTTTAAATGTAGCCTAACTTATTGTAGTTACTTCCGAAAATATCACACAGAATCAAAATATTTCTAAAAACAAAAACAAAAAAAAAAAAAAAAAAAAACTCTAGCGCACCTGAACCGCTAGAAAACTAATTTTCGAAGAAATTGTCTTTGAGTGACCAAAAAATTTGGAAAGACGTAATATTTTTTGTAGAATCATATCAACCATTCCTTACCTCATGCAACAAAACTCAACTATAACACAAATGATGAAAATTTTCCGTGCTGGCAACACTTTCCCAACGAAGCAGCAATAAGTTTACCATAACAAGCTCATACTTAAATCAACTTATTCTTTGAATTTCGTTCTCATCGGAGGATTTCATCGAAAGTTTCAGCGGTTAAACGTTGTTTGAGGCTGCCATGCGAAAAATGTTCAAAACTCGGAAAATTTAAAAATTGGTTTCTTATTTTTATCGCAAATGCTTTGCATATGAGTATGTAATTTCAAGCATCTGTGTGTGCATTATTTATGAAAATGGCTAATACTGGTTACCCTGTGTCAGCAGCAGAGCAAAATATATACCAAATCTGCGTCACGTTAAGTTAAACCCAACCAGTAAATTTCGTTTCGATTGAATCACTGCGCTGGAAGCTTTACGGGTGAAAAGAATTTTAGGGTTGCCACCCTCAAAACTTTTCAAATTTTTAAAACGTTAATATTTGTTGTTAATTTTCATTGCAGGATTATTCCCATTTGCAAATCTAATGACATAATCGCTCAGTCAAGAAATTCCACAAAATTACAAAAATGGTCATAGCTGGCAGCCCTTTCATGATTTTTGTACGAAATTCCTACAACATTTACTTCACATTAAGGTCCATTTACTGCATGAACTTCGTTTTGATTTCTGCACTGGACCGGAAGCTATAGGGAAAAAAGCTTTATTTTGCTGAGCAAATTTGCAAGATTTATGAGACAAAAATCACCATAGCTGGCAGCCCTATTCTAATTTTTCAACCAAATTTTTACCAAATGTTACATAGAGTAAGGTTCAAGTACTGTGTGAGTTTTGTTAAAATCTGATGGCTGAATCGGAAGTTATAGGCCAAAAAGCTGTTTTTTTTCTCAGTGATTTTTCAAGATGGTACCACTGGCACAGGGTTGCTTGCATTTCAAAATCACTTCTATCAGACCTGGTCCTAGCTAATACCAACATGTCCTGTGAATTTCATCATGATCGGATAATCCGGTCGTCAGTTCTCGTGAACAGAACTTTCGAGTGCTGAAAATAGAGGTAATTTGGTGATGGGTTGCCGTTCTTGTGCAAATCGGAATTTTTAAAATTTTATTTTGACATGATGGACAAAGGTCAAAATTTATCAATGATTTGAAACTTTTGCCAAAAATCAAAAATTTTTGAGGAGGGTCAGTGATTTGAAGGATTTTTTTTCAGGAGCCTGCCATAGCTACAGTGTTACCCGTGCAACCTTGAAAACCCATATATGCTAAATTCTAGTCAACATCAATAGGCTCTGCAATTTTCACGATGATCCGATGTTTTGATCACAAGTAATGACAAATCAAAATTTGAAAAAAATTCCTTGCCTACTTTTAGGCACTTAGCACCCACACACGGCTCAAAAATTTCAATTCTTTATCATAAACAAGCTAAGAACATAATTAGTTTTCATTCCCAATACTTTTTTTCAACGAAAATTTACACTGCTTGAAAATATAGGAGTACCTCAAAATTCACTAAAACGCTCGCCGCCGCCAAAAGGTTTAGGATATCTGAATTTGAGAAAGTTGTGGACCTACCTACTATATACATCTACGTTCTCCGAAAGTTTCAGCTCAATCGAATCGGCCACTCCAGAGATTATCTCGGAAAATCATTTTGCTGATATACAGTAGACCCTCGTTTATCCGTGCTAATTGGTTCCAGGCAAGGCGCGGATAAACCGAAAAAACGGTTGATCGAGGGAGCCAATTTTTCAGAAATAAAATCACTAGTAATTACAGAATAATATGTACATATCTATATTGCACATACATATATATAAATATGTAGATACATATTTTTTCCAAGCATATTCGTAGGACTTTATTTAACAACAAAATGACAAAAACTGCAATCAGTACGTGTGATAGTTCGAATGAAAATGTGCATTGTAAATCATTTTTGAAAGAAAGACGTAATTTTGGTTTGACTGATGCGTTCCTGCTGTTCTTTAATTACTTCCTCTCTAAACAATATTACGGAATGATAAAATTGGTTGTAGTTTTTGCCATCTGATGAATCAATGAACTTAATAAGTAAATCTAATGAATCGCGTGCGTCCTTTAGTTTAATTTTTTCTTTAGTTTCTGTCTCTTCAAACAAATCGTCATCCTCTGAAACGTCCTCTTGGCTTTTTGAGATATGCTGCGCGATATCATCTTCACTCAAAAAGTGATAGCCGGGATCCTGCATATCCGCCTCCAACCATTCCTCGATGTCGTCTATAGTTACCCCGTTTTCACCAGCTGACGTTAACATTTCATCAAAATCGACTGCAGTCAAGCCTTCATGATTTTCATTGTAGTCGTCGTCGCTGTCATCTTTTAAAAGCATATTCCAACCATGAATGAGAGTGGTTTCCTTGACATCTTTCCATGCTCTGTCCCAATTGAAAATGGCGGATTTGATTGTGTAATTTTTTAAATTTTGTAGCGTTCGTTCTCCTTACGTCAAAATATAGAATTTAACATAAAAATATATCAACACTAATTAACATACCCCTTTTATCAACTTCTTCGTCGTCATCTTGAAAATATAGGAGGACTTCTGCTAGCATCTTTTTTCTGTACAACCTTTTGGTAGCCTCGATAATTCCTTGATCCATCGGTTGCAAAACTGACGTCGTATTGGGTGGTAGGAAAATGCATCGAATCTGTCCGTCTTCGCTACAAAGTTCATCTTCTGCCGGATGAGCCGGGGCATTATCCAAGACTAATAACGCTTTAATATCTTTTCTTTCAATCTTTCGATTTTCTTGAAAGCTTCGCACTTCCGGGACGAAATGTCGCTGGAACCAATCTTTGAATATCGATTGTGTAAACCAAGCCTTGGTTGAATTGTAATAAATTAAGGGCAAGTCATCCATGCAATTTTTCAAAGCTCGAGGCCGCTTCGATTTACCCACAATTACTGGCTTTACGCGATGGCTACCGTCACTATTAGAACATACCAATGCCGACAGCCTCTCTTTACACGCTTTGCGACCTGGAACGTGGCTTTCTTCCTTAGACGCTTGTGTATTTTGTGGCAAAGACTTCCAAAATAAACCAGTTTCATCAGCGTTATACAACTGACTCTTGTTAAGCCCGGTAGATGACATAATGGATTTTAGCTTTTCGCGAAATGGCTCGAAACTTCCTACATCAGCGCTCATCGCCTCACCTTCAATACGAACGTTTCTGATGTTGTGCCTTTTCCGGAACCGCCACAACCACCCTTCACTGGCTTTAAAATCGGAACACCCAAACCGTTCCGCGAATCTCAATGCAGCACTTTTAAGCTCAGGACCACGAATTGGGATGCCAGAGGATCTTTGCTGCTTATACCATTTTAACACAGCATCCTCTATATCGATGTTTTTCGATGTTCGAAGAGTTTTTTTAGGGGACGAACTATGCATTTGGGCAGCGCGAATTTGACTTTTCTTTTTTATTAAGTCCCGAACCGTACTTTTACCGATATTAAAGTCCTGTGCTACAACACTAACAGGAACACCTTTATCAATCCTATCCAAAATTTCGTTCTAAGAGCCAATGGACAAAACTGTTCGTTTTCTTTTCAAGTTATTGATATTCTTAGATATTATTCAGCCGTTACAAAACAGTGGAAGAAAAAGAATTTAAATGCACGAACGAATATGACGACGAATGAATTGCCCAATAGAAAACTTTTGATAATCGCAGAAAACTCTACTAAACGTCTCGATATATGTATACAACGTATATGACGAATGAATTTCACAATAGAATGCAATGTGCACGACATTCTCCCTCGTTTATCCGTTCATCAGTCGGGTGATTGAAGGAGATACATACATAGTTTTAAAAAACAAAGGGAGCGGTTAAACCGAGGAACGGTTAAACGAGGTACGGATAAACGAGGGTTTACTGTATATATATATATATATATATATATATAAAGAAATATGAATTTTCGGCGAAACGAGTTTAATACTATTGTTCTTCGAACATTAGTAAAAATTACGGAATAATAACTTTTTACTTCAAGTAAACCACAAGGAACTGTCCTGTATACCAAGGACGGCAAGTATCGCCAAAAGCTAATGCTGACGTATTCAATTTAAGTGAATCTGAAGTGGAGATTGCATATGCTCCTATATTCCCAATCCTTCACTTCAGGTTCGCTTAAAGTGAAACTAGGCGAGAAATACTTTTGATCCGCACTATGTTCACTACGAGTGAAGAAAAAAGGGTCGTCAGCATTCGTTTTTGGCAATGGTGTGCTGGGTTTGTTTTTGGGAGTGTTTTCTGTTTGTTTGCTTGTCTATTATAATGATGATGTCTTCGGCGGTGAACATGGTGGATGCAGTGTTCGGTCGGTGTTGAAACGAACCAGTGTTGTGAGATCGTGGGAATTCTCCCAATTTATGGGAGTTTTCGACTTCTAAAACTTGAAAAAGGGAAAAGGGAGAAAAAGCTGCTCTCTGTACAAAATCGTGGGAGAAATGATTCAAATGAAACAAAACTTTATTTGATCAAACAAATTTGAGCTATCTACGCGAAATTTAATTACATTATATGTTAGTACATTAAGTAAATTTTAGTAAATGAATCCTTACGTTTCAGTTAAAACCAGGAATGAAATGGACTAGATCACTTCTCGCGCCATTGGGCTAGCGAGTTTCAACTAAAAATTTCACTTACGGCACTAAACATTGAATTAAGGCCGAATATAAAATTTCAGTTTCTTAATAAAATGTTTCGAGGCTGATCTGCCGTCTTCTTCAGTATCTACGATATGAAATAATGCAAAATAATCATGCAAAGGCATTTTTCTACTTTCCTGAAGATAGCTTAATCATACTTTAACATATTTAATATACTATTTCAGTCAAAACAGCTGCTGGTGCACGTGCACAAATTGTTTGCAGCTGCAATTGTATTTTAAGAAGAATTTGCCTAAATGTTGTGAAACCTAGTTTCATTGACCCACTAGAAAATTTTGAGTTTTTATACCCGCAAATAGCTCTTAGCAATACAAAGCAAACGAATTCGCGACAGCTAAAAATTTTGGCCAATAAAAGAGTTGGGTGTGTTGGAAATCCATTGTCAAAATCGAATAGAAAGATTTAGCAGTAACTTCTTCAAATGATGAAAAGCAGGAATTATTCCACCTAACAGAGGGGAGCTTTAGAGAAAACCAAAAATTTTGAAGATGCATGTATGTTTCCTCAAATAAACTAAGTTTTCAAAGTATGCTTTTGTTTTTCCGCATTCAAATGCTGAGTCCGAAAGAATTTTGACCATTGCAAACGACGTCTAATAAAATTAGTGGAAATTTACTGAACATTTGTTACCTGCATTGATTTCAGGTCTTCTGAAAAAGTTTACGCAGTGCACAAAATCTATTTGATTATTTCGAAAATGAATGCAAATTAAAATAATAATAAAATGGGTATGTCTTTTTCCTTAAAACAATATATGGGGCATTTCACGTGAAGCGGACAACGAAAAAAAGTCGAGGTTCCGAATTTCGTTGATATTGTGCTTAATGGTATTTCTAAAGGATATGAACGTGTATACAAATTATTTTTTTCTATGAGGTTGAGTTGCCGAGCTATGGGCTTCTTAATAATTGACGAAATTGATGAAAGGCTTTTTTGGAAAACGATTTTGAGATTCAAAAAAAATCTTACAAACATTAAATATGCTGATTGGTATAGACAATTAACTGTTCTTATCAATTTTAAAATTATATTTGAAAAATAAATTTGTTTTCCTGTCTGAAACCGGAAGTAGACACTTCGACTCGGAATTTGAATAATTTCGACCTGGTTAGTTTTGTTTATTTTTATAACAAAACAAAGCTTAAAGTATACTTATTTTATAATAAAAGTTGATAATGATCTTTGCCTAGCCCCTATAATTTCTTCGTAGACTCTCGAAATTTTTTCTTGACCCCTCTGATTTCTGTTGCCCTCACGATTGTTTTCCGGATCACCAAGATTTTTTCGATGCCTGAATTTGTTACTCCTAAAATTTATTCTAGTCTTTTGATTTTTACTAAATGACTAAGTTCTTAGAAGTCCAATGATTTTGACTAAGTGACTAAATTCTTAGAAGTGTTGAAATTATATCGATTTTGATAAATAAATATAAAACTGTGATGAATAGCTCGCAGGTTGTCCGTGGGAAATTCGTGGGAACTCGCATCTCGCACTGTGGGAAAATCAAGCATCAAATTCCCTTTTTGAGGGAATTTCAGCTACGGAAAACTCACAACACTGAAACTAACGGGTCTTGAGACATTCGACCGGTTCCAAGTTTTCGAAGTGTATGCAACAAAGCAGAGCCACAACATAGAGAAAATACTGATGATGTGTTGATGGAGAATCGTAGTCGTGGAAATCTGGTCAAAAGGCTTCATGCATACATACGAAGAAGTGCGTCAGTTACATGACTCAATTCTTGAGGGCTTATTGAAAAGCTTATATTATTTAGCCTAGTTTAATGGGATGAGCCGAGATTATGTTCGTAGTAGCCCATAGTGTATGGGCCTTCGCTTTTTTGGCTATATTTTGTAGCTCAGGGTATTATGTACCCAGCGCATAGGACCATAAACTATGAACTATGTTACATAAGACTACGTGGTATGCCAATTTTTTTATGAATCACTAAAGTTTCGTAAGATGAGCTCATTTGGTAGCAGTAGTTTTATTTGATATTTGACATACTCAATTGTGACATGCATTATGCTTCAAGAAGTACTGTTTCCTTGTGTTTTTCAAACGTTCAAAGTGCATTTTTTGCTCATGAATCACTAATATTTGGCTATGGGGGTCGATAGCTTAGCTCGCTAACGCGTCAGTTTGAAGCAGCGATATACTGCCGGCGGGTTCGAATCCCACCGTGCCCGTGGTTGTATTTGTTCGTCTTGTGTTGTCTTAAAAGCCGGCGACTGGGCATAATAGCAGCATTCCATTAATTAAGTGTCACATTAAAGCTTTAGTGGCAACTAGGCATAACACTAGCGCTTCAAAAAATAAGAAAAAAACTGAGACTGAAAAGAATAATGGAATAATTTATATCGGCTTCTCATATATGTGTCTCCCTACCACCAAAGCTAAGCATTCGCTGAAAAGGGTAACTCTTTGAGCTTTGGCATTATCTTAGAAAAAAAGGGTAGCAAATTTCCGTAGTGCCGAATAAAATTTCAGCAATGAAAACTGGAATTTCCTCTTCCTACAATAGTAAGAATGCATCGTGCAATTGCAAACAGCTGTAATGTATCGTTTTTTGTGCTATAATATAAGGCTTTGATGGGCATATAATACATGGCTCCTATGAATTTTTTTTGGCCATGAAAAGTTTGGACTTTAACCACTTAGTGGGAATAAAAAGGTATTGTAGGATTGAAATCAGCAAGTTAGTATTATTACAAGAAAAGAAATAGACATATAAGCATATGCGACAGAAAATGAATTGTAATTTTGGTACAGGCAGTCGGGCAGAGAGCCGTACCATGACCGATATATAAAAAGTATTGATTTTGTTAAACGAACGGATCAAAATATATTAAGTTCCGAACAGAAATATCGTTTTATTTTCACATACGGTACATTTTCTGTAAAAGATTTGCTGTAACTCATAATCATGCTATTTTCCTTAGTGCATTGCCTTGAGTCGCTTATCATCATTTAATTTCTCGTTATCCTTTTCATCAATAAATATTTGTCTATAACTCGGTATTTATTTTTGTGAAAACTATCTCAATTGCATCACAGTAAACTGGCAGCTACTGAATTTTTAATTGAACAAAATGTAAGTATTTTAATTATCCGGAAAAACTTTTTACATGCACTTTGCACTTTTTGTTTGTTTACGTCATCTAAAACGGGTTCAGGAAATAAAATCCATGTCAGGAAATTAATGGTATCTCGAATGCATGTCTCTCAGTTCTACTCAAAAATCTACCTGTATCGAGCACTCTCATTTCAACGTTGGAAAGAAATAAATGACTTCCGTGTTTGCACAGAACCAAAAATATTCGGTCCACCGAATGATTTCATCCGGTAAATCTTTACGATTTGAGATCGAAACCGATAGCACTTTTGTACGAATGCCAAGAGAAATAAATAGCGGTCGATTTACATTTCACTAAAAGTAGATTAGTATTTTGGTCCATCTTGATGTCTTTATAACACTTTATACAACATCTTAAAAACATAAACAATTAATTCCTTAATTTGTGTAGTTGAACTCATACTGCCGAATGTGCCAGAGCTGCCTTGGACAATTGATGATCGCCAGTGAAATAATATTCTCCGCGATACAAGAGAAATAATTTGTTTATTTGCTGAATGCGATTTCCTTATATATTTATTAAAAATCGATCCATTTAATGCTCTGCTATTAATATCTTTCAATTTATGTATACTCATCTCCGTTCCAATTGACTAAATTCGAATCTAAGCGCTGATTAGTATATTCATTATGATCGGACTGGGTAAATGCATTAAGACATGATGGTTATGTTGAGTAATGCAGCAATGCATGATAAGTAAATCAAATGGTAATTTTCCATTATTTCTTATTTTCTCGTATTGTACGAGAAGGTAAAGCTTTGTTAGTTCAAGTCAACTACTTATTCTTTGGACTTATGATCTACATATATCGTCTATTCGTATCTACTTAGACGTATCTTTGTAGACTTTGTGCTTTATGAGTCAGAGCCATATGGGTTGTATCTAGGCAGATTGATATGGTACATAGTATTATCTTATGCTAGTGGATTTATATGTTCTCTCTGGATACAAAGCAGAAATTAAAAATTAAAGTCAAGTCAAATGCAAGAAATATATAAATGGATGTTGATATGAAAATTTTGTGTTGTCTAATGATGTACAATCTTCGAATTGCATAGATCACTTCGATGAGCTGTTAATAAAATACTACTGATTTGACGAAGGCTGCAAGCGAGTAACTGAAAGGCTAGGCATACACTCATGGCGAATGTGCCGTCGATACCTTCGTCGAAACATTTAGCAAAACATTCAAAGTGTATTCGGAGTATTCAGTCGAAAATCGTTTAGTTAAGCCATAAACCCCCTTTTTTACCTCAATACGCCATAAACTTCGTCCTATCCTCATTGAGAATATTTAAAAGGCGTGAAGTGCGCAGATATGCATATGGAGTAAATAATCCGAGTGTGTAGATTTGAGACTTTGGTGGATGTCGTTCTTCGTTTCCCTTTTACACCTGCGGAACCAAATTTAGATCTGATTGTTGTCGAGGCGAATGTTGTCTATCGGGAGCCCATCATCTGTCATTCTAGCCTGATATGCAACATTATCACGTCGAAAGTAATAATTAAGACACATTAGAATTTTTACCTGATCGGTGGCCAATTTTTGCACAAAACTGTGTATCATCCGTACTCATGCATCTTGTCCATGATTTCGTATGCAAACCAAATCGGTTTGTAAATATCATTGGAGCCAGGATTAGACCTCAAAGAGCTCCTTTTTCTCTCAGATAGTTCTTAAAAGTTGCCATCAACGAATCGAGGAGAGGCGAGCAAAGAAGGTACGCCCATAAAACGAGTGAATAACGGCAAGAAAACCATATTTGTCGTCGCCATTATGTCTTGCCGAGAGTGTGGATGTAGCAAAACAGGCGAGCGTGCTCGGCTATGTTTGTCATGTCTCGGCAAAAGTCTGGTGCCAGTATGTAAATGCTTCGAAAAGTGAACTGATCAAAACAAAAGCCGAGGAAGAACTGCTAGTTCTTGAACTCGAGCAATACTGGCTGGAATTGCACCATGTGTGGAAGCTTTACCAGCAAATGAGGAGGATGGGGCAATACAGAGCTCGTTGCTCACTTTGCAAAGATAATGATGAAAATTTGGTTTCTGGCCGATGGCATCAATGTGCAAAACTAGATTGAAGCAGCTGGTTCCTTATCACGGCTATTTACAGTCAACAAACGTCTACGGCTAGGGGATGCCCTCTCTTGCGTTCGCTTCAATCTGACCTTATACCACCCCCATCAACTCCTTCCAATTACTGATAAAAAAACTTGATATTCGTTGGAAAGATGGGTTCTTAGATAAAAAATACGTTTTTTTATCAACGTTCCGATGAATATGTTGCCACTGACATAAGGATGGACGACTCCGTAGCCTATATAACAACGATATAATATAAGAGCGATATTGTGGTCGTGAGGTCACTAAGGCCCATGACAAACACGGCGGTTCCAGCAAGGCGTTTCCCGAGAGGAAAACCATATGCGACTATAACAGCTTCCAATCTCCTTGGCATCGAAAGGACTAGGTTTTCTGATATATGGACTAATTTCACTCCAAGCCTTCAATAACGCATTTTTTAACTTCTCCTTGTTACTGACGTTATATTTTCTAGCTCTTTTTTCAAGTTCATCCCAAAGATATTCAATTGAATTGAGATCAGGCGATTGTGGTGGCGAATGCAACTGTTTCGGGACGTTGTGAAGGATTTACTCACAAACAACCAAAGCAGTGTGCTTTGTGTTGTTATCTTGTTTAAATATCCAGGTCGGTCCGAGCCTTAAGCGCTCAACAGATGGTCTCAGGTTAGCTTGCAGTATGTTGAGGTTTTGGTGACGATACATTATGCTTTTAGTGACACGAATATTTCCTACACCAGCTGTCCTTATCTATCCCAAGCTCCAATCGTTTTATTCGGTTTGCCTCAGATATAAATGGTTTTTTTCTTGGCACGCGTCCGCTAAATCCTGCGGATCTCCAAGTCCTACGAATAGTTTCTGGATGCACTGCTTTTTCCAATTCATTTGCTCATATTTGATGCACTTATTTTCGGATTTTCCCTAAGTTTTCGTAGTACTGTTCAGACGTCACGGCAGGGCCGTAGCCAGCCGTAGGGCCCGACGGGCCCGGGCCTCCCCCGAAATTCCGCGAATCCTAAAATTTTCCTATATATGTGAATCATGTTTTAAAAATATGTCTATCGATATGCCATATTTTTTAAGACAATGCTACACCTGTGAGACATATAATATCTCTATTAGCACATTTGAACAGGAAATTTTCTTCTGATCTAGATCGATTATCTCGAATCCGATCATAAAAAATTGCATGTGAAACATAAAATACGCTTTACTAGGTGTCGGTTTTCGCACAGTTTGCTGGTATTTGAAATGTTCCGCGCAATTTTTCATGATCCAATTCGAGATATATCGATCTGGATCAGAAAAAAATCTTCCACTCGAAAGCGCTATATCAGATATCTCGTTTCGACTATCACCCAATACACACGTCACGATAATCTCGAAAGGGTTTCTCTATCCAACTACTAAAAACCATGGGCGCAACAGAAGTTTTCAAGAAACTTGGATGAAAGACTTTCCTTTCCTCGCTTATTCTCAACGAGAAGATGGCGTGTACTGCAAACCATGCTGGCTGTTTTTTCATGAAGGAGTTGGCAAAGGAAACCACGAAATTCCAGGACAACTTGTCACCAGCTGCTATAGAAATTGGAAAAATGCGAGGTAAGATTTTGGAAAGCATGCAAGCAAAGAATACCCCAAGACTTGTGCCGAGTATGCCAAAAATTTCCTTGAGGTATCTTCAGGAAAACGATCAGATATTATATCTCTAATGGATATGCAGCAAGCCAAAGAGGAAAAAGAAAATAGAGCAGCTATCATACCAATAATAAAAACAATTCTTTTTTGTGCTGAGCAAGAATTACCCTTGAGAGGCGATCACGATAGTGGACCTTTGTCGTTGATAAGACCACAACTGAATGATGGAAAATTCCGAGCTCTTTTGCGATTTCGAATCGATTCCGGGGATGTAAGTTTGGAAAAACACGTTATCAATCATTCGAAAAATGCCCAATACATGAGTCCAGATATTCAGAATGAAATAATTCAAATATGTTCCGACATTATCATCAGGAAAATTATTCAGAAAGTTGATAATGCACCATGCTTCACCTTGCTCGGGGATGAAACCATGGATATATCAGGAATTGAACAAATGTCAGTATGTCTCAGATACCTCGACTTCAACGAAGACTTGCGAAAACTGATTATTCGTGAAGATTTGGTAGGATTTGTACCGATTTACAACCAGACTTCTGAAAAAATAACTGAAGCTCTCCAGAAACGTTGTAAAGAGTTGAGCCTTAAAATGGAAAAATGCATTGGTCAAGGTTACGATGGAGCACGTAACATGTCTGGTCATGTCAGTGGCGTCCAGGCGAGAATGAAGAATATGTACCCATTGATGATTGTTATAGCATTGTTATAGCCATCGTTTGAACCTCGCATTGTCAAATGCCATGTCAGTCCCACCTGTTCGGAATTGTCTTGGGATTGTGAACGATGTCGTGAACTTATTTAGAAACCACCCGTATGCGACGAAAATTCTTCAAGATCTCATCCAAGAACATGCTCCAGAGAGCAAAAAGAAGAGGCTTATTCGTCTTTGCGAAACAAGATTCATCGAACGACATGACAGCATACTATCTTTCGTAGAACTGTTCCAAATCATCCACATGGGATTAGAAGAAATTTCAGAAAAATCTTGGACTATTTCGAAAACTGCGGCCTACTTACTTGCAGTAGTTCAGAAAAGCGAGTTTCTCTTGGTTTGTAACAGACTTTTCAGCTTCACGCTTCCTTTGTCAGTTCAACTGCAAGAAAAGTCACGTGATTTGGCATCAGCAGTAGAGCATGTTCACGAAATCGTGTATATGCTTCAAGAAGAACAAAAAACTGTAGAAGTATCGTTCAGCAAAATTTTCATAGCAGCTGAAAAACTTGCAAACGACACATTCGATATGGAGCTGAAAGTTCCGAGACTCACGTTGAAGCAAACAACTCGTTCCAATTATCAAACAGACTCTGTAGAATCGTACTTTCGGTCTGCTGTTTTTATTCCTTGCCTCGATACGCTGATTCAGAATTTGTCAGACAAATTTCTTAATGAGAACACGGGAATCTTATCAAGCTTACAGATACTTCTCCCTGGATTTGCTGCAATTGAAAAAGTAGATGACTTGCATAATCTTTCGCCATACTTTGATGATCGAGTTTCAGAATCCGCTGTAAAAGCTGAGTATGAATTGTGGTGTGAGAAATTATCGGGACTCGAGAAAGATGCCGGGGTTTTACAAGTATTGGATTTTTGTGACACGAGCAGATTTCCAACAATCAAATATCTTTTAACAGTTTTGGCAACTCTTCCAGTCACAACGGCAAGTGTGGGAAGGTCATTTTCGACACTGAAAAGAATCAAGACTTACTTGCGTAACTCAACGGGCAATGAAAGACTCAGTGCACTCGCAGTACTGTCAATTCATGGGAACTTAAGTATCGATCCGAATGAAGTTCTCGAGATTATGGCAGCAAAGAAATTGCGAAAGTTAAAATTTTAAATTTTGTCTACTGGATTGACGCTTTTGTTTGACAATTGATATGTATGTGCGTGACTGATAATTAAAATTACAGTGACAATATTGATAACAACAAAGCAGTTTTTCACTAATGAGTCCAACTTTGATAACAAATATCAATGCAAGGCACCCATCAACCATTTCCGCCCCCTCCTCCTCAAACAAAATTTATAACTATGTTTTGGGCCCCCCCCAAACCAAATTTCTGGCTACGGGCCTGCGTCACGGTCATTCAAAATATTAGGACGACCACATCGATCTTTGCTTTTCAAACTGCCAGTTAAATTTAAGTTTTTTTTTTTGTTTGTACAGTAGCCCGGCTTTTTTATTTTTTACTATTTTAGCTATTTCGCCCAGCGATTTATCCTCTTGCTTTAATTTTATCACTAAATTTCGTGTTTCGAACGTAACCTCTTTTCAAGCAGCCATTTCATCGATTTTTGTATTTAAATTTTGTAACTGCACTAACTCACAATGCAAACTGAAACAATAGCAATGACTAACATGCAAACCCTAACATCCAGGTGTATGTAGATTTTTGTGGTTGAGTGTATATGATGTACAAATAAATAAATAAAATAAATGAATATAAATAGAAATAAAAAATGTGAATAATGTCTCATGTCCCGATATTTTTATTTAAACGAAAGCAAGGATTATTTAGAAACCGAACCAAAATTTACGCTTTGTAAAATCCTACTGTAACTATGTAGGTGCACTTTCATTGTTAATGAATCACCCTCTTTCTGAGAATGGAATTTTTATTTTTGTTCCGACTTTGACACCAACGCTACACAATTTTTGATCGTCCCCAAACAGTCTGGTGATCTTTCCGGGAATTCGAAATAAAAACAGAATTGGAATGTTTTTTTTTAAAGAAAACTCGTCCGAAACGCCGACGAATTAATATGTTTGTTATGATAGCTTCTGAGACACATTAAATAACATACACAAAGTGGAACTCGATGAAATTCAACAAAAAACTAGACCTTTGCTAGTAACCCAAATTTCAAAAATTCTTATTAATACAAAAATATAAACTTGCACAAGTATGTATGAATCAATGTTTGAAGAAATGTACACATCAGTCGCAAATAAAGAGCTCTGCTTCATTGTTTGGTGATATTATTGTGCGGCTATTGTAGAATCAGACAAAAGTTTTAGTTACAGATTTAATTTGCATTCAAAAAAAGGCTGTTTCATTGCATTTGAAATTATATGATGTCACTACAAATTTGAAGTATTGAAACCTATAATCACAATTTGTAAATTACAACGGGTCAACTTGGAACGGTAGGAAAATTAGGTATACCTAGGTACATCATGTGTAGATGGGCACATTTACTATATGTATAAAATTCTAATGTAAACTCAATGGGTCAAATGGGTCATACCCACTATAATATGTCATGAAGATCTAGGAAAATTTTGGACGTTTTGAAATCAACCATGCACAGGTGTGTTTATTAGTTTTCCGACTTTAGTTGTCGTAACTTATAAACGTAAACACTATACAGTAACCAGCTATAAACAAATTGTGCTGATTTGTATATATGTATGTACCTACATACATATGTATGTAAAACAATAATTCAACGGGAATTCTCGTTGGTAAAGCATAGTACTGAGTTCGATTTCACGTGAAATTTTCATACAAAATTTCGCGTGAAATCTGTTTCGGCGAAAATTTAGCTTGAAAATAAGCAAGAGTTGTACTAAGTTCTTAGCATCAAAAGTTGCTTTGAAGTTGCTTTCGCGTTGAAAACGTAGATGGCACTGAAACATGTCTCCAATCATTTCACGCCAATTTAGTTTGTGCAGTTCATTCTTTCGAGCGAAAAAGTGACATTTGGTGTTTCAATTTGAAAATGGAGCAGTGCAAATGTCTTTCCAATAAGAAAATCGATCGAAAAGTGAAATTCTTGACATTTTATCCGTCAGAAATGGGCATTGTCTCTGCTTTTCTCCATTGCCAAAATTTTCGCTCGAAAGAATGACCAGATAATGGAGACATGTCAAAATTTCACGTGAACTCGAACTCAGTACCAGCCTTAAGGCTCGAAAAGCTTTGTTGGTGATCTGAGTTTATGATGTACGAAATGATTAGTGTTCAGAGTTTTCAATCAACATGGTTTTAAGTGTTCGGAAAATTTTTTTTTTATGACAAAAGATTTATCTATAATCCACAGGAAAAAAACTCGGGCAATAAGAGCCATGTGTCAGAACATTTTTCGCTCCCAACTATGAGCTGAAACGCTGCAAAACATATTTTCTGGTGTTGACGTAAATATAAATGATCAGATTGTTGACATATTTAAGATTTTTCTAAAAAAATTCACAATATTTATTCGAAAGGTACAGGTATCTACATCTACCAAAAAACAAAACCAATCAAAGAATCAAAGTTTCTCACTTCGTCGTCTACTAGCAGAAGTATTTTTATTTCCCAATTCATTTAAAGTAAAACCATTGTCTTTTCCCCATTTGATTCCGATGCGTTTACTTCATCCTTACATCACATCAGGTCACTCGAGTCTGCAGGTGAAATTTTCCATTCAAGAAAGTGCAAGCTCGAATTATGCAGGTGTCAGCGAAGTGGAATGAAACCTATTAGAATCATGAGAGCCATAGACTTAGAAGAATATCAAAGTGTTGGTATCTATAAATGGTTGATGACGAAACAATGAAAGATCTTCGTTGTTCTTGGAAAATCCACATAACACGTAGTATGTGGAAAGAGGAAAATTTATTGGCATACGATATTTTCTTCGTAAGATTGATTAGAATCATATTTTCATCATTGGATGAATTCAATGCCTGTGAAATGGACGGATGATATGTATTTTGATTATGCTGATGTTATGCAATAATTTGAGATGTGTTGGCATCTATGATTATATAAATTGATGTGGGTTGCGAAAAGAAAATCGAGGGATGATTTATCTATTATTATTTGTTGCATGCCGCTCGGTTACTCAAAAATTGGGAATGTACATGTCTATGAAATTGATTCATTTATCTTTTTATGTACATTTGAGAATTTCATCAAAGCTACAATTTACTCTGGGTTGATTCCAATAATTGTTCGAAAGCAAACATACTTTTCAGTGATGCCATTTGCTTTCACTTGTCTGTTCATGTGTACCAATCTCGATAAATTAATGATGATCAATGGGACTTAATCATGTTGAGAGTTTAATTTATGTACTTAGTTACTAAATATATATATTACAGGTCAGAGCCCAATTGCAGAAGTAGAAACTTCATTGAAATTTACAGCGATAGAAAGGTGTTTGGGGTTGTCATCCGAAAAATGTGCAGATCTCAGAAAATTCAAACAATGTTTACTTATTTTCTTTGCAAATGTTTGTGATGAAAATACTTAATGCAAGCATTTATTGGAACGAAAATAACAAAAAGGCCTAGTGCTGGCAGCCCTTTGCTAGCACCGTAGCAAAAAATATGTCGCACCTGCCTTACGTTAAAGTCAACCTGCTGTGCGAATTTCGGGTTGACCCAATGACTGCATTGGAAGTTATAGGGATGCAAAGAAATTTAGGGTTGACTTGACATTTACTCAACTAGACATTTACTCAACTAAATATCAAGTTTATACTGTGTACACCACTGCTCAAGAGATAGCTGTTTTGAATGAAGAAAAACTGAATCTGATTCCAATTTAATTGTTAGGTACATTTCCAGATCATCTGCAAAGAACATGTTAGGAATGTCTGATAAAATTTAAAAAAAAACGTATATACAAATATTGAATAGAAGATACTACCTTGTGGTATTCAGCTAACATAATTTTTTTTTGATCAGATATCCTGAAACTTACCGTACTCAGTTTTATTTCGAAAACAAGAGCCTAAGCAATTTTACAAGAGACCCGAAATGCTAAACTTCTGTAATCTTAGTTGAAGAATATCATGATCAATACGATCGAAGGCTTTGCTAAAATCTGTGTAAATGGTATCCATTTGATGCCTTTTGCGTGCCACAAAGAACATCTGAGACGAGAGTCACGAGGTTAATAGTAGGTGTCTTGCTTTTTCTAAAACCATTCTGTTGTTTGCTCTCTTAGAGTTGTGAGCTTATAATAGACAATTTTCGCAAATACCTTAGGTAATACGAGTAGTATTGTAATATCTCTGTAATTTTCAATTGACTGCCTATCATCACATTTAAGAGGGAAAGCCCCACAAGAAAATGAATTATTGAAAATTATATGCACGGTCAAGATAAACGACTCCATAAATTCAAGTACGAAACTAGGAGGGAGCAAGTCGGGACCAGGATCGTTGTTGACGTTAAGAACTTTGATGGCGATCTCCTCTCTTGTTAAACAAATTAGTTTGCTCATATAATTGGCAGCAAAGCAAAGCTTAATAACGAAAGAGGCGATTGCTTTCTTCTTGCTTGATTTGCAGCACCAGTAAGCCAGCCAGAGTGACAGTGATGCAAGTGATAGCGTTTTGATTAAAGGATGTCGAGTTCAGTACAGTTAAATTCATAATATTATATAGCGAAGGGCACAAGTATATGTATGACAAATGTATTATAATCTTCAAAGCATAAGGGTTGACTGCATCGGATTTTAGAGAACAAGAAAGATGTTGCGGTTTTTCACCCACTAAAGTTTCAAAATTACGGAAATCTAAATATTAGTTGTTTGATTTACGATGGGATGTTTTTCATATAAAAATATGATGGTAGGATTTCTGAGTACAAACATGACAAAAATGCGCGATATTGTAAAGTTTTTGCTGGTTTGAAATTTTTTTCACATTAATCGAAAGACACGCAAATTTTTTCTAACAACCAATATGTCCTGTGAATTTTGTAATGACATGATTAATCTTGTGAAAGTTACGAAATAAGACCCGAAATGTTGGGAAAAAAATTTGCTCGCTTTTAGGTACTCGCCCGCACAGGACTAACACTCGAGAGATTTATGCAATGTACACAAAATCCAAGTCTAAAAACATTAAAATGAACTATGATTTGAAAACTTTATATATGGTTATTCATTGCTAAATTTTATTCCATGCAAATAATAATACGACCAACCGACCGACTAAGAAACACATTCTATTGTATAGCAAGGTTTTTATCTTTCAAGTTGGTTTCACATTTTAAGTTGTTTATTGAGTTTTTTGCAATCCAAGGTGAGTTTATCAATTACCACGCCAGAGTTATCTGACGCATCTTATGGCACTAACCAGAGTTATGCCATTAATCTTGATTAACATGTTTAAATGCATTATCTTTGCAAAAAGTTCTTCATTCAGAATATAACTACAGAAATTTCAGAACCATTAACAAATTTCTGTAGCATTTCCATAGAGTATCTTAGCAAAAATCTCACCTGACAACCGAAAACTGGTTCCATATGCCGTCATGAAATGCCAAAGTTGAAGGAAGAGGATAATCATGAATATTAATGCTGCTGTGGTGATTTTATTAATACTTTGACTATGCTCTTTCCGAAATTATTTATCGATTGACAATTGCTCAGCTCAAACTGCTCCGCAATGAATATTCTCCCAAAGAGTAATTCGATTGCATATATTAATATATAATCTGAATTAGAACGGGCGAGCAAAGAATATTATGCGGTTGTCAAGTCAAAGTTGCTTCGATGCGAAAAAATTACATAAAATTATTTGCTTAATTCGGTTTGAATTTACGTTTAGCGCTTCTTACGCTTCGGATCTTGAATGCGTGTCGTGACATGGAATCGTTGCTGTTGATGTTGATTGGTGTTTTTTTTTGAGTTAGTGAAATCGTATCTTTTTTTTTGAACGCTGGTATATGTTGTCACTGGCATGTATTTTACTATATATATACTTTGACACATAACAGGAAACTGTCGTATCCAAATCGGAAATTTCCAGTATGAATTTTAAATTGAATATTTTCTCTTTCGCTATGTGATCAGACCCAATTCGTATCATCAGAGGAAAAGGTACTGGAATGAAAGATTGAAGCATAAATGAAAAGTTACAGATAGTAAGTATGTACAAAATATGTACGTGCTTCTGTACCGAGAGATTTTCATACGCATTATAGATTGAAAGGATGTCAAATGTTCGTGTAAAAAAAATAATAAAGGCTGTGAAAATAGGAGCGAAAATGAAATAAAAAGTCATTGCTGCTGCAAGAAGAGAATGATCATAGAGAATTTTAGTGAAGACAAATAAACCACAAGATCAATAAGAGAGGGAAAAAATTGGTTAGAAAAAATTGTGAGTGAAGGTGACTTAAGCTACAACTTGTTCTGTAGCAAAAATAAAGATTCTGCGAATTTCAGGCAACGTGTGATCGGATGATGTGATAACGACTGTTCGACCATTTTTAGATCGTAAGTTGTTGTCGATGAAAAGTAACATTTATAATTAACGGCGATATGTTATTTTGCTAGAATTCTGGGAGCAAAACTAACCTTGATGTGAATAACTGAATGATACCTGCTTTATTTGAGTGAAAATTATTGCAGATTTCAACTCTAAGAATGCTTTTTTGTCTAATAATTTTTAATACGCTAGTTTACCATCCTATTATTACATATCCGAAAGTTGTTCGAGCCACTGTATGAAGAATTTCTATAACGAATGTGAAATTAATTTCTGAACTTGCACTCATATAATTTTTCATCACAAAACCACGGCCACAATTTTTCCAAGGAATCAAAGTTGGCTGGTTTTAGTTTTTTTTCTTATTTCTAAAATTCTAGTTGAACTTTAGACTTATGTGGACCTTTTTTTGTCCGTTTATCTCAGTTCGTGTCAGTTGTACTAAGTCACTTGTTGTGTGGACAGTGCCAAGGTTAGGAAAAAAGGGGAAAGACTGAAATCAGCTATTAACAATGAAACTTTAGAGACCTATCGTGGTATATGCATATTTATATATGGATATTAAAGTAAAGAAACCTCAATATAGAATTTTCAGTACGAAAACAAAAAAAGAAATCAAACCTCTTGAACGCAGAAGTATTAAATTATAAGATTTATGCTATTTTTTTAATTGAATACTATTTGTATCTGAAACTTGCTTGAATCGTTGATGTATTTATTCTTATGTTTTAGTAAATATCAATACTATTTTGATTTTCAAAAATATCGAAAATTCAAAATATACAATTCAAAAATATATTTACTTTTATGCTTAAATAAAAGTCTGAAGACCGATTTATATTTTGAGATTGGTTCGAAATTCAATATAATTATACAACCTTCACACAGAAAACAGTGTGAGGTTAATAGAGTCGACAGTACACAATAGAATGAAATGATAATTTCTCAATTGACTGTCTGATATAGTCTCAGATATAAAAATAAAATTTATAAAAAAAACTCTTTAAGAGCAACGTCAAGTGAGATTTTGTATTTTGATGATGAGAGTATAATTTACAGCCCTAAAAATTTTTTTGACTTCGATGAACAAAAACTACTCTGTTTTTTTCTGACCCGCAACAAATATGTGACTACTTTGTCGACCATTTTCATGAAATTTTTTGCCGCTCAGCGGCTCACATAATGTGCCACTTTCGTCAATACCCCAACTGTCTATCGCTGATGAAGTCTACGGACTGGCCCGATAAATTCTGCACCATTTTCTATTAAGGCAATAACCATTAAAGTTTGATTTTTTGATGGAATATATATATATATATGTATATAAATATATTTAAATATATAAATATATATAATTATATATATAAATCTGTCCTCGGTGTAAAACAAAACTTTTAAATTGAGCTGAAATTTAAATAAATTACTCAGTTGTAAAAATACTGTCCGTAAAAGTAGAAGTTCGTGATCATTTGGACAAAACACATTGCTCATTTGGGCAAAAAACAAGGAACAGTCATCTTCTGCGAACGCGAAATTAGCAGGCACCTCAAAATGGATGGCGCAAAGGGCAATAAAAAGGGTAATGCAAGGCGAAGGATCGATAGATAAGTCGAGTCAGGAAGAAAGAAAAAGAAACCTGGAGCAATTGTGCTCCAGTGTAAAAGTGCTGAAGGAAATTTCTGTTTCTACTGGAGATATTTCTAAAAAAAGGTGGATACGCCAAAGAGCACTGTGCAAATGATTGAGGAAAAAGTAATACTAAAACATATAACGCACAGAAGGGCCTGGAATAAACTAATAAACAATACAACGTTGGAATTTCCAGGAAATTGTACAAAAAAATTTCGACCGAAAATGAATGATGCATGGTGATGGATGATTAGTCGTATTTTAAATTTATTTTCTTAACGTTACCTAAACCACAGCATTACTCAATACCAAATAAAGAGGTTGTCAGTGATTGTGCGAAAATAATTGCTGTGGAAAAATTCGGGCACAATGTGTTAATTTGGCAAACCATATGTTAATGTGGAAAGAGAGCTCAGCGGTTTTTCATAGAAGGCAAAATTTAATTTTTTTGGGCCCAGATTTTCGAATGTAATTTCGTCATGAGAGGGTTAAAAATAACTAAAAGGGTTAAAAATAACTAAGTTTTGGTGAGCCCTAAACCTATTCGATAAATACATACATCAATGAATCCTGAAAATGTCAGCAAGCTCAATAAGGTTATACTAAATTTAGATTATGGTCGGTTTTTTGTTAAGGATTTGGATTTTGGATTTTGGTCTCTGTGGAACGTGAAACTTCGGCATAAATTTCCTGATTGAGGAATCAATGAGGCTGGTATAGCTGAGGCTGGTATAGCTGAGGCTGTGCATTTCAGAATCCACAAAGTCACTAGGAAGCATTGTGTGGATTTTGATCATAATGAGTCGATCCCGAATAAAAAAAAAACAATAATTCGATAGAATCTTTAATCATTAATAACGCTGAAATTCTTGCATACCATAAGAATAGCCGGATAATCTTATTCCCATCCAATAAATACACCAACCAACAGATAAAAGCCTATTGCGTACTGATCGAATTAAAATAAGGGAGGAATGTCAGATAACTCTTCCAAGAGATCCTAAGTACGAGTAAAAATAACGAACAGAAGCGGTGCTATATGGCTGCATTGAGATACTCCAGAGGAGACGGTGATTTTTTTTTTCGTAAAGAAAGCCCTGAAATTTTACATGTTTTACAATTTGCCTGAAACGCCAAATTTTTGCTGCTTATGTTTCAATATATCTTTGTTAATAGATTCTGTATGGTCAAAAGCTTTGCTAAAGTTTGTTGATCTGCCTTTTCTAAAGCCACGTTGTGGATCAACAACAATGTATGTTTATCACAAACCAAATTTTAAAACAAGAGTTTTTTTTAGCTAACGTAGTGGTGGTACCTCTACGATCATTAGTCTTAAGAATCGGCGTGAGATGAGAAAATTTACAGAAGTTTGGAAATTTATCGCATGACAGCGATAAGTGAGGATAGTATGCAAAGATTTAATAATCATTTCTGCACTCTTATTTATGAAACTTGGTGGAACTAAATCTGGTTCAGGGTCTTTTTTCATGTCGACTTCACTTATAGCTTTTGTAATGTTGCCTCTGGTTAAATAAATACTGTCCCAGAATGCTGTGCACCACTGACTTTGTTTTTTAAAAAGGTATTGAAAGTTCTATTCAAATTTTCTTTTTATAAGTTTTTTTTTACTTACAACTAAGAATTACAATTACAGTATTTTTTCGACTGCAAGCTCGAATTTTTGCTTTCACACCTTTCATTAAACTTTGCACAACAGTTTCGTTGACCGTATCACTTACTTTCGTTCACAAAGACGAAAAACTGTGGAGTAATTTGGCAGCTTTACCTTCTTTTCTTAATATTCTTTAACGATGGTCAAATATCCTGAGCGCTTGAGCACTTGATGAGTTCATTCGTTTTTCAACAAATTTCACATTGGTGTCTTTATAACCTTTACAAGTAAATTTAATTATAATAATAATTAATAATAGTAATAATTAATTTAAATAATAATTAATAATTAATTAATTATAATTAATTAATTATATAATTATAATAATAGTAATAATTAATTATATCGATGGATATAAGTCGGAGATGTTAAAATTTGTCATAGCTAGCGTAAATAAAAGTTAATGATTTCCAACTGCAAGTGTTCACATCAGTCAACTATGCACTGTGTGCTGGTGTCTGATGAGAATCAGTGCATACTTTCGAAACCACTTTGTCAAATAAAATTTTCAATGTAAATAAAAATTTTTTTTTTCAATTTTAGTCATCCCGCAAAAAACAATTCCAATTTTATTGTTCCTTGAGCATAATGAGTAGTAGTCAAACCAGACCAAAAAAATGTACCCCGGTATATTTTTGTGATTAAAAACACACACAAAAACAGAACTTGCGCAGTGCTTGTTCAACATTGTCAATTAAAAGGCCAACATTCAACCGCCAGCTACTGTAAAATTAAACCTATTTGGTTGTTTTATTCATAATATTTCATACATTTTGAAAGTCATGGGGTCAAAATAGCCTTACGATGTATGCCGAAGGCTAAAATGGCAGCAGTCTTTTTTGCAGGCAATTTGCCACTTACAATTCGGTACTGATTGCCCCTTCTGTGAAAAACGCCTGAGTTTTCTTTCAATACAAACATATGTCTTGCCAAACTAATATCATAGACCCGAAATTTACCACAGCTATTATAGGGAAAAAACTTTAACCGTTTGGCTGCGGTAGACATTTTATTATAATTTTGATGCCCTAGAATTCTATAACAAAATTGCATTAGAAAATATGGGCCTAAAAATTCAAATTTCACCCTATTTTGAGCTTGGATATGATAATGTTTTGGAAAGCTATAGCCCTATTTGGGCACTAAGATCCAAAAAATAGGAAAAGAAAGTGTGTAAAATTTAGAATTGCGACAACGTCCGATGATAACCTCCGATTTCCCATTTATGGGTGTGGGAAATACGCTTGTGCGGTTTCTTATGAATATGCAGATAAACCTGTAGCTATGGCAGGTGCGTATATCATGCGTTCATATTATCGAAACTCCTTAACTTTTCAGGAAATGCCAACCATTGATAAATTTTACGCTTTTTGTACACTGACAAGAACGGCAGCTCTTCATTAAATTACTTACTATATTATATAAATTACTTACTATATTATATATATATATATATATATATATATATATATATATATATATATATATATATATATATATATACATATCATACAAAAATTCAGTGACTATTTCTCGGGAACGCACCATCCGATTAAGCTACATTGATGCATATGCAGAATATGTCCAAATTTCACTAACTTTTAATTATCTTTAACCCTTTGGTGCCAGCGGCCATTTTAGGGATAATGTAGATAAGCCTATTATTCTATCAAAAAATAGTTTAAAAAAAAAATAAGTTTCAAAAATGAATTTTTAACATATTCTTAAAAAAAATTTGATAATTTTTTGGTATTTTTAACGCTGTGTGTGCGCCAGGTGCCTACAATAAAACCTGGAATATTTAAAAAAATTTCGAATTGCAATTACTTTTGACAGAGCTATTGAATAATTATAAAACTTACAATACATATTGATATTACTAAGTTGTATGCTTGTGTAGTTTTGTATGAAGGTGCTGGTAGCCCTGTAGCTGTGGTAAGCGCTGAAAATGAAAACCTTCAAACCATCGACTCTCCTGAGAGATTTTCACTTTTAAGAAAAAAACCAACTCAAATACAAATCTTATGCTTTGCAGTCAAAGTGAAACTTTTGAAATTCCATTTCAGACAAGAACGGTAACCATTCCTCAATTTACCTTTACATTTAGCATCAAAAATTTCTGTTCACGGGAACTCAAGACTCGATAATCAGATACAGTTTAAATTTTACAGTTTAAATGTTTTGGTCTTACGTAGGACCAAGTCTGGCAGAAGCAATTTTGAAATGTGGGCAATTCTGTGCCAGTGGTGCCATTTTGAACAATCACTAAGAAAAGTAATTGCTTTTGACCCTATAGATTCTGATTCAGTCAGCAGATTTTGACGAAATTCACACAGTAGCTGAACCTTACTCTAATAGAATATAGAAATTCGGTTGAAAACTTAGGTTGAAGTTCCCTATAGTTTCCAGTGCAGTCAGGGAATCATAACGAAATTCATATGGCAAATTAAGCTTATTATAGACAATATTCAATTGAAATTTAATTGGGAAAAGAATGATAGTGCTGTCAGCTAGGATTGATTTTGTACTATTTGGGCATATCTTTAGTATGCAATTTTAGCATAAAATTTCAAATCGTAGTGATCTTGTAATGAAAATAAACAAGAAATATTAAGATCTAGGAAATTTTAAAACTTTTGCGAATGGTAGCCTTAAATTCTTTTGTGTTCCTATAATTTCCAATGCAGTCATTGGATCATTACAAATTTCGCAGAATAGGTTGGGGTCAACCTGAGGCAGATGTGACATATTTTTGGTTTCGGTGCTAGCAAAGGGTTATATATGTTCACATTAAGTATTCGCATCTCGAACATTTGCAATGAAAATAAGTAAACAATGTTTAAATTTTCTATGGTCTGGATATCTTTCGGATGGCACCTTTCTATCGCTGCAACTTACGATTAAGTCATCGAAATTAAGTTGGCTTACACTCTAAAAAGTGGGTCTATAATTAATACTTTAATAATAGGAAATATATTCATTTTTTCGTTTAAAATAACGAATCACAAACTTTTTTACACATTCGATGTGCATTTTTTTGCTTTTACGTCATATCAGCTGAATAATACACAGCTTTTTGTAAACTTAAGCAAGAAGCATGTAAATTTACTAGTTTGCTATTCAAAGCCATAAAATTGCATCATTTTTTAGGGTAAAATTACACGATTTGGTCGTAAAAAAATCTTCTTTTTACGGCTTTTTGTAAATTTACATCTTTAATAGTAGGAAACCAGTTTCCTACTATTATAAGGGTAAAATTCAACAAAAAATTTTTTGAGTTTAGCTTCTGTGATTACTTAGGGTGTATTGGTCTTAGGTAGGAGAAGTAGCTAATAGCAGCAAGTAGCAGTGGCAGGATATACATCCAAAATCTGCACAAATTCTCTACTGTTCTTTGAGCATTAGTGCTTCTAGCGGTTATAATGCGATGGGGGGATTTTTTTGAAACATCTAGAATTGGTGTTCGTAAGAACTTGCGATCCAATAATAAACTCAGCTGAAATCCACAAAATATATTGTTGTTTTGCGGCGCTAGACTTACAGACGTTTAATGAATAGGCGGTCTACCACAGGGTTGGGCAAAGGTGCCATTTGGAAAAATCGCTCACTAAAAGAAGAGTATTTGAAATATAAATTCTGATGTAGTCATAAACTTTAAACCTAATTCACACTATAGATTACCTTACTGTAAGCTAAATATGGGAGGCTTTTGATTGAAAATTAGGACAAGCCTGTCTTCTATGATAATTGAAATCATTTTTTACTAAAAGGTGCTACAATTAAATTTTCAAATGCTAATGAACTTTTAGTGAAAACAAGCAATACATGCTTCAATTCGAAACATTTTGTAAGTTCTACAGACGTTAACTCTTACAGTCTGACTACCCCTATAATTTCCAATCCCCTGATGGGATCAAACGAAAATTTACAGAGTGGAATGACATCAATGGAAAAGCTGATTTCGTATACGTTTGACTGTGGCGCTAGCAAAGAATTGTCAGCACCAATAATTTTCACTTGTTGGTGTTTTAGTAACCATGCTGCTATTGCAAAGCAAATAAAATCATGGTTCATGATTGAATCTAGAGCTTACAGCTTTTCAACGTTAGCTGGTGGTTTTGGCCATTCAAATACAATTTTAATTTTTTTTTTAAATTTACTGCCGCAACTTTGCCTTTTATAAAGAAAGATTCTTGAATATCATACCATCTTTCTTTTTTAGTGGTTAAAGCGTAGTCTCTGCTTAAAGACGATTGATTTGTCTATGGTTTTTGAATTAACAAAGTTCATATAGGTAGTTTCCAAACAACTAAATATATTTGTCTCGATTTTTAACTACTGACATTTACTTCTCGAGCAATTCTGATCCACTTTATTTCCAAAAAATATAGCTGCGATGCTCCAAAACATAATAAGTTGTTTTCATAGTTTTTTTCTTCTCATGTTCTATTTTACGTACGTCATATCTTGTGAATTCTCCAACACCAGAATAACAGAAAAGACTCTTAACCAGTCCTCTTGAGTACCAGCTTTTTCCACTGAAAAATCCAAAACAACAAATCAAATATTATTCAATATTGCTTATTTACCATGATTTGAAATGGCACACTTCCGCTGAAAATACGAAAATAAAAACCTCGTGGCACTTCCAAATATTATCTTGAAAAATATGGGTTTTTAGCAGCATCAAAAACATTCTACCCCAAAAATTTCTGATTACTTTGGTCGATAGTTACGCATCGTCTACTCAAATGGTCTGTAGTAAAATTGCAAAACTTCCCGTGTATCTATATTAATGATGGCTAATCTGCTTGTGACGTTCATTGGCTGTTACAAGGAATAAAACTATGTAAGTGTCGCCAACAAGTCACCGCCAGACTGTTCCCTGATTGGAAGCGCATATGAATTTACGTAATTCGGAAGTATAAACTTGAGGTTTGATTGAGTAATTCTGATAAGACAAATCTGAGAAATGTAAACATTTTGACAGTTTTTGCAAAGATGATCTTGAAGCGAAATTGAATTCGAAACACGTGACTGACATGATGTATAGATATTTTTAATTATATAATTCATTATTTTATTTCTTTATAATAGATATAGAATTTCATTATATAATTCATTATTTTATTTCATTATAATAGATATAGAATGTGAAAATAATTATTAGTCGGTTGAAATTAATGTAATTTTCGGAACATTTCTTTAAAAATCTTGGTATTTGCCTAATTATAGCAGAAGCTTTGACTTCCTCCTAAAAATATAATCTGTACCTAAATTACTGTGCAATTAAAGTAATGACATTTCAAATATATCTGCCATTTTATTTCCAAACGCTTGATCTTTTCGCCTTTTATTTATATTTTCCCTTCGTTAATATAATTAATGCTATGCAGGGATATTTTTCCCAGCCTGCACAATAGTTAGTGTCGTTGTACTTGTATCCTGCAAAACCTAATTTGCTAAATAACAACTCTAGCTCCATTTTGTAAATTCTTTCGTTCAACACTTTATAAACTTAATGTACTATGAATACGTTCTTCTTATTTTTCCAATACAAGCTTGAATATCTGATGAATTTATTGAGAAATCTTTGTTGAACATTGAAAAGCTAGATCATTGTCGCTGCATTGTCAAAAGCTATATCTAGACGGTACTATGAATAAACTCGTACGCGAAAATATTTTTAGAATAACTTCTCCACGAAACTACTCAGCGAATTTCATAAGACAATGTCTGTCTACGCTCCTTGGCAATATATAAAATTGTGAACAGAAATAAATTTGAAACAAGAGTTTGGTACACATATGAACAGAATGGCATCTATGAAGCCATATTTTCGAGATTTCTGTCGAGTTCAACATTCATTTCGAAATAAATGGCTCACGATAAATTGTGATTTGTACTGCCGAAATGTTTTCATTCGGAATTCGAAAGAACGACATGATATTCTTCTGATGTTTTCGTTGTTGTACTTTATAAATGATATATGAAATTGAAGTTTTTGTGTACATCAAGTTTAGATGATGTTATAATTTGACTGGCGAGCAGTGATATCAATTTCGAATGACGAAGAAGTTTTGTTTGGCTCATTCATAATGCCATTGTGAAAGCAACTTGTTTGCTTTAATTTTCAAATGTCATTGGATACCTACATAGGTTTTTCATTACTAAACCACGCTAAGCTAAATTAAGCCACGCCAAGTATTCGCATTTTTGATTTTTAGCTATCAATATATGTGACCGTCCATATGAAAAGGGACCATATCTTGCCTCAATTCTGCCGGAGTTAGTTACACTTTCCAGTACTGGATAAAATTCGAAAAAAAAAACCGATTTTTTTATTATAATATTCCAGGAATTATTCCTTAAAATTCTATTATTTAAAAACCTTGTTTCGAGATATTGGAGTTTAATTTTTGGTCATTTTTAAGAGCGATATGGTATAATAATGGCAGCTATAACACCTGCAATTTCAGAGCTTTCAAGCTGAAACTTCGTGGGTATTTCAAAAATAAGGTCTTCTTATGCCACGCAGAAGTTGGTTTAGGATAGTCAATGAAAAACGTGATTTGGATATGTATGTACCGACACGTAATTTTGGCCAAAGAATCGAATGAAGCTAGTCCGAAATTGATATTTTAAGTCCTTTTTGAGATATCGCCAAAAACAATATATTATATTACCGTTAATTTTTTTATGAATTATAACTAAAGACTTAATAATTAATCCAGCCAAAACAAGTTCTCCGGAAAAAAACCGAAAGTTTTGAAACTTTACACATTGATTTATACGTATCTAGGGATACGTACCTAGGGATACGTACTTAGGGATACCAAAAGTACTCAAAAATATGAGGCGAGCTCTAGCGGCAATTAGCGAAAACAGGGCACTTTTTTTTGGTTTTTCGTTAATATCTTGAGAACCGTTGGTCGGAGACACAAGTTGACAGTATACATAATTAAAGCTTATTAAATTTGCCACAAAAATGATTTTAGACATTTTTCTTGTATTCGTAATGGATGCAGATTTATAGGCCGCTAAAGATAGCGGTTTTTGAAAAACCACGCTAGCGCGGTACAATATGGCATTTCAAATAATATTTCAAAGGGTTTACTTATATTTTTGGGTACCAAGGATGATTGAGGAGATTAACTTCACAACCTTGCATAAAAAGAAAGACATGATGTATGTATATTAAACACTGGAATACACAGAAAAATCAATAAAAACTTGATTTCTTCTTGGTAGAATGCCCTGCAATCTAGCTTTTGCACTTGCTGCCTGAAATCAATCTGCTCTAATACCATGTTCGCTAATGCTGTGTGAATCAGCAATAAAACTCGTACGGCTCTTGCAAAGGCTTTCCCTTGTAGGATTTTTTCTACTGAAATGGGGGCGTAAATGGTGCACATCAAGTTCTGAAGTCTACTTCCATTCATAAGATACCCGATACATCCAATATAGGAGGTGGAAACCACCCAATCTGACTACATATTTATACAGCAAGGAGTTAGTTTCAGCTGCTGCCATAATTTTCCTGGCTTTCACGTAGAGCGGCTGGTCAAATGTCACTATCGTGTGTTTCTGATTAGTTTTTTCGCTCAAGCTGCAAGCATACTGCAATGCTTTGTAGATAGTGTTTTCATCGGATGGGGGTGTGATGAATGGTATAGGAATGACTTTGGTTTTTTCACTGCCAAGCCCTTTTGTTATGGAGCGGATCAAGCCTTTCCATTCGGGAACACACTTAATGTTGAGCCATTTTGCTGCCAACCAAAGAGTATCGGATGGAGTTAGCTGATCAGTTTTCTTGACTATACGAGTATCTGTCAGTTCCTCTATAATCAGATAACGCAATTGGTAAGTTTGTAAACAAATCACCCCAAGTTCCCCTGCTGTCTTAGCAGGTGGTACCTTGGTGAACCTCGGTATACGTTTTTCTTGTTCACTTCCAGTTGTGCTTCCAAAAGGCACACATTTGATGCTGAAGAAAAATTGAATGTGTTGAGACCATCCAGTCTTCTAACGTTAGAGTCCGCGTTGTCGAACACAAATTGTTGAAAAGAAGTATCAGTATTAGGTTGAATGTGATTAATTGCTGAGATTTCCAGCTGCTGTGCGCTGTGATATGAAGCACTGAGCCCTATACTTGGTTGCAAACCTCCTGCTTCTTTTAAAAAGCTGTTGCCCGGATGGTATACGGTTGTATCACACACATTATTCTGAGCATCCTAGCTTATTATTTTTGCTGCTGCTCGTACGATTCTTAGTCGCTCATCACTTTCATCTGCTTTTCCGTCATCATATCATGACTTCAAAATTTTGGATCCAACATCATTTAAACAGATAGTTTCATCCCGCCATCCAACTCCCACAGCAATTATAGTTCGCTCTCCATATTTTTCTTTAAAATTTGCTTTTGATTGTATCATTTGAAGGAACATCTCCAGATACTGCAGAACGACTTTGTTGAAACGAAAATTGGCATTCCTCACAATTCTCAATGAGGGAGTAAATTTCTTCCATAGCCATTTTAATAAGATCTGCCTCAGGGCGTCCACGTTTTCTGCCTTCTTTTGGAGACTTGTGGGACACAAATTGTTGGTAGCAGTCCAGATGGTACACTCTATTAGTAGCAATAAGGACGCTAACGCCAGACAGACGCAGCCTAACTTCTTGTGTTTTTTCATCATATTTCCTGTCTGCAGCATCCAATATAGTCATAATCATCTCCTTACTTTGACAATAGAATGCATCTTTGGGGGCTTTAATAGGTTTTTCCAATTGTTTTTTAAAATACTCTTCATCAATAACATCTCCATAGAAGAAACATTTTGTTTTGAATTGAAATGGTGTTTTCACAGACGACCTTGTTTGAAGCAAAGAACTAACTTATGCTGATAAAGAGGAGTCTGCAGTAGACTGCTGTTTCAGGAAAGCCCTTATTGACTCATCCCGCGTGTACTTTTTTCGGCACTCAGTGTGTAATTTAATTTGGTCAATACCAAAAACCCAGAACTCAAATTATCTTTTCTTCGCTTACTAGCTAGCATTAACGATTCGATTCCTTTCAAACCAACAGTTGTTACACCTGAAGGTGACCCAAGAAGTTTGTCGCACAGCAAACAGTTTTCTTCCATTTTATACGACAATTATATAAGCACATCATTCGCCTACCGAATGAAAATGGTAAGAACGCACAAAAAATGATAAAGAAACGAATTACCGCACATCTAACTTGCGCAACGACGCGGATATCAGCGACACCTGATTGGAACTAACCGCCAGCTTAATTGTGGAAGTAAGGAAAGGTAGATGGAGGGGGGACATAGCAGGAATGACGCGCTGCTCGACAGTTAAAAACAAAAAAACCTATCTTTAGCGCCCTATAACTCGGGAACCATTGTAAAAACAAGAAAAATGTGGCGAATTATTTTTGTTGCAAATTTAATAAGCATTAATAATGCATAGAGTGAACTTGTGCCTCCGACCAACGGTTCCCGAGATATTAACGAAAAATCAAAGAAAGGGCCCTATTTTCGCTGATTGCCACTAGAGCTCGCTTTATATTCATGAGGGCTTTTGGTATATTCACCCCTAGGTACGTATAAATCAATGTGCAAACTTTCAAAGCTTTCGGATTTTCTGGGATTTTTTGACTGGGGTAAATATCGAAAACAAAAATATTTAATAATAAAAACATAAAAAAGTGTTGTTTTACAAAAGGGACCTTAACTTGAAACACTGAAGAGAAAATCCCATTTTAGGACATTCCCTTGTGAATAATCATGATGAAACCACTTGTAAAGGGTGCAGAACATATCTGAGCAGTAGTACCAACCATTATCTCAAAATCATCAAAATTTACCTAAGCATCTGTTTTTGGCTGTACTGAAAAAAACTGGTTTGGCAAGATAAGGTACCTTTTCATATGGACGGTCACATATTATCATTCGCTAGTAACAAAGCACTATTTTAATTTTCAAATAAATTAATTCGGAAACATATAATTTTGCTTGTAAAAAAAATCTAGCAAAAATATTTATTACGGTCAAAACTTAATTTAAGCGACATCAAATGGAAAACATTGGATTACTAAGCTTAGAATTAATTTGCTATAGTTATTGATTAGCGCTAACAAAACAATTTATTTAAACAAGTCTGAAACGCGTCTAGAAAACAGCTCATTCTTATCATGCAACAGCATTTCAAGTCATCTCAGAGTCTATTACGAACTTAGACATTTCATAGCTCCTGATATTTAAAATAAAACATGCTAATGTGCCAGTATGCGAATAGTTCAGAATTAATACAATGATCAGATTGACGCTAAAAATGGTAGCCAAGGTTAAAAGTTTTCTAACTATTTCGAGTTTCGTTTTTGTCTCTTCTATAATTTGTGTTGCACTTGAAGAAATCTCTTGAAGCCAAGTAATTTCCCCAAATCATTCGAACTAGTTACCTATTGCCATTGCAATGTATATACGTTGGTTGTGCTATGTTGTTCGGTTATGCAACCGATATACTATATAGTAACAGTGTGCTTGATTTCAAATTGCAATTTATGATTAAATCCGGGAAAAAACGGCCAAAACTTGTGTCGCTTATGTCAAAAGTAAGATTTCAAGGTCGTATTCTAATTGAAATGAAGGTGCCTTGAAGCTTTGAATCATAAAATTTATGATATTATGTAAAAGTCAGTGACGCGGCCCATAAAACCATCCTAAAAATCTTCCACCACTATAACCACAGCAGCAGTAATCGGATTGAAACAAAACTCACAGAGAAATTTGACTAAAATATGTACATATGTTGTAATGGTAAAAATCTGCTAGTATGATGCATTTTTATTATTTTTGTACCATGATATGATGCCAACAAATTTTCATTTGAAAACTGCTTTGAGACAGAAATAAGCTACCAAAAGTTAATTGCCCAAAATTTTCAAACAAGAGCTGCTTCCAATAAGTTTTCATATGTTATACACCTTAGAATGGAAACAAGCGGCAACTGTTTGAATTTCGAAAGCATTGAAACTTCTGCAGGCAGTTACTTTCAAAGTCTTTCTGCTCTTATAGCTTCCAATGCAGTCATCACTAGTGATGGGCTCAAAAACGAAAAACAGTTTGAAAAAAACGTTTGGCTGTAAAAAACGAACGAACAGTTTTTCCAAATAGCGAAAAGCAGTTTTTTTTAAAGCGAAACTTTTTTTTTCGAAAACGAACAGTATTTCTAAAACGAACCGTTCTTCTACAACGAACAGTATTTCTAAAACCAATTATTCCAACTATTCCACAACGAATAGTTTTTCTAAAGCCAATCGTTTTTCTCAAACGAATCGTTTTTTTAAAACGAACTGTTTTTTTAAAACGACCTGTTTTTTTTTAAAACGAATCGTTTGTCGTTTTTCTCAAACGAATCGTTTATTTAAAACGAACTATGTTTTTAAAACGACCGGTTTTTTTTAAATGAACCGTTTTTCGTTTTTTTAAAACGAATCGTTTTTCATCGTTTTTCGTTTTTCTTAATCGAACCGTTTTTCGTTTGTTAAAACGAACTGTTTGGCAGTGGAAAACTGTTTAGCTGCGGAAAACAGTATCTTCGTACTTGCGAGCATTTTCGTACCTGCAAGTATTTTATTCAAATATTCAAAAAGTTTTTAGGGCAAAAGGAGCTGAAATCGGACAAAATCGGCCAATTTTGGGTTAGAGTGGTTTGGGACATAACGGGCCAAGACCTATTGCTGTGATACAAAAATTTCGGTTTTGCAGGGGAGTAAGGGGTTTTTTGGCCATAGTTTGGCAAAAACTAATTTCACGGCGCTTTTGATGATTGAAAGTGGTCGGGGAGTACAATAGTGATATTTCAAGGGTGAAAAATTTTTTTATAGGGGAAATTGGGCAAAAACGTCCATATTTTCAAAGTTTTTTTTTTGTCGAGCCTGAATTCGGGGACCTTTCTGAGTTGTTTTGGGCGAAATTTCCATACAAGTCTGGGAAAAAACTGCCTAGTTTCGAAGGTACGGCAAAATGAAATCCGACGGAAAAACTAAAAGTAGCACTAAAAGTGCCAATTAGGAAAAGGTTCAGAACCCTTTTGGCTCACCAGTTAGCGTCTCTGGGTGTGCTGTCTCCAATCTTACCGGGGCTGTAAAATTTACAAGACCGCGGGAGGTAAGGTGCCCCTGGACTCATGTCCAGCCTTACAGAAGAGGTTGCATGTTTAATAAACAAAACATTGTTTTTATCATTTCTTAATAAAATTTCCAACAAACTTCATGCTTCAGTGAGGCGAGGTGGGAATCCGACTGTTTTAGATTAACCAGGAAAAGTTTGGTATCAGAGATCGCTCGATGAAACGTCATATAGATGACAACAGGATTAGTTGGTCCTATCTTAGTATTTGTTTTACTTTATTTATTTGATCGAATACAGGAGGTGTTTTTTTGCATATAATAAAATTATAAACAAATTAAATTGATTGAATTTGATGGCCCCTAGATTGGAGAAAGCCTTGCCAAATAAATGACCGACCATTGGAAAGTTACGGACAAGCTGCACAGACTAATGACTCGGTATTCTTTGAAGGTCATCTTTCACCATCACCATTCTAGCTTGAGAACGTTGTTTCTGGAGGGTGGGGGAGGGCATATCAGTCCGTTTCATTACATCACTACAAATCATTTGCATTGTATGTACATATGTACATACTTCAAACAGGTATTTGGAACAGGTATTTTTTCGTACCCGTACTAGTTATACCTAGTATGTGAAAATACTAGTACGACCCAACCTTTATTGTCGTACAGCATAAAATTTGTTTCTTTTCGTTAATTCAAACTGTTTTAAAAAGCAGTTGTTTTTTTAAAAAAAACAGTTCGTTTTCGTTTTTTGAAAATAACAGAAACGCACATCACTAATCGGCACTAGCCACCTTTGCTAGCTCTTGAAAGTTGTATCAACCTTAAATGTTCGGGAATTCGCAGAGAGTTTGCTGGATGGTGCCCTCTTTCATCTCGTACCTTTTGCCGAAATTGCTGAAAGTTAGACCTATTATATTCGCGTGAGATTCAGTTAGGCAGGGAAATCTGTAAAATATATGAACATCTATGTCAGCCTTGTTTTTTTATATCTCGATCTAAATAATATTCAGTTAGGGAGGTTGCTGCATTCAATTGAGTTGTTATTTTCAGTCATGATTTTAACAAGTTGATATTATAATAACGTTATAATGACGTGTAACACTAATTCAGTAGTGAGTTGTTTAACGTTATGTGTGAATGATTTTAAATTTATATTTAAGTTTTGTTTCGATTTGTTTGAACTTTAAGTCTGTGAACTGTTAGCGAGTACAATAGTCACACTTTATTATGAAACTATGAACTTATACTGAAACAGCTTTTCAGACCAAATATATAATTAGACCCAGTCAGACCGCTAAGTTCGGAGGTTTTCTTGATTTCAACGTTTCCTACGTTGCTATAACCTGAGATCAGTAAAGTTGCGAAAAACGGGAACATTTCAGTAATATAGAAACAAATTAGAAAAGTTGTGATAATCTAATATTTAATGCTTAGCTTTTCGAAGAATAAAAGACCAGCAACTGAGCTTTTTTTTTTTTTTTTTTTTTTTTTTTTTTTTTTTTTTTTTTTTTTTTTTTTTTTTTTTTTTTTTGGGAGCGGATGTCAAAAACCTTCAATAGGTATCTTGCGAACTAAACAAGATTATGTGAGATTCTTACTCACTAAAAAACGTCACCCGCCGACCACGTAGGTCCGAGCCGGAACCGCTTTCGCATTACTTCAACTCGGCCGTGCTACTTCCACCCATCAGGTGTCCCATTGGCTTACTTCCGTTCTGTCAAGCTTTCAGGAGTCTATGAGACATCCTTCCTCTTTTTTTAAGCGCAATACCAGCTCCACATATGCTGACACAGCTGACCAGGCGTCTTCTGACTGTAGCATCATCTCCACGATTGACTCCGGCGTCACAGGGCCAATTGTAGAGAAAAGCATGTGTCACTCTCTTCTGAAGCGGGCGCAATGGAAGAAGGTATGCAAAGCGTCATCACTTTCCTTAGCACAGTATTTACAGAACTCCGTCCTGACTTTCCCCATTCTGTGAAGGTATTTCCTGAAGTAGCCGTGGCCCGATAGGAACTGGCACAGGTAGAAGTTTATTTCACCGTGGTCGCGATTAAGCCAAGGTTTTAAGGCGCGAATTAGCCTAATCGTCCATACTCCCTTCGAGCTCGTAGCCCAACGCTCCTCCCAAAGCTCAAGCGTTCGCGCTCGTGCTTGAGCAACCAAGATTTCTCTTCCCACTTCTGCTCTGTTCAGGAACACTTCCCTGCGTTCGTTCGCCAATAGATCAATTGGGATTACTCCCGCTATCACTAACACGGCGTTTCCTGAAACTGTTCTATAGCTGCTTGCAATTCGCAGCGCTCCCCTACGCTGGACGCTCACCATCCTAGCTCGATACTTTTCAAACCTTAACGCAGTGGCCCATATCTCCGCGCCATACAGCAGCATTGAATGAGCCACTGTCATAAGGAGCTTACGTTTACTCGGACTAGGACCGCGAACGTTTGCCATGAGTCTCCCAAGCGAGATAACAGACAGTAGCGCCCTATCGCATACTTTTCGGATGTGCTCCCCATAAGCCAGCTTCGAGTCCAATATCACTCCAAGATACTTAGCCGATTTCCTGGTCTCAAGTACTTCAGAGCCAACCGTCATGGGTATAATGGTTGGTATTCTTCTTTTGGTCAGCATGACAATCTCAGTTTTCGCGATCGCCAGCTGGAGACCATGGCTTTCCATCCAGGCTTCGACCCTTCTCATTACTTGGTTGAGCTTGAGTTGGGCGAGATGAGGATTTCTCGACGTGATGACAGCGGCTACATCATCAGCATAGCCCACCAAGAGCACATCTTCCGGCATTTCGAGGCGTAAGAGACCATCATACGCAACATTCCATAGGTCTGGCCCGAGAATGGATCCTTGTGCTGCCCCAGCTGTAATGGTTTTGCGTACAGTTCCCTGATTCGTTTCATAGATCAAATGGCGATCTTTCAGGTAATCCCGTACCATTGCCAGCAAGTATTCCTCTATTTGAAAATGTCGCTGAAGAGAATCCAGTATGTCTGTCCATCTCGCCGAGTTAAAGGCGTTACGAACGTCCAGCGTTACCAAAAACACAATGGGTCTAGCTCGATGACAAGCGGCCTCTGCGCGATCTACTGCGCTAATTATTTCGCAGATGGCACTTATTGTTGAGTGGCCACTGCGAAATCCATGTTGGTTTTTCGAGAGGTCACCTGCTCTTCGTATAGCTGCCTTAAGTCGAGGTTTCAGCAGCCCTTCCAAAAGTTTCCCCGCAGTGTCCAGCATGCAGAGAGGTCTGTACGCTGATGGTGTGTTAAAATCTCCCTTTCCCTTTGAAATTAGGGCAAGTCGCGCCACTTTCCAGGGTGACGGAAAGACACCCGCTAGTAAACATTCATTGTACATGCGTAGCAATGTTGACGGGTGTCGTTCCACCACTACCTTTAGGACTTCTACTGGAATATTGTCCGGACCTGGGGCTTTTCGGTTCTTCATTTTGGCACTCGCGCTTCGTAGTTCTTCTTCAGTGAACAAAGGGATATCTTCCTGGCGGACTGTGTGGTTGTTCTCTGCTCTTACATCGTGGGCTGGGAACAGTGAATCTACAATATTCCTCAGGACATCCGCCTCCATGGGTGGGTCGGGACACATGCGGCCCAGCCTACCCGATACTATTTTGTAACCCTGGCCCCACGGGTCCCGGTCCACTTCTTCGCATAAAGTTTGCCACATTTGCCTTTTCCTCCGTTTTATAGCTATTCCCAGTTCTTTTTTTGCCTTTTTGTGGGTGGCGACAAGTAGCAACGCTTCCGGTCGTCCAATAGACCGCTGTGCCCTACGCCTGCATGCTAGAGCTCTTCGTCTTAGTTCCGCTATCTCCTCAGTCCACCAATAAGCGCTCTGTTTGCCCGGTAGTGACTTTCGAGGTGGCATCGACGCATTGCACGCTCGCCGAATTTCGCCCATGGTCGAATTTACAACCGTACCTATTTCCCCAGAGCCCATTGCTACCCCTGCTTGTCCTGCGCTGACTTCGTCAGTAAAGCTGTTACCTAGTGACTCCAAAAGCTTCCCCCTATCCAACTTTGAAATATTCCACCCGAGTATCTTCCGTCTTAAGTTCTGAGGGGCCGGGCTTTCCTCCGACAGCCAGAAAGTAATATAGTTGTGGTCACTTCCAGTGTACTCCTCCATCACCCTCCAATCCTTTGTCATCATGGACAACGTCTCCGAGACAAGAGTTATATCGGGAATGGACTCACCGAAGCCTGGCCTGCGGTAAGTTGGTGTTGAGCCCCTGTTCACCACGACCATACTCAGCCTGGACACCATTTCCATAATTAATCTCCCTCTTGTGTTTTGAGTCGGCATCCCCCATTCCAAGGCTCTCGCATTGAAGTCACCAGCTACTACCAGTTTGCCAGGAAGGTCTCGAAGAGCGTCTTCTAATGCTTCTATCCTTCTACGGAATTCCATTATTGGGTCGTTCGGTGAAAAATAGCAGCTGACAAAACTGATGCCGCAGTTTTCAATCCAAACATATCCATCGCCCGAACCTCGCCGATCAACCCGGACTTTCCGAGTGTCTGCAACCCATAAAGCTGCATAGCCCGAAGTGTCTGAATACCATGTCTCTGGATTTCTCCTTCGGTATGGTTCGCTGATCATTGCGATTTGAGCTCTGGATTCTTGCATAAGCTGCGTGAGTAAATCATCCGCAGTGCGGCATCTTTGCAGGTTCCCCTGTAGAACCCTCATCTACGCAGCAACTTCTTCTGCGCATCGAGCGCTTCTCGGAAAGCTTTGCATGCTCCTGATCCCAGAACATGCTTCGCATCTCCTGTCTTACCTTTGTCGTTGCACAGCAGGCAGAATGGCTCCGCCGAGCATACCTTTGCAACGTGTCCCACTTGTCCGCACTTCCAGCAATTAGTGCTACGGTCTGGTCCTTTGCAACCTTTTTTGGTATGGTTGTATCCCATGCACTTGAAACAGCGCACAACTTCAGGTCGCTTCCTTACCCTAGCGTTAACCCAGCCAATTCTAATTCGTCCAGTATCAACTAGCTTCAAAGCTTTTGCTTCGTCCAGTTCGACGACGGCTTTCCTCTGTTCCCTTGTATTCGGGGGAAATAAGGTAACTTTTACGTTCTGAATCCCCTCTTCTCGAATCGCTGCTATCACTTCCTCTTCTGTCGTAAGACTGTCGAGGTCGAGTATCTCGATTTTGGCTTTGGAGACGAGCCTTTTAACCTCTCCAAAACCCCCCACAGCTGCCTGGATTGCATCACCGAATTTCGAGATGTCTTCACACTTTGCCAGTGTCACAAGTACCCCACCGTCTGCCGTTTTTCTGATTTGGCGAACGTGTGCCCCAACTTTGCTTGGGCTTACCCCTGCCCGAATATGCTGAAGGACTTCTGCATAACTCTTCCCTTGGGTGGGCTTTATTACCACGGCTTCCTTTCTTGTCCTAGGCGATTTCGTTTTTTTCCGCCTCGGTTTTTTCAGGTTAAGCTCTGAATTTGACGCCAAGCTCTTGGTTGATCCAGAATTTGCCGCTTTATCTTGCCGGCCGTTACTTTTACGTGACTTTTTCAACACGGTCACCCATGTGTGCTGTTCGGTGGTGCCTACTTCAGTTCGTGCTCGAACGATATTTTCTTTGTTAGGACTACCTTCAGGCGTTCTTGCCCGTTTTTGTGCTTTGGCTTGCACAGTGCATAGAGTTTCGGTAGTATCCTTTACTCCGTGCTCTCTAGGCTGGGCTCCCTCAATTTGCCTCAGCTCTAGCTCAGCCTTCTTCCAATTTTCTCTGCAAGCTTCTACAACTTCCAGAGCCTCTTCGAGTTCAAGAAGACCGTCTTTCACCTGCCGCGATATATTTTTCTGCACTTGGGATGCAGCTGCTATTTTTTTAACTATTTCCCGGCACTTTCGCAGCATCTTTTCTTCTTGTGCCCTTTCTTCAGCAATATAGCTTCCCTTTGAAGAAGATCGTGCCGTCGTCGCCGGAGAGGTACCCACTACAACGCAGTGCCTGCGTATGTTTCTTTGGACCAAACACCGTTCCGCACGCGGAGTTTCTTCACCCACTTTATTTGTGGTGGCCGCGCTAACTACCACAGCAGAATTCAGGGCGCTAGATGTTTCAGACTGCCCCTGTTCTGTTCTTGCGGAGTTTTTTCCTACAGGTGGTGTTCTTTGCACCTTTGGTCTACCAATAAAAGGATTTACTTCCTTCGTCACTGGTGTGTTTCCGTCTGCTTCGTTCACTTTATCGTCATTACTATTATGTTTATTGTTGATCATGTCTTATGGGTCCCCCCTCAGAGCCGCTATCTAGGCCCGGATGGACAGTCGCCTTAATGATCCCGTGGTTATCTAATGCAAGCAGGGAGGCCACGCGAGGGTTGCGAGGCGCCCTTATGGGGTCACCTGCGCAGAGCCAGATCAGCGCTAATCAGGAGTGCAACTCAACTGAACCTGTCCCGCCAACTCAACAGCGCGAACTTCGAACGTACTCTGAGGCCTGCCAAGGTTTTAACAGGACGGAGGCGGTATGATATTAACCTGGAGCCGTTGGCACTCGGATGTCACTCCGGTGTTACTAGGTCCAGAATACCATAGCCACCAGCCCAAATGCATCAATTCCAAATCATTAGTCGAGATCTTTGTCCGTGTAAAGTAAGCCAGTTTGTGCCAATGTAGAAACACCATATCTGCATCGCTGCCCTGCTGGCGGCAGTGCCACGACGCATCAATGGTGAGCAGGGGAGCTTGATTACCGCAGCCGTCAAATAATGCTGGAAACATTACCTGGGGCCCAGCTGCGCAGTTCTTCAGGATCATGAGATCAAGCTTTCATGGCATGGTTTTGGTCCACGGCTGCTTATTCGTATGAACAATTTTTGGCCATCTAGTCGCAGTCACGTACACAGTTAGATGTACCAGTGGTGTCATCTTATATCGCAGCGACCACACAGTTAAACCGCACTTCGCACTTAATAACCCTCCGAAGCCGTCGTACCACTGTGGGCTGCCCCTATCCGCCACCTGGGGACGCGTCCAGTAGCAGACCAGCAAACTGCCCTGGACAGCAACTGAGCTAGTATAAACTAGAATAAGCTTTATTTGAAAATGATAACCAAATCAAGTTGCTTTGATATTAATTGTATTAGATAAAATTAAGTATACTCAAGGCCATTGTGTTATCACCTGAAACATCCAAAAAAAAACAACAAACAATCGTTTTTCTTCACATGTAGCTTACAGTTTCAATCTCTCTTTTACGATAAATTTCTGAAAGACAATGAATGAAAAAAAAAATGTTCATACGTCAGATATATGAATCGTAATTCAATGTAAAATACTTTACTTTTCAGCTACAGTTATTGTTTTTGCAAATGTGAATCAATATCACACATCCCCGCGCAACGCTCAGTGTCAGTTCCAAAAATGAATTATAATATCAATACCAAAACACCTGCGAGAAGCACCTATTTGGCGAAACTTTGCGTCGCGAAAGGCCATGACGTGACTAGATTACAAGTGAGATATTTTCATCAATTGTTTTATGATGATCTTTGACCACTTTGTCGCTCAAGTCTGCCGTCCAGTATGTATGAATATGGAAATCATATCCAAGCCTTGGTGCTAAAAATAGTTTCTGTTCAACTAAAAATAGTTTATGATAACGGCGATAATTTCGATTTGATTCTAATTAGAAGTTATGAGCTACTTAAATGCTTTTTTGTGTAGGTACGTATGCCACAAAATTTATTGAGGTTTGTGTTTCATTTTAAGCGCAACATATCGATAACATATTTAATACCCCGCTTTATCAGTGAGTGTCACCATCACCTCAAACAAATGGTGTTTCCCTGAATAATCAAACAAAACGGTTATCTCAATGAAAAGCAGATATCCAGATTCCACGAGAGGCGCAGTATCTAATTGACGAATTCCCGATTTGTAATTTCACCTTCGCGACAGATCTAATCTGAGTGTGTATAAGCATAGATTAAAATTTCAGGAAACGTGTATTCAGTAATTACAAGTCTGATATTGACAGAGTAGTGCGTGAGAAACAGTTCAATTAATCTTCGCCTATCCATGACCACGGTAAACACCTTCGCTGATTCGTTAGATTGGAATTTATCAGTAAAATTTTGAGTTCAAGATTGGTTTTCTGATAGAAATGCTCAAATTTTCATGGAACGTTGAAATACGGTGAGTTTTTGAATGATTCTTTTCACAATCTTTTTGTAAATATTATTGCGATTGTCGAAACTAAAGCTGTTTACTTTGATTCAGATATTTAATCAATGCACTTTGAAATGTCATTTTGAAAACATGTATTAGCATCGTGATTACAATTAATAATTAAATAAGTAATTCAGTAAACATATGAATTGTACGGAGAGAAATTGTTTAATAGAAGTTTTGATGACTTCTCAGACTAAAAGCAATGCCACGAAAATGCTATCAATATAATCAAATATTTATTGGTGTATTTTCAAATGTGATATTTGTTTTGCGGTTTAAGGCTAAATTCAACTATTATTTAACTTGGCCCAAACTACCGCGTAATGTCTTTTTATTAAAAGTTTAATTTTTAAAGACACTTTACATATCTTGTTTAAAATATTTTTTGTTTTAAATTTTAAAGTGTAGTTTCTATCTATCAAAAGTTGCTATATTTTAGCTGACAGATATCTACGTGTATGTTGGAGAGAAAATAGCTCTCATTAGCAGTTTTTAGAAAATTCGATCGATAGACTCTGAAGATTCAATTTTATATACAGTGGCTCACAGCTTATTTGATACAGTGCTTCTTTAAAATATTAAGTTACAATAACTCAAAACATAATAACAATATGAAAAAAATTTGAACACCATTTTGCAGGCAATTGTTTGTTGTTTATTAAACAAGTTTATATTTGTTACAAAGTTGCTGTTTTACATCTTAAAAAACAAAAAAACTAAAAATAATAACAACTTTCATGTCACAGCTTATTTGATACAGTTTGACTAAACATTAAAATTGTTGTGAATTATGAGGTTTCCAGTTGATTTCAATACTTTGTATGATAGCCCTTAGACTTAAGCAGAGCCTGGAGCCTATTCGGCATTGAATCAACGAGTTTTTTTGTGATATCAGGAGTAATTTTTTGCCATACCTCTAGCAGTGCTTTCTTCAGGTCTTGTCTATTAGAAATCTTGTTTTTTCTAATGTTGTTATCCAACAAAGTCCACAGATTCTCAATAACGTTTATATTTGGTGACTGTGCCGGCGGAGACATCAAATGAGGGCAATCCCAAATTGGCCAGGACTGCACAATTCCCGACTTGTGGTTTGGATCGTTGTCTTGGTACAACCGAAATTGGTCGCGAACACCCAGTTTTTTGGCTTTTTACAGCAAATTGTTTTTGAGTACATCAAGGTACTTTGTTTGGTTCATGGTTTCCTCAATAAACTTTAAATTTCGGACTCCGGCTGCGGACATGCAGGCCCAAACTATCACATTACCACCACCATGCTTCACAGTAGCTTTGAGGTTCTCCTTGTTTAGCTCAGTGTTTGCCTTGCGCAAGACACATGACATTTCGTCGGAGCCAAAAATGTTAAACTTGGACTCGTCCGCAAAAATAACCGTATTCCAGAACGCGGATGGCTTTCCCACATGCTCTTTGGCAAAGGCAAATCCGCTTATTGTATTTTTTTCGGAAATGAATGGTTTCCTACGAGCTACTCGCCCGTTGAAATCATGGTCGCGAAGCACTCGTCGGACGGTTTCAGCACTACATGACTTCCTTAACTCACGATGAAACTCAGTAACCAATTTTGGAGCGGAAATCTTTGTGTTTGCTTTCACTTTCCTTACAATGTATCGTTCGTCGGATACGGTGAAAATATTGTTTGGCGCATTTCTCCTCTTATTTTCTACCTGATTTTCATGTAGGAAGCGCTCAATTGTGTGTTGCACTGTAGAGACACTCCAATTCACACTTTCAGCAAATTTTCCCAACACTTTGTCCTTTTTTAAAGTGATTTAATACCGATTCGCGCTGTTCAATTGTGGTGCGATGACCCATTTTACAATTTTGGCTCATTTTGGCACTTCAGCTTACAAGATCTTGCTAAAAATTACCTAAGCCAATGTCCAACACAATCAAAAATTCAAGAAACAAAAACAACACAGATTAACGGCGCGACAAATAGAAGTTTATTCGCATTGAAGTGTCTGTATCAAATAAGCTGTGAGCTGCAATTTTTCGGCGCCAGTGGTATTTCTCTTTTACCGGACGCCGAGGAATATTGCTGGAACATTTTTTGTTTGCATTATATTCGTTGAACATGCATCTAGTCAAAAACGTTTAAATTTTTTGGATAGAGTTCTTAATTTCAAAGTTACAGTGATTTGCATTTTTAAATAGTCACTGTATCAAATAAGCTGTGAGCCACTGTAAATAAAATGTTTTGATTAGATTATTAAAGGAATTATCGCGTTATTTCTTTGACCGCATACTAACATATATTTGAATCAAAGTATGGGCTGTTAATAGTCATATCATAGAGATAAACAATGATTCAATATTTAAACTATGTTCTTTCCATATCTGTGGTCTACAAAATCTGTGTGAGCTTATGTCATACGGTAAAAGGTTATGAAACGACTCATGTCTAAAATATTCTGTTTGTAGGCTAATAAAGTTTTATAATCCATTTATAACTTTATAGTTTCAATAATTCAATCGAAATTCTTTGAACTTGTTTTGCTTTTTTACAATGTGTTTGGCTAGCAAATCAGAAAGAGTTATAACTGAGTGATTCTGAGCAGTTTCTCAGCAAATTCGTAATTGAGGCTTTAGGCTATGTATATTTTGGTCAGCACATCAATTATTTATGTTATTTTTGCATGCGTGAATAGCATGTGAATATTAAAGCTTAGATAATTCATCAGTTCAAGCGTAGTGAAGATAGTTTCGGCATTTGAACGTACTTAGTACGTGAATCCAATTTTAATTGTTCTTATCATTTTTCAAACCTTTTGAAGCGCAATCAGCAGTAACTTACTTTGTTACTTATCGCTTAGGTATGCCTTCATCCGCACAATTAGTATTACGAAATAGAGGTCAGATAGAATTCCTGATAATTGCATTTATCTATAGAGGACGATTTGTCCTTAAAAGTGTAAAAAAAATATCTCGGATAAAATTCAATAGAAATAACTAAGCACGTCAACAATATAGCGGAAGAACATTGAGCACCAAGCATTTGGCATTGTCGTATACAGTTGGTATTGATTATAAAGTCTGTAACAAAAGCGCGCACGAAGCGCAATGAACAAAATTACTACAACCAATGTTACAAAACATTGTCTGTCCTACAATTTTCCCCCACAGGTTAGAATTGCTGCTATACAAACATTCAAAATTTAAGAAAACATAGAAAATTAAGGAAAATGAGGACAAATGATTGTTTATTTTAAAGTAATGGTTGCATTTACGGTTCGCACTAGCTTTTTTCTTTAAAGTGTTGATTGGGCGATGCAGACGTGGTAATGTATCATGAAAGTGGGACTATAAAAACTGGTAAAAGTACTAATTATGGAGAGAAAGTAGAGGAATCGTGCAGATTTTGTGTGCATATTCTACCACACGTGCTTCTTATTATAGCCAACCTCTTTTGCAGCCTACGTATCGCTGAATTGAAACTCATCAAGTGGAAAGGTTTCCAGGATAAACACTCGAGTGTTAAAAGTTAGAAAAGTCAAATACTTCTTACTTATATTCATTATCGGATGTTTATCTTGCAAAACTTTGAAAACAGTATCTCCTATAGCTTAAGAGATGAAAATGCTTAGTGCTTGCCACACTTTGCCAGCACTGAAATCAAAAGTGTACCACAACTGCTTCACGTCAAAATCAACCATCGAAAATTACAGGGATAGAAAGATGTTTACGGCTACCATCCGAATAATTTGTAATACTGGCAAAATTTTCACATTGTTTACTTATTTTCAATACTGATGTTTTTTGTATGAATATTTAATGCCAGGATCTGTTAGTGTGTAAATAAAAATAATGGCTGTGCTCAAGCCAAAAGTATACCAAGTCTACTTCACTTTAAGGCTTTCGATTCAATGACTGTACTAGAAGCTCTCGGGGTAAAATATTTTAGGGCTGCCATCCGAAAATGTTTGTCCTAAATGTGGGACGGCACCAGAAGTCAAAGAGCAAAATATTTTATTATGCATAGCAAATTTTCAAGATTCAAGAGACAAATATTACCATAGCAAGCAGTTTTATCCTTAATTTTCAACCAAATTCCAATTCAATTCGGCTTAGAGTAAAATTCGTTATTTAAATGAAGAAATAATATATAATCAATAATATTAGATGTCGTTAAAATCTGGGGTCTGAATTGCAATTTAGAGTGCAAAAAGCAGTTTTTTATCCTAGCAATTTTTCAAGATGACACCACTTCCGCAAGGTGTCCTATGTTTCAAAATCACTTCCATCAGCTTGGTGCTGCTTAAAATTATTAACAATTAAAATTTTTCGTGAAGATAATTTTCATGTGCTCAAAATAGAAGTAGTTTGGAGATGGGTTGCCGTTTTAGTTTTGAAAATTTTAATTCGACAGGGTGGACATAAGACAAAATTTGACCATAAAGCGATAAACTTTCAGGATGGTCGATACTTTTATCGATTTTTTTTTCACGAGCCTTCTCCAGCTACAGGATTGCCCACCCACTTCCATATAGTTCTAATCATGTAAAGTTTTAGTCAACATTAATAAGCTCTGTAATAATTTTGTCAGAAGTAACGACAAATAGAAATTTGAAAAAAAAAATGTTGCTGACTTTTAGGCACTCAGCGCCCACATATCAACATCGTTCTGATTCTTAACTATAGACAACTATGAATCATTATTGATTATGATTTTCAATCCTTGATTTTCATAAAAAAAATGTTGCATATAAATATAGGAGTGCATTAAAATTCACTAAAATATCCACCGCCGACAAAGGGTTCAATATATCTTAATTTAATTTTATTACGGATCTACGTCCTTTATGCATCAATGTTTTTCGAAAATTTCAGATCAATCGGACCAGCCTTCTGAGATTCTCTCACTTAATCTTTTTGCTGATATTTAGACCAATTAGTTAAATTAGCATATTACGAAAGATATTTGAATGGGTTCTTAAGGATCACCTTTTTGGGGAAAATGTTTGGCCTCTGAATCAAACATAATACTATACAACAATTCCTTCGAATCAAAAACACATTTGACATAAAAAAAGCGTTTGATTGCACATGGCATAAAATAACCATTCTAGGTTTTTCCATATTTTTATGTAAAATAATGATGATTCACATAAAAATCAATGATTCAGTATCAGATAATTTCAGCATTGCAGCTGGGCTATTGCAAGGATCTGTTTTGAATACAATTTTATATAATGTGCACAAGAACTCATATTGTTGACTGTGATATTGGCTTATTTTTAGATGTTACTGCTCTTCTTAGATCATATCATGACCAACTTTATTTAAAACTATTTTGGAATGTGATTTCGAACAACTTAAAAACCATTTCGATCATTGGAAAATAAACATTTATTCAAACTAAATAAACGGCTTATTAAAATAAAATACCTTGGGATCCATCTGGATAAAAAATCACATTTGGAGCTCATATCGATGAAACAATTAAAGAAAGCAATATTTTGATTAAACTGCTACACCCTCTTATAAATATGAAGATACGTCTTACTATTTAAAGCAAATAAAGCTCTTCTCTATACAAAACCATGTTTCTTCCAAATATTACATATGGTTCTGCCATTTGTGGAAACTACGCTGCAACACCTATTAAAAAACATCAAACAAAATAAGATTTTGAAAATGGCTCTCTTCTTCTCTACAAAGAGGCTTCACAAAAACCAATGTTGTGACAACATCAAAGTGACAACATTGATTTATATTCATGGAGGTTCAGGTATTACTGTGCTTTAGAACTCTCTGAACAGGGGATGTTCGTACTAAGGGAAAATAAGCAGTCAAATTTCGCTCATAAAGGCTGGTACTGAGTTAATCGTGAAGCTGAATTTTGACATGTCCCCATTATCTGGTTATTCTTTCGAGCGAAAATTTTGGCAATGGAGAAAAGATATCACTGCTCATTTCTGACGGATAAAATGTCAAGAATTTCACTTTTCGATCGATTTTCTTATAGGAAAGACATTTGCACTGCTCCATTTTCAAGTTGAAACACCAAATGTCACTTTTTAGCTCGAAAAAATGAACTGCACAAACTAAATTGGCGTGAAATGAATGGAGACATGTTTCAGTGCCATCTACGTTTTCAACGCGAAAGCAACTTTTCATGCTAAGAACAGAGTACAACTCTTGCTAATTTTCAAACTAAATTTTCGCCGAAACAGATTTCGCGTGAAATTTTGTATGGAAATTTCACGTGAAATCGAACTCAGTACTAATGCTTAAGGTTTCATGAGAACGGTTGCAGATAAGGAAATGAATATTTTGTGTTTGTATTCTACAAACATTGTTACTTTCAGCAACAATCCAAACATCTGCATAAGTGATGTCTGAATAACGATCCATTCTTTCTGAGAACTGTCAAATACATCAGAAATACTACTTAGTTATTAGTGAATCTTCTCACTCTTTAGCTTCACTCGTTGACTTTTTTTTGAGATCAGTTGTTTTGCAAAACGTTTCCGGCTATGTTTAGGGGACCTTGATGGAATTTGTTTGTATTCATGACACAGTGACGAATTTAAAGCATAAACAAAATTTTGTTTACACAGGCGTGTCAAAATTTATTCACTGATTCATCGAGAATTGCAATTGTAGTTGAATAGTAGAAATTTGGGGTTGAAATAAATTTTGATATTTAAAGTTGTATATCTTTAGGGGCCCTCCAATTTTTGGCTGAAATTTCCCTGTCACGCGATGACATTTCTGTCAAATTTCTATAACGTTTGTACGGTCAAAGGTTTGACATATTTAATCAAGGATAAATATGCGCTTCAGCAACATTTAGAGATTATGCACATTTATTATCAAAACTCGCGTTCTGTTACATCAACTTTACGTGCTTTACATCGAATTTACGGTCGTCATAATCGTCCAGATAAACGAACAATTGACCGTTTAGTGCATAAATTTAAATCAACATCTACGCTTTCTATTGCTATCGTTTCAGTTATGTAAAAAAGTGCGCCAAGTGAACAGAATATCGGGGCCGTACGTGAAATGGTAAGATGAAACCAAAATTTGTCAATTCTGCGCCGTTCGCAGGAATTAATTTTTTCATTTTACGCAAGGGTTTGGGTTCACATACCAACAATACCTCACTGGAACAATAGCTAAAGCCGTAAGATCACCAACAGCGACGTAACTTCAGTGAATGAACACTAAACTCGATCCTGATTTTTACCGCAAACCCATACTGAGCGACGAAGCATATTTTTGGCTTAGTGGATTCGTCAATAAGCAATTTTTCTGAAATTGGTCAGGTGAGCATCCCAAAAATATTCACGAAACGAAATTACATCTGCAAAAATTGACTATTTGGTGCGTATTTCGTGCTGGTGGTGTCATTGGTCCGTACTTCTTTTTAATGATCTTGGCAACCCAGTCACGGTTAATGGTGAGTCATTTTAACTGGTTATTTTTTATGTAAATTAGAAAAAAAAACTCTAGCGTACCTGAACCGTTAGAAATATTAATGTTCGATGAACAATAGAAGAATCGTGCAGATTTTCAGTGCATATTCTACCACACGTGCTCCAACCTGCTTCGAGTGCAAAACCACTATGATCTTAACAATGCATTTAAACTCATTGAGTGGAAATGACCTCAGGACTACCTTTTGTATCAATTTCAAGATTTAGGAAAGCCAAACACTGCAAAACTTTGAAAGTAGCATAACATAACATAAACAAAGAAAATGCTTAGTGCTTGCAACACTTTACCAGCGCTGCAACTAAAAGTCTCTCACAATTGCCTCACGTCAAAATCAAATAACTCTATCGATCTCGATTTTATCCGAAGATTTCCTCGAAAGTTACATGGATAGAAATATGTTTGGGATCAAAAAACGAAAGATGTTTGGGACCGAAAAATTTCTAGAAAATTTAAATATTGGTCACTTATTTTCATTGTAAATGTTCGCGATATGCATACTTAATGTAAGCATTTATTGATACGAAAATCGCAAAAAAAAGCCTCGCGCTGAAAGCTTTTTCGCTAGTATATCACATACCTACCCTGCGAATTTCGTTTTGATATGATGACTGTATTGGAAGTTATAGGGGTACAAAAAAATTTAGGGCTACCAGTCGCAAAAGTTTTTAAATTTTCGAAACCTTAATATTTGGCTTTTATTGTCACTACAAGATCATTACCGTTTAAAAATTTTACAATGAAATCGCTTAATAAGGATATTGCAAATAAAAACAAAACCAACGATAGCTGGCAGCCCCATCATGGTTTTCTAACCTGATTTCTTCTGAATAATGCCTAAAATAAGTTCCATTTATCACATGAAATTCGTTTTGATTTCATGACTGCACTGGAAGCAGCCAAATTTCTACCAAACAGGGTCGAAAGTAAGGTTCAGCTAGTGCGTGAGTTTCATGGAAATCTGATAACTGAACCAGAATTCATAGGCCAAAAAGCAGTTTGTTTTCTTTATAATTTTTCAATATGACACCACTGACACAGAGTTATCCGCATTCCCAAAGCGCTTCTATCAGAACCGGTCCTACCTGAGGCCAATACATTCTGGGAATTTAAACTGTATTTGATAATTGAGTCGTGAGTTCTCGTGAAGAGAAGTTTTTGATGCTTAAAACATAGGTAAATTGGAAGAGGGTTACCGTTCTTGTCCGATGTGAAATTTCAAAAGAAAATATACTACTAACAGAACTAGAGGATAGAAAACTTTTAGTATGTTTGTTAGATACTGCTTGATGAACTACTGAATTTTTCCTACCAAGACATTTTGTAAGGCTAGCTAAATGATTTCATTCGCAATTGACACATCCACGAAAATCATGTTTAAAGTGGTAAATACCAAAATTTACAACATTCTGATTTGTTGTTCATAGATTGCAAAATGATTTGCAGTCATCAGCCAATAGTTACAAACAATTTTTCTTTCGTCAGCGCTGACAAAAGAACATCAGCAAAACCGTCAGGATCATTATTTAAGTTTGTTTTAATAAGTGATCGAAACCTAGTTATTTTCAAAGTAATAATTCAAAGTTTAGTTATAAAAATGCAGATACTATTTATGTTGTTGAATAGAAATCAGACTAAATTAAAAAAAAATGAATCTAGAGACTGAATTGTGCATGCAGCTCAAACACTGCTTCATTCAAAATGTATGTAAATTGCCGTTAAATAAATTCCTCATTGAATGTAATCGTGATTTATTACACAGTAAATTGATTGTTTCACGCGCTTCATTCACTTGAACACATGATCTTTTATTGTATCGTATTTATAGTTGCATTATTTACGAGTGGAAACTAACCATTGCTTGAATTACATATGTATGATGACTTGCAAATAAAAATTTGAAGGTCCCATGACACCTTCCGTAACGCCACACGTATAAATAGTCTTTTCTATTGGCGTCTCTGCCTGAATTTTAATGTGTACGAATTTGATGTTTCAGGAGGAAGAAATTTTTGTCGATTTTGATTGACTTCGATGAATACGAAATTGCCGCTGTGAAGTAATCATTTCACTCATAAAATACTGGAAGGAGAATAATCGTCGTTTGTATGTGGCAGTTATTTTTGCTCTCAATCATCATAAAATCAGTGACATTGAAAACGACATAAAATGCTTACTCTGATCTATGCCGGCACGTGAGGTGGCCTTTTGAAAAGTTAGTACATACATACATACAGACAATTCATGAATGGCTTTTCGAAGGATATGTTTTATGTTGTTTAAATTGTGTTTCGGAAATATTTTTCCAGGAGCTTAAGAGTCGGATGTAAAATTTAAACGATTTGATCATTTCGGTTCTTGCGCCATAATATACCATGCAGCCAATTATATTTTTTACGAGTCTATTCTATGAACTGTCGTTCTTTAGCAAACAAATGTTCGAAAACGTGTCGATTCACTCACAGGTGCGTCATGTGAAATCTGATGAGCACTCTATTTTCCCAATTCAAGGACCAGGGCAATGCGCCCCTCGTCATCGTCAGTCATCACCGTCATCTTTGCAGCCCATACTTTGGCACGTGCGATTTCAATTCGAGATGCTGGCGAATTGCCACTAAAACATAAATGCAGATATTAATGCACTTCAGACTGACGCCTTTGTCAGTGTACCCTTAGATACTTTATATGGTGAGCCTCAGTTTTAGATGCGTATGAATTTTGCCTTGGCGATAAACATCGTACTCTAAATAGCTCGGCTACTTGAATGCTAATCGGTGATGCAATCGTGGACCACTGTCCACGGAAAGCCAAATTCGGAACATTAACTCGTTGATTGTCACTTCTATGGACTTCTCTTGATTTCAAGATCGTTTAAGTGGAAATTATACATATTTAGCTACTGATTCACTCGTATCAGAACGAGGTCTAAAAATAGATTGACTATGAAATGAAATATTAGGTCGACAATTGTGGGTTATCAACGACCCTGTAGATGTTTCAGCTATTCGCTCATCAAACCAATCACTACAAACACTGTCTTGACGAGATCATGCACACAGCCCGATAATGTGCATGGAAAGATTCCAAGTTCTAAAAAGAGTTTCCTCTTGAACTGTGCGTCAATGCGATCTATCAAATTTTAATTTTTCAAATGATTGACTTTTATTTTGGAATAAAAATAATTTTTCGAAACCGAACAGTTTTGATTATCCCCAATAGAAGTCATCGTCTATTATGTGACTCTCACTCGAGAGGAATATACCGACATTCCCAGTTCGGAGAGCACTGAACTACCTCGGTGTGTATTTTGATTGCGAAGGCTCTGTCGAGGTGACCAGAAATGAGTGGATGTTGAACTCGTGGTTGGAGAACGACGAAATTACAATAATTGAAAAAGTTCAAGGTGCAAAACGTCGGGATAGTCAGATTAATGCGAACGACAGTGGTGTACAGAGTCTATTTGCGTGACATAATACATCTGGATCGGTTCAAATGGACGAAGAAAGCATCGACTCAGCGCTATGATTGCCAAGGAAAATGTAATCACGCTTGATTGACGGAATCGAATTGCAGGCAGTCATCGACTCATCTTGAAATTACTTTAGATTTAATGGATGGTATAGCTGTTTAGTTTTTCGAAGAATGTCAACCTTGAATCGGAATTATCCCAACATAAGTTCAGTTTTCACGAATTCTCTGACCGAAAAAACAGCTTATTTTTTTTATTTCCAAGCCCCCAAGATGAATGATCATTAATTGAATGTTTCCGAAATATGTACACAGAAATAGCTTACGTTCAGACTATAGACACGAAGATTTGAAATAATTTCGGGCATCAGCATAGCCAAAAATGAAACATATAATTTAAAATGTATCGCTCCTGTTCTCAAACGAAATCGAGTGGGTGCGCTACCCATCACGGAATATACATCGAATGTACCTTTAGGACGTGGTGCAGCTCGTAGTTATCATTACTCTCCCCGGGTCCAACTATTAATTTCAGGCAAAAAACGGATTGAAATTATATCTTGGATTGTTCCTTTCAACCAGTGCTGTGGAGTCAGAGTCGTGGCGCTCTACATTTAAAGCGGAGTCGGAGTCGAACGCGACTCCGCTTTAAATATATAGAAGCACGACTCCGACTCCACAGCCCTGCTTTCAACTACATATTAGCCATAGACACGATGATTACAAATTCGTCATAAACCCGGAAAGGATTTATTACTGCGTTCGATTTCCTCTATCTTTAGTACAAACTTTCAAACAACTCATGCATATTCAGTATCAATTATGTAAGTGGATACCTTATGGCATATCCAACCTGAAGGACACATGTTGATTATTTTTCGGGACGTTTGCCGAAAATCCAGGTAAAGCTCATACATTCCGTCGTAATACATTTTATTCACAAACCAAATGGTGTAATCTCAGATACCTATCAGAATCTATTATAGCGTCCGGTGTGATAACGGCGTGCAACGAACGTGACCAATTTATTCGGCGGGTAATATTTGCTTCCAGTCAGGACGCGGAGCGAAGCGGTGACGAGTGGATACGTGACATTTTGACGGGTAATAATAAAGTACACAACCGAAAAGTGAAATCAGATTTATATTCAAGCTTAGAGATTATGTACGAGATAAGGTGTAGTGATAGTCCCTTATTGCAATTTACGTTCGTGCCGTTGATATTAGTTTGAACCTGGCTCATATGTGATTATTACGGTGTTTCCAGCTTTTGAGGGTGATCATCATATCGTAATCAACATTAGATAAATAAAGATTTGTTGATACACAAATGTTATACTGGGGTTGAAGTAGGCGGATTAAGGATGCTTTGTTAATGGGCATATTGATGCATGTGCTACGTCATGAGGGTGGATTCGATATGAATATTCCTCAAATGGACCTTTATGTAGAGTTATTGATGAAACTCGGAACGAATAATAATAGCTGAAGGGATGTATTTGCCATCATTAAATCAAAAAGTGTACACCTTTGGTTGTCAATAGATCGTTGAATGACTTCTCAAGCGTAGTTAATCTGGTAAACAAAACTGTACGCAAATATGTTTGATATGAAATCCCATGGTCCGGGAAATGAATCTTTTATGTGCACTTATAATATATTGACATACCCTTTCTAGGAAATCAGCTCAGAGTGACCAACATATTGTCATTATCATTATTATTATTATTATTTTAAATACGTGTTAACTTTACGTTGGCCAGGTCAAAAATGGTTATCACTCTTGTTCTCATTTCTGTATTTCATGATGTCACTCTTATTTTACCAGTTGTGAGCAAGCTTTGATTTGAAAGTTTGCTTGGAGAATATTTTGGCTAGCTATATCACTATACACCGACCACAAACCACTGACTTTTGGTTTCAAACAAAAGCCAGAAAAGGCCACACCTCATCAACTTAGGCATCTAAGTTACATAAGTGAGTTCACTTCTGACATTCGGCATGTCTCTGGTTGCAACAACGTTGTTGCTGACGCACTCTCTGGCCTAGAAGAAATCATTGTTCCCAGTATTCTCGACTTTGCCGCAATCGCCTCGTCCCAAGCATCGGACGCAGAGTTTCAGAAGATTCGAAAGAACTCTAAATTTGTTTTAAAGAAACAACCAATCTGTGGCACCAACGTCGACATTTTTTGTGAAGTGTCTGGTCCAACCATACGACCTTATATGCATCATATGTTCAGAAAACAGTTGTTCCACTCCGAACAAAATATCGCTCACCATGGTATTCGAGCTACACGAAAGCACATTGCAACCAAATTCTTCTGGCCTCCGATGAACAAGAACATTGCCACTTGGGCCCGAGAATGTCCTACTTGTCAAAAATGCAAGATAACCAGACATGTGAGCAAACCTGTATCGACCTTTCCTGTGGTTTCCGAACGTTTTAAGGTCATTCACATCGACAAAGTTGGTCCTCTAACACACTCGCAGGGATACACATAATGTCTCGCCATAATCGACCGTTTCACACGTTGGCATGAAGCAATTCTTTTAGCCAGCATTACTGCCAATGACTGTGCTACTGCTTTACTAAGCACCTGGATTGCTAGATTTAGATTTCCCCAATACATCGTCACCGACCAGGGCAGACAATTTGAGTCAGCGCCCCATGCTGAGGTTGGTCGACTCTTGGACTTCGAACGCAATCGTACCACAGCGTACCACCCTCAAACCAACGGTTTCTTAGAAAGATGGCATCGTACTCTTAAATCGGCTATCATGGCTCACAACGATGTTTCTTGGACTAGAACACTTCCCATAATTCTTCTTGGATTACAATCTCTAATCTGAGAAGAGTTCACAGCATCACCGGCACAACTCCTATACGGAGAAGACCTGCGTCTTTGTAGTGATTTTCTTCAAGAAAATCCTAGGAAGATTAACCAAACAGACTTTGCCTCCGAACCTACGGCTACAATGGCAAAACTTCGGCCGGTTGATGCTAAACATCACACAACACCGAAGATATTCATCTTCAAGCAACTCGACTCTTGCTCACACGTCTTCGTAAGAATCGATTCTGTTCGTCCACCACTCATTCCACCGTGCGACGGTCCTTTCAAAGTCCTAACCAGACATACGAATTATTGCACTCTGGAAATCAGAAATAAATCCGTCAATGTTTCGATTAACAGGCTCAAGCCCTGTTAAATGTCTTCCTCTATGGAACCTGTTGACAAACCTTCCACGAACCAACAAACAGCGGATACTTTGACGGCCTTCAGCTCCCGAAAAGAGACCAGCGAGGAAGGTTACATTCGCCCCGTACGTCTCTCTAGCTATATATAACCACTAATTTCAAATCTCTAAAGATTCCTCTTTTTGTTCTTATGCAGTAGGTACGTATCGTTTTTCAAATTCGACGGTTTATTTTACCACAATCTGTATCGAATAAAACTTCAAAAATATGATTCATTATTACTCTAAAGTGCACTCAAACAGTTTTATTCCTGATCAATAACATAAGCTTTATAAATAATTAACTTCTTTTACAAAAATAGATAAAATGCATTCATGAAGAGAGAAAATTCTTACATGCTGAATATCAGGCAGTAATTATTGACAAAAGTTTACCAGCAGCAGAAATTTTTATGATTTTTAAGATGCTGCCAGCAAACTTTCATACGATAAGCACCTTAAGATAGAAATAAGTAGCAATGATATATGTTTTTCTTCTAAATTTTTAATTTTTTTTTTAAATGGAAGTATCTAAAAAATGTTTCTTGCCTAAAGCTTCCGATTCAATTATCGGATCAAAATGAAATCCACAGAATAATATCGAGCATGTGTATTAAATTAGTAGCAAATTGCGTTGTCAATTGAAATCATACTGAAACATGCCAAAAAATATCATTTAATGTGAACTGTCGCCCAGACCTATATTTGTATTCAGCATGACACTCAACACGCGACCTGATTGGCTGGCGTGGCGTATAAGACGTCAAAAAGATGCCTTTGCAGGACGGAGGTCGAAATCTGGATGTCAAATTACTCGTCTCTCATATCTACCTAAAAACGAACGGTTAGAAAATATTTTTATTCTAGTCAGCCAGACTAGTCAGCTACTCATAGTTTTAGCCTAGAATTAAGTACATTCATGAAGAAAACAAAAGAACTTAGCGACAGATTAAGTACAAATTTAAAATTGTCGTAAAATGCACAATGTGTTGATATGCATTCTTCTTTGTTGCAAACCGATTCAAATTCCGAACAAGCTGCGCAAGCGATGGCGATAGCTGCTCAAATGCGAAATATACTAGAAATATACAAGAAGCGGGTTTTTGCTCTTTACCTTCACTTTTAGAAGTGATTCTCAGAATTTCCCAAATTGGATAGGTTTCTATACACTGAGAAAAATCATTGAGCTTGTGCTCTTAGAAATACTATCATCTAATTTTCATATACTATATATAAGGTGTGATGGTTTGGTCTTGAGTACAAGAAATGAGTCTAGAGAATATTTTAATTATATTCAGTATGAAATGAAATTTACACAATTTTTGTGCCTTTCTTCAAAAATCCAAAACCAATGCTGTAGCATCCACTTTGGATCAACAGAAGCAGGTAGATGCAGTTTATACGGATATTTTAAAATCTTATGACTCTTTAAATCATGGCCTTCTTCTGAAGCTTGAAAATCAATGCTCCCTCCTTTTCCATTTTTTCCTACCTCAGAAGCTTTGCAATGTTCAATTCTTGGCCTCTATTGTTTCTGATGTTTATCAATGACCTGCCATCTTGCATCCGTTCTTTTTGTCTACTATATGCTGATGACTTCAAGATGCTCAGAGCAATCGAAACATTTGCCGATTCTTATCAGTTACAAAATGATCTTTTTACGTTAAATATTACACTTTTCTTTTTTCTATGATAATACCAAAGCTCAGGGGATTACCCTTTGAAGCAAATGCTTAGCTGTGGTGGTAAGGAGTCAAATGTGGGAGAAGCCGACATCAATTATTCCATTATTCTTTATTTTTTACGGGCCACATTTTTGAATATTTTCTGGAGCATTAGTGTTATGCCTAGTCGCCACTAAAGCTTTAATGTGACAATTAATGAAGCACTCGTATTATGCCCAACCACTAGCTGTTAAGACAACGCAAAATGAACAAATACAGCCATGGGCACGGTGGGATTCGATCGCTGCTTCGGACTGACGCTTTAGCGAGCTAAACTGCCGACCCCCTAACTTACTTTAAATGTTGCGAAGTGCCACCAAATGTGTTATACGTATAAAATTCCATCAATTATTTTCTCTTACTCTTAATGTCGCTATAAATTTTAACGAAATTGGTATGATATTTGATTCGAAAAAAAAATTGAACAACATATGCTACCAGGGCTTCTTAATTGTCTGGCTTTATCATTAGATTCTCAAAATTCTTTCTTAACATCTCCATTTGTTTTCATTTTTTGCTGTCATTTGTTCCAAGAATTCTGGAACACTGTTGTCAAGTGTGGTGTCCCCACTATCCATACTTTTTACATTCCTTCGAATCTATCCAACGTAGGTTTACCCGCTCTTTATTTTACATTTTCAACATCCCTTATTGTGATTATAATCATCGACTATGGATATTGCAGACTTCGTCACTTGTTTATTCTGATCTATGCAGTCGGGCTCTGTTCGGGACTTAAGCGCCGGACACAATGATCCATTCCATTCCATTCCAGAATAAACGTCAAAGTTGGCGGCATAGAAAATGTACGAGACTGAACACATAAGGTTGGAATGGAATGGAATGGAAAGGACGAGTTGACCAAATTTCAACTTTTCTGGATCAGGAGAGTATATTATTAATACTAAAAAAAATTTTGCTGTGGTTTTTGTTTGTACAAGGGTACAAAGCTTATTAGCATTCCAAATAGCTATAGAAAATTGCTATCCATTCTAAAATAATCAAGCAAAACTGAAATTTTAAAACTACAAGTAAATTGTCACACACTAAACGGAATGGAGACTATGTGTTCAGTTTGCTGGAATGGACATGAGCTGGAGAGTGCTGGATCGGAATGGAATGGAATGTGCTGGAGCATTGTGGCCCGCGCTATAATCTTATCGACTTAACATATCCTCTTTCATGCTTAACATTTCTTTCGCGCGAACTGATGTTTACTTTTATTCACCGTTGTTACGTATAATTAGGCAACATAACAAGCTGAAACTCGGTCCTCTACCGTTGATGCTCTTTGAACACAAAAAAACAAAAACCTTTTAAAAACTAGAGTACTAAAGTATCATGCCAATTTTTGGCTCATTATATAAATATTTTTTTTTTATGTAATTTTTCCTTAGACTGTGTTTTCATACTGTTTTGCTCTATTTCTTGGATTATTGTTTCTATTTATTTGTTTTTCTTATCTGTAATAGGACATTAATTGGATTATTAGAAAATTGAACAAATAAATAAATCAATCTTTCTGGTTGTTCCTAAGATCTTAAGTTTTTTTTGTATATGTAAATCGTTTTCGCTTGTATATTTTATTTTTAGCAACTTATAATTATATATATATATATATATATATATATATATATATATATATATATATATATATATATATATATTGCACGCCATCATTTTATGCTGGCATATGTCCTTAAAGAAGTGGCCGAATTCCCTAGTCACCGTCACCAAAAGAAACAATTAACCCTGTGAGTTTTATTTCGGTCGCATATCTGTATCGCTAGTTATTGAATTAGATAGATTTCGACATATCTTGCTTATTTCTACTTTGTGTGTATGGCTTGGAGGAGAGATGCCTGGCACTATTATCACTCAGGGCTACAAGACCCATTGTATTCACATTCCCAGCTTACGATAGTTTCCCGGATCTCTTAATGAAATCCAGGATAACTGATAGGCGGATACATGCCACAGTCTAGCCGTAATATAGATACATGAAACAACCAAATGCTGGGTATTCATTATTCTTCGTCCATTATACCTATTCTGGGTATAGGCGAAAAATGAAATGTACAGATTCGGGCGACACACTTAAGGCTCTGTAGTATAAGTGCCGCTTCTAGCTTCGCAATGGCGTCAGTATTTGCATTTCCCTCAACACAACACAATCGTGTCCTGCATGGTTGGTTAATATTTGAAATAGCCAGGGGTCTACTTAGCGCAAGAAGCGTAGCTTGACTGTCACTGCAAATAACAATACGTTTTCTTCTCCACTTTTTGCCAATCACCCAGTAAGCAGCCCTTAAAGACAGCGAATACCTCTGCTTAAAAAGCAGAAACGGTTTCTATGAAAGAAAAATCCCACTGGCCACTCGATGAAAGAGGATCGTACAGATATCTTGGTGCTTCCAGTCATTTCTGCTCAAGAGGATTACTTTGTATCTTTTGCTGAAGTCAAGTAAGGGCACTCGAGCGTCCAGAATTGGAGAGATCTCACGCAATGAGCTTCTTATAGAATAGTGGTGTACATCATCGTTTTATCCATAGGTCAAGTTGAACTGGGCAGATCCCATTGCTAAACCCATCCTGAACTTGTTTATCGAGTGGAAACAGATTAATGTTCATCGGCCATCATTAATTAAATGTTAATCATTAATTAAATGTCATCATTAATTAAATGATCATCGGCCTTCTGATTTTTACATGGGACTTCAGTAAGCTTCGCTTCCACATGCTTCTTCCAAAGAAGTTTCTTTTCCAAAATTATTCTTAGGTTTTTGACTTCACATGAAAGCTGAAGTTTTCATTTCGTGGTAAACAAAACGAATTTTGTTTTACCAGGATTGACTGTTAGGCCGTGCCTCGAGCACCAACTGTCAATTAAATCCAGTGCTCTTTGTCTGTTTCTACATACTACATTTAGATCCTTACCGACTCCTTGTGTGCCCACGTTATCAGCATAAGCCTACGTGTGCAGCCGTTCTTGGTGCAACTCGTTTAGCAGAGAGTCAACCAGCATACTCCTCAGTAGCAGCGATAAGACACCTACTTGAGGACGTCCACTTTTCGTCACCAGGTTTTTATAGCAAAAATCTTTGAGTCAGCATGGCATGTTACCATATAGTTAGGACGTTGTCCACGCCATGAACTATAATAGCTTCACAAGTTCCTCAACTCTTGAAATCAGAGAATGAAAGGCCGCCTCCTCACATGCTTTTCTTCGCTGGTACGCATGTTGTTCATCATCCAACGGGTTGAACTTTAGCACTCTAGTGCGTATGTGTCGCAATAAAACACAAGAGAATGCAATCAAATTCCTGCAAGCAAGAGTGAATTCAACTAACTAGCATTCCTAGCGGAAGGCCATACAATTTGAAAAACACTTTTGGCATCATAGTTTCAGTCCTGATTGACTTCTGGTGACGTAATTTCATATCAATTTGTTCAGCAATGAAGAATTCATTTTCAGAATATTAAAAGTTTCGAATGGTGCTTTGAATTTAATGTTTGATGATATCTTATAACACATATTCAATTATTACCAATCAAATGTTTGTTTGTTATATTTCAAATGTCATTTGCAATCACTCTTAGTCGTATCTGTTCTTTTATCTGATGTTCAATAGGTTTAAATGTATTTAGATAAATAAATAATTTTTGTTTTTTTTTTCTTTTCGTAAATTTTCGTCGCGTGCATTCTACCACTCATGCTTCTTCTAATGAATGCATACATTTCACTATCATATGTACATATCATCCGAAGTATACATTTCCGGACAATGAATTTGGAAAACAATAAAAACTCCAATATTTATAGACGAGAGAAAGTAGAACGAGCTCACTGTCTTCGACCCATGCCCCGCGATTAAAGTCCATTCAATTGGCCACTTTAAAATGTGAGAAATAACAACAGCACTACAATTTCAAATGTTTACCGCTCGATCGGCTACAAGGTTAATGGTCTCTCAATTAGCAATTGGGCTTTTGGTTTATTACTTTTGCGAAATTCGAGTGTTTACGAGAACGAATGAGTTTACATGCCTGCGGAAATAAATGCTGGGAGATAGCTTTAAAGCAAACTGGAGAAAACAGGTGACCTGTCTATAATCATCTATGACCATTTATTGGAGAAATACATGCGTTAGTGCATTTGAAGAAAGTTATAAAAGACCAACAAACTCCACATGCTGCAATTATTTATCTTTTTCTTAAATGACCTTTAAGAAGATACTCCTTGCTCTTACCATCGATCTGAATGTAAAATCAATCTCTAAAAGTTGTAGGCGTGAAATAACCTGAAGACATAAACTGCGACACAAACTTACGACGTAACAAGTTTGTTTTTCGTGCAATAAAATAGCAAATATTGAGCAAGGTGCAATACAGAGCTACATTCTGTCCAACTAGTTTTTCTCTGAAATGCGTTTCATCTGTATTTTTACCAATCAAAAAGCGTTCTTGCTTCCGACGTAAATCACTTCAAGAGATTTCCAAAAAAAAAAAAACGGGAAAACGTATACAAATTTCGATTTCATTGAATATTTCGTAATTGATCAGCAGAAATGCGTGTGAGACTAAAGTCGTCTGTTCGAGTAAATAATTTAGTCATTAATCTATCTGCTGATTAGAACCAAGTTTAATCGGAGCCACAACAAATCTCATAAGTCGAGCGTGAGAGATTCGAAGGATAGTATGTACAAGTTCAGCAAGAAGATCATAGCCAGAAATTCGGTTGCCATGCCGAGTTCTACGTCAAATATTTTCTTCGTCGGATGGGAAAGCTGGTGCACTGCAATTGATTTTGAATTCGAACTAAAAGATGAAATAAGATAATAATTTGTGGTGCTGAATTTGTAGAAACAAAGGTCTTAAATTATTTACCAAGTGCGAAGTGGGGTACATGTGGATTCAGATTGAAGCAAATTGCATACTAAGATTTCATCAGACGCGTGTCATTGTTTACCGTTGACAATTTTTTCAAAGCTAGTTCACAAGTGATAACCTCATTGATTTGAGTATTTTAGATCAGATTATTTGAAGATTTCTTTGTTTTAGCTTGAACGAACCTTCGCATTGTGATGATTTCGATAGAACAGATGTGTTTGATTAAGCAGACTACGCATAATTAATCAATTTAGCTGCCGCTTTCTCTAAGCAAATGCTAAGATTAGAAGACTAACTATAAAGTGAAAAGCCGATAAGTGCATCGATAATCAAATAATGGGGAAATTGTGCTGTGAAATCAATTTTCGGTGCACTCATATGAATCGATAATGATGAATAAGCTCAAATGCACACATGCAGACTATTGAATGGGATGAATAACAATGAAATGCAAATATTTCATTCAATGTTTGGTCTTGATCTGATTATTAATAAGCACGTGTGATCAAGTATACTTGTACCGAAAATGATCTGGTGAATGAGAAAAGTATGATTACCCGTTGAATGCTCTTCTCTGATCGTTGCACTCGATCAAGTCGCTTTGTTTGCAAGCGGGAAATGTTGATACTGTTAATAGTATAATAGAAAAAATCCTATATAGCAGCTTCTCGTATGATCTGGATCAGCTGTTAGCAGCCGATGTCTTATAGAATTATCGTGGGCTTTGTGTGTTGAGAACGCGTTTGGTGAAAACTAAAAAAAGTACTTTAGAAACTTCAAGCGTGGGGAAGAAAATTAAAGAAGTATTTCTTTGCAACATACTTTTGTTTATTTTCGAATATCTTGGGAGCATCGCAGTTATTTTTAACGAACTTATCGATGAATTATCAAATGCACCCTTTTCTTAAAAATGCTAGCCCATCATGGTAACTTATCATTTTGAGTGGTGAAATTAGCATATATTTTAAATAAATTTAAGCTTCGAAAATTGATCCATTTTGCTTTGAGCTATCTTTTGGGCTTTCTTATTCCTTCCTTTTATATATTGAGTTCTAGTTTGCATAAATAAATCATTCAAAATCCTCATTTCAATGACACAATATTTTTCTTCTTCTTTACAATGTTATTGGGGTTTGTGAACTAGTTTTACCAATTTTCGCTTCGAAACTAGTACTACAATAATACTTGTATATAAAATTACAAAATTATTTGAGCCCGGCTTATATACTTACTAGATAAGTACAAATATGATGCTGAAAATGAACAAACAACAAAAAAGCCCAAAAAAACAAGAAAAAATAGCTAGAACAATTCTAATAATAACATAGTTGAAGGCTTCATTCACATTGACCAAAATCAATGTTTAACCTCTTTTGTGAGCCTTTGTTAAATTTTTTTTGGCGGCAAAATAGCATCAATAAAATCACAGTGTTATTTAACAGCATCTCAATCACCAATTTAGAAACAAGAAATGAAATGACAAATTAATGGAAATGAATAAAAACGGAATTTCTGTTAATGGACAACAGTAGACGTTATTCACAACTAATTATTAAGGCCCCCACTCACGAGCAGCCCATCAGTCCAAATGGCCTGAGGCCCGGCCAAAATCTCATCGTGTGTGGGAGAACTCGAAAGGACTCATGGACTGAAGGAAACAAATTGGATTTCCAATCAGTCCAAAGCCCATGGATTTTTTGGCTCGACCGTGTGTGAGGAAATAGTAGGCCGAGTTTTGAAAATCCATAAAATGGACTGGTCGTGTGTGTTGAGGTCTCAGTGCAAACAACGTGGCAGTATTGCTTCACACGCGGATGCGTGACAAGCTAATTAACTGTTTGTATGATTATTTGATATAATCGAAAAATTTAGAACAATGGGTAGCGGTTGCCATGACTTTGTTTTGGAAGTTATAGAAGAATATAGGTCTCATGAATGTCTTTGGCAAATTATCACAACAAAACGAAACGAAATTTTGCTCTGGAAAATATTCTTGTACTGTTTCGTACAAAGGATCCCAAGCTAACAGGGAAATTGTACTGAAAAAACTACAAAGTATGCGGTTTAGTTACAATCAGGAACATAGAAAGGTAGGTTTTTGTTTTTATTTTAACAAAAATTATTTATTTAATTTTACATTGTGATTATTATTGTAGGTGAAAGCATCGGAAGCAAGTGGCTTGGACACTGATAGTATTCATATCCCTAAACTTTGGTACTATAGTTGTCTCAGTTTTTTAAAGGATCAAGACGTACCACGAAGAAGCAAAACTGTTTCATCAATGATAGATGAGCTTCCATTAGGTGAAGATGAGATATGTGATTAATGCAATATATTGTAGATAAATTATAGGCAGAAAATGTTTTATTCTTTCTTCTTGCCAATAGACTTGGCCTTCACCACCGGAATACTCCATAAACATTTCACGAACAAGTTTTGCTGAAGTACTTGCATTTCTGGATGTGCAGACTGCAGATCTGTTAGAAAACTGATACTTTGACTTTCCTCCTGCGATTCCATTTGTTGTACGTTGTATGTGCCAGAACAATTCCTCCTTAGGAAATTATGTAGAATGTAACATGTTAGTACAACAATATCAATCCGATCCAAGGATAAATTAATGCTGCTGTTCTGTCCAAACTCATTTTCAACAATCCTCCTCGCCTGGGATTGCCGATAGTTAAATATTCTTCGTTTTTTAGTTAGGATTTGTTGACTAAATTACTTCATGAATTCCTTTCTTAAGGCAAACGCCTCATCCTCAACAAAAACGTAGGGTAACTTTGTTACTCCATTGAAAAGCGTTTCTGCGGTAGGCAAATTAAGTTGATCATATTCAAGTAATTTATAAAACTGTATTTTTTATTACTTCTCCGTCTGATATTTGACATTTGTGCCAACATCCACCCAAATGAACTCATAATCAGCATTAACACATGCCATTAGTACAACGGAGTGAAAGTGTTTATAATTATAAAAGAACCATCCACTTCCTGGGGGCGCGTTAATCCGTATATGCTTGCCATCCCAGGCACCAAGGCAATGTAGAAAATTCCATTTTTGCTCAAATCTTTCAGCCGTTGCCATCCACTCTTCAATGGTATGGGGCATCTAAAAATAATGGAAATCAAACAATAAATGACTTATTATACTATACAATGAAAGTATTTGTTTATGTTTTGTTTCAGTCTATTGATTCTATCGAATGTGGTTTAATGAGCCGTTGGAGCTCAACTTCCAGTTCCAAAGCTACGCTGTCATTCAAACGTCCCTCACCAAAGACGGATGTAATTCTGGAAAAAATTGCTAAACGGATGGAGACACCTGTGGCAATGCCATCTTGCCCAAAGCCACATGACGCTTTTGGACAATATGTGTCAGAGAAAATGCGATCTATTGCTCCCTCTATGGCTCCATTTTGCCAAAAAATTATAAATGATGCAATTTTTTCGCTGAAATCGGGACTCTTAACATGAACAGTATGATAGTGACGGGAAAAGAAACTGTTCAACTCTAATGCCCGCAAATCCAATCATGCGAACATATCTTGCTTTCATTGATGAAGAAGAGATGCAAACTTTCCAAATTTACCGCAATGTAGGTTAACCCTGGAATGGTACGGTAAATTTTTGCATGATTTAAGGTACATGTTTGTACTAAAAAGATGGCAACAATAGTATTATGTACATTTTTTATTTTATCATTAAACATAAAAAGATTATATAGCTTCTAGCCTCATGGCAGTCGGAGTGGCCAGCTGGCTGGTGCGCGACGAAATGTATACCCTATGTGAGTAAAATTTACTCATCGGTACCATTCTAGGGTTAAGAAGACTTTTTTGTTTGTAGATTATTTATTATTTTGTTGACCATAATTTGTTTGAAATAAAACGTTTAAACACTTTATTTGGTTACATGTAAAAATAGCTACCTTCAAATAATCTTGGAGACATCGCAAAATCGCCGTTCAGGTGTCGGGTATTATTCCACCCAAAGCCTGGGGTGAAATTACTGTAGAAAATTTTAGCTCTTCATAGCTGCAACCGCTTGCTTAGTATCGCAAAGAAGCGGTCAATATTTCATGAGGACTGATAGCTTGCCTCATATTCGTATCCTTTCGTTTGATTAATGGGCTGACCAACTGTAGCAACTTATTATATGTCGTTTCATCCATTCTTAAATAATTTTGCCAATCAGAGGGCTCGAGTGTGCGTTTTTTCTACCAAATTTACGTGACTCATTTGTTTCCATTCGGCAAGCCATCCCGTTTGCCACTTCTTTTTTGAATTGATTTTCATAGGGATTGCATTGAAACTCATAGGGTAAATAGGTTTTGAGGGCTACCAATTGTATAAATGTCAAAATATAGGAAAATAAAACACTTGGTACTTGTATTCATTATCGGATGCTTAGTTTATAAAACTTATTGTCATTCTCCTGTAATATAATGATGAAAATGCTCAGTGCTTACAACATTTTTTGCACTGCAACCCAAATCTTACCACAACTGCTTCACATCAAAATTAACTTACCCTGTGAATTTGGTTTCAATTCGAGAGCTAAAAGTAAACTTAGGGCTGAAATCCGCAAAAACTTCTGCAAAAAATCTGAAATCTTAATATATGTTATTTATTGTCACTACAGGATTATAACCATTTGCGAATATAATAATAACATTGCTTACTAAAAAATAACAAAAGAATACAAAAATTACCACAGCTGCCAGCTCTATTACAATTTTCTTTTCAAGATTCTATCAAATTTGGGCTACAGTATGGTCCGGCTACTGCGTGGATTCCCTTAAAATTTGGAGGCTGGGTCGGAATATGGAATGAAATTATAAGGCAGTTTTAAAATTGGAATTGTTTTTGCGGGGTGATTAAATTTGAAAAATTTTTATTTACATTGAAAATTTTTATTTGACAAAGTGATTTCAAAAGTATGCACTGATTCTCATCAGACACCAGCTCACAGTACATACTTGACTGATGTGACCACTTGCAGTTAGAAATCATTAATTTTTATTTACGCTACTTGTGACAAATTTTAACATCCCCGACTTATATCGATCGATATAATGTACTTGTAAAGGTTATTGAATTGTGGCCATGGTTCCCTTAAAGCAAGTTTGTTTTCTTAGCGAGCTAATATTTGAACAATTTGCATTTTACTCTAAAATGCTAAAATTTTTCAGGTGATTCGTTGATTTGAAGTTTTTTTGCCTACGTACCTACCGGGGTTTCCTACGAATTAAGCAAAAACCAGACACGCATTTTTTGTGCTTATCAATATACGTAGTCGGTCATTTAATGAATTGGCCTAACTAGGACATAATTTTAATTTATTTTTCAATATAATCTCCACTAATGCTGACACACCTCTGACATCTGTCAACTAACATTTCTTAGCCTTTATAAATATAAGCACAATCTTCATCTTCAAAATGACTATAGACGGCCACCTACAACTCGTCATCGCTTGAAAATTATCTTCGTCCTAAGTTCCGCTTTAAATTTAGAAATAAATAATAATCAGACTGGACCATGTCTGGCGTATAAGGTGTGTGGTCCAGCTTCTTAAACCCATATTGATGAACTGCATCCTTCGAAACAAACACCGGCGGTGTGAACGAGAGCGTTATCGTGAACCAACGGAATGCCTTTACATAGTTTGTTTCTGCACTCCTCCTATATCATGTCTCGCAGTTTATATATTAATCAAGCATAAAATTCGCCGTTTACGACTGTATTGCGTTCTTTGAAATCCACCATCAAAATACGTTGGAAATTCCAAATGATTGGGCACATGCCTTTTTTTGGCAGATTGTTGCACCTTTGCTTTTATTGGTCGCTTTTCACCCTTTATAATGTCATTCCATTGGCTCGCGCTTGCTTTCTGGATCATAATACAAGACCATTGTTTTATTCTCAGTCGCTAGTTGCTCGATCACATTCTTTGCGTTTTTCCGACAAAGATCCAAAAACTCGGAAGCGCAGTGCACTCTTTCCTTTGGACAACTGAAAGAAATTTCGGGACCCATCCTGCAATGACTTTTGTCATATGAAGATCTACGATGGACGGTACCTTTGGAGAGCCTAAGTCTAGCTGCGATTTTCCTATCCTCAAACGATGGTCACTCAAATTCGCTTCCTCGATTAGAACAAAAGTTTCAGGAGTGAGCACTTCCACCGGTCGACCATCATGACTGATTTAATCGACAGTTTCTCTCCCGAGGCGAAACTCTTTCACCTATTTTTTTATTTGCTGTAAGAGGAGAAATAGTTCTTGTACACGCCATCTAATTGGTCTTATATTTAAGGGGGGGATAAGCTTTCTTTAAACAGAAACTTTCTGAAGCTTCGATACTCGGTTTTTGACATTTTGAAAAAATACGCGGCTCTTGTTGTTCAAACCACTGCTAAACTAAGACTACGCTCTTCAAGTTGATGAGTGTTCATACACAAAGTATATGATAAACGAACAATTTGATGCAACATAGCATGTATCGACATATCACGTAGAACTACATATATCAGGCTACATAAAATTATCTATATGTAAAATTCCTAATGGACTGCTGACTCTGTGCGAAGCCATCACTGCGAAAAAAAATGTTTGCCTACTTTTAGGCACTTAGCGTCCGCATGGGACTGAACATTTTCAGAATATTATCATAAGTCATATAAAAGCATGATTAATATTTCATTCCTATATATGTTTGAAAAAGCAAACAAATTTCTCGTGTCGCAAAATTAACTTTCTGGGACAAAAATTGTCCTGGAAAAATAAACTATTCTAATTTCACATCGATAGCACTTGTCTTTGTATCTAAATCTATTCATTCTTTCTATCTTTTAATAAACCGTAAATGTCAGCTGAACTAACATACCAAAATTTCGTTTATGAAGTTGATATTTCAGGCAATAATGTTGTATTGTGCACCCCCTGAAAATGATAAATAGGATCCTCAAAATGATTCTAGTTTCATTAAACTTTTGGACCAGGAAATAACTAGATCTTGCGTAAGTTCTCTTGATTAAATCTTTGACGGAAAGTCGGACCCAAAACTTTATATTATGGCTCTGTGTCCCGTTTCTTTAACTTGATTAGAGAAAGATCTCTTCCTGGTGACCATGCAAACTCACTACTCGGAACTATACTAATTGAGTTTGGCAGTATGGAAGCATAGAACGATAATATTTGGAACAGAAATAGAGAATCGTAAATGCTGCTGTTGAATTCACTAGCAAAGGTAGGTTGACACTGCTCGCCAAATCAGCCGTAAAACACTGAGCTATCATCTGTGGGTTCAAGTTTCATCAGTACGCATGGCTTTATTCATTCGTCCGTAATATAGTTTTTTCGTTGAATTTTTACTAACAAGTGAAGTTTAAGTACAATAAGTCAGCCATTGTAGTGGCGGACTTATTATACTTAAACTTCGCTAATAAGATTAATTGTATATTCTTAGTGGCTAAAGCTTTACAAAATGAATATGAAAAATATATTCTTGCAATCATACCGTACTATTTTATTTTCTTACACGCATCCTACAGAACTCTATCATAAAAATCCTAACTCAACTCAACGGCGGTGACAATATTGTTAGATAACTGATAGAGAAGTCAAACTCTACTCATGGCATTACAAAAACACTTTCTCTTTTCTAATTTGCGTAGTAAATATATTGAAGTGAAATATGGCTGTAGAATTTCATACAAAACCGTACTATTGAAAAATGACGTCAAAATTACGTCATCCATAAAAAAATAGAGAATTTCAATCGATATCTTCTCTACTTGTAAGTGACAGAAATGAGCCACTGATAATCCTTTAAGTCTGTTCTCTCTTGAAGTCTAAGCTTTTCAAGTTTTTTCCTTGCCATCCTGCAATAACAGAATAGATCAGTCGGTGCAGAATCTAACTTTCATTAATCTTAGGATTCTAGGTTAGAGATTCACACTAGGCGCTATCTGCTATGGAATAACTGAGTAGAGTTGCTGCAACAACAAAAATCAGCCAGACCTTGGCTGCTCATAGGACTTGAATTATTTTGAAGCAGAAGTGTAACTTTAACTCTGTCTCGCATTTTCATGCACAAAAGCATCAAATTTAAGGTGAGTTCCAGCAAAAAAAAAAAAAAAAATTAAAGAGCTCCATGGTAATATATAGTATGCTTTATTAAGGTCCTTAGTACAACATTCCATCGTATCGAAAAAGCATTCGGAATGAATCCCAAAATTTGAATAATTACAGCATTCCATACAAATGTCGCATAGCGTTGATTACAAAGAAATTCCAATGCACACTGATGCTTGTAGAAGTCTATGAGTGTTTTTTTTTTGATTCCTTGAAATAAGTGATGGATATGTAGATAAATATTCGGAATATACTCTCAATATCAATTTGCTTATTTTTATCTGAAATTTTGTTCTACATTCCGAATGTTGGCCTAGGTGTGCTGTTACATTTCAAAAAATGTATGAACCACTTTTGAAACGTGCTATGGATCAAAAATAGCAAACGTGATTCCTCAATAATATTTTTGTATGAAACAATATAAGAAACAATATATCTTTTAATAATATTTTGGTCCAATAATTCTTTTCTAGCCACTGGAAAAAAACAAAAGCGTAAGATTTTTTTGACTATCGAAAATTTGGGTACAAAATCCATTTTATACAGGCACTCTAATGAGTGAGTGTTCAAAACAATAAAAAGTACGTTGTGAACAGAAATCACATTTCTTGATTATTCCGCTCGAGCAACATTCAAATCAATTTTTCAAAGATCAATTGAGATCGTGTACTTTGACCACTAACAAAAATTTCGCGTGTTATGATTTAACCAATATAATCTCGAAAATATCGGTTTGAAACAAAACAAATTTCAATTCGCATGCATGAGTATTAAAATATTTTGATTTGAGCCGCGATTTAATTGACACGAGGCTTTTACGTTACTCATGAGTTTAGAGTATTTTCTTTTTTTAATTGAAATTTGACGCAATGAATTCAAAAACCTTAAAAAAAAATTCAATTCCATTCAATATCACAGTAGAGAACTTCGGATTCGAAGAATCGGGTTGATTGTTAGTTATTTTCATTGCATAGCGATGTACACATGCAATAATAATTTGTAGATCGGTTTAAAAACGTTCAGTCATTGGTAAGTATTTTGTCTCTTATATTCGTTCGAGTTTCCCAAGACACGTGGCAGGTATATAAACACAGACGCCATAGAAATCGAACTTAAAGAAAGCATTAAAATTGAAATGGCTTATAACTGAAGGTTATACTCATCATATACGGAGACAAGGATAAGGACAATTACGTTTTTAAGTCTGATGGGGCTTGCAGGTTTCATTATCTTAGCTAGGTTTTATTATCTTAGGAGCAACTCTTATATTTCCTACACGTGCAGCGAAGCGTTTATGCATTATCAACTTTTGCTGATTTTCAAAGAATTATTATAAACATATAAAAAAATATTCGAAGGAAATTATATATTTATATAAAGCCGCAGACATATGTATAGTTGGAAACACTTGTAGCCTACTAAGAAACCCCCTAGTGGTCAATTAATCCTTTGATATAACTCATTTCCTTTAGGATAGTTTTTTGCCTGGATTCAATTGCAATTGAGGGAAGTGAAGAGTTAGCCAATGCTACCTTTAAAAGAATAACAGGACAGTAGAGCAAGTGATTCGAAGTAAGTGTATTTTATAGATAGGTTGGCCTGCATATACGATCAGTGTGAAAAAACACGTTGCATTCGTTGTCGTTTGAACATGCTTTATAGAGTTTTGAAAAGTATTTTTTATTTGAATAACAAAGAGAAGAGCAAGCACGTGCACTTTTCTAATAAGACTAAAAGAGTCCAATATTATTTGGCTTTTAAAGATTTGTGGAATGTCATCCTTTGGAGTGAAGAAACAAACGTGAATTGCACTGGCTCGGACGGCAAAAGGTTTGTAAGACGATTAAGGAGGGATGAGTTTGACCCTCGCTACATTTCAATCGCTGTTAAGCACCAAGGTGACCCCATCATTGTTTGGAAATGCTTCCCGTGGTTTGGTATTGGACCAATACAGTTGTTGAAGGAATATTAGCCAAAGAAGATTATGTCGACATCTTACAAAATATTATATTGCCATGGGCTGAGGGGAATTTTCTTACTATAAATAAATAAAAACAAATATACGACACGATACACTAGGAAATTTTAACAATAACAACAGCGTCACTGTTTCAGATTCACCTTAAACTAGTACGGACTTAAACCCAGTACAGCGCTTGTGGAGAGGCATAAAGCAAGCCAAAGCAGTAAGAAATTTCCCAAACTTTGACCAATTGTTCGAAGCGGTGTAAGTATCCATACTTTGGGAAAGATGCTGGAGACTTATGATGACAAGACCGAATCGCCCACAAAAGTTTGTGATTTCAAATTTGAAAAATATTTTATTTTAAATTACATAGCCGTACATTCTTAGCCTAACTTAAAGTTTAATTAACAAGAAAACTTACAATCTAGCGGCTGTACTATTTTAGCCTGCTGGCTCTGGTTGTCTTTTTTTGTTTTTCTTTTTTCGGCACAAATTTTATATTCTTACTCTCTAATTGTATTACCCAGCCTGTACAGAAGCTGGGATTGCCCTAGCAATGATTTTCTTAAAAACTACCTTACGCTAAAATACGATCTAACTTATACCTAATTATAACTAACTTAGCCTAATTAGACCTAAATCTTAACCTAAGTCTTAAGTCTAGCCCCTTCTGTTCGTCGGGTGGCCTGTGTAGGTGAACAGCGCATCTGTGAGCCACCGCTGCACTGCTATCTTCGCGGGGCGCATAAATGGCTCATTAGAACCACATGTACGCCCTAGTGACCGAATCAGTCCGTTCTCATGTCCGTCTGTTTGTCTGTAGAATCGTGTCTGTTTGTCTGTAGAATCGTGAAAGTGTGGCCAATGGCTCATTGTGTGAACGGAGGAAGCGATTGACTTCCTTTTTTACCATTTGGCTGTTAAGAGCAGAACAGTCAGGCGGAACGACACTCAGTTGGAATTGGAAAGTCGATGCAAGGTCAGGGTTGAGTACAGCGACATTGTCAATCGTTACCACCATCTCCTGGCGTTTGTATTTATTTGCCAGAAAGCAGATTGATTTCTTTCGGATGTCAGGCAGCTGCTGCACAAGGTGCTCACTGCGAAATTTACCAACCATCTCAGCAATTATTTTGCTGAGGCAGTTGATACTCGAAAGTAGTGACTTGTACGACGGGTGATCCCTCCCATGCCTATGAAAAATCCGCTTTAACTTACAGCGCCAAATATGTCTCACTTTCATGTGCTTAACAATTTCGGGCTGCAGCGCGTGATCATGATATTTGTTAAGTGTGATCAAGCGTGTATTGTGGACAACGGTTTCGTTTATGATGCCAATGACGGGCTCTATTAGATTATCAATCTCACGGTTTGTTAAGTTTACCGTCAAAGAAACCTCAAGATTTTTTACCGCAACGTCTATGTCGCGCTAAAATTTGCCCCAATCGGTGTTTTTAAAAGACCTTATTGTCTTTAGGGGTCTTTCCATGAAGCTGAAGAAGGAGCGGAACTGAAGTCGAAGCTTCACGGCAAAGTGATCAGACATACCAGCTTGCGTCCAGCAGTGTGGTAGATCAATACTGCTGCACAGGTCATCTGACAGGAGAAAGAAGTCTATGATTGATTTACTACTTGGTCTGGTTGGTGAGTTCGGAGCAAATACTTGCAAGGGAATGAGAAGACTGCTTGGTTGCAGCCATTCGAGCAACACTCTGCCGTTTTCATTTGTTGCGGAATCTCCCCACTGTGGGTGTCTCGAGTTCAAATCGCCACCAATAAGCGAGTATTTATATTGAGATATGATTGAGTTAATGACTCCGAAATCATGCAACAGACTTGACTTAGACGAACTACATCGAACGTACAGAGATGCTGCGAGGATTCGCCTATGGTCCGTTATTTTGACTACAGCTGCAGCACAGCACTTCAGATCGGGGACGGCGACAGGCTCCATGTCCAGATTACTCCTAACCAGTAGTGCTGGGCCTCCATTTTGGTGGTCGAAGACGGTGGTAAATCCTCTAAAGCTGACTCTGTGGAAAAAGTTTGTGAAGCAAAAAGGTTATCCAATACGTAACTAATATTTTTTGCAGCTTATTCTGTTTTTTGTTTTATTAGGCTTGTTGTTTTATTCACTTAAATAAATGAGTTTCAAAATAAAAATACTTGGCTCAAATTCAATGTTCGTTCGAAGTCTAGGGTCTACTGTGGTCTTTTTAGAGGTAGAATTGGTGACTTTTTGACTGTGTTTAGTTGCACTTAAATCAGGTAGAAAACCTTAAAAGGAAATGAGGTACATCGAAGGATTCATTCAAAAAGTTTCGGGAAATGGCCAATAATACTTAAAAAGTTTCTTGCTCAAATTTATTTTATCGCCTCCCGAAATAAAACGCTTATGCCAACGAGTAATCCAGATATCAAAAGATTTTTTAAACGCTTTTTTTTTTGCTCAACTTCAGCTCTCGCCGTGAATTCTTTTCTTCTGTCTTCTAAAACGAGGGCCTCGAATTGGTAATTTCAGTTTCGGAAGGAAGAAAAAAAATCGGCCGGTATTTATTGAGTTTTTGGTCAGTAATACAATGATAGCCTTGGTGCGTTGTCGTGATGCAAAATCCAAAAATTTTCTTCCCACAGATCTGGTCTTTTTCGACAATTTTTTCTTAGTAGTTAAGTAAAGAAAACAGTCAACATTGATTGTTGTCAACATTGACTGTTGACTTTTGATCGACTTTGATGTGTTTTTTTTTATTTTGGCTCAGTTGGAAGGTGCTATTCCCAAATCTGTGGTCTGTTTTGCTTTTCATACTCATAAACTTATGTTTCATTATCAATTACAATGCGTTTTACAAATCTGGGATCGTAATTGACGCGTTCTAGCATGTCTTTAGCGACCTTTACCGGATTGAGTTTTTGAATGAAATTTAGTTCTTTTGAAATTTGTTGAGTGACAGCTCGTTTCATGCCCATTCAATCGTTTAAAATAGGACCAACTGATTCGGGAAACACAGAAACTTCAGCGACTACCTCTTTCAAACTTAAACTATGATTTTCAATCACACTTTTCCTACACTTTAGCGATGTTAATTTCATTTGAAAATGTTGATGGCAGACCAGAGCGACACAAATCTTGCAGCACATCTAAACCGCTTTCAAATACACTCCTTTTCAGGGACTTGGCAGACATAATTCCATTTGCAAAGCAAAATTTGAGACTAAATGACAAATGACGCTCAAACTCCGTGTTAGTAAAAAAAGACAGTTGTGCCAACTGAGCGACAAAAAGAATTTTGAGAATCTTTTCAGGCGGGCTTTTTAAATGATCAATTCTTGGCACTTTTTTTACATATAAAAGGACTAAGCAATATCAAATAAGAAAAAGGAAAGAATCTTAATCTTATTGAATTAGCAAAATTTAGAAAAAATCATCTAGCATCTTTTCCAACTAGCGATTCCTTCTAATTTATGCGTTTAAAATCAAGTAAATCTATAGATAATGGAAGTAATTCACAACCTGCTTCCAGTTTTTTAGACCCATTAGTGCCTCCACATGTGAAAGCTACCATTTCATCAAGTGCTGATTTAGAAAACAGGTATCTACTTTCTCGGCTAAGAGATGGTAAAATATACGACAATGTTCGTCTTTTCCTGGCCTATATGCACAAAGCCAGCGACTGCGCATGTTTTGAGGGTAAAACCAAAACTCATTTGAAAATTATGATCCAGCAAGAGGGTCTACCAATCGACTTTGATTCCCTTCATGTTATCTTTACTCGGTTCCACGAGCAGCTTGGAGTATCCGCAGACCAAGTCAAAAGTGACCTGAAACTATACGCTTCACATGTCTCCTCAAAATATATTTCTCAGCTTCAGAAAGCAAGGGAAGATTTCAATAGGTACCGATCCTAACAGAAAACAATCTAAACATGGCCTCAAACTTTTTTACCACAATTGCGGTGGTATGAGAGGCAAACTAAATCAACTCTTTCTTGACGCCAAATCTTGCAAATTCAATGTGCTTACCTTTACCGAAACGTGGCTAAACCACTCTCATTTAAACGAGGAAATACTCGACGGTTGATGGACCATATACAGAAATGACCGTAATTATACCCATACTGGACAAACCAGAGGTGGTGGTGTACTCATTGCCGCTCATAACTCTCTCTCTCGAGTGAAATAGTCGAAACCGATTCACAATATTAGTTTGAGCACAAATTTATTCGAATTTCTTGGTCCAAAGGTTTCTTGTACATTGGCATTTTTTACGTCCCGCCTAACTCAGACGATACCGTTTACAATGACTTATGCGAAACCATTTCTTCTCTGGTCTCATCACTTAATGATAATGATAAGATTATAATACTAGGAGATTTCAACCGTCCAAATTTAAAGTTCGTGGAAGATGAAAACGACAACAACCTCCTCCCGTTCAATATCGTTGATTCTTCTGATTTAAATCTTGTAAGTACATTTTACAGAATGATCTGCAGCAAATCGCCCCGACTTCTAACCAAAATGGCAATTGGTTAGATCTCATTTTTACCAACAGTTACGACGATGTAGTAGCTAATCTGACAGTAGATGCAGAGCATCTTTTTTCCAATACTTTCCATCACTCTGCTTTTACAGTCGAGCTATTTATATCTGAATTGACAACCTCAAAATCATACAACAATTCAGTTGTATATGATTTTCGAAATGCTGACTATGAGAGCATTAACCTCCACTTGAATAATATTGACTGGAATAGTTCTCTATTAACGTTGGAATTGAACGATGCGGTGTCTTTATTCTACCAGTTGATTTTTGATGCGGTGGAAAAATTTGTCCCGAAAATAAAGAGAAAAGATGAACTATCTGAGCCTTGGTTGGATAGAACTCTGAGGTGTTTACGAAATCAGAGAAATAAACTATATAAGATAATAAAAACCGACATCAATGCTAGCGAAGACATCAAGAGAAGATACAATGAACTAGCTAAAGAATTCTTAAGAAAGTCTCGCGAAGCATATGAATGTTATATTAATATAGTTGGGGAAAATATAATCTGTGACCCCGAAAAATTTTTTGACTACGTGAACACCAAGCGAAAAACTTCAGGCTATCCCACAGCAATGTATAAAAACGACTCACTCTCTTCTGACCCACTAAAAATATGTGACATGTTTGCCGACAATTTTCAAGAAGTTTTCTGTCCACCCAGTGGATTATGTAACATGTCGCTTGTCTCAACACCTCAGTTTTCTATCGCTGATGAAATATATTTAACTAGAGAGGACATTGTAAAAGCGATAAAAGAACTTGACATGAAAAAAGGCCCTGGACCAGATCTACTTCCTCCGAGCTTCATAATCAACAGTGCAGAAACTATTATCTCACCCCTGCTTATAATTTCCACCAAATCACTATCATGCGGTAGATTTCCTCAATTCTGGAAATCTTCTCATCTCACGCCAATTCATAAAAGTGGTGACAAGCGCTCGGTTAAAAATTATAGAGGCATTGCCATTCTGTCAGCTATACCTAAACTATTCGAAAAAATTGTCTGTGATAGCAGCAACATGGCTTCAGAAAGGGCAGGTCAACTACCACCAACCTTTTGATATTTACCTCGGATGTACTTTGCAATATGGAGAAAGGGTGTCAGATCGATACCATATATACTGATTTCAGCAAAGCTTTTGACCGTGTTGACCATGATGTTTTGAAATATAAACTGCAAAAACTAGGCATTTCCGGAAACTTGCTAGGATGGTTGGATTCCTACCTTCGGAATCGAACACAACAAGTAAAATTCCAAGGTTTTCTCTCGAAAAAAATAACTGTCTCTTCGGGGGTACCTCAAGGCAGCCACTTAGGTCCACTTCTGTTCAACATTTTTATTTCGGATCTCTCGGAAGCGTTATCCGATATTCCACACCTTTTTTATGCGGACGATCTAAAATTATACCACACTATTCAATCGGAATCCGATTCAAACTTCCTTCAATCAAAACTCTTATCGTTGGAGCGATGGTGTAACCGCAATAAACTTTTTCTTAACGTAGAAAAATGCCATGCCATAAGCTTTTCCCGCAAGTCATGCTCTTTAAATTTTGATTACCGCCTTAGTAATCAGTTGCTGATAAAGTGGATAGTGTTGTAGATCTCGGAGTCGTTCTAGATAAAAAGCTGCGCTTCAATCTTCAGTACGACAAAGTTCTAGCGAGAGCCAGCAAGCAATTAGGATTCATTAAGAGGCGTGCGAAAGAATTTAAGAACTTATGGGTTACGAAATCTCTTTACGTATCCTTAGTTCGTCCAATATTGGAATATTGTTGCATCGTTTGGAATCCCATTTTCAACTGTTATAGCGATAGATTGGAATCCATCCAAAAGCAGTTTGTTATTTTTGCTTTGAGAGATATATATAACCCACACGATTTTGAAAGTTTGCCATCTTATAATTACAGATTAAGCCTTTTAAACCTTAAGACACTTTCTTCGAGGAGAACGGTATTATGCTCATGTTTCATTTTTGATGCAATTAAGGGCTTGATTAACGTTGAGTATCTTTCGCATAAAATCACTTTAAATAACCCTGTAAGACGTACTAGGTATACACGTCTTCTCAATGAACACCAGCATCGTACTGTTTATGGAGACAGAGAGCCCATCAATAGATGCTGCAAAATATTTAATAATTTTTCCAACTACTATTCCTTATCGATTTCCAAGACAAGTTTCAAATATGCTATATTCAAGGATCTAAAATCTTAAAAAAAAATCCTTATAAATTCCTCAAATTGACAACCAAATAAAAGTTTGGAATAAAAATTATTTATGCTAATTTGTTAAAGTGTAGTTTAAGAAAACTTACATTTAATTCAAATAGTGATTTATTATTATTTTTTGTTATATGCCTTGCTTGGCTTGAAATAAAATAAAATAAAATAATTTGGTCAGTTATCATAGGAGTGATTGCCAATTTTTCGTATAAAAACTAAATACATTTAATTTAGATATTTTGTAGGTAATCTACCCTCTTCTTTAGTGTCTATCAGTCTGAGATAGCGTTTAGTTTACTTTTATAGACACTGCGGATACCTATCTAACAAAAAATTTGAATACATCTAGCTTCAAAAGCGAAAAATTGACCTTTTAATTAATATTCTTTGATTTTTTTTTATTCAAAATAAAACTAAATTTCCTTCTGCATTTATTTTTGCATTTTCGGCTATTACATTAGGAGGACTATCGGCTGGACTATCCGAATAAATGCTAAAATCATCAGACAGTAAGTCATTAACCTCTCAGATCAATGAAAAAACAGCCTCAACCTGCCAAGATGCTCTGTTAGGCACTTCCATGAAAACGGATATCCATGTCTCATCTCAATATATCTTCCGTACTGGTTTTTCGGAACTCGAAATAAGATCTGTTGCAAAGATCACTGAGCATCCGCGCAACTGGGCTCATAAGACTGAAGATCATGTCTCAGAAACACCTAAGATGCTTACAGGATCCATGCCACTGTGTTATCATACACCGGTCTGAAGTAGCTCATATTGACGAAATAATGTAACATGAGAGATTATTTCAGGTTCAGACTGACATGCTGATGATGCTAATCTACTGTAAAGAGTTTTTGTCGGATAGCTTTCACAGCCTCCGTAAGTTTGCTCTGTACCAATAGGGTAAGTTGGTGTTAGAAAACTTCTCTGAAATTGTGATGTGTCTAATTCGAATCCTGTCATAAGTGGCTCATTCTCAGACAAGTAGTTGAAGCGGTAATTTTAGACAAAACTTGGATTAAAATAGGATAAATATGTATAAAATTTATTCATTATTGAATTTTTCCGAATTTATTTACGGATTCAGATGTAATCATTATTTTAAGAGAAATATAAAATATCTTTAGATCAACGAGTTCCACGTTTCTCTGCGTCTACAATTTCTTATAAATGTTGCATAAAAACTCGGAAGATCGAACAGATGTCCAGCATCTCATCGTTTACGGAAATGAGTGTTCAAACGGAAACTAAAGATATTTTGTGCCAATTTTTTTTGCTAATATACGAACATAGCCGTCTGGATGCTGGGTAGCTGAATATTGATACTCTTGTCAAATTTTTGAAGTAGGTTACCACCCGTATTTTAGCAATATTAACCGTCGGTCCTTCATTCATTGATATGTAGATCTATTTCAAAGATTATAAAAAAAGGGTAAATGGGATCTGTGTTAAAGCTCATCGATCTAGTTTCATGAAAGTGGGTGGCCCGCAACATAATAAGTACCACCCAGCGACTGAAGACGGTTGGCCGACATAAATCATATGTGGTCCAAGCGATGATATTTTGATCTTACTGAACATATTTTCAGGATGTTCGGAAGGATGTTGATGTTGTTTTGATATTAGAAGGGTCATGATATGCGTTTGGTACTGGTATCTTTCTCTGGTGTAGACCAAATTATGGCGCGAAAACATATGATGTAGAAAATATGTTCTTGGTATTTGGGTTTGTTATCTTTGAGAGATTATATGTGAGATCTAGGACAGTTGTGGATTGTCGCTCAAACATATGGAACATTTCGAAAATTAGAATATAAAACTATCACCCATACCATTGAAAAAAAATTGTTAAATGAATTTGGTCAGGTGAGACTAAGAAATACAAGAAATCTTCTGTTAAGTTTTTGAAAAGAAATTGGATGAGGTACGATCAACCTGCATCGAAGGTCATGTACTACTTTGGCCTGGCATTCTTGGAGAGTAGAACATTTTCAATATACCCACTCGCAGGAGTTTCAAAGCTCAAGAAATTAAAATATAAGGTGTTAATCAGAAAATATGACAGCAGCATCTCCTAACACAAAAATGTTATGAAAACCCTGTGGTGGAAAAAAGTTGTACTATTTCCACTGCAACTGCTTCAAGTTAAGAGCAACTGATCTCGTGAATTTCCTTTCTATGTAATGACTGCATTGAAAAATACAGGGATAGAAAGATTGTTAGGGTCTCCTTTTTAATCATTTTTAAAACCTGTTTTGGCTCCTGTTCTTCTTAAGTACACCATTATTCTCGTATTTCTGTTTTACTTTTTATTTGATACCATACAAGTCTTTTTATTGCTCTTAGCGACGAAAGACGATGACTTGCTTAGTTTGCAGTCTGTCGTAAAAGAACCTATCATCCACACCAGATTTATGTCATCCAGAATAGAGTGCGTTCAAAAATTGGCCCAACTGCCGCGTTTACTCTAAAAAAAAAACAAAAAAAAAAAATCAGAAAAATAAACAAACAAAAAATAATAAAAAAAAAATATATTTGTTAAATTTAAGGAAAATTTAATCAGTGTAATCCCAGCTGTTGTACAGGCTGGGTAGTATCATTAGTGTGTAAGAAAAAATTTTATGCCAAAGAATAACCAAAAAAAAAAAAACAATAAGAGCCAGCAGACCAAAATAGTATAGCCGCTAGATTTTAAGTTTTTTTTTCTTGTTAATTAAACTGTAAGTGTTCAAACTGTACAAATAATTCATAATAAAAATATTTTTCAATTCAATTCAAATATATTTGTTAAATTCAAACATGTGTTACTTATTGTTATTCCAAGGTATTGTTTCATAACTAAGAAATTTTCAACTTCATTTGGGTGGTAAGTGCATAAGGCGAAGAAAATTCGTGAAATTTCGAGTTGCGAGAACTTCGCTCAGCCTTGGATCATTACAAAATTTAAAAGACAAAATTTAAGGTGACTGTGCGGGCAAGTTTAAAGCTATGGCAAGTAAGTGAAGAGAAAACCTTTCTAATTAACGATCGCTTTGATTTTTTTTTTCTTTTCAGGAAAATGCTAATTTTTGACGGACTTCATGCTTTGGCCACATAGTCTAATTAAAATTTGCAAAAATCGTTTATACCCAAAAACGGTACCCAACATTTTTATTTGCGATAAATCACGACTCGATAATTAAGTCCGATTGAAATTTTTAGGATATATTGGCTTAAGTGATATAAATAGCGGGATATAAATAATTTGAAAATGTTACAGTTATGAGGTCTTGGAAAACTACCAAAATATAACTGGTTTCCTTCCTATAACTTTCAATGCTGTCACCAAATTTTAATAGAATTCACACAATAAGTGAACTTTGGCGTAAACCAATTTTGGTATAAATTTGGTCGAAAATTAGGATGGAACAGCCAGCTTTTCGTAATTTATTTCATTTATTTCATATGATGGTTGCATTTGATTTTCAAATGATAATGATCTTCTAGAAAATGTTTTAATCTCAAAAGTTTGAGATTTTCACGCATGGTAACACTAAAACACTTTCTGCCCCTTTTATTTACAAGCTTCCTTATCAACAGGTCAGCGCTAATCTAGCGTCAGCGCTAATCTAGCAAATTCTTTCAAAAGGCCTGCGACATTAGAAGTACCGGAAGGTTCTGTCATTAGGCCAACTCTTTATTCGAAACCACTTAGTTAAAAAAAACAACAACTTTTCAATTTTAATCATCCCACAAAAACAATTCAAGTTAATTCTGTTTTCGGACGCTGATTCTGCAGAACGATCAAGTTTCCCGTATCAATTATTCTCTGCTCTGATAAGCTTTAGAGACGATATACGTTGTTATGCTGATTTATAGACAAGAAGAGAGCCATCATCACAAATTACCTTTATGAAAAGAGAGCCATCATCAAAAATTACCTTTATGAGTAAATGATATCGAGGATGTTAAATTTATCACAGCTAACGTAAATAGAAATTAATGATATCCGATTGCAAGTGGTCACATCAGTCAAGTATGCACTGTGCGCTGATGTCTGATAAGAGCATACTTTCAAAACAACTTAGTACCTGTGTTGGTAATCATTTTCTTTGTTGAATAAATAAAATTGAATGGTGAATGTTCAATCATAATCGCAAAACTTCAAAAAAGTTTTTTTTAGGTTATAACAATTTTCAATGATTTTTGAGTGTGTATTCTAAGTTATCGAAATTCCAAAATCGGTCAAATTGGAGCACTGCAAATGATATTAACGAACAATTTTATATTGTAAAAGGAAATTAAAAATAGACTAAACCGCCGGACACAATACTCCATTCCATTCCATTCCAGAATAAACGTCAAAGTTGGTGGCATAGAAAATGTACGTGACTGAACACATCAGGCTGGAATGGAATGGAATGGACGAGGTGGCCAACTTTCAACTTTTCTTGATCAGAAAACGTCAGATTAGTTTTCAGTTGACAGCAAGCAGCCATTGCGAGTAGTAATGGAGTTCAGTGAGGAAAAGTTCATCGAAGAAGTGAGGAACGAGCCATCGTTGTACGATAAGACGAACTATCGTTACAAAGACACTCAGTTTAAAGAAAGGATTTGGAGAAGCATTGGCGAAAAATTTAATATTGCCGATGGTAAGCGCTTTTAACGTTTTTCATGCATTGGTGATCAATTTAGTTTTTTACTTTCAGCGAAAAAAAAGTGGAACATTTGTTTCCGGGATCGGTATACAAGGGATAAGCGTAGGTTTGTCCTAAAGTCAGGGCAAGCAGCCACGTCCACATCGGGCTGGTACCTTATGGACAACATGACGTTTTTGGATGTCCACCTTCAGGCAAGACCGTAAGTAGTTTAAGCATGTATTGAATTATATATATTCAAAACTAATCCTTCCAAGTTGAAAAACATTTTAATTATAATACTTTAATTTTCAGATTGAGGGAAAATGTGGATTCTTCTAGTTCCCAATCGTTCGAAAGTTTGAGCGATGCGTTCAAAATGTGCGCTTCTGAACCTATTGCAGAAAACTTGGCTGATAATGAAGCCCTGCAAGTGGCGTCTTCAACACCCACAAATTCGGCAGCGCAACAACAAAGGAAGCGAACGGAGAAGGACGAAATTGAAAAAAGGCTGCTTCAATCTCTGCGGACATTCGAGCAGAAGGCAAATAGCCATGAGGCAGACGATGACGACATGCTATTCTTAAAAGCGATGCACAGTGACCTCAGTAAAATGGACGCCCAAAAAATAAGATTTAAGATAAAAATGATGTACGAATTAAATAAAGCTCTCCATGGAAGCTGATTAAAATATATATTTAACTTTATAATATAATTAGAAATTAAGCTACAAATTGTTAGGAGTAATAGTATATTTTACTATATTTTCTTGTTTTATACGTATAGAGTTTTATTGTTAGAGCATTAATTACTATAAGAGTTAATGGTTAAATGTTGTTTGTTAAAAAATAGATTTTCAAAACTTGACATAAATTAGTTTTTGTGCTGAAAAGATACAGCTCCTTCATTCGTGAAATAATCCTTCAACTTATCACGCAAGTTGAAAGCACTGCGAGCAGCATTGTTTGACCCCAATCGTACCGATTGGCGCACCGACCAATCACTGTAGTGTGCTGGTGCATATTTCTGTTGATCATCATTTAGAATAATGAAATTGTGAAGGGCAACAGCAGCCAAGACAACTTTTTCGGCATTATGTGGTTCTAGAGCTAGCGTATTTCTGAAAACTCTCCACCGGGCAACGAAAATACCAAAAGAGTTTTCAATTAATCGTCGAGCGCGACTTAATCGATAATTGAAAACTTTTTTATCAGCTGGAAGTGATTTTCTTGGGTAAGGCCTCATAAGTTGCTCTCTTAACGGGAATGCTGCGTCGCCAACAAAGTAGTAAGGAAACTTTGTACCGCTATTCGGCAAACAGTCTCCAACTGGCAGTGCTAGCTCACCGGCCAAATGTTGTGGCCAAATGTTGTGGATCTAAAAATTCATAAATATATTGAATATTGAGAATTAATCAAATATTAAACATGTTGTCGTCTAAATATACCTCCGTCGCTCTGACTCCCAAACGCCCCGACACTAACATCAGTGAAAACGTGTTGAGCATCGCAAACCGCCATCAAAACAATATTGTGGAATTTCTTGTAATTAAAAAATTATGCACCACTATTGGCAGGAGCTTGAATTTGTATATGTTTTCCGTCTATTGCTCCTATGCAGTGTGGCATATTCCACGGGTCACTGAAAATTTTTTCGGAATCCTTATAATCTTGTATGTTAGATTGACTATCATAAACGGGTGACAGGGTTTGCCAAATGATTTCGCATGTTTCCAGCATTATTCTTCTCATTGTTGATTTGCCAAGGTAAAAATTCCATGACAAATATTTAAAGCTGACACCTTGCGATAAATATCTAGGGAAATATAGCACATTAGAATAATTCAAATAAAATATGTTTATCAACTTACGAAAGAGTGACTGCAAGCCTGCATTCAGCATCTATACTTGGCCTAATTGATTTTTTGGTTGTCTTCGCGAATCAGGGTCAGCAGTAAATTATATGTCCAGCACGTCATCCTTGTATTGGCAAAAAATAATTCTGGGTCGCTATTTTTCATTCGCGAGAATGTCGTTGCGAAATATCCTAGAATATCGCGATCTACATTAATGGTTCACACCCACCATCTGCGACTATATAACCTGCTATACTCCAAATATAGCAGCACTAAGTTTACAAGCACTTCGAATAATTCGAGTAAATTACTATCCATTTTCACGCACAACAAAACTTGCCGAATTCAAAGTTAGCTGTCAAACACTGAACGGAATGGAGACAATATGCTCACTGTGCTGGAATGGACATGAGCTGGAAACTGCTGGATCGGAATGGAATGTAATGTGGTGGAACATTGTGGCCCGCGCTTAACTCTTTCTGATCGCTATTCACGCCTGGGTTTCGAAAATAAAGTTTTACATACACTGTTTATTCATTATTATCTTTCGAAGCGGTGGATTCAGAAAATAAACAATGGTTTATTTCAAAAATTGAAGTATATTTTTCTCAATGAATACGTATTCCCAGTTTTAAAGCATTCAAACCTCATACAAATTATTGAAAAAAATCTAAACGGTATAAAACTGTCGATCATCAGTTTGATTTTTGATAGAAATAGTACCTGCAATTAATAAATCAACAAAAAAACCTTTTATTTACTCTCTTGCGACAAAAGCACAGTTTCAAACCATTTTCCCTAAAACAAAAACTATGACACTAACATTTATTGCCCAGAGAAGATAAAATCACTGTCGAAACGGTCATCAAATTTTTTTTGAAACGGACGAGAACGCATTAATATCTAAAGGCAGTATTGTCATTGGTACGGAAAATAGCAAATTAAATTAAATGAGCTTAAATATAGAACAGTACAAGTAGGCTTGAGATATTTGTATGTTTGGCTACTTTGGGCTATGGAAGAAATATGAGCATCTTAATTGCATCCATAAGCTATTATTGAAAAGTGTGACGCATTTTCTTTGATCAACATAAACATGTTTTTCCAGAACAAAGACTATATACATATATTTTGTTAAAAAAATGGAAAGTTAAACGAATTTCGAGGCTAACTTCAAACGTTTCCTCATTCAGTGACTGATTCACGAAAATTTTATAATGAGCTGAAGTGAAACGAAACTTTATTACCTCTGGTATCATATTTATTTGATATCTTAAATGTATATATCATATTTAATTCAAATTTATTAGCAATGCATTGAAAGCAAACCATCAATATTCTTATGTATTCAAACTCCAAAAAAGTACTCAATCGTCCTCACTGTCAAATCACCGAAAAAAACCGAAAATTTATCTCATCGAAAATTCATCTCCATACAAAACACTTTATTTCCAGTCGCAACAATCACACCGCAGATGAATAAAATATTCACCGAAAAATCCCCTTAACTAGCCTGAATTCACAACCGTATCTGATTAATTTTCAATTTTTCTTCTTCGTTCTTTAAATTATTCAAAAAATCACCAGCTCAGAGCTAATCATGACGCATATTCCGGTTCAGCTTTGCTTGAATATTCCGAAACCCATCGAAAAATTCCCATCGTCTAAATTACGTATGCATCGAAAACTGGTATATGTACAGAGTGTGCTCGTATGTAGATTCGCACAACAAAATTAATGAAGAACAAAAGTAGGTTAATTGTAATGGTGTTACTAAATCGGCGCAAATGCGTTGTAAATGACATTCGTAGACCGAGTTTCAGTATGTACTCGTACAGATAAGTATCTATTTTTCATGTACGGTGGTCGACTGGCTATGGATGGCTACTGTTAATAATAATTGTTTGCATTGTTGCAAGTATGTTTGTTTTTTGTTGCTCACAATGGCTTTTGCAGAAGGTTGCTAGGTAAATAAATGTGTTGAATTTGGAGTACTTTTCAAAAGTGTATCATTTTTTTGACGAAGTAGCTTTGCTGTTGGGTTACCTCAAGATGTTTTTTTTTATGTTGATGATGAAAAGAGTTGATGGATGATAAGTAGCATAAAGAAACGAACTAGAAAATTGACCATAATATTGAATAAATAAAAGTTATTCGATGCTCTGTACTTGAACTGACAATTGAAGATGATTACTCAAAAAATATATAAGAAGATAAGCCTGAGAGCAATTCGTGCGATAGTAAAAAATTCGCTGAGCCTTAAATGTCTAAAACCAATTCAAAGGGATAGGTAGTGCTGCCATTTGCTTTTTTTAGATAATGCTAAATTCAATTTTATTTAATGCTAAATAATGCCAGATCCTGTAAAATTATAATACTTTTTATTTGATTAAAGTAAGCTTGATTCGATATGAAAACAATATATATTTATGTAATAAAAAAAAACTCTAGCGCACCTGAACCGCTAGAAGCACTAATGTTCGAAGAACAGTAGAAGAATCATGCAGATTTTGAGTGCATATTCTACAACACGAGCTTCTTATTACAGCCAAACTGTTTCAAACGCCACCTTTTACTATGGTCTTATAACTCATATGGTGGAAAGGTTTCAGATATTACCACTGGCATGAATTTCAAAGTTTGTGAGAGCAAAACTCTTGTTAATTATATTCGTTATGAGTTGCTTATTTCACAAAATTTTCAAAGCAGCATCTGATACAACATCAATGAAGAAAATGCTCAGTGCCTGCAGCACTGTAACTGAAGTTGGTGTTTGGGGCTGCGATCCGAAAATTTTGCAGAACTTTGGGAATTGAAACATTGGTTATTTATTTTCATTGTAAATGTTTCCGGTATGAATGCTAACTGTAAGCATTTATTGATATAAAAATAGCACTACCGACTCGTGCTGGCAGCCTTTTGCCAGTATGAAAACCAAAAATTTATCACATCTGCTTCACGTTGAAATTAACCTACCCTGTGAATTTCGTCTCGATCCGATGACTGCGTTCGAAGTTATAGGAGTATAAAGAAATTTAGGGTTACCAGCCGCGGCATTTTTCAAATAATCGAAAACTTAATATTTGCTGTTAACTGTCACTACAATATCATTACCATTTGAAAATTCTACGATAAAATTGCTTAATAAAGATATTGCAAATAAACACAAAACCAACAAAAGCTGGCAACCCTATCGTGGCTTTTCAACCAGTAATGCCTATAGTAGGTTTCATTAATTGTATGAAATTCGTATTGATTTCATCCTGAAAATTTCAGTATCCTGAGATTTTTTCACTGAATTATTTGATGATATATATATATATATATATATATATATATATATATATATATATATATATATAGAAATATGAATTTTTGGCCAATGTGATTTTAATACTAATGTTCTTCTTTGAACATTAGTAATTATGTAATAAAAACAAATTAGGAGAACATAGAAGAAAGGTAGCCGGTCGTTTTCCGCTTCATATTAACAAAATCAAAAAAAATTTTGGGGTCGTGGACTATATTTTCCTCCAGTAGTTTTAGTGTATCTGTCATACGCCTCGTGAAACTTAGTAAAGAATTCATGAACAATTAAATTGTATTCTTCTTTAATACGATGGCTAACGTCGAATTGATTCTTAATTAGTTTATAAAGTTTGATCCTAAGGTTTCTCAGACGTTTAAGAGTCTTGTCAAGCCAAGGTTCAGAGAGAAATGTTGACGGCAATTTGGTCGAGTCAAGTGTCGCAATTATATGCTAAGATGTATATAACCTTTTGGCGGAAACGGATATTTGAGTGAATTTTCAGGTATTGAATTTTCAGTTCCAGTAACGATATTAGTGGCTAAGTGGGCGCGGAGTGCCTTAAAGTATACAAATATTTTTGTTCAATTTGTGATAACATTTCGGCCGATAAAAACCTGTCGAATGACCATAGCCAATCGTCTACCTCTTGTAACCAGCCGAAAACGCTCTTCTCTCCATCCGACATCATGAGCTTATCTAGAGAGCTGATTTTGAAGTTATCTTCACGTAGCTCAAGAGAAGATCAATTTTTGGTGGTGGTGGAACTTGCATTCAAGTTTGTCTACAACTAGACGAGAAATTAACTGCCTTATGTGGAACGCACAAAGCGTTCGCAACAAAGTAATCGAAACGTTTAATTTTCTGTGTGAAAGGCAAATTAACATTCTCTTCCTGACTGAAACTTGGTTAAAAGAGGGAGATATACTGACTCGTGCAAACTATAATATAATAAGGAAAGACAGAGAAAACGCTTGTGGTGGCGGAGTAGCAATAATTTAAAAAAAAGATATATCATTTGCTAAAGCTAGAATTATTGTTATTGGTATTGTTTTAAATGATCTTGGCCTTACTTTGATCGCAGCGTATTTCAATGGTACTAAGCTCAATTCGACTAAATTAAACCTTTTTCGTCAAGATCTAAATCGATTGTTATCACTAAAGAAGAAATTCATTCTTTGCGGCGATTTCAATGCTCAACACTCACACTGGAATTGCCTACGTTCTAATAAAGCTAGGCAAATACTGCACGATATCTTTATGAACCACAATATACTTTTACATGCACCAGACGCATCGACTTGTTATCCTCCCAGGGGACAACCATCAACTCTCGATTTAGTTATCACCAACAGCTCCATGCAAATCACGCAAACTTTGGTGGAAAATAATCAGTCGTCAAACCACTTACCTGTAGCTTTTCAAGTAAATAATTATCTGAACGTTCATCCTTATAAACTCCTCAAATATTCTAAGGCTTTCTGGGAAATATATAGAAGACTTCTGAACGATTCCATAAAATTACAAGGTTTCGACTTGTCGAAAATCACTAACAGGAATCAAACTGACGAGCTTATCAATGATTTAGTCACTAAAATTCGACAAATTCGGGATGAAGCCACTCCTAAATCCGCCAGTCCTAGTATCTCGCCATTAATCAGCTCGCAAACTAAGGCCTTGATTCAATTTCGAAACAGAGTTAAACGCCAATGGCAACGCAATAGAGGCCTTTGTTCCAGAATGAAAATTGGAATAATCCTCTCGCTTCTGAAGAAAAGGGTGCAAAGAAACTTTGGCAGCTCCGCAAATCGCTGATCAACATACATCGCACAATTCCTCCTCTTTTCACACCCGACGAGTCCACAGTTTATACCGACAAGGAGAAGGCTGAATTGCTTGCCATTAACTTCATAATGCGCACTGTATTACACAAGATCTTGGAGATGTAGAAACTTGTTCTCTAGTTGGTCGCAAAATAAATGAGCTTTCAGAAAACCTTCCGACTTTACACAGGCAGACTTTTGCACTGCTGCAGAAATAAAACAGCAGATTAAAATGTTGAAAATAAAATCATCTGCCGGAATTGACAAACATTCTCATAAAAAACCTACGAAAAAAGGCTATAATCTTACTCTGTTTCGTGTTTAATTCCTGCCTATAGCTGAGCTACTTTCCCAGTGTGTGGAAAACTGCCACCATTATCCCAATACCTAAACCTGGTAAAAATCCAAATTCACCTCTGAACTACAGACCCATAAGTCTGCTGTCGACACTAAGCAAGCTATTGGAAAAAATCATCTTACTAAGATTAACGCTAAAAATTGCGGAGTACAAAATCATTCCCGACTGGCAATTTGGATTTAGACCCGGACTTTCCACCACCCACCAGCTTAGAAGAGTAGTCAACCTTATTAAAAAAGTATTTTCTAACAGTCCATCGACGGGCATGATTGTCTTAGACATTTAAAAGGCATTTGACTCCGTCTGGCATGATGGACTCATCTACAAGCTTGTGAACTATTCGCTACCCATTTACTTGGTGAAAATAATCCACTCAAGAACATTTGTCGTGAAAGCTCGTTCAACTTCCACTAAACACAGCATTCCGGCGGGAGTTCCTCAAGGTTCAGTTCTCAGTCCAACTCTGCATAATTTGTACACTTTTGACATGGAAAAATATACAAACTGCGACATTGCTATGTATACAGACGACACTGCAATTTTAGCTTCCTCTAATGACCCTGCAATCATTGTTGACCTCCTGCAACGGCAGCTAGACCTTATCAATTGTTTTTACCAAAAATAGAAAATCAAAATAAACCCGAAAAAAACTGAAGCCACATTTTTTACCAGAAAAAGAGCTCGGATATTTCTTCCTAACTCACAACTTAATATTCTAGGAGCCGTGGTAACATGGTCAAGAGCTACAAAATACTTAGGCGTTCATTTAGATAAAAAAACTCACTTTTCAAACTCATACAGACTCGGTTGTCTCCCAAATAGAAAAGAGTATAAAAATTAACTACCCGTTCATTAACAGGAAATCAAAATTATCTTTTATAAGTCTATATCTTATAAAAGAGATATATAAGATATATAAGTCTATATCTTATAAAAGTATCTTTTATGCAACCCGCTATTCTATACGGAGTCCCAATCTGGTACAAATGTGCACCCTGCCACAAAAAAAGACTGCAAATAATCCAAAACAAGTGTCTAAAAATAATCTAGAATAAACCATTCTATTACTCAACGCGACGTTTGCATAGTTTGGCCAACATCAATTACATTTCTCACACAGCCGTACTCAGACACCGCAAGTTTCTATACAAATGTATGCAATCCAACAATCCACTCATTCTCTCTTTGTTTCCTAGCAGTTATGAGCAGTAAGCCCTAGTTTAAGCTTTAAGTTTAGTTTGATAAGTTTTTAGTAATTATACACAAGGTTTGTTTAGCTTTTTCCTGAAATTGTCTCACTTTAGTAAATAGATACGCAGCATACCTTGGATACCTTAATACAAAACATTATTTAGTTGTAAGGGCTTTCCAGTCCAAACCCTAGATAAATTTTACTCCTGTGTATGCATAAGATTTCGAACTTTAATTAAGTTTTATGATTATTATTATTATTATAAATTCTGACATAGTCTATTGGGGGAGGGTAGTGTGAAGGTTTAGGTCATGACTCTTGGCGTGCTATGTTTTATTACCACAACACGGATTAGTGTCCCATAAAAGCTAGAAGGCAAATTTGGAAACAGGAGCCCACCCAAGCATGGTTTCACTGATCCGAAATTTTAGAGTCGGAAACCTATCAACTTCTTTAATAAAAAAAATATAAACAAATGGTTTGAATAGTTTTTTTAAAAAAAAAGTAAATTTTTTGGCATGTTCTACAACAACATTAATCGCCTACGCTACTTGAAACTGAAATCATTCTCAATTTAAATAGGGCAAATACTTTTTTGTAGTGAATCGAAAAATGTTCAAAGTTACATCAAGAACCAACAAAAAAAAGAAATAAAATGCTTTATTACAGCGATTGACAGACCGAACAAATAAAATGTGTTGATATGAATGTTATTTGATTTGTTTGCATTGCTTATTTCTCACTTTTTTTAAGTTTGTGTTATTCTATTATTGGGCTGACCTATACCTAGAAAGATTCAGGAAGAATTGCAAGTCTGGTATCTATTGAAAACTAAATGTTCAAAAACCAAGTTAGTGTTTTTGAATCATACTAATGTTCATACTACGTTTTACAAACGAACTTGTTCCTCTTAAAAATCCATACTACGCCATTCTATTTTTCCAAAAACATATGATACTAAAGACCCAAGTTCAATTGCATTTTGTGAAAACACTACGATGTATTTTGGTGATATAATATTGTGTACTTTGGTGATTGATATATCTGTTAATGCATCAAAAACAACACATTGTACTCTTTTACAAAAAAATAATTGGACTTGGGTCTTTATTCCCACTTGTTTTTGACTATAAAATAATGTACTACGGCAAATATATATTTCTTAGACAGCTGATTAACATTCATAAAAAAAATATTTTCATCGAATCCATAATTGGAAAATAACTCAAAGTCCTGGTCTAATCACTCCAGCAGTTGTAGTTGTCTCTTGGTTGAATGTTCCCATGAAATTATGCCCAATTATTTCTTGTAAATATTTATCAGGAAATTGAACCAGACTCGCGCTTATATTTCGTACTCCCGCTTGCCATGGAATGTTTTCCTATCAAAAAATATTATGATGCTCATGACATATGACGTAATCATCGCACACAATCACAATCAATTAATTAAACCAGGGAGATTTTAACCCCAATCGGATTATCTGTTGTAGTTGTTTGTGAAATCAATGGAAATACACAAAGTTTGCGAAAACACCAAGCCCAGTATTTTTCGCTTATCGACCACAAGCAGCGTACAATAAGAATATGTAATTTTACCAACAGCAAGTACTACTTTATACCATCGGATCATGTAATATATGCAATATAGCGAAATTAATTTATGATTTAATTTTTATTTGATGCACTACAAACGAAACTAAGACTCAATAATTGAATGAAAGTATTGCATTGATTGAATATCACCATAAAACTATTAAGCAAATTAGCTCAATAGCTTTCATCAGATTCAATAGTACTGTTGATATGAAAACAGAAACTTCTCGAGGCAGAGTTCTATCTATCAAAAGAGTGCAAGGCTGTGATGACGTTCTAGCCATCAAAGCTGTCAGCTTGAATAATGGCAAAAATAAATTATACATTATTAATGGCACATTTGAAGTCTTATCATTGTTTTGGAAGAAACGGTGACCGAGACGCGCCCCTCTTATAGTCGAATCAAAATAACTAGCAGAATAATTCTAATGTGTGGTCCTACTGTTATTAGTTGAGTGTAATCTGGATTTTCAGCATCACTATTTATTTGACACCAATTTAAAATGCCGTTCGCCAAGATTTATGAGAAAACTCGTGACTATGAGGAATCTTCACTAACGTTATTTATTAACATTCAAACAACCATAGACTAAATGTGCAAATTGGTTACCGAAAAAAAACAACTCAAATCTTTAATTAGATCATTTGAATGACAAATGCATTTGTAGCTACAAGTTCATGAACATTTTGATAAATCTGTTTTTAATAGACTCAGATTCTATGACTCAATTTAGCTAGATACGTCAGCAGATACATTGGCTTCCATGGAGATATCACATTGTTACGTGCAGAACATCTAATTCTATTAGCTATTTGCCAAAAGTAATATAGCTAATAATTGTTTCCATCTACTCGTGTTTGCTTCGTCACGCGTTGCCTGCATCTAGATAAAGAAACTGACACCGAAAAATTGCCTTTAATAACAAAAAAAAACCTTTCACCCTCTGGCGCCCTGTAAAATCGGCACTTGTACGCAGTGTCTTGAGCCCCTGTAGCCGGCGAATTTTTTTCTTTCAGCAAATTTCGTGAACACCGCTCCATATCGCAAACGAATCTTATCATTTTCAATTGAGTAAATTGTGAGCTTGCGATACATCTACTTTGCTAACTGGATGCGTCTGGTTCGTATCTTTGATTGGTAAATTGCTTGCAGACCGTGTGACACTTGGCACATAAGCATTCAAATGATGATGATGATGGCAATTGCTGTCGCAAAAGATGTCATGAAGGTCCACTCAAGACCGGTGTATGCATTCGTATATACAAATGAATGCCATCAATCATGCCGCCAGGGAATTAGAGATTTGCTTATCAGAGTTTCTGCATGACGCTCGCGGTTAGGAAAATTGGATTTCGCACGCGAATATGATAACATTTTATTCCATCTCAAATTTTCGTTTGGTTTAAAATGACACATCGTATGCGAGTGTTGATAGCAAAGAACACCGTTGCCTATTACAGTCAACAGTTGGGTTGATATTTTATTCAGTCCTAACGAAAATTTAAAAGAAAAAATTGTTTTTAGTTTTTTGTCATATATAATAATAAATGGAAATAGATGGTGGAAATTTACGTATAAAATGTTTGGATCTGTTTTTAAGATAAGTTTACTGTTATCAAATTAATTTTCAAAATAAAGTATTACATGTACAATAATTTCTTAATATTTTTTGCAATCCACCTTCTTTTTAACTGCATTACCTTCACAGTTTCAAAGCTTTAGTCATTAGTAAATGGAAACATCTTTAACTATGCAAAAGTATAAATATTCAGTAATTCATCAGATAGCTCACTACTTTATCACTTGGCCGTAACAAATAGAAAAAGTTTCCATCAAACATATGTTACCACTCAATGGTGCTTGATAGGCGATCGAATCACAATTTATAGCACGCATTGCCATTATTCGAAAACAACCAAAGAAATTAATTTGGTTATCTTCCATAGTTCTTGATTTAGTCATTTTTTCTCAATCTTTCGCAGTTAATAAGCATGCACATTTATACATGTTAAGAAAATGAATAGTGCGAATTAGCGCCCAATGTGGGCAGTTTTCTTTTAATATTCATTCAGTAATAATGTCTGTCCACTCGAAGTCTTGCGTTTTCCAGGACTTTATTGAGTCCTTTATCTACCATTCTTGAAGAAGCTTGAGTAGCCTAGTGGGTAGAGCACTGGCTTCTTGCGTGTGGGGCCCCTGGTTCGAATCCAGGTTCGGACGAGGGTCTGCGCACCAAGCTTTGAGTTCACCTAGCTCTGATTAGGTACCTGATTTAAATCAGGGGTAAAGTGAGTCGTGGAACTAATCACTCCACACTCGTATCCACAATGATTAAAAAAATTGTAATGAAGCTCTCTACCAGCTTCAACCCCTAGACCCGTACGAGGGTTGTCGCGGGATTGCTTTTGCTTTATCTACCATTCTTTGAGTGGTAGCATCGACCAACCCTTTACCTGCCTCAATGACCATTGAATCAGGTAAAAAACTAACATAATGGGAATGAGTTATATCGGAAACAACTACAAGTGCTTCAAATTTTATGTCCGTAGCTGTATTTATATGTATGTAAACGATTTTTCAAATTAAAATTTTCAGAGGATTTTGTTGGCGATGAGTTGTGGTTCTTGTTTTTGCTTTGTGAGAAAATATCTTCAATTTTTTGGCGACAGCGGACATTTTACTGAATTTATAGGTACCCCTATATTTGTGTGGAAAATAGATAATTGCAAAAATTAAGTATAGGAAAGATAAGTGAATTATGTTTTAAACTTGTTTATGATAATATTTTGGAAATGTTTCACCTCGCCCGGTCAGTAAGTGCCTAACTGTAGGCAAATAAATTAGTGAAATTTCCAATTGCGATAACTTCACATAGACTCGTCAAATTATTGCGAAATTTACAAAACACATTGATGGGCACAAAAAACATATTTTTGTGCTTTTAAATAAATACCCTGCAGGTATGTGATCAGAAAACCTTAAAATCAACGACCTTCCTGAGAGTATTTCATTTTTTCAGATAATATGCAAATTTTCAATAAATATCACGCTATATCTGCAGAGATAATTGAAATATTAGAAATTCCTTTCTTCAGAAAGATGACAACCCTTCACCAAATTAACTCTCTTTTTAACATCTGAAAATGGTGCTCGCGAGAACTCACGCCCCAACAATCAAATCAATATGAAATTCGCAATGGGATCAGATCTGCAAGAAGTGATAGTGAAATGTAGGTAATCCTGTGGCAGTGGTTCCATCTTGAAAAATCGCTATAAAAAAAACTGCATTTTTCCCTACCAATTCCGATCTGTCTCCAGATTTGAAAGAAATTCTCGCAGTAGCTTTTTTCACTTGAATCTTGAAAATTCGCTAATCAAAATCAAAGCTGTTTGCTCTATGAATTCCGGTGCAGTGGTGGCCAAACAAAATTGAGGCAATGGATGGATCTTACAGTGAGCCAAGTTTGATTGAAAATTTAAGATAGGGCTATTGGGCAAACGCGTGTATGTTTATGAATGTAAACGCGTGTGAGGGACTTGTTTATCTAATACTGCCTTCAGTGATAAAGTTGTCATAAATTCGGGCGCATCATATCTAATATTTTCTTGAAACCACGCGTTTTTGGTAGCTTCAAAAAAGTTTGTGCTTGCATTAATGCAAAATGGGCAAATACACGTCCCCAGGCAAGATCCAGTTGGTGGTTGTTAATCATTACGAAGCTAAAACTGTGGCAGAAATATGTTTGGTCCTCAACATGAAACGTAGGACTGGTTACGATATTCTCCGGAGGTATAAAGAGGAAGGCAGAATAAACTTGAAGCATAGTTCTGGTCGTCCAAAGGTTCTAACGACGCTTGAAGAACGCGCTATCGTCCGGAAAATCAAGAAAAACCCTAAATTGAGGGCTCCAAAAATTGTAAGTGAAGTTTTCGCAACCTTTAAAAAAAAAGTGGGATGCAAAACAGTGCGCCGAGTTTTGAGAAATGCTCAATGTAATGATCGTGTTGCACGCAAAAACTATTCATAAGCGAAGTGAATAGAAAAAAACGATTAAATTTCGTTACAGAATATGTTTTGAAGAATGCTGATTATTGAGATGAAGTTATTTTTGCTGATGAAAGCAAATTCAATGACTTTGCCTCGGACGTGTTATGGTGTGGCGCAAGCCCAACGACGAATTGAGTCCGAAAAACCTCAGGCCTACAGTGAAGCACGGGGGCGGCAGTTTCATGGTTTGGGGATGCATATCTACTCGCGGTGTTCGCGAATTAGTATTTATTGATAGTATAATGGATCACAACTCTTATGGACCTTTTAGATACATTTAAATATTACGAAGACAATGACCCCAAACATAAGGCTCGCATTGTTGAAGAATGGCATCTGTGTAATTATCCAAAATTGGTTCATCCTCCTCCCCAATTATAATCCCATTGAAACTTCTGGGATGAATTGGACCGTAGAATTCATACCAAGCCAATTACTTCTTCTAAGAGGGAGCTCGAGACAAGGCTTCGCAAAGAATGGGTGAAAAAGGAAGTACATAGAATACTTGCGAAAAATCATCTCCAGTATGCTAAATCGTTAAAAATGTGTTATTGAACAAAAAGGACATGCAACAAAATACTAGTTTTATATAATTTTTGTTTATTTTTACAGTTTAGCCTATGTGCGGATCTTTTTGAAAGCTGAAAGTTTTTGTTTTTCTTACAAAATTTCCTATTTTTTGGTATCTATAAAGTGAATAATTTTTGTATTTATGTGATATGTAAGGCTATTATGTTCTGCTGATATTATATATTTTTACTAATGTTCGAAGAACATTAGTATTAAAGTCGATTCGGCCAAAAGTTCATATTTGCATACATAAATATATATATATATATATATATATATATATATATATATATATATATACATATACATATATATATATCATCAAAAAAATTCAGTGACTATTTCTCGGGAACGCGCCATCCAATTGAGCTGAAACTTTCAGGATACGTTGGTGTATATACAGAATAGGTCCAGGTCTCACCGAATGTCAATTACCTTTAACCCTTAAGCGCCGGCGGCCATTTCAGTGATATTTTCAATATACCTACTATTCCGTACATAAATAATTTTAGCAAAAATTAAGGTAACGGAATGAATTTCGAACGTGTTTTAAATGTAAATCGGATAGTGTTTTGGAATTTTTCAACCCCAACTATGCGCTATGTGCCTTACCCCTAGAATGGTACCGACGAGTAAATTTTACTCACATACGGCATATATTTCGGCGCGCATCAGCCAGTTGGCCACTCCGACTGCCATGAGGCTAGAGGCTATATAATCTTTTTATGTTTAATGATAACATAAAAAATGTTCCTAATACTGTTGTTGGCTTCTCTTTAGCCACTCATATATAAATTGTATGCGTTGTTTACATAAAGTAAACATTTTTTAAGTTTTATACCGGGCTCGCCTATTAACCCTTTCCAAACTAACCTATATTTTTAGCATTAAAAACTTCTGTTCACGGAAACTCACGATCCAATTATCAGAATCAATAGAAATTTACAGAATGTATTGGTCTTAAGAAAAAGTGATTTTGACATGTGGGCGATTTTGTGCCAGTGGTGCCATTTTGAAAAATCACTAAGGAAAATAGCTGCTTTTGGCCCTATAAATTCTGATTCAGTCATTCGATTTTGGCAAAATTCACACAGCAGCTGAACCTTACTTTAAACCACGTTTGGTCGAAATTTGGTTGAAAAATTCATTTGGAGCTACCAGCTATGGTAATTTTGGTGTCTTAAATTTGAAAAATTCATAAAGAAAATAAAGCTCTTTGCCCTGGAGCTTCCAGTACAGTCATTGAATCATAACGAAATTCAAACGGCAAATAAAACTTTTTGTAGGCAATATTCAGTAGAAATTTTAATTCAACACAATGATAGGGTTGCCAGCTATGGCGATTTTATCATAGAATTTTCAAATCGTAATGATCTTATAGTGAAAATAAACACCAAATATTAAGATCTAGAAAATTTGAAACTTTTTGCGAATGGTAACCCTAAATTTCTTTGCATCCCTATAACTTCCAATGCCGTCATTGGATCAATACGAAATTCGCACTGCAAGTTGACTTCAACGTAAGGCAAATGCGACATTTGTTTTGCTACGGTGCTAGCAAAGTGCTGCTAGCACTAGGCTTTTTTGTTAATTTTGTTCCAATAAATGCTTGCATTAAGTATTTTCATCGGAAACATTTGCAATGGAAATAAGTAAACAATATTTAAATTTTCTAAGATCTGGACATTTTTCGGATGACAACCCTAAACACCTTTCTATCGCTGTAAATTTCGATGAAGTCAACGAAATTAAAATAAGCTTAGATTCTATTATTACTTAGGATGTATTAGTTTTAAGTAGCAAAAGTAAGTAGTGGTAGAATACACACTCAAAATTTGTACAAATCCTCTACTGTTCTTCGAACATTAGTGTTTTTATCGCGCTAGGGTTTTTTTCAATTTTTTCCCCGTCTTTTATTGGCTTATAAAATGAGAAAGAAGGAATTTTTCTTACGTGTGCGGATCTTTTTGGGAGTCACTTTAGGTCCACTAATATATGTACATTCGTTCAAGTCTCATTCTTAAAATTATAGCCTCCAGAAAGTGTTTGTAATATTGACTTTGTATTTACGGTAAGTTTTTGTTTGCTACAAAAGCGGAACTGCAATCCAATGATAACTTAAAACAACAGTCCCGGACCTAGTATGTGAAATAGAATTACAAACATTATCTCGACCACAGAATTTTTCTACGGTCATATCAATCAACACTTCTTGTCGCTATCAATCTAGAAACAAGTATACTGTATAAATTTCAAGTTGTCCAGTCAAGTTGAAAACATTCCACCACTTAATTGCGAACAGAAATAAGTATTCTTAGCAGTTTTCAGCTACGAAGTAATACACTCGAGCCAACTATCTAAAGTACCTATACCATTTGTACGAGTATGTATATACATATCTATACTTCGATCACGCGTACTTCGAAACAAATCAATTGATTCAATCTTCATTGCAAATAGATATGAGTAAGAATTCAACGTTATAGCGGCAAGAAGTCATACTCGAGTATTTTCAGATTTGATATTTCTTCATAATTGATAGAAAATTGATTTTCAATGCCAATTCGAATCAAAACTAGATTATCCCATCAGCTGCAACGAAGATGACGAAGCCAGACTGACATGTATGCATAAGTTGGCAGAATGTATTGCTACAAATTCTAATAAGAGCATTCGTTGTGGCTCATTGCGATCCAAATGCATGTACATACAACTGGCATGTGCCTCTAATTACTGTAAAATACATGATTATTTATAAGATCTATATGTACCTACCCAATGTATCTACCCAGTGCCGAAGATTGAATTAATGTTAGGCTATCTTTTTTTTTGTCTGACCCGAATATTTTGTCGCATTTATTTCTGTTGCATTGCACTGCATTTTTCATCTTTTTATTTAGTTTGTGAAGACGATTCGGTGATGGAAACCTATTTAGAACGAGCACTCGCTGTCAACGGCTCGTGCAGGAATCTTATGATTTTCGAAGGCATCAAAGCTCCAAAAATAATTCCATTGAGAATAAATATCAACATGAAACAGCACTGGGAATAAGTGTGCTGATAATTGATGAGAAAGCTATATGATGAATTTTGAAAGAATGTGCAAAGTACATGAAGTCAATTAGAAAATACTTGCACTTGGGCTGATGGTCGCAGCATTTCGGACCTAGTCGCCGTCAGGCGCGGTAGCGACGGAGCGGAATCCGCTCTTGGTTAATACGACCATCTCCGTCTCGTTAAATTTTTGGCAGGCCGCAGATTACGTCCTCAGTCTAGTCACCATAAAGTGGTTAGTACACAGTGAAATCCGCCAATTTTTGTTTCTTTCTAAATATATAATTTGAAAAATTTCAACTGATATGCAAAATACTTCATGTCGATATTCGTGATATTTTTTTTCAGTTGGGGCATTTTTGGCATCAGGTAAGAATTTGGTGCGCGGGTAGACGTGCGAGCCGTCTCGCTGGCACTGTGAAGCGTGGAGCAGGGTCTCATTCAACTGATCCCTGGTCTCTGTTATTCTGTGGGTAACTTATTTCTATAGAATATATGTACATATGTCAAAAACAAAAGCCGTCACACCCATTTCGGTCATATACCGTTACACACAGGTATCAGAGATGGCCAAATAGTTTTTAATGGCAGCTAGTCAGTTCAGTATTTACTGTGTCACAAAACACATTGTCGATATCAGTCGATAGTTACAAGTTTTTTGGAGATGAGGCGAGTAATCTGTGATTGAAAGGGTTCACGCCAAACTCCCAGACGACTTTCACGCAACAAAATAAGACCGGCGCCATTGAATCGTTATACAGGGTGTTTGGTACTTGCAGGTCACTTTTGTAAGAGGGTGTTTCTTGATTTATTTTGAGGAAAAAATGGTTCTGCAGAGTGGTCCGGTATTCAAAATCTGCGGAGTTTCAGGGTGGTCAAGAAAAGTGTTTCGGACCTTGTTGCAATGCTGCAATGCTGTTCAAATAAAAATGTGTCAAACCTGAGTAGCTAGCAACGTCACGGCTGGTGAAATTTATCAAACCACTGACAGTCAAGACGTTCCACAATATGGCTGATAAATTGGTTTATCAGCTGATGGTTGTAATCCGTGACTGTACTACTGAAAATGCCCTAAAGGCATGGTAAATAAATATCTAATAAAGAGAGTGCCGAAAAATTTCGGAACTTTGAAAATTTCGGTACTTTTTGAAATTTGTTTCAGTATCTCGAAATAGGGCATTCTTGTGTTCGCCAGCAAGTAGAGAGGTTGAAGAAGTGAAAGAGGTTTTTAGGTAAAAAAAGGTGAAAAACTGATTTGTTGAAGAATTTAAAGAAAATAAAAGTGATCGCAAGTTTTGACAAAAATTTGAAAGTCGGACAGTTGACGAATTAAAAATCTAAAAGTGGTCACCAGTTTCATAAATCTGAAAAGCGAAACAAATTGATGAATTTACAGACATATACTCAATCTCCCGGGAGAGATTCGTTTGTGGTCGTAAATTGATCGTTTCCTGCCAAATTTCGAATGTCTACTGGAATATTTGAATTCTAATGACTTTGATTTTGAGCTCTCATCACGTTTCCACTTGCGACCCTCGGATTTCAATGGAACCCACATTTCCAAAAACACTTTTGTAATTGTAAGTGGAGACACTTTAATCCAAGCAGATTCTTATTACCAGAGAGCTTCAAATATAGAAACTAATGTTATTGGGTCTGAGGAACAATCAGTATTTTCCAGAGCTCATAATATGAGTTCCATCATATAAGTGCAGTATGTTTGGTATAACTCTGATCTAAGGGCTGTAAATAAGAAGTGCAAATAGGTCGAAAAAATTGTAGCTTGATGTCTTAGAGATTATCAATGCTATCACATCTAGACTTATCAAAAAAGATGGTGATGTTTGTAATTACATTTCAATATCAAGTGTGCATCCATTCTTTAAAAATAACACCCGTCATCTAAGGTTTTGTGTTAGCTCGCCAAGTTGATTGAAGAAGATTTTTATTTCATTTTTGTTGTACATTCTTAACCTAGCTTAAAGTATAATTAGCAATGATAATTTAAAGTCAAGTGGCTATACTATTTTGGCCTGCTGGCTCTTATAGTTATTTATATAAATATTTTTTCCTCAAATAGTTTTTATCTTACACACTAATAATACTACCCAGCTTGTACAAGTGCTGGGGTTACCTGAACAATACTTGACTTAAAATCTACCTTACACTACAATTAAGCTCAAACCTATACCTAATTATAACTAACCTAGCCTAATTAGACTTAAATCAATTCTTCCCAACGATATTGGTCTTCCGGTTTCTTTTAAAATTGAACTCACACTGAACGGAAAAGGTACGTAAATACAATGAAAAAATTCATTGCATTTATGAAAAATTCATAGTTTTACAACCAATAAACATGTTCATTGCCACAATGAACATCCATTTATAAAGTTGCGAATCGAGATTTTCAATAAAAAAGTTCATTGATTGTATGATTGTAGTTCATAAAATCAATGAATGTGGTTCATAAAACCAATGAACTTAGTTCATAGAATCAATGATCGTAGTTCATAAAACCAATGAATATTATTCATAAAATCAATGCACAAAGTTCATTCCATCAATGATCATTGTTTTTAGAATCAATGAACATAGTTCATAAAATCAATGGATTTAGTTCATAGAATCCATGAATATCTTTCGTAGCACCAATGAACTGAGTTAGTGAAATCAATGTATACAGTTAAAAAACTAATGAATGTTGTTCATAAAGTCAGTGTATAAGTTCATAATATCAATAAACGTTGTTTCTAGAATTAATAAACACAATTTATAGTATTTTTATTTGAAAAACTAATGAATGCGGCTCATGAAATCACCGAAAATGCTTTGTGACAATGAAACACTCTGGATTTCAGTAAAATATTTTTATTTGAATGGTATTTTCATATTTTACATACAGCCACATACATGGAACTATATCTATATATATACATATTTCTTATATAATATAAAAATAGAAAGATACAAACAAGTACAATATATTTCCTTGTACTTGTTTCGTCGTAATGTTATGTAGTAATGTATACTAAATAAAAAAAAAACTAAAACGAAATTCAGAAACTAGTGTTACTTTACTCTGAATAAGAAACGTCACGAAATGGTATTTGAGCAAAATCGATTTCCAAACTTCCTGATAGCGCCCACATTTGGTTGCTGACGAGAATCTGGACAGTTTAGCAAATAATCAAAATCCTTCTGAAATCGAAACGTGGAAGGAGAACGCCGTACTGGCCAAAATAAATGCTTCTTATTTTCGATCGCAAAAGTTTCGTTTCCATGAATTTGATTTATTTATAAATGAATTCGAAGTAATTTTCTTTGAAAAAAAAGGTTTCAATCATATTGTCAAATTTTGAAACAAATATCTACTGCTTACTTACAAGTAACTGATGACTTACAAGTAACTATAAAAGATTCTTGTGAATCTGCGATCGTGAATCTTTTCACAACATTTTTCCCTAAGGTGCTCTTACTCACCACTCGTTGCCAGCGAAGTAAGAAGCCGTGTAGAGCCCACAACAGCATTGCATCGTGACTATCTGTAGATAATATAGAATTATTAATTTATTTGTTGATTTAGTAGCGGGAATACACTTAAAATCTATCTTAATCTTTCAAAAAATCAATTTGAGCTCGGATTTGTTTGCAATTCAGAGTCCGTTCAGCGGAGAGAAATCCTAGCAGGTAGCTACGTATGTTCCCCCACTCTTCTACTATCGATGACGAGGTTTGAAATTTCGATTTAAAGTCGATATCAATCTAGTGAAAAAATAGTAATAGTAATTTAAATACACAAATGAATATAAAGTAATCTTTTACCAGTCGAAAGCCTTGGGGCTGTTTATATTGCGGCCATTTGACAAAAATTTCATTTGATGATGATGACTCGTCAATATCCTTTAGTCGACATTTGACGCAAGCCTTCCACAAATTATCAAACTCTTCAACTGAAAGTTTGTCATGAATTAATGACCTCTTTATTGTTTCGAAGTCGTTTTCTGGCACTAGAAAATAAGTTCAGAATAAGTAAAGATTTGTTTCTTGCGTTATGAACTGTACCAATGGTTTCCTGACGATCGCTGAGCTCGCTGTTCGTATTCTGTTTCACGAACTTTGCAAAGGACTTTCCGGCAGATTTTAGATTAAAATTAAAAGTAAAAAAGTAAAGTTAAAAAGTAAAAAGTAAAAAGAGTAGTAAAATTATCATTATCATGTAATGATATTGCAAATTTTAAAATTCAATCTTTGAAGTTCTTCAAAGGAACCAGGCTATTTTTATTATTACTTGAAGGATGAGTAATGTTAGATGCACATTCTTCTACAACAATTGCGTTTGGGGCTAGAGGTGGAACAAGAGGATTATGGTTGGAAGGTAGATTTTTTATTGATTCCTCAGAGGAACTCTGCTCAGAATATTTTCGCTTCAAATGTCGTCTGAAACAATCAAGTTTCGAAAAACATTGATAGCAGTTATTTTGGATACATCTAAAAGTGCTATTTTTTGATAAATCATGGACTCGTTTCAAGTGAACTATGAGGAGTTCTATTGAAGCAAAAATTTCACGACACAGAAATCATTTCATATTGAAAACTAAAAGATTATTTACTTATACTTTTAAAGATACTTTTAAAGATTAAAGATTATCTTAATTCTGAATTATTGACCTGGAATTTATGAATTAAACACGTATTAGAGTAATTCAATTAGATTTAAATAAGATTTCAACTTACCTTAAGGGTTATTATAAACCACTTAACTAAGATCAAAATTAATTCACTGAACTATATCACTTCTTCATTACAAAATTTATGTCTTACTTAACTGAAAAACGACCGATTTGCGAAGCCCAATGTTGATGTGATGGATTCACATTCATCACTGTTCCGAGTATGACCATTGCCGGTGTAGACTTATGTTATGCACGATTTCTTGATTTTTATGAATGAATTCGTAGCGACTATGAACTTGTTCATTACTTCTATGAATGGATTCATAGATCCGCATTCACTATGTGAACTAATTCATTACTTCTATGAATAAATTCATAGGGACTATGAATCAGGTCATAGCCTCTATGAATCAATTCATAAGTACTATGAACTAGTTTATAAGACTGAAAACAGATCAATAATGTCCATATTTGCATCTTTGTTAAACTTTGACATTAAATAAATAATAGATAAGGTATTTAGGATACTTTGGTTAAATACCAAAAATGATGATAATATTTTGATATCTTTATAAAAATTATCCCATGGTCGAGAGAGATGGCTTATTATGATGGATTTGCATTCATTGTATTAATAAACAATCTATAAATTCGTGAATGGAAACTCATACCCTCATTGAATTTAAGCATGATATTCATGAAATCTATGAAGGATATTTAGAGTGTATGAACTAGTACTTGATTTCTATGAACATATTCATTGAAAAGTAGCTGAAATCAAGAAGAGAACCTTTATGAACTCGAATTCATTATATTTATGAACGGTTCATAAAATCGTAAAATTCTAACAATGAAAAGTTCATTGTGACAATGAATTGTTCATACCGACAATGAAATTAGGCTCTATAAACGATGTTCATTGACGTTATGAACAATATTTTTTTCAGTGCATAAATTGAGTAAATTAGAAAGTGGGACAGTGAAGCATAAAACGAGCAAATATCAATATCAAAGGCGTCCGCCTTCAAAGGCTATTTAAGTGGAAAAAGAAGCAAGAAAATAACGGAAAGAAGAAAAAACTAAACTTTGGTGTAGTCTCAGATACGCTGAACGTTCATTGCCACAAAAATATTCCCGTGATTGGAGAAGAAGAAACAGGACTTGTAAGCCAAATAACAGCTAAGTACAAATTGAATTTACCAAAATTATTCATTTAAAAAGTATAAAGAATTAACAGAGAACCATTATTTTTTGTGGTATGTTTTTAATCTATTACATCAAACGTGAATGGTGTAGGTTTGCTGTATTTTTCATTCCGTCCGTTTGTTTTATGATAATTTTTTTTTGGTTGTTAAATTTTGGTATTTATACTTTATATTATTATTTTTCCCCTTCTCTTTTCTCTCACTTGTGCGGAATCACATTAACACATGTTAAGATTAGTGTTAACCAATCCCGGCCGGGTTTGGGTATCAAAATTTACCCACACCAGAGTAGTATGCAATTAATACATTAAAAAATCCGAATCTTATAAATTTGTGTAATTTATCATTCCATTATAATTTGAATTATTGAATATAGTTTTAGTGTAATGAAGTCGGAAATATATAGATGTTTATAATGACTCAGTAAATAACGCCTTTAAAATATTCATTCCTACATGTAGTCCTCCTTTCCTCTCCCTATTGTGTTAGATGAAAATGTTGTAGTAGTTCTTGCGTGCCGTAACACGAAGAAACTCCTTTGCCCTAAATACCCACGCCAGACTGAGCTAGTCGGCGAAAAGAAGGCACGCTGGGGAATTTAATGAGAAGACCTTAAAACGAAAACATGCTGCATTGACGGCTGCTCGACAAAGTATAGTTCGATGCAACAACCTGTACCTTGGGTCACATAAATCGTTATATCTTGAAAACTAATAATCACAACGCAAAGTTTCATTGCTTGTTTTTTGTAACATGAAGATGGCCGTTTTGAACATTTACTGTAGCTTAAAAAAATTGAAATAGAGCATAAAAGCCATTATTAAATTCTTTCAGTTCAAGTTAAGAGTGTAGATCGACAACGAGGCCAGTTTATGACATATTTACTTTTTAAGCGATATGTATTTTCGGTTACTACTTGCGAAATGGTAAAACCTAAGTCATAAATATGTACGCATTTTTTTAGCCAATAATACGACCTACAAAAAAATAAAATTAAAATGGCATATTTTAATGAGATTTTCTGAGAAAAACGACATTGAATTAAAGGCAACTTAATTTCATAAAAAACAAGCAATGAAACTTTGCGTTCTGATTATTAGTTTCCAAGATATAACGATTTAAGTGAGTCAGTGTGCAAGTCCGAAACACTTTTCTTGACTACCCTGTAACTTCGCAGATTTTGAAAACTGGACCACCCTGTATAACGACTTTTTGCTCAGAATATATGAAGAAATACCTCCTTACAAAAGTGTCCTCCGAGTACCAAACACCCTGTATATTAAATAGCAAAACAGCTAGGACAAGTGAATCCGCAAAAAAAGTAAAAACATACTCGTCGGAAGTGCCAAAACATGCAGGTCAAGGATATTACTTGATCAGCTTTCTGATCATTTTTTCATGGCTGAGGATAATGATCAAGTGAAAAGAGTATTCGTAGACTCGGATTCAAGATAATCGTGAAATGTGAAAGCTGTGAACCACGCTACATCAACTCTTGTCCGCTTATCAAAAACGCTTACGAAATCAACAGATTTATCGTTTTGGAAGCTGAGGAGATATGACAAATGAGCCAGCTCCACTGGCATCAGCACACTCTGACCCCTTTTTTGTGATTACGGGACTTTGGTCACCAAGGTTGGCCCAGGAATAGTCCAATTGTGGTCAGTGTGATGGGAACCTTATGGCAAAAGAGCTGGTCTGATCGTCAAAAAGTGGTAGCACTGGCACTGTTCCCTTTTCAGGCACCCAACACTCTTGTATCAGCTTTCTCCAGTCTTGCGGAACAATAAGATCAGCCTTCAACATTTTTAATAAGTCAAAACACGTCTTCCCCAGACATGATGACCAACAAAGACCAAAGGTCTTTTCAATTTGAAAAATATTTTTCGGAGAGCACTCGCTTCCTTCAAAGTGTGCAAGTTTAGCTCGCAAATGACATAACTTATCTAAACAAAAGCATCAGGGCAGGTAGAACTGCATTAAAACGAAAGCTAAGGCGATCGCTCCAGGGCTAGCTCGGTCTTTTCATGAAATGGCACAAGATTGCCGTGTGTGAGCTGTTATTGATTCCAACAAGATGCGGGCTGGTGTAACACATTAAGCCTTTTACGCAAGAAGACCATCCCTTTGCTGTTTCGTGTAAGCAGGCAATCTTCAAGTTGGGGCAATTCTGACCAGGTGCCAATTTGAAGGTGGTGCGTAAATACGAAATCCACAGTTGGCCTAGATGCGGAGCATGGATTCCCTGTTTTCATTTGGAACTACTCGAAATCCTGGATATCATACGGCTCTTCAAGCCAGTTTTCCCTACAGAGGTGTGCAGGGTTGCAAAAATTGATGAGTCGGACGGCTTTCTTCATTGTAAATAAAGAGGCAAAGCCAGTTTTTGATGCTCAAAAGAGCATTATCAGCTTTGGAATCGAAAAATCGGCTATGAAGATCTACCGAAGCAACAGGCCAAAGAGCTCTGGTTTGAAAGATCTGAAATCTACCAAGCTTGGTCCAAAATAGGAGGCTGAAATGGCAGAGGAACTTCTCGGAAAGGGTTTCATCACCTGTCTGAGTTTAGCATCTGAAGGAAAACCAGATATGGAATACTACTTTGCTAATGTGGTTAGCGTTGAAACCAGTGCTGCTATTTATTTTTTTGGAATAATGCTAGATTCAATTTTATTTAATGCTAAATAATGCCAGATCTTGTAAAATTAGAATGCTAAATAATGCTTTCTTATTTAAGTGAAATAAACATGGTTCAATATGAAAACAATATGTATATTTATATGAGGGTTGATCAATAAGTAATGATAATCGGTTATTTCCAGTTCGCATAAAATTGCAAAAAAAATATTTTTACTACTACATATACTCACTAAGTCAGCATGAAAAAAACATATAAATAGGCGTCGATTCCAGGGACCTACGTTCATGTAGGGTGGAAAAAACCACCCACCCAGAGGAGTGGAGTCAAAGTGCTGAAAGCACTAGCTCCAGGGGAAAATACAGTTCCAAGGAGGAGCTACGTTCATTTGAATACGAACAGTCGAAGAGAGCACATCAAAATGGGGGAGAATGAAATTAAAGCTGTCATTAATTACCTCTGTTTGAAAAAACTGTCTACCAGAGGCATACACGGTGACATGGTGGAAACATTAGGGGACTCTGCTCCTCCATATTCCACCGAAGATGAACACCGCGAAGGACGTCCATCCACATCTCTCACTGAAGACAACGTAACAAAAAGTCGAAGATGTCGTGTTGGCAGATCAAAGAGTAACCCTCAGGCATGTAGCTGAGGTCACAGGAATCTCATATGGTAGTGTTCGAAAAATCTTCGCCAACAAATTACATATGAAGAAGGTCTCTGCGCGTTGGGTACCGAGAATGTTAACGGACGAGCATAAGAAGAACCGAGCCGACATTTCAAGGATGAATCTCGAAAAGTTCCAAGCAGATCAGGAGAAGTTTTTGTCACGTTTCGTGACCATGGACGAGACCTGGATCCACCATTTTGATCCAGAAGCCAAAATACAATCGATGACCTGGGGGCGACCCTTTCACCGACGCCGAAGGAATTCAAAGTGTTGAGTTCGGCAGGGAAGGTTATGGCATCAATTTTTTGGGACGCTGAAAGAATTATTATAGTGGAATATTACAGACTCTTACTACGCAGACCAAATAGGAAGATGGCGAGGGGCAATGAAGGAAAAAACACGCGGCAAACTGCGAGCCGGAATTCTGTTTCATCAAGATAACGCACCGGCTCACAAGGCTGTATTTGCGATGGCTGTAACTAAAGAAACAGGATTCGAACTGCTTGAACAACCACCCTATTTGCCAGATCTAGCTCTCAGTGGCTTCTACCTCTTTCCTCGGCTAAAACAACACCTTCGGAGTAAGAAATTTGAAGATGATAGGGAAGTGATGGCCACTGTTGAGGCATTTTGAGAGAGTCCAGATAAAGAATTGTTTTCTAAGGATATCCTGGCTTTGGGAAAAAGATAGACTAAATGTATTAACTTATTAGAAGACTATGCTGAAAAATGTATGTATCTTTTAAGTTTAATCACCTTGGTTTCTATTCATTATCATTACTTATTGATCAACCCTCGTATGTATAACAAAAACAAATTAAAAGTTTAAAATTTACGTCTCCAAATGATTCTATATCTATTACATACATATCAGTTATATCTAAATCTTCTTCTCTTGTGTAAATCTCATTTCTACCAATATTTTTCAAAATAGCGTTTGGAATCTCACAATCAAAACAGCAACAATTATTTATTTTTAAGTGAAGAAAAAGTGTTAGTGTCGGATAACGAAAATTTTTCTCCAGCGTTATCCGTGCGATCGCTTGCAGTTGAAACCCTAACAAAACATTTGATTCACATTATTCAGGGGAAAATATCGAACTAGAATGCACATACTTTGGTAAAATTGAACTTGTAGATGCCCGATGCTCTTGAGAGTCTGAAGTGGATGGGACCGCATCACTGATTTTTAGCATTATCACGATTAAATTGAACGTTACCATATTTAAAGCAATATAGATGACTTTATAATCTTCATATTTTAGACTTTATAACCACTATCATTATTTCAAAATCAGACAACTGTCACTTCTGGTTGTCACTTATAAGAAAATGCCATGAGCGCGTTTTTGTATTTTTCATGAATTTCCGCCACCATATGATTAAGGAAGTTTCCTTTCATGAACGCGACTAAAAGTCCACAAACAGAGCTATCATTGAGAAAAATTTGATGGGCGAGATTGTAAACAGATGAGTGCCAGATAATTTCGAAACCTAAATTTAAATGCTAAAAATAATGCTAGATGCTAACTCCAAATTTTGAATGCCGTTTTGGAAAAGATAATGCTAGATCTAGCATTCAAAATGCTAAAATGGCAGCACTGGTTGACACTACCTCCGAGTTACGTGGCTGCTTTGGCCTCTTGACTCTAGGTACAGAGGAAAGGGGTGAGCCAGTTTCAACGTCCGAGAAGGAGGACCTCGACCTTATCCTTAATAATGATGATCAGAATACTTCAAGTTAACCTTCACCATTTTAATGCAGTAACAAATGTCCTGCGGCTCCATTTGCCTAGGACAAAGAAGAAACCAGGCTCAGTCGAAGAACCATCGGTAAGCAAACCCTATATGGCTCGGTATTATATGCAAGCCTTGAAATAAACACTTGCTTGGAGGAGTTCCATAATGTTAGGAAAATGTTGTGTTTGTCGCTGACATATATGTTCAAGCAAATGCTATTGTTGTTGGGTGGTGCTTAGGGCATGCAATCCCGAGATTTCGGGATCTCGGGATCCCGACACATTTTGAACATTTTCGGGATCCCGAATATTTCATCGGGACTCCCGAGATTTTGGGATTGATAAAATTCAACCCATTTTGAGAATTAGAAAAGTTTCTTCATTACGACATGAGCAAACAACCCAGAACTTAATACTAACAGAAATATCGTTTTATGAAAACGGAGGCGCTAAGGGCTCATTATTACAACTGGCGTATGATTACATGCTTAATATCCCACCAAAAAGTGTGAAGCCGAATAATTTTTTCCACCAGCTCGATATATGTGCAGCAAAAACCTTTCTAGTTTAAATGTTGAAACTGTTGCCAAATTATGTTTATTACAAATTGATATGGAAACAACTAAAAAGAATAATGAATTTTACTATATTATCGCAACTTCCGTTATGCTGATTAAATTTCAGTTCGTTTTATAACTAATTTTATGATTAACTATCATGACCAAAAAAGAAGGAATTATTGGGCAAGACGATAAGAAGAAATTAGATCATAAGATGAAATTAGATACAATTATAGATTAACATTTTATTTGTTATTACTTATTCACATGTGCATAAATTTAACAATATAATGAACTTAGCTTCCGGTTTTTATGTATGTATATATATTTGATATAAAGTTTTAATTGAGTACGAAAAAGCTAATATATCTCTTAATATAGTTCTTTTTATATCCCTTAATATAGTTCTTCTTCAAAATCCCGAAATCTCGGGACTATCTCCATTTCAATCTTGGGATTAATGCCCTGGTAGTGCTCAAGGTTTGGCTGACTTTGTTTGGGTTATTTTCTGAGTAAACGCTGTACGTGCTGGTTATAATTAACGTGCAGTTGCTGCTGGTGGGATACATTTGGTAGCTGTAGTTGTTCAGGAAGTGGACACGCCACCTTGAGGCAATTTGGGTTGCTGATGTCGTTTCTGTATTGGTTGTTGCAGATTTTCATGATTTTTTAGTGGCCTGACTAGGGGGCCCGGCAGTTCTGCTCGCTAAGGCGTTAGGCCGAAAAGCGACGTGCTACGGGGCCTGCGGGTTCAAATCACGCCAGTGCCATGGCTGTAAGTGTGAATGCGTGTGATTGTCTATGAGAGTGGCAAATGGGCCCAAACTGGTGGCCTAATGCTAGCTGCGTACACGGCAGCCCTATTCACTAACCTAACCTAGTGGCCTGACTGCCAATCATTTTTCTCTAGACTCACAAGGCCCACAGCTCTTACGAGTAATATCGTTTATACGCAGTAGCGTATTCTCCAATACAAAAAATTCCTTTTTCCAAACAAATCGTTAAGCTTGTTTGATCATCATCTGCCGAAAGGAAGTCAAAGCGTTGCAGCCATTAGTTCCGAATAAGCATACATAGTTCCAAGAAGGAAAAACGCAAAATGTTTTCTATTGCCTTCCTATTGATTTTCTCACATTAGCTTTGTTGCTCAGTAAAATATTTTTTTTTTATAATTTTTCACACGAAGCTAGCCATCAGTAACGCTTAAAAGCGTGATTTGTCTGCTTTAATCTATGTATGTAAAAATTATACGACAAGGCGATTTAAATCCACATCTAACGGCTATTCTGTCGCTTTTGGTAGTAAGAATCATTTTCAATTTAAAATTTCATACTTACATTGATATTTATTAACATTCGTTTAAGGCATGTTGACATCATGCTAGTGCAGTAGCGCTAGTTGACTGGTACCAGTATATTTTCACGCCAGTGACTGTTTACACTACATACCAGTTACTTGTTCTAGTTACAAGTTTGCGCGGAAAAAATGAGCAGCGTTCAATTAAATTTTGCTGTATCTGTTATTGCTGAAATGTTGCAAACAGAATTGGAAAATATTTCAAAATGTAAAAAACCTAAGTGTCGGAAATATTGAATACGTGAATGAATAAAACGGAGGGAAAACTTGGGCCTGAGTAACAATTTTTTACGAGAAGTTCTAGAAGAGGATCCGGCTACTTTCAAACACCATTTACGTCTGAGCCCTGAAAAATTTAAGGAACTATAAAGCCTAGTAAAGCTTCCTTAGGTGATCCGCTACATTCATAGAGAAGTGATAAAATTCATCGACATGGATTGAATTTTTAATCCCCTCTAATTTATCCATTGCCATTGCTATGTGCTTTGGTACGGAAACGGCTTCCTGAGCGTATCTTATGCACCACTTCGGAACAAGGGGAATAAATAGTTTCTCTCCACTTCGCTCATCAATATCTGGAAGCTGAACATGATCTTCACCAAGGTCCACATTTTCCTTATCATCTGAAATTATGGAAAGCATTATTTTAAGTATTTCCAATCAAGAATCTATTTATTGGAGATTGTAAACACTATTTTCCGGCTATTTCATATTGATGATGATTCTGGAGGAAACATCGAAGTGTTTTGACATTTACTCGTTATCTCGCAAATCGCAAACTCGAAACTTACCTCCACAATGCTGTCAAAAGTTTTGCGTTACTGGCAGATAGTCAAGAATGAATCCGCAATGTTGAACCATTTAAGACGTGGGGTATACAAATCTTCTGCTGCCATGCCAGATTTAATTGATTCATTGACTTTCTTTTTTTCAAGGAAATATGTATCGCAAATATATTTTATTTTCTTTTTCACGTTTTCGTTCGTAATATTGAAATGCTAAGCAATTTCATCTAGAGCATTGTCACGTAAATTCTTTTTTTTATAGATTTCGGCTCTATAGTTCCACAGGCACTCCGCAGTTTTGTACATTTCTACAAATTCAACCGTGTCCTTTTCACTCATTTTTTTAGACGCCGCCATTTTTAAATTGCGACTGGTACGATTGAACTAGCGAAAAGTAGACTCACAATCAACTTTTTCACGCTAGTAGCACTAGCGCAAAATAATGTACCAGTAGCACTCGCATGCATGTTTACATTGTGCTAGTAGTATGCTAGTCCGCGATACCAGTCAACTAGCGCTAGTGCACTAGCATGATGTCAACATGCCTTTAGGACTAAGTCTCTGGTCAGAATTTTGGAGCAAACTTTCATGAAGCCAGGCCACTTTTAACATTACAGATCTTTTCCATTGCGGACCTTGAAAAGTCCCCATTCACTACCTATGTTGATATTTTACTTATGCTCTTATTTCTGAGAAACTTCTGGAGTTTTTGGCGGAATAGTAATAATCGCAGGGCATACAAAATAGAATTGAATGTGAAAATGATTTTCCAATGCGCATTACAACAAGATTAGAGTGAGGAGAGAACCGCGAAGCTAGCACGTTTGCTGAAATTTTACGACGCAAGCAGCAGTAACAATTACGATTGGAGAATACATTTAAATTCCGAAATAAGACCGCCGTAATAAGCTTAAGAAGCTTTAACGGTGAGAATGTAAAAAGAAAATTCTATGACGATTCGACCTTAAGTTTTCTGACATTTCGGTAGGTCACGATTTGGCAGAATTGCAAATAAATTGGTTACATTCCTTTATTTTCTTATCTTTATGTCGCGGGAACAGATGGCGCATAATGAGAACTATGACTTCTTCATGAGATTTAGTATGCATTGGTTGAATAAATTATCTACTTGAGCCACGAATTCTGCAGCCACTTGAAAGTATCCTTTTTGCTATGAATAAAAGCGAATATAAAAGATATATCAATCGTTTGTAGGGAATTTAACTTATGTATAATGCAAGTAAATAAAATAATGCTAGAAAATACCCAATTCACCTTATTACTTATACCTTTTTTCAGTTACAGTAGGAATTCGTTATAAGCAACCCTCGTTAATGTCAACTACTCGATATAAGCAGGTCATAGTTTTCAGCATTGATGACTCTATATAGGCAACGGGCAAAAAGTTTTGACTTGATATAAGCAACTGAATATTGGATTCACCAAGCCAACTACAAAAGTGATTCCAAACAAGTAGATAAGCATTAAAAAAATATTAAAAAAACTCCACTGTTCCGTTTGGTGTCATTTGTTTCCTGGAATTATGTATTTTGCTATTCTTCTCTTAAAAGATAGCACGTCTGTTTGCAAGTGCAGGCAGTTTTCGTTAGTTTCGTTGCGGTGTGTGCATGTTTTTGATTCTGGTAAAATGGAAATAAAACTATAATTTGAAACCATTTAGCAAGGTATGTATACATGTATCGTTAGATTCAGAATCAATCATAGTGTTATTCTTGATTAAGGTAAATATGGCTCCTAAAAGGCGAAACGTGTTAACTTTAAAAACAAAATAGAAATCCTAAATTCTGTTCGCCGATTTGAATGATACGAATCGATTGCTGAAAAATACAATATTCACAAAGCCGCAATATCTAAAATTAGCAAAAAGTGAAGAAAAGATTCGAGTTTTCGTTGGATCAACTGAATCAAAAATTGGAAATAAACGGAATCGAAAATTGGAAATAAACGGAAGTTACGTTACGTATCCCCAAAAAGAGGCAAAACTATTTGAGTCTTTCACGAGACAGCGCAAAATTTTACCAGTAAAATATTGAAGAAAAAAGCTATTAAGATCTACAATTTGAACCCTGAGAAAGAGGAAGGATTTAACGCCAGCAATGGACGGTTTGTGAATTTTAAAAAACGTCGGAAAATACGATCATTAAAAGTGTGCGGAGGAAAGTAGTCCTCCAATACTGATGCCGTGGAACCATTTGTAGAACAATACGAACAATACATATGCAAATCGCAACTTTCAGATGACCAAATTTATAGCGCTGATGAAAGGAGTCTTTTTCGGAAGATGCTATCAGATAAAACATATGTTACAGCAGGGGAAACAGCACCAGGACGAAAAATGACGAATAACTTTTCTGGCTTGAGCAAATGCTTCAGGAAATCATAAAATTAAACTTTTAGTGATTGGAAAGTCAGCTAAACCTAGAGCATTAAAAAATATATCTAAGATGCCGGTTGATTACAAAATCAATAAGTCAGCTTGGATGGCGTTTGTTATATTCGTGCAATGGTTTCATGGAAGTTCGAAATCATCTGCGATCGTAAAATCTTCCAACACATGCGGTATTATTAATCGACAACGCTCTTTGCCATCCAAAACCAATTAGCAGCGACGATGGTCGCATATCAATAATGTGTTTTCCACCAAATTGTACTCCTTTACTTCAGCCAATGGATCAGGCCGCCATTCGTTTACCTAAGAAATCCTACAAAAAATATTTACAGACTCATTTGATTAGCAGCGAAACTACCGAAAATGATTTAACGAAGGTAACGCTGAAGCACGCAATCTATTTCTTATCCAAAGCGTGGGGTGATTTGGGAAGCAGCCACATAAAAAAAAATGTCAGAAAACTAATAAAAGTTGATAGTGAAGCTTGGGATGAGGAAGATAATATTCCTCTGGCTAACCAACCACCAACGCGAGCTAGCTGCAGAAACTCTTCGACTCCAAAATTTACTCATACAAGCAACAAATACCATTTTTGATGCAGACGAGATCAACGATTGACTTTCTGAACGCAATGCAAATTATTCTAGCGAGAATGCTGAAAATGTCGAAATCAGTGATTGCGAAAGTACTGAAGGCTCTGAAAATTAAGATTCGGAGCCGACTGTAGCCTTCAATCAATTTTTAAAAAGCGTTGAGCTTGTGTTAGCTGGTCTGAAGAAAATTCTTATCCACTAAGTGAAATTTTAATGTTATATTCAGTTAAGCATAATGCAATTAAGGAAAATGAGAGAAACAAATTGAGCCAAGCTAAAATAACTTCATATTTTTTTCAAAAAACTAGCTTTATACATTAATATATATATATATATATATATATATATATATATATATATATATATATATATATATATATATATATATATATATATATATATATATATATATATATATATATATATATATATATATATATAGATATCTTAACAATGCATTATACACTTCTCAAATTATGTATTTTTAAATTAATTACTTATATATGCGTTACATGCGTCTCTTAATTGCAACAAAAACCAAGCATATTTCCACAATTTTCTATACATGATACAGCAGTGGTGAGCAAACCTAATACTGGTATGATCGACATTAATTTTTTTAATTTATGCGCGATCGACTGCGAAAAATGGGCTAAATTAAAAACAAATAAAAATTTAATTAAGGTATTTATTGATATTAATATATTAAGTACATTTTATTACTATTTTGTGCAATGTAATTTATTAATAAATATTTTTGATTAATTTTTGATGTATATGCGTGACAAAAAGTATTGTAGAATTAGGCTTGTAAGCACTGATGCACAATCGAATAGATGCCATTAAGTGGTCATCAGTCAGAGAACTCCTTAGTTGCGATTCGATGTTTTTCATTTGAGAAAACGTTGCTTCACATCGATAAATTGTTACGCCAGCGAGTGCTTCTCTACAAAGAAGATATGAATACAATAGGTGAATAGACATAGAGTAGGTTTAATAAAAGAAAAATAGATGTAAGCAGAAAAGTATCTGTACATAGCCACCTCGTTCCGGAGCTGCATGGGCTGCTCGCCGCCTTGGTTGTATCCTCCTGGACCTACACCGCCATCGGCCGCAGGCATCTATCCACTACTTTCGTCTTTATACTGATTATATCATCCATATGCCGGCGCCACCACTAAATCCACTGCCGCCGCCATAGGGTCCACATTGATCACCCCTATCAACCCAGCATAATAAACAAACTGCAATCTCAAGCAAATTCAGTAAACAATCTGCAATGGGAATGGTCGTCGCGACAGTTGACATGTCAACACGACAACTGAGGGAGCGATAAACAAGGGGCAAGAGCTCCGTCAGGAAATCGCAGGATGCGTTCCGAATCGGCAGAACTACGGCAAAGTGACGGGCGAGCGAAAGGTGAACGCGTCAAAGACGAGGGGCCAATGCCCCAGCGTACTGGGCCAAAGACTCGAGCAGCAACGGGTCTGCTCGATACCGCAGAAGCGGTAACTGAAAAACACCTAGCGAGGTTACATGGCTAACCGACGACGATAGGAGCTTTCTTCTAGATCTGAAAGCAGGTGAGATTGGAGGTGTCCGGGTGATCGAGAGTGGAAATTTATACAAGATTTTTTTCCATTTTTTTACTTGGGTAACGACCGATCAAGGAACGCTCGAAAAAGGGACCAGCGAAAGCCAACGAATTTGGGTGAAGAAATTGGAAATATTTTCGCCGCGGAGTAGCCGTTGATAGACGAGGAATCTGTGGGGCGAAGATTTTGTTACACTAAAAAGTGGAGGAGAATTCCGTGAGTACCGACGATCGAATTAGGAGCGAAGGTGGCGGAGGCGCGAGCAGCGAGGCGACTCGATTTCGGGGATTTACCCGACTGATGTAGGAAGACCATCTGTACCAGCAATTTGATCGTGGGAGATTATTCGAAATAGATTCAGGTTAGTTGATATTTAAGTTAAAATAATATATAGAAAGAGTAGAAAAGATTAACGTGTATATCAGGGCGTAGTTTTGAATTTTGAATATAGAAGTGTAACGCGGCGCCGTAGGTACTGTTAATTGTTGAGTTAATCTATTTGAGTAAATTACTGATATTAAAGTGATGTGTTGGATATTGTAACGCTGGCGTATCTGTCATTACTCGTCGCGTTAGTTGATTATACGGAGCACCCGTCGCCGTCTTCTCGCTTCGGAGCGACGGTTTGTTGGCAGTTTTTGGGTCAGAAGCAAGTGGCGCCCACTCACGACCCATTCTCGTGAGCCGAAGCCGCCGAAAACTGCCGCCCTTGTGTCACAGTTGGTGACGAAGGGTTTTTATATCGTGTTGCACTTAAAAAGGTGACAAAATGGAAGCAAAAAAATACAAATACCCTCATTGCCACCAATCTCAATAATGGATATTTTTTATAGCAATAAAATCCAAAAATGATTTTCATTTGCGCGTGCTATTGTTAAAATTTCTAACTCTAGATCCGATGAATTCAATTGTAAAGTATGAGCTAGATTTCACTAAATATCCTCGTTATCAAATTCTTTAAAAGGAAATGAAATAAATTCAAAAATCGGTTGAAGGTTATTGGGATTTGCAAATCGTCTCTCGAATTCTTGTTTTCCAGTTCAGGACAAAACATTTCAATATTACATTCACCAGTAGGTTAGGTTAGGTTGTACCAGTTGGCACAAGGTCACACATAGACATATTGGTCCATAGAGATACCATACAAATGGGCCAGGACAAAAAAAAATCCATTCCAAGCTGCCATCAAAGGCGCCGGACTTTTTCGCGAACTGAAGGATGTCTTCAGCTTTTGCATTTTACATTCACCAGTAAGTTTAATGAGTTTTCTAATTATGGAAAATATTTAAAAATTTTGCCTATTTGGATGTGAAGCAAAAGGTTTTAATTTTACTTAAAAAACATTTACCGAACTCAACAAGTCAACAATATTTTCCTTTTCCTTGTAATTGTAAATCAAGCGAGCTGTAACGGCCCATCAAATCCGTAATAAATGCTAATTTCTTTACCCATACTGGATCTTCCAATTGTTCATGTTTTTCTTCTAAAGTGTTCAAAAATGCAATAATTTCAGGCAAAAGATTTAGAAATCTTTGCAAAAAGTTTCCTCAGCTAAGCCATCTAAAGCTTAGTACTGTTTTCGAATTCACGTTAAATTTTCATGCAAATTTTCACGTGAAATTTATTTCGGCGAAATTTATTTCGGCTTGAAAATAAGCAAGAGTTGTACTCACTTTTAAGCGTGAAAAATTGCTTGGAACATGCTTTCGCTTTGAAAATGCAGATAGCTTTGGCACATGTCTCCAATCATTTTACGCCAATTTAGTATGTGCAGTTCATTCTTTAGGCTAGTACTGAGTTAATCGTGAAGCTAAATTTTGACGTGTCTCCATTATCTGATCATTCTTTTGAGCGAAAATTTTGAAAATGGAGAAAAGCGGAGACTCTTATCATTTCTGACGGATAAGATGTCAAGAATTTCAATTTTCGAACGATTTTGTTATTAAAAAGACATTTACACAATTCCATTTTCAAATTCAAACACCAAGTGTCACTTTTTAGCTCTAAAGAATGAACTGCACAAACTAAATTGGCGTGAAAAGATTTTAATTTAAAATTTTATTTTATCTAAAATTGAGATTAACCTTTGTTGCGCTGTGTGCGACAATTTACTACCTCGGTAGCAAGTAGACTGATGCAAATGCAGGCAAGGTGTATAGCGGAAAGCAAAAATATAAAGTGTGCACTTGAGAACAGAGAGATTTAAAGAAATGAAATAACCGTATACGTATACGAGATTTAGTGAAGCAGTTTTACTACAATGATATAAATCTATAAATTGTACAAATTGAAGGCATAGCTATCTCGGATTTTCTCTTTGGCTTCTCCGTCACCAAGGCTCTGCGAGCTTTTGTGTGAACTGAAACTGCGTGGACTGTCCAATTGGATCTATTGAGCAAAGGCCCATTCCAAAATGTACTGAATAAATCGTCTACTAAATTTTTAGTTCACATTTTAAATTAACCTAGTAAATTATGAAAAATGTCTGTGATCGACTGTCGAACTGTTTGCGATCGACCGGTCGATCGCGTCCGACCGTTTGCCCACCCCTGTGATACAGGCAAAACCTAGAAATCGGCAGTTCGGCTGGCATTAATTAGTTGCCTATAACGAGTTTCTACTGTACTTTCAAAAACTCCTGATCCTGATCCACCACAACTCGATGTAATGTTCTCTCATCCACCATCTCATAGCTTAAGGGGGGAAATACATGTAAAATCGAGAAAAAAATTGCTAATTTCAGATTGACTTAAAATATATATATTGTTTATTCAGAAAATTTTTAACATCAAATCCTTGAAGTACATGTCTTACAGTAAATGAATATCACAAAACACATCAAAAAACTGCCTCGTACAACTTAACGCCTTTTCCGGGGAATTCGCAACGTTCAGAGAGAAAAAAAATATGCTAATGAGATGTATAATTCATAGGTGAACCAATAAAATTTATTAAAAAAATTAAATTTTTACATTAATTTTAGATTAAACAAAAAAATCGATTATTTTTCAAAAAAACCACGCTTTAAACATTAATAAACAAATTATTGTTCCGAAATTACAATAAAATTTAGGTTTAAAGAGAAGATAATACTGTTTTTTAGATGTAATATAAATTTGAGCCGGATCGATTCAATATTTTTTTAAAATATTTTGTACGGAAGTTGAAAAAGTACTACTTTGAGAAAAACGCGTTTAAAGTTCTAAAGCTCGACCGACCTGGGGAACGCCGCGCTGCCTATAACTAACCATAACTCGAGAACTAATACGAATATCGCTTCAAAACTTTTTTTGGTATACTTTAAGAGCATTTCAAGCATTTTGATGCAATAAAAAATAATCGATTTTTTATTAGTAGTTCATGTATTTTCTCCCTGAAGAGCCTAAAAGAAAGACTTACTTAACGGCAGCTTTCCAACGCCAACTTCCGTAAAAAACAGTCCTTCAGTCAACATGCATATACATAATTTATTTTGTAACAAACAGTTGAAATACACAATCTTGTCATATGAACAACAAAAGCATGTATCAACACTTTCATACAATAGTCTCATCGCAAGGAAATTTTTCCAAAGCGTTCGAACAAACATGAGGTGAAGTGATATTAATGACGTGAATTTTTCTTCATATAGTTCGCGACAGGAGTGAATAAATGATGCTATTTATTTAGTTGATTCGTTCGAAGCGCAACAATGCTCCTTAGAGCTCATCGCTGATTGATTGCGAATATGTGCGAAAATGAACCGTTTTTTCTCACCCTTTCGTTTCGTATCGCTTGTGAAATTCTTTTTTCCAAGTCGGATTAGTGTTTCAAAGTGGCGTTAAAACACGTTCTTGAGTGATTCGAAGTGAACGTTGGAGAAAGTTCGTAATATGTCACGAAGTGACCATGAAGATTAATAAACACGTGGAAAGTTTTAGAGTTTTTGATGCTCTGTAAAAATTATATAGTTTCTGATACATATAATGAAATATTTAAAGCGGTACTTTTCAATATTGCATCAGAAATTTAAACCGTTTAAATACTCCATTAAGTTGAAATGTATGGCCTCAGTTAGTTAGTATCACGTCAGCACAATAAACACATCGAGGTCACTCTGCATTATACTTCCATCTTAAGATCCATAAATTTTCATCCTTTCGATAACTCAATTTATATCGAAATAATCTCTCATTTGAAGTCTTCACCCGTTTGAAAACGATGGCATTGAAAGGTTGTGCCATATTCACATAATTCATTTGACCGCACGTTCGGCAATCATTTATATTGCGGCAAGTGTGGAAGGAGACGTCTCGAATTTGCATATTTTTATGGTTAGTGTCGGCTACTATTAGGATGCGATTTTGAATAATTTCCAACAGGATATAACGAATCAAGGAAAGATTCTGCCTGGAATAACTCAGTTTGCATAGTCAAATGCCGGTAATTCAATTTTTTATGTCGAAAAAATAAATATGAAAAGAAAGATTGAATGGATTAAATAAAAGAGTTATCTCAAATGGTAAGGTCATTTAACTTTTCGATGTTTTATTTAACAGTTTGGTTTAAATTCCAGCATTGACAAAATATATTCTTGCTTATTAATTTAATTAGTCAATCTTTACTTATTCTTAAACTTTCGATTTTAATGTTAAAATGAATTTATGCTGAAATTTTCCGTTGAAATTTTAAAGCAAAGTTTTTAGGGCATTTTTTTCATATTGGTAGAAACCACATAAATTAAAAGTTTGAGGTAATAACTTTTTCAATGATTGTGGCTCATTGAAATTAAGTACTGGATGTTTCATGAAATAAATCACTAAAAGTGACTCAGTCGACATGGGTCATTGTGGGTAGTGGACAGAGAAAAAGGGCCATATGAGATTATCTTGGAATTATTTGAAATTAACTTTTAGAATATGGAGGCCATATTCATATTTCTTTTTAGGTTGCTTCTGACAAATTTGGGGGTCGTTTGCAATATACAAAAGATGATGTTTGGAAAAATACTATAAATAGGCTTAAGCGCCAGGGTTAAATTGAAAATAACTGAAATCTAGCTTAACTGAACCTTAAAGCAAGTTGGCGACTGCCGTTGCAAATGTGTTTTCATGGTTTCGAGACGCAATACAAAGTTTTGCTTTTCGATCGTTAAAGAGCTCTTGTATGGTCTTGATGTCATTAAAATTGTTAATCAGGCAGATTGATGGGTGCAACAGTTTTTTGAATGGGAGGTATTTGAACAAACCATGTCTCATAAGCCATTTATGTTTTTCCGCCCTTATATGAAAATTAAACGCTAGCTTCGAATCGAGATTTATTTTTTGATATATCATGCATTAGAAATAGTTCGTCTTGTATTCAAGTAGAGTTGCAGACTGCAGAAGTGAAAATCTGGCTGCTCTTCGTCTAATGATGTACAAAGTGCAATATAGTCTCCGTCTTGTTTCCATTAATTTTAATTTTCCATTTAGTCTGTTAAAAGGATGTTTATAATTTGAATGGGATAGTTTCCAGTGACGTATAAAGCCAAGTAATTGCCAAAAGTAGCAACGTGGCAGCCTGGAACTAAGGAAGATCTGCAGCATATAAGTTAAATAGAAAAGTTGATGTGATGCTCTAAAAATTAAAACTATAAATTAATAATAAACAAATATAAGCAAATTAAAATTAACCAGTCTCAACGGGCAGCGGCATTTTGGCAGTTGACAGTTGACAGATGACTGATATCCAAAATGTCCTATAATGGAATATGTTCCGCAATGTTTCTAAGGGAATGTTCTATATATCTAAACATCCGCTATATTTGAGATCATGGAGTCCCATGACTGAACGAATGGACTTAGTGATGGCCTAAAAAGTGTAAAATATTTGATACGTTTAAAATACCGGACAATTTCGGTACTTGGAAAAAATTTGATTTAGACAAAAGAATTCGATTGCGGTGGTTGAAGGAGATCGATGGTGCGGCAGTCTACGTGTGAAGTTTTATTTAAAAAGACGGAAGGGAAATACAGATTTATTGATAGTGAAAAAGAAAAGTTATAAAGACTGAGGAGATTACTGAATAGTGAAAAAAAGCAGACCAAGGAGGTTGATGGTGCAGGAGGTGATATCGTATGAAAACATAAAAATTCTTTTGGAAAATTCCTTTCCTGAAGTACTGAACACCTGCATATTGAACCGGAAAGCAAAGCTCAAGACAAGAAACGTGATGTATATTAAACAAGAATAAACAACGAAGAGGCGACATAGAAGCAATGGAAAAATCGCTGGTTGATTGAAGGAAGATTGGCTGGTTTGAGGCAACTACTGGATGGAATGCCAAATGATTTGATTCAAGGTCTGGATATTTGTATGACATACGCATGAAAAATATTAATCATTAATTGCATGAGTTTCCTTTTCTTAAATTTTTAACGAAAGTAATTATACACGGAAATTGAATAGTTATAGTCCAATAGTACATTACCAATATTAATAGTTAGATTTCCTTCTTTCGTCGATTTATTTGGATTTAAATTATTTAATATGTACCTTTTGAAAATCTTTGGTATGGTTGATCCATTTGCCTTATTTATTCTCATGTATAATTTTATTGAATTTGTATTCATAAAGGTTATTAATTGTGATCACGGTTCTCTTCTTGTAGACAACGTATGCCGTCTCTAACGTTTATCAAAGCAGAGAATATTTGATACGGGAAACTAGATCGTTTAGCGGAATATGCCTTCGAAAGCAGAATCAAATGGAACTGTCTCTGTGGGTTGATTAAAATTGAGTTTTTTTTTAACTAATTGGTTTCAAAAGTATCCACTGATTCTCATCCCAGATCAGCTCTTAGTACATACATAGACTGATGTGACCACTTGCAGTGGGATATAATTAATTTTTATTTACGTTAGTTGTTATAAAACGAGAAAAAAAAAAACCTATAAGGGGAGTCAAGCTGATATTACGATCGCCTACTAATGATGATTTTTACCTGGTTCTACGATAAAGACTACTGTAACTGACTTTGATGAGCCGATTCTTACGGTGTAAATCATTTAAAAGAAAAAAAATACCTGATCTGTCTGGACCTTTTCGAAATTCACCTTTGAAATGTCGACTCGTTTCTTCTTTTGCTCGTCGGTTAACATTTTCGGACCTCAACGCGCAGATACCTTCTTCATATGTAATTCGTTGGCATCGATTCTTTGAACACTGCCCTACGAGGTTCCTGTGACCTCAGCTACATGCCTGATGGCCACTCTTTGGTCTACCAACACGACATCTTCGGCTTTTTTCACGTTGTCTTTAGTGAGGGTTGTGAATGGACATCCTTCGCGGTATTCATCTTCAGTGTATGTTCTTCCCAGATTAAACTCTTTGGGCCAGCGTGGAGGAGCAGTATCCCCTAATGTTTCCACCAAGTCACTGTCTATGTCTTTGGTAGATATTTTTTTCAAACACAGGTACTTAATGACATGTCTAATTTCGTTTTTCTCCATTTCGATGTTTTCTCTTCGACGGTTCGTATTCAAATGAATAGGCTTCCGTGGAATCGTGGCCAATTTATGTTTTTTTATGCTTATGTTGTTTTTTATATCTTGGTGGGTATAGCAGGTAGTAAAAAAAGATATTTTTTGAATTTTTTACGAACCGGAAGTATCCAATTATCACTATTTTTGGATCACCCCTCGCATCTGTGCACAGAAACCATGCAATAGAAAATGCAATGCAAATTAAAGTTCATATGGGTTTTAACAGCAATTGTAACTCTATAAGCTTCTTTTTAAGTCCTATCTTTTCGGTAGATTACCAAGCCTAGAATGCTTAATGTAAACACAACAAATCCAATCTCAATAACAATTAGGATTTGATATATGTTTGTGGGCTTAGGACTAGTTGGGAGGAATTTAATTTGTTTTATTCCATCTTCAAGCATCTTAATTTAATCAGCTAAAATCTGTTTCAGCTATAAATACTATCGCGTAAGGGACATTCTGAATATGAAATAAATCATGCGACTGCAAACCAACTTCCTGACCACTGCTTAGCTATAAGCAAATGATCTGCAAAGAAATCTGGCTGCAACGAGCGATGGAAAAGATAGAGAAGGAGCCGCAACTGAAGAAAAGTGTAAAAGAACGCCTGGCCAATTTGAAAATTTTCTCTGCCATTTTATAAATAAGGATGTTCAATTATTGTAACTTGTAACAGTAACCGTTCATCAATTTGTATAGTAGACTTTTGGCTGCAGAACAAGAAAAGCTATGATACAAGATACTACCATTAAATTTTCGAATGGTAATGATTTTGTTTGTGGGAGAATGAAAAAATAAATGTTTCAAATTCGAAAACTTTTTTGGGCATTAATCCTTCAAATTTTCCTACCCTCAATAGCTTCCAAAGCGAAATTCACATCATAAGCTGATTACTACGTGAAACATATTTGGTATACAGATTTGGTTTTAGCTGCAGTGTCAGCAAAGGGGTGCCACCACCAGCTATTTTCGTCATCTTTGTACGAATAAATGCTACTTTTAAATTATCAAATATATTATATGGTTGAAGGCTATCACTCTCGAGAGATAAGAAACTTTGAAAATTTAAAGGAGGGGAATGTTTACATGATGTTAAAACTGAAAATTTTTTCGCTTTAAAATACCTATTTCCCGATGATATTTCATTGAAGAATTGATACCACATCTGCAGAGTTCCTCCATATATAGCTAGCTTCTATAGTACTTAATCTTTATCAAAACCAACGCATCCTGAGAATTTTATTTTTATTTGATGATCGGATTTTGGAAATTTAAAACTGGCAGTATGAAAAAAAGAACGATAAATTCATACTTCGTTTGTATGTTTTCCCCTAAAAAGGGAAAAATTTTCAGGTTACACACGTTTTATTTTTATTATACATATGTTTTACATTTTCACGTTATACGCGATTTTGCTTTATATGCCTGCGACAGGGGTGTCCTGCACTTTAATTGGAAATCACATAAAGAGTTTTTTATAAGCATCAATTTGTCATGTGAACTTCGCACTGACCTGATGACTGTCGGAAATTATCACAGGTCAAAATTTTGAAAAAGTTCGATCATACTTAATACATTCAGTAATTGGCCCAGTCACTTTATCATAAAAAAAGGGTCAATGAGAGATAATAAGCTGAATTTTCGTATATGCCTTTATTTTGGCGTTCTTAAAGTTGTCCCAAAAGACTCATTAAATCTCGTGTCTGCGTCGAAAGTTATTCAAGGTCAAAGGTACAAAATAACAGTTTTTCGCGATTATCTTGGTTCCTATGACTTCAATGATGTTAACATCTCATGTGAAAATTGTAGAGCAACAAATTTGCGACAGATTTTATTTGAAACATATTTTCATGCGCTCAGCCGTTTTTGCAATAGAAGACGGTGAGCGCGCAGCACTCAGCCATACATACTGTAATGCAAGGTCAACCGTGAATATTTGTAAGTACTACCCTGAATTTTGAATTATTTGGATTATATATCAGTTAATACATTGTATTTAATAACATTTTAAATATTTTTAATATATTCATTTAATAATACTTACCTACTTTGTGTAATTAAAAACTCATTAAAAAAATACTTATTCCATTTCTTAATTTATTGAGAGTAGATTTTCAGTAGAAAACTAATTAAGTAGCTTATATTTAAATATTAGATAATATATTATACTTTATAATTTATTCAAAGTTAATTTGAAGTAAAAGTAAAACGAGTTAATATATTTTAATTTTATCTTGTTTCAGCAGCTGTACATTTTTTACGATTTAAATTGAATTGCAGTGAAAATCTATAGATCTTTAATAATTTAAACAACAAAAGTATGATTTTTTTTTTCTATGATAATGCCAAAGCTCAGGGGATTACCCTTTGAAGCGAATGCTTAGCGATGACAGTAGGGAGACACATATGGGAGAAGCCGATATCAATGATTCCATTATTCTTTTAAGTGCCACATTTATTTCTTATTTTCTATAGCGCTAGTGTTATGCCTAGTCGCTACTAAAGCATTTAATGTGACACTTAATTAATGGAGCGCAGGTATTATGCCCAGGCGCCGACTATTAAGACAACACAAGACTAACAAATACGGCCATGGGCACGGCGGCCAGTAGATCTCTGCGTCGGACTGACGCGTTAGCCAGCTAAGCAACCGACCCCCCTTCTTCATCGTCATCTTCTGGACGTTCGGGAATTTCTGTTTCATCGTCATCATCTTCGTTGCCCTGAATTGTTGTTTCCAGACCTGCCAGAATTTCTGAGTCAAAAGCACTCTCTTCCTCACAGTCAGTTTGTAACGAAACAGCATTGAGCTAAGCTTGCCCATTACATTAGCCACAAGCTTAAGTGCATTGCGACTGCAACCCGCATTTTCCACACCCGCACCGTGGACCACATCCATTCTTACAATTACAAAATAGAGTATTGAGTAATTAATCGGGAGCTGGTGGTAATATTGTTGGCATTGGCCCCAGGAAGTCATTTTGGAACACCCAACACCATCCCTGGGGTTCTAATTCATGCCCTAACCATTTTTGAACTTTGGTAATAGACACGGTTTATATGCTGATGGGATGCTGCACTTGTCGGTGGAAGATTAGATAACAGGACAGGTTTATTAAGTTTTGTAGATTTAATGAACTGAGTATATCTAAGATGATCGATATTGTCCTCAGATTTTGGAGCATTCTATATCGCTCGTAAGATCCGAATTCCATTTTTGTATAATTGTTGGACAGGGTAGCCTTCTTGTTGAAAAATTTAAGCTAGTTCGTTGAAATTTGTAAGTTTTTCTAGTGATTTGATGAACGTTTTTTTCCCTTTTTTAGACAGCGCAGAAGCTGTATCACATCCTTAATGCATGTAAAAATAAAATATGTTTTTTAGAAAGGGAATAAAAAAAGATAATCACGAAAAACTGTTTTTTTCTGACCTTGAATAACTTACGACGCATATACTAAATTTTAGTAGACTTTTGAGACAACTTTAAGAACGCCAAAATGAAGGTATTATACGAAAATTCAGCTTATTATCTCTCATTCTGAGGTTGATTTGACTGAACTATAATGTCCCTTTGTCAAGGTTTTAAAAATTTAGCCCATTACGATTGTCATGAATGTAATATATGTATATGTTGTTTTATTATATTTTATGATTATAATTCTACAACATTGGATGCATTTTATAATAATTTTTGTGTGTTGTTCAGTAATAGGTTTTTTATTTTGTTAATTAATTTATTTTAATGCAATGATTATTTTATTATTCGCGTGCTGCAGTGGCGTACATTGTACATGCTTTAAGGTGCAATAAAACAAATGACATGATGTCAAAGTATTCAAATGTTCTATACAATTTGAAATTCAAATTCAATTGTATGTGCTGCAATTAAGCTGCTAAATTATGTTGACAATATCTGCAGCAGATATCCTGTTTTGTGCGTCAAAGATTAACATTTCCAACATACATCAACCTGATTTATCTACAGCAGTGTAATGTAATACATTCGTGAACATGAGGCACTTCTGTTGACGCAAACAGCTCATTTACTCTTTAGCTCATTTCTTCATTGATGGAACGAAACAAGCTTATGCTGGGCCGGTTGTTTATTACGAGCTAATTCTTACTTCATGACCGCTCTTCGCGTGTCTTCAATTGTGCGGTGGTGACGGCAAATCGAAGAATATTTCTAAAATTATGCAGTACATTTTATAAATAAACCAAAAAAACACTCAATTCATTTAGCACGTTTATTTTGGGAGGTGTTATTGGTAGTGTCCTTTACATAACATATACCTCCGAAAGAAAACCGTTCACGATTTTGCAAACGGTGTGAGGGATGTAACAAGCTAATTCAATGAAAAACAAACTTCAACATTGGAGAAAAATTTACCTAGTATTCCTGGATCTTTCCGACTATATCTGGTATTCACCAAGCTATTTCTGGTCCTCTTCTTGACGCAAAGAAAGTTGCTAACAAGAAATATTAAAATTAACGAAACACTATCTATGTATGTAGAACGTTGTTATGAAAGTGAATATCAATCGCCGTTAAGGTGCAAAATTTGTTCTGTAACGACAGTTCAATGGTCTACACTGACGAGGCGTTATAGTTTTTATCCATGATAATCGATTTGTGGTGTCGTACCATATCGTGGGTGGACAGTATCGTGTACCGTGCAAAGCGTGTTGTTCTATTATTAATACTCGATAGTACACCCAACACCAAAGATTTGCAATTGTAATTTACATTTATCGATTATCGTGCTTAACTCGATTGCCAACGTCAAACATCTTGTAGATATTAAGCACATCATTGTTCCGTACTATGTTAAACGAAATTCTATTTCTAGCTTGATTCTAGACCCATTTACGCCTGATTTGCTATCGAGGGAGTATTCGATTTGAACTATCTGTCTGCTTGATAAGCGGTCATCAAGTCAACCATGATGCATTGATTAGACATTATGTCAAATAGTCATTTTAAGTAATACGTTACGGCGGGATCCAACAGTTTACTTGAACATGCGACTGTTGTGACTAATTAGCATTTGTGTGGTATTCTAATGGAAGCCATGAAATCTAAGACAACGACTTGCTGATGGAAATTAAAGGCATATTTCTTTCTTGATTGGATTGGTTTTTTTGACAAAACAGGGAGCAAATTGCATATCAGTTAACTCAATTTGAAATCACTTTCAACAAATATGAAACAGAAACAAAATAGAATACATAAGTTATATTTTACGATGAGCTGATGAGGCTGATCTCGATACAAAGAGCTTGCGCTATGGCAATGGTGGTCCAAGACCGGCAACAAGACTAGCGAATTACTAATCCATACAAGGCCAGGGTACGCCATGTATCAGAAGAGAAAAATCATAGTGTCAGAGACCATAATTTATACAGGGTGTTTGGTACTCGGAGAACACTTTTGTAAGGAGGTATTCCTTGATATATTTTGAGCATAAAATCGGTCTACAGGGTGGTCCGATTTTCGAAATCTGCCGAGTTACAGAGTGGTCAAGCAAAGTGTCTCGGACCTGTACTCTGACTCACTTCAATCGTTTTATTTTGAAAACTAATAATCATAACGCAAAGTTTTATTGCTTGTTTTTTATGGAATCAAATTACCCTTAGTTTGTTACTGTACCTGATTTGGAGATATTTACTTTAAAACACAAAATTTCGCCACTTCTACCACGAAAATTCTGTGTTCAATGTCGTTTTTCTCAGAAAATCTCATTAAAATGTATCATATTAATTTTATTGTTTTAAAAGTTGCATACATAAATATGACTTAGGGGGGATAACTTTTCGGAACACACTTTCCCATCTACCCTGGAGTCTGGTAGATAGGTTTGTTTACATGCTATTTTTTATGCGCCTCTTAAACATAGAAAAAAAACTCACAAACATTCCCAGTCGTAATCAAAATCGGATAATGTCAACATGCCGTTGAGAAGGAGGAATCTGTTAGTAGCAAATGTTTAGATCAATATATCTCAAAAACTGTTATGGTTACAAGAAAAAGTTTTCAGATCTTTTTTGTTGGAAATTTTTTAAGCTACAAATTCGTCATACGTTATTTTTCTGAAGATGTGACCGTTACTGAGATATTTAGAAAAGGTCACTTTTGGTGATCTTTGACCCCGTCTAAAAAGTAAAGAAGCACTCGGATCGATGGGGACTTTTAAAATTTTTTTCAACACGCTAGTACCCAGGTTCACATCAAAATCAGCTTTCCCTTAATTTTTCCGAAGCACTATGTTAAATTTCCCCGGACTATTAGTCAAAGGTGGCAAAATTCACAGCGTAAATGCATCTGCAATCGCTGTGGTATTCACAAGCGTGTAAAAAGCTTGCAACATTTTGGCTAGATCACCTCTTGGAACAAAGTTAAGCTGTTGATTGTTTTTTTCAAAATTCTTTTTCTTCTGGCAATCGTTTGACGATCGATGTGGCACGCATCTTATGTTTGAAATGGCCTCGTATCAATTCAATTTGAATACTAAAGCTGCTGTATGAAGGATGCGGTGAAAAAATCCGCCCTGTTGCCGAGACGCTCCATCACCCGCCCACCAATAAGCTGTCTGAGCCTTTCTGTGCTCAACATCCGAAAGTTGTAAGTATCCATTGCTGACTGATCTACTTTCTGAGGCTGCTGTTGGAAAACGGTAGGTATGCGCTACAGTATGGCGACCCGGACTAATTCAACGGTCTTTTCACTTTTAGTTCACAGTAATTGTGGGTCGTGATATCTATGTCGATCGCAATTGTCGTGGCTTAATGGCGCGCAGCCACATCATCGGCAAGGTCGTCATTACTTCCACTTAAACTATCTACACTAACCATTTCTTTACAACATACTTTATAAATTCTAACAAAAGTTCTTACCTCCTCCTTTCGAACCGTTGCAAGCAATAAACTGAAATCTGCCCATAAGTAGCTCGTGCTTTTTGCCTTAAGAGCAGCGGCGGCTCTACGTTTGGGGCTAGTGGGGCTTAGCTCCACCAGCTTTTTTCATTCAAGAATCAAAAAATTATATTAAATACAACTATATATTTCATTCACATATTGATTTTAATATCCGCAAAAATGTAATAGTTGGGTTTCTCTTATTCAAGATTTGCATTTTTACGTACGAATTCATAACCTGAAGAGCGCTGCTATTTTAACATAAGTTGCGAATAAAAAACTCGAATTGAAATAGGATTTAGATCGTATCAGTCGAATGTTAATGGGCTGTTTAAATGGTCACACTGTACTGTTTTCACCTAATTCTGTTTCAATCGGGGTTTGCAAACTCGGATAATTTCATAAGAGAGAACGAACGTAGGTGACGCAACATGCGTGGAATGCTCTTATCATTTTCACTTGCAGATGAATGTGCGCCGGGGCTGAGTTCAATTAGCCCCAAAAAAAGAGAGTAAACCAACAAACGAGTTGAAAGAGCGAAGAACGATTGTACATTATCCACTATGACTAAAAGAGAAATGAATGGGCTAAGTCCTATTCTTAACCCATTGCTGATAACGCCTTTTTGTCGGTCATGTACTGAACAAAGTGTATGTAGACAATTATTGGGTTAAAATCAGCTAATTAGTTTGGTCAATGGAAGATATTAAGAGTAAATGACTCTGGTTTTGCAGTGGTGCCGTCGTCACATATTGGTTCAAATATCAATATAATTGATAAATTTTGTACGCATATTACTTATGATTTGATATGCTGTTTATGGATATGTGCATATTTTATGAAAAACTTTGATTGGGTTGGAAGTAGGTTGCACCGCTTATGATATTATTCTATATAGAACGTTTTATAATGAATAAATCGATCTTTGAAAATATTTCAGGAATTTTTTGTTGAGCCAATTAGTAAAAACGGCAACTCTTCTTTTTCGGAAGAATTTACTTCAGCTTGAGTTTTGGATGTAGAAATTGAACGTTACTATTTTCTAAATTATCAGTTGTTTTTAAGTGCAACATGTGGAAGTTTTTCAGTGTGTGTAATACAAAAAAGTGTAGTTTATTCGAACGGAACAACATTGATACTAGGTAAGTATAACTATTTAACTCCTTTTATTACTAATGTTCGAAGAACATTAGTATTAAAATCGATTCGGCCAAAAATTCATATTTCCATATATATATATATATATATATATATATATATATATATATATATATATATATATATATATATATATATATATATATATCATCAAAAAATTTCAGTGAGATAATCTCGGGAACGCGCCATCCGATTGAGCTGAAACTTTCAGGATACATTGGTGTATATGCAGAATAGGTCCAGGTCTCTTTAAATGTCAGTTATTGTAAACCTTTTGGCGCCGGCGGCCATTTAAGTGATATTTTTAATATACCTATTATTTCGTGCACAAATAATTTTCGCAAAAATAAAGTTAACGAAATAAATTTCAAACGTGTTTTACATATGAATCGGATAATGCTTTGGAATTTTTTAACCGTATGTGTGCGCTGGGTGCCTAAAAAGAGGACGGGAAAATTTGAAAATTTTTAAATTGCGATAACTTTTGACAGAGTTATTCAATCATTACGAAATTTTCAGGACATATTGATATTATTTAGTTGTAGATTTGTGTAGCTTTTACTGAGCGTGCTGGCAACCCTGTAGCTAGGGCAGGCACTGAAAGTGAAAACCTCCAAATCATCGTCTCTCTTGAAAAAATGCTGTTTCTTCAAAAAAAAGCCACTCATATGTAAATCTTGTGCTTTGTTTACATAACCAAAAAAAAAAAAAAGATATGGTATAACGGGCACGCCTGGTAACCCTTGCCCAATTTACCTATATTTTAAGCATCAAAAACTTCTGTTCACGGAAACTCACGATCTGATGAGCAGAATTAATTGAAATTTGCAGAATGTATTGGTCTTAAATAGGACCAGATCTGATAGAAGTGATTTTGAAATGCGGGCGATTCTGTGCCAGTGGTGCCATCTTGAAAAACCACTAAAAAAGATAACTGTTTTTAGCCCTATAAATTCTGATTGAATCGTTCGATTTTGACGAAACTCACACAACTGCTGGACCTTACCTTAAGCCACGTTTGGTAGAAATTTGGTTGAAAAATTCGGTTGGAGTTGCCAGCTATGATAATTTTGGTGTCTTCATTTTGAAAAAAAAAATTTGGAAGTGAAAACATTCAAACCATCGAATATTCAAAAAAAATGTCCGTTTCTTACAATAAAACCAATCTGTATATTAATCTTATGTTTAATCTACACGTTCAAAATAAAACTTTGGAAATTTCATGTCGGACAAGAACGGTAACCCTCTCCCAGTTAACCTATATTTTTAGCATCAAAAACTTCTGTTCACGGAAACTCACGAACCAATAATCAGATGCAGCTAAAATTTACAGAATGCATTGGACTTAAGTAAGACCAGATTTGATAGAAGCGATTTTGAATTGTGGGCAAGTCTGTGCCAGTGGTGCCATCTTGAAAAATTACAAAGAAGAAAAACTGCTTTTTGCCCTATGAAATGTGAAAAAATTACCAGATTTTCATGAAATTGGCACAGTAGCTAAACCTAACTCTAATCTCTGTTTGGTGGAAATTTGGTTGAAAAATTTGATTGGTGCTACCAGCTATGGTAATTTTTGTGTCTTTGGTTTTGAAAATTCGCTCAGGAAAATAAAACTTTTTGCACTATAACTTCCAGTGCAGTCATGAAATCGATACGAATTTCATACAATTAATGAAACCTGTCATAAACATTATGCAGGCCAAATTTGGTTGAAAAGCCACGATAGGGTTGCCAGCTATTGTTGGTTTTCTGTTTAATTGCAATATCTTTATTAAGCGGTTTTATCGTAGAATTTTCAAATGGTAATGATATTGTAGTGACAATAAACAGCAAATATTAAACTTTCGATTATTTGAAAAAACTCGCTGCAGGTAACTCTAAATTTCTTTATACTCCTTTAACTTCGAATGTTATATAACAACGTGAAGCAGATGTGATATATTCTTGGCTTTGATACTGGCAGAAGGTTGCCAGCACGAGTCGGTTGTGCTACTTTTGTATCAATAAACGCTTACAGTTAGTATTCATACCGGAAACATTTACAATTAAAATAAATAATCAATGTTGCAATTCGCAAAGTTCTGCAAATTTTTCGGATCGCAGCCCCAAACACCAACTTCAGTTACAGTGCTGCAGGCACTGAGCATTTTCATCATTGATGTTATATGAGATGCTGCTTTCAAAATTATGTGAAATAAGCAACTGATAACGAATATAATTAACCCATGTTTTGCTCTCATAAACGTTGAAATTCATGCCAGTGGTAATATCTGAAACCTTCCACCATATGAGTTATAATGCATTCTTGAGACCAAAGTAAAACGTGGCATTTGAAACAGTTTGGCCGTAATAAGCAGCACATGTGGTGGAATGTGCACTCAAAACCTGCACGATTCTTCTACTGTTCTTCGAACATTAGTGTTTCTAGCGGTTCAGGTGCGCTAGAGTTTTTTACTAATGTTCGAAGAAGAACATTAGTATTAAAATCACTTTGGCCAAAAATTCATATTTCTATATATATATATATATATATATCATCAAAAAATTTCAGTGAAAAAATCTCAGAAACGCGCCATCCGATTGAGCTGAAATTTTTAGGACACATTGGTGTATATGCAGAATAGTGCCAGGTCTCAGAAAAAATTAAAAATCTTTAACCCTTTGGCGCCGGTGGCCATTTTAGTGATATTTTTAATATACCTATTATTCCGTACACAAATAAGTTTTGCAAAAATAAAGTTGACGAAATAAATTTTGAACGTGTTTTACATGTGAATCGGATAATGTTTTGGAATTTTTTAACCCCATGTGTGCGCTGGGTGCCTAAAAAGAGAACGGAAAAAATTGAAAATTTTTAAATTGCGATAACTTTTGACAGAGCTATTCAATCATTACCAAATTTTCAGAACATATTGGTATTATTTGATTGTAAATTCGTGTAGCTTTTGATAAGCGTGCTGGCAACCCTGATGCTAGGGCAGACACTAAAAGTGAAAACCTCCAAATTATCGTCTCTCTTGAAAAAATGCTGCTTCTTCAAAACAAAGCCACTCATATGTAAATTTCATGCTTTTTTTACATAGACCAAAAAAAAAATTTGATATGGTATAACGGACACGCCTGGTAACCCTTGCCCAATTTACCTATATTTTTAGCATCAAAAACTTCTGTTCACGGAAACTCACGATCCAATAAGCAGAATTCATTGAAATTTGCAGACTGTATTGGTCTTAAATAGGACCAGGTCTGATAGAAGTGATTTTGAAATGCGGGCAATTCTGTGCCAGTGGTGCCATCTTGAAAAATCACTAAAAAAGATAACTGCTTTTAGCCCTATAAATTCTGATTGAATCGTTCGATTTTGACGAAATTTACACAGTAGCTGGACCTTATTTTTAACCACGTTTGGTAGAAATTTGATTGACAAATTCGGTTGGAGCTGCCAGCTATGATAATTTTGGTGTCTTAAATTTGAAAAAATAAAAATTTGGAAGTGAAAACATTCAAATCATCGTATATCCTAAAAATGTCCGTTTCTTACAATAAAACCAATCTGTATACTAATCTTATGCTTTATCTACACGTTCAAAGTAAAACTTTGGAAATTTCATGTCGGACAAGAACGGTAACCCTTTCCCAGTCAACCTATATTTTTAGCATCAAAAACTTCTGTTCACGGGAATTCACGAACCAATAATCAGATACCATTGAAATTTACATAATGCATTGGACTTAAGTAGAACCAGGTCTGATAGAAGTGATTTTGAATTGTGGGCAACTCTGTGCCAGTGGTGCCATCTTGAAAAATTACAAAGAAAAAAAAACTGCTTTTTGCCCTATGAAATGTGAATTAGTAACCAGATTTTCATGAAATTGACACAGTAGCTGCACCTTACTCTAAACTCTGTTTTTGAAATTTGAAATTTGGAAGAAAAGAAAGAAATTTGGTTGAAAAATTCGATTGGTCCTGCCAGCTATGGTAATTTTTGTGTCTTTGGTTTTGAAAATTCTCTCAGGACAATAAAACTTTTTGCCCTATAACTTCCAGTACAGTCATGAAATCAATACGAATTTCATACAATTAATGGAACCTACTATAAGCATTATTCAGGCCAAATTTGGTTGAAAAGCCTTGATAGGGTTGCCAGCTATTGTTGGTTTTGTGTTTGTGTGCAATATCTTTATTAAGCAGTTTTATCGTAGAATTTTCAATTGGTAATGATATTGTAGTGACAATAAACAGCAAATATTAAGCTTTCGATTATTTGAAAAAACTCGCTGCAGGTAACCCTAAATTTTTTTATACTCCTATAACTTCGAATGTAATATAACAACGTGAAGCAGATGTGATATATTCTTGGCTTTGATACTGGCGAAAGGTTGCCAGCACGAGTCGGTTGTGCTACTTTTGTATCAATAAATGCTTACAGTTAGTATTCATACCGGAAACATTTACAATGAAAATAAATAATCGATGTTTCAATTCCCAAAGTTCTACAAATTTTTCGGATCGCAGCCCCAAACACCAACTTCAGTTACAGTGCTGCAGGCACTGAGCATTTTCTTCAGTGATGTTATATGAGATACTGCTTTCAAAGTTTGGTGAAATAAGCAACTGATAACGAATATAATTAACAAGTGTTTTTCTTTCATAAACTTTGAAACCCATGCCAGTGGTAATATCTGAAACCTTCTACCATATGAGTTATAATGCATTCTTGAGACCAAAGTAAAACGTGGCATTTGAAACAATTTGGCCGTAATAAGCAGCACATGTGGTGGAATATGCACTCAAAACCTGCACGATTCTTCTACTGTTCTTCGAACATTAGTGTTTCTACCGGTTCAGGTGCGCTAGAGTTTTTTTTATATAGATTCGATTAAACTTTAAAAAAATGAATAGTGTCGAAAGTTTAATTTCTAAACCATTTTCTTTGCGTTCTCTTGAGAAAAAGCTAAAAATTAAGTGCTTAGGTCCACATCGACCATCAAATTTCAATCTGGAAACTTAAGATGGTAGACAAAAACGTAAATTTTCTACTGACAGGTTCAGTAAATAAACCTGGCTGGCAGCATCCGAGGTTAAACAATCCCTGTTTTGTTTTTATTGTCTTCTATTTGGAGGTGAGGCAGCATAGACTAATAGTGGCTTACGTGATTTGAAGCATTTATCTGAAAGGATAAAAAAGCATGAGACAAGTTCAAGGTACCTACAAAACGCGTTAAGTTTTCAAACATTTGGATCAATTAACATTATGTCTCAAATTGATTCTGGTCATGCTGCTTCAATAAACAAGCATAATGAAATTGTGAGACGGAATCGTCATGTTCTCAGTAGAATAATTGACATTCTTAAGTTTTGTGGAAGCCACAACTTAAGTTTACGTGGGCACGATGAGAGTGAATCAAGCTGCAACAAAGGTATTTTTCTTGATATGGTATCATACACCAGATCCTTTGACTTAACTTTGGATGATTATCTCAAAAATAATAGAATCACTCAAAATGCATCCAGAACCATACAAAATGAGCTTCTAGAATGCATTTATATAACTTACCTTAATAATCTCAAGAAGGAAATTAAAGAAGCGAATTTCGTATCATTGCAAGCCGATGAAACCACTGATATTTCTTGTACTTCACAAATGGTAATTGTTCTGCGATTTGTAAAAAATAAGTTGCCCGTTGAACGCTTTCTTTCCTTTTTCGATCTTCACGATCGCTCTGCGCAGGGAATGGTTGATAAAATACTAAATGCACTTAAAGAATTTGATTTGAAGAGCAAACTTATCTCTCAAACATATGATGGAGCGGCTGTAATGAGCGCCGGAAATGCTGGTGTTCAAAGATTAATCAAAAATATATTTCCTTACGCCCAATTCGTTCATTGCTATGCTCATCACCTAAATTTAGTCTTGAAGCAAGCTTCTTCGTCTATCAAAGAAGTACGTATTTTTTTTGCAAATATATCCGCATTTTCTTCTTTCTTTTCGTGTTCTCCAAAGCGTAAAGATTTATTTGTAGAAGTTTGTCAAAAAAGAGGTCTTCCAAGATCGATGGAAATTCGCTGGAATTTTCAGTCTCGGGTCGTACAATCTGTTTTTGAAAGCCGCGAACAACTAATTCATTGCTTTGAGTTGATTCAATGCGAATCTTGGGATCCTACTACAATTAGAGAAGCAACCGGGCTATTAAATTATTTAAATGATGAGAACTTCATTTTTTTTAGAACTTTTCAATAAAATATTCGGTCATGTAGACATTTTTTACAACATTTTACAGTCTCGCAGTACAAATGGAATTCTGGCATTTCAAACTGTCGATATATTTTGTAAATCTATCAATGCGAACGAATATATAGCGAAAATAATGCGTACTTCAATGCATGATCTTCACATGATAGGAAAATATGTTTACGATATTATTACCACACAGGTTAAAGCGCGTTTTGAGAATTTTGATCATATTTATGCCTTCAATTTAATAAATCCATCTGAATTTCACAATTTTCATTTAAATTTCCCTGCTAACCATCTTGACACGATAGTCAATAACTTTCCATTTTTCGACGCAGGGACGTTAAAAAACGAATTAGAAGTTTTATACAATAATGAAATGTTCGGATATATGTCATCCATTACAGAATTTTACAGTTTTTTCAAAGAAAATAATTTGTTTGCATCTTTTGAACAAACTAATAAATTAATTGAAATAGTTCTTACCACTCCAGTTACTACAGCAGAGTCTGAAAGATGCTTTAATACCCTTAAGAATATTAAAACTTATAAATCTAGCACAATGGGTCAAAGTCGCCTCAATTTGCTGGCAATATTATCTATTTGTAAAGAAGTGGTTGCAGATATAGAAAATTTTAATGAGCTGGTGATAGATTTGTTTGCTCAACAGAAAAATAGGCGCGCGGAATATTTATACAAATAATAAGTAGAAGCCATTATTAAAAAGAGTTTTTCCGAAGAAGTTTTTATTTTAATTTATTTATATATGTATGTTATTTTAACTGTTGTTGAAAATGTTTTTGTTTTTATGTACATACTTATAAAAGAAAATAAATTTATTAGTGGAATAAGCTAAAAAGAGTTTTTATGCGACGCATTTTTCATATAAACGAAGTTGATTTTGATTTTGCTGTAACATTTTTTTTCCACGAATACTCGGTGCTGATGTAAAAACTCTTTTTGGGAAACCGTACACTTTAAAATCGGTTAACGCTCTGATACGGTACCCCTTGGGTGGAGTGGAAACCCGTTCGTAAGGTTAGCCCCACTTGTAGTGATTGCCACGAGCCGCCACTGCTTAAGAGATCTCTATAATCACACGATATTGAAAGTCCTCCAGCTTATAGTTACAGACTTAGTCTCCTAGATCTGGCGACACTTTCTTCAATGAGAGTGGTTTTATCCTCATGCCTCGTTTTTTATGCTCTTAGGGGGTTTACGTAGAGTATCTTTGTTATAAAATCACTTTTAATAATCCTGTAAGACAGGTTAGGTACACACGTCTCTTCAATTAGCGTCATCATAACACTATCTATGGATGCAGGGATCCAATTAGAGGCTATAAAATATTGAACAATTTTTCAACATACTATTCTGCATTTATCTCTAAGCCATTATAAAAAAAATATTTACCGCTCTAAATTCTTTAAGTAACGTTTTTTCCTTCTCTTATAGCTTCCATATTGAATTGACAGCCAGACAAAAGTCTGCTGACATGTAGATATATAATTTTGATTTAGCGTAATACAAGGAAAGAAAAACATTTTTAAATTTGTCATTGTTTTATTGTTTTGTTATACACCTTGCTTCGTTAAATAAATAAATAAACCGGTGATTTTTTAGAAAAGCGTAAACTTCTTTCTGCATTTATTAGATTTAAATTTGCACAAAAGACATATGATACAAATGAAGGGAATCATATAATTTTTCGGGCTTTTTTGCTTGTAAGTTGACTATTAGTTTACATATTAATATCACATTGAAAAACCCCATTCCCCTTTCGTCAAAAACACTCCCTTTCCCCTTGAACTCCCTACACCAATGTTCACCAGACATTTTGCATTAAATTTTGCTTTAAATATGTTTTTCGGTCACGAGAAAATTTCTTAAATGGTTTACCGCGTAAATGATGCTCGAAAAATTTCTGCTAAGCAGTTTTAATGATCAGACTTTTTCAAATTTTCAACTTTACTTATTTTACTTTTTGAATTGGATATGCACAATGAAGTATATAAAATATTTCATTTCATGCAAACATAGCCAAAAACTACACTATATCACTGTCAAACAAAATTAGGACAACTTCCGCATCAGGACAACTTCCGTTCTAACCATATCCACACTTCTCACATTTTCCAATATTTTTCAACTTGCAGTCTTAAGCACCACAAAATTATGCAACGAAATTGCAAACCAGCATATTTTCCTCTACGAGTACACCCACGCAGTTGAAATTCGCTACAGCACCCAGGACACTGTATAAACAACAAACGCGACCTTTTGCTTTGGCGAACAGACTCTGACGTATGAGATGGTTGTTTTCGAACAAACCTCAGTGCCAACTTCAAAAACATGCTTGTTTTCGCTCGACTTGCAAAACAATTTTCGCTTTCATCTCTTTGCTCACTGTACCAGGAACAAAATACACGAACAACATTTGTGCGCTTGTAATGAATCGAATACCAAAAACTTTGTCCTATCGTAGCAAGGTAGGAAGATAGTAATGAACGAAATCATTATTTGGTTGATAGAATATTTGAATATTAGTTATAAGCTCAGGAATCGACAATCAATTTGTAGCTACAAATCCTTCATCATTTTCAATTCAGATATTATCTTACTCTGTCAACTTTTCCGAAACACCTTAATACTAACAATTCTTTGAAAGTATAATATAAACGTCAGTAGTCTGTATTTACGACTAAAAAGTTTCAGGTTCCAAATAATAGTTGGTCCTTGCAAGCAGACGATGTTCGGCCAACACAGAATTAAAGACAACTGAAATCGATGTGTCGAAACTTGGAAAGCTATGTCCTTTCTATACTCCGTGCTATGCATGCACATATTGTATACAGCTAGAAGTGTAAACTACATCCAGAAGTGTAATATGATGCACAGGTTCATGTAGCTTTATCTATTGACAACTTTTTCGAACGATATTGAACAGCACAAAGGCTCAGAACTGATATTTATGAGTGTAAGGATGCACTGTTGGATGCCGGATTATAAATACGGTTGTTTGTGTGGAAAGTATTTATAGAAGATTTATGATAATTCCATAGCAAATAATTTTGCTTGCTTTTCTTTTCTGTAATTAAAAGAAAAAGTATGTGAACACTTTTAACTCAGTGGGTAATAATAAAATTATGCAAGTATTATAAGAGTTAAGGCAAGCCATGCAAAAAAAATAATGCAAATTACTGAAAATAATGCATCGAATTTCAGTGGTTAACACAACACATGTTTGCTACAGCACATGCTTGGTAAAACACATATGCTTTGCACAGTTGAAATAGTAAATATTTTTGTATTTGTTTTTATTTTTTAAATTTTATTCTCATAAAATATCTGCAACAACATAGAATACGATATAAATTTTGTTTTTCAAATCAATATACACAGATTATTTTAGGAAATTTCCAAAATATTGAAAAACTAGCAATGCAGGAACAATTATATAGTTCTTTGCCCAAAATACAAACAGTCTCTCTGTTAATTTTACAACCTGTAATTACCTATAAAAAGTCAGCCTGTACACTTGCATTAGTGCGGAAGTTCGCTCTTAGCTTATTAAGTTGTTGTAAAAATATCAAATAAAAAAATAAAATATTAAATTAAAATATACAAAATAGAAATTTCTAATAGCCTTAATATAATATTTTTAAATAAATGAATTCCACCCAAAAATTTTACCTCCAAATTTCAATAATTTTCCATAAAAAGATATAGGAGTCCCAATTCCCTTCTACTTTTCTTCTATAATCAAACTCAGATATAATTATTTACTAGATAGTATGAGGTGAACTATCATATTAATGAAAAGGTAGAAGACATACTTGCTTCCTCAATAGTTAAAGAACCAATCAACAATTTTCCGCCTTACTATTTGAACCCACATTGGGCGCATGTAAAGCTAAGTGAAAATTTCAAGAATTATTACACCTCTAACAATTTGGCTTGCTCTATCTAGACAATAATTGTATACCGTCATAGCCTACGAGGATGAAATTCATTTAAATTAATAGATTTAGTCCATAGTCATATATATATTTGGTCGGAAAAAGAGTAAGTTTTTGCTCTGATTCATAATACTGGAAAATTTCAAGGATAGTTGCAAACCTACGCCCGCCTCTGACAATGCTACTCCATAATTTACCTTAATATATTTGCGTAATTTTTCTGGAGACAAAATTTCTGCTTTAGCTTTAGCTTGGTACCAGAAGTGGACACTCTACAAAATATTAAATTTAAACTGCTACCATATATATTTAGTAATCAATCATTAATATGAGAAAAAAATGTTTGCAGGTTGAAAAAATATTGAAACTGTTTTTGTGGGATGATTAAACTTGAAAAATGGTTTATTTACATAGAAAATTTTATTTGACAAAGTGGTTTCGAAAGTATGCACTGATTCTCATCAGACACCAGCATACAGTGCATACTTGACTGATGTGACCACTTGCAGCTGGAAATCATTAATTTTTATTTATGCTTGTTGTGACAAATTTTTACATCTTCGACTTATATCCATCGAAATAATTTGCTCATAAAGGTTATTGATTTGTGATTATTGTTCCCTTCTTGTTTATAAAGCAGAATAGACAACGTATATCGTCTCTAAAGCTTATCAAAGCAAAGAATATTGATACGGGAAACTCGATCGCCGAATCAAATTGCAATTGTTTATATTTTTAATTGAATTGAAAATATTTTTATTTAATGTTAATTATACACTCTAAACTTAAAGTTTAATCAACAAAAAAATACTTAAAAACTGGCGGCTATTATATTTTGGCTTGCTGGATCTTATCGGTTTTATATACTTTTATTAATTTTTTTTCCTGTACAGTAATAATTTAACCCAGCCTGTACAGCAGTTGACATTACCCAGGCTATAATTTCCTTGAAATCTACTCTGTTCCAAACTTACGACTTAACTTCTGCCTAATTGTTATTATCGTTGCCTTATTAAATCTAAGCCTTAACGTAGGTCTTGAATCTTACCTCTCATTTCCGTCGGAGGCCTACGTATTTGAATAGCGTATCCATAAGCAACCGTTGACAGACTTTCTTCGCCAGACGCATAAATGGCTCCTTAGAACCACCCAAGTCTGTACGGCCAAGTGACCGTATCAGTTTGCTTTCATATCCATCTGTCTCTCCATGGAATCGTGCCGTTAATTCCATAGCTCGGTCCCTAAGTGGCTTCAACCCCGACTTTTAATAGAAGAGAAGGTTCTTTGGCCACTTCTAAATCACTAGGCTGTAAAACTCACCAGTGCAGAAGCGCAGGATTCTTCTTTTGAATACCTTCACCTCTGCCATGGCCGTCTTTGAGCACGTAATCCAGGATAAGTGTGCATAAGTCAAAAAATGGTAGAAAATGGATTTAACTTTGGTGGTCATACCGATATTTTTATTCTTTTTACACAGGAAAACAATTGTTTCAGAAAAATGATATTGATTAAATCCGGGCTTTATTTGATTTTAAGGAACTTGTAGTTCTTCTGAAGGTGCGAGGAGGTATATGAGGAATATTTGAGTTAGAGGAAGCTTTCAAGTGATTGACAGCTAGACAGCCAGAAAGATCGCCAGCAGTAGCTGCAGCGCTGTGAATACTATATAGCTGTTCACCAAATGCCTGATTTTTTTCTACATCCGTTACAAGCAAGTGATCATCTAGTTTAACTGGGTAAAAGCTGTAATTTTTTTTGTTTGGATCTCTTGCAATGTTCCAGAAACATCTACTACCTTTTTCTTAACAAGATAATTTTTGCTTCCGCTGGATACTTCGAAGCTTGAAAATTTCTGACTTCACAGATAAAGTTTGTTGATTGAAAATTCTTTTGTAAACTTCTCTTTTATAGATTCCTTTGAAAACTCACCACGTACGACAATGAGAGAGTTGGGAAAATAAGGCAGGAATAGATGCACCAAAATAAGGTAGAAATGGATGCACCAAAAGGCATATACACAGAAATAAGTAACGAGCAAACGCTGAATAATAGATAAATACGGATAGCAGATTGGTTATTAAAACTTTACCACTAAAAGCTTCATAAAAGGCCTAAGAATGTTATGAAGAGAATATATTTCGTCACTAAACATACTGCGAGTAATATAGAAGACAGACTAATTTGAATCTCGTTTTGCGAATCTCGCTGAGCTCTCTGCATAGTGTGTCAAGCAATGGAAGTTTAAAAACTTAAAGCTCGTTGGAGGTTGGTGAAACCACATTCGATTGTAGTTTCTGTCCAATCAGTAATAGCCACAGGTACAAAAGAAAATGGATACGAAATGGCTATCCACGCACTCATATGTGAGATAGCCTTTTTTAATACTCGCATAACGATGCTCCCTCACTGAAATTCCGCTCAATGCACCCTTTTTTACCGCACTCAAAGCCAAAAAACCCTAATACTGTCTCTTATTTACGAAAAGTGTGAGGAATATCCAATCGGTGTAAATGCGTGTAACGGATAACACGAAAAGAAATGTCAATGTCAGTTTGATTAGTGTCGGTGAATCAAAACATTGACTTTAAGTCAAAATTTCTCACAGAAAATTTTGAAATTGTTCGGTGTGTACTGTAGAAACATAAATAAACGTGATTGCGTGATAATCTTTGTCGGTTTCCCCAATAAGTTAGTCGTTGAAAATTCCAACATCGCGCGAGAATGAAGTGCCGCGTTCTAGGCTGCAATAGTAGCTACAGAAGCGCTTCGCGGATATCGTACTTCAGGTAAGTGAAAGTAACCTTTGGCATGAATTTTGTCTGCTTTTTGAGTGATATCATGCTTTATTTCATTTACAAAAACATCTTCACTAGCCGGTTGTCGAAAAAGTCAAACGACGTTTAAAATGGTGATCTTTCGTGTTTTTTACATTGGTATTACCGCATGAACCGAACCACACACCCGTACTTCATTCTTACACTAATAAGCAGAAAGTCGAAGATTGGGCCATTTCTCCCGTTTGATTTCTAATGCAATCTCTCTTATATCTGTGGTAATAGCTTACTTAGAGCAAGAAAAGCTTGCCACATGGATATAATAGATATATAAGACCTTCGAGTGATGGTATCAGTGTAAAAGCCTTTAGGTGTGTGTCTCGAGAGGTAATTTTTTCTTTTGTATACTTTTTTCCTTTTCGACCTCATGCAAATAAATTGTGTAAATAAACGAACAAATTTTTAAGTATATGGTACTAGTGGTTTCGAGATGATATTTAATAGAACAATCTGCCTTTCTCAAAACAAAAATTGTGACACGAGTGCTAAGAAGTGCAGAACGTGATGAAAAGTATAAGATCAGGTTAACAATGGCATTGAAACCTTCAATTTCTATCAAAAAATCGGCAATAAAATGTGAAGTGAAGTCCTGTTCAAACAATACGCACTTTCGCCAGCTTTGAATATTCTTCCACAAGTAAATACATATCATTTACCTTATTGCAATCAATATTACGCAAATTCGGGTACTTGACATGGGCGAAAACTAGTGATTTTGATATAGTTGTGGGATGCGGACTCAGGTGCTCGTCTTCTGGTCCACGCAAATTCAATATGTTGGAAACACCGATGAAGTAGGCCTGAAGTTGATTCATAAGAGCAATAGATTTTACTTTGGAGAATTTAAAAAAAAAGGTCGCACGAAGTGGATAAAATTCGTGCAGAAAAAAATTTACGGTTAAAAGTAATAAACTTTTTTACAAAGAAAAAATCAGACTTTTATAGTATAGGTTAACAAAAACTCTAGCGCACCTGAACCGCTAGAAATACTAATGTTCGATGAACAATAGAAGAATCGTGCAGATTTTGAGTGCATATTTTACCATACGTGCTCCAACCTGTTTAGAGAGCAAAACTACTTTGATCTTAACAATGCGTTTGTATATATATGTATATGTTTGTTTGATCTTAACAATGTTTGGTTTGGTTGAAACATTGGTAGGTTTCTGTCATTGTAAATGCTCGCGCTATGAATACTTAAGGTAAGCATTTATTGATATGAAAATAGCAAAAACATTTCGCGCTGGCAGCCCTTACCTAGCATCAAAGCCAAAAATATATCACACTTGCCTCATTTTAAAACCAACCTACTCTGCGAATTTTGTGTTGATTCGATGATTACATTGGAAGTTATAGGGGTACAAAGAAATTTCGGGCTACCAGTCGCAAAAGTTTTCTAATTTTCGAAAATTTAACATTTGTTGCTTATTATCACAACTTAATCATTACCATTTGAACATTTTACGATATAAGCGCTTAATTAAGATATTGCAAATAAGTACAAAACCACCAATAGCTGGCAAACCTTTCATGGTTTTTGAAGCAGATTTCTTCTGAATTATGCCTATATTAAGTTCCATTTATCATATGTAACCCGTTTTGATTTCATGACTGCACTGGAAGTTATAAGGGAAAAGCTTTATTTTCCTGAGCGAATTTTCTAAATCCAAGACACCAAAATTACCAAAGCTGGCAACATCAAATTTTTCTAGTGGTGTGAAGAAGAGTATAGCCTCTTTCACATTTCACGGTTACGGCAAAATGCCGTGGCCGTACCGTGTAGCAGCCGTCTACTGCCACTGCAATTCACGGCGACCGGACACACAGGTGCACCTCAATGAGCACAGGCTTTCACATTAAATGGTTTCAAACCACACGGTCAGTTAATCTCAAGCGAATTTAGTTGCAATTCATCAAATAAAGCAATAGACATTCGATAATAATTGAAGAATTTATTTCCATCTTTCCCTAGATCCTCGAATAAGGTATGAAATACTACACTTCTTCTCTCCTTTTGTTGATAGGATGCACCCAAACATGGCATTTGCGTTGTGGTCTTTTTTGTGACGATTATATAGCCATAAGCTTAATGCAATAGTTTTTTTTTGCGAGTCATTTTAACTAAACAGTACACCATTTTATCACAAACTGAGCTTGTGACAAAAAAAAACCGCGCATAAACCGTATAGTGTGAACATGTTGCTAATTCGATTATTTTTGAATGTATATGGATACGGTACCTGGAAATGAATACACGCGAACATGAAAGGAAGCAGATGCAATAGGACTAACGTTCAATATAAATTGAATAAAAACATAATCCAGTTTTCAAATATTCCAGTATTTTTTCTCAATGCTCTCTAGAAATTCGAGTTTGTTGCATTTGGAAAAAAAGCAGAATAATTTCCAACACAAGTCCTATGCGTAACAGCAAAATAGTCTTTATATATTAACATCGACTTAGTGTGACTTAGTTGGATCAATATTTGAAATGTATGTCTTTATTCGAAATTCTTTGCCGGAAATAATTTAAAGATACGAGCACAGAATTCAAGTGTTTTATGTTAGCAACTCAGTTATTAAATTTTTTTCAGTGCAAAAAGTAAACAGTTTTTCACGTAGATTTCATACATATTTTTTATTTAAGGGAGGATATCGGCGATATATTGATCCGTTGTTAGAGAGAAATGGATGTTGCTCTATTTTCTTTCATTTAAATTTAAGTATGGAAATCATAATTTATTTTCAAGTTTTTGACACTTTTTTGCATTTTTCCAAGTAAGTAATGCTTGAACGACTGTCCTATATTCTAACAGAACATCACCTATTGACTATTTTTATTATCTCCTACCTCTAAACACAAAATCACGAGTAATATTGCAGAATATTATTCAAAACAAGAAAATCCTCTTGAAACCATCTTATTGAATCTTGTTTCCATCAGTGAAAACCTTTGCAGCCGCTCGTGCAAAAACACTTGAAGATTTCTTTTGCGTCGATGTCAGGAAAATGATATTCTGAAGTGCATCAAAGACTTCTGGCCTCATACTTTTACTGTTGCTTTTATTTTCGATTTAGGTTAGCGTAATATATTGATTTATTCAAATAGAATATTCGCATCGAAATTGCATTTTAGTTCACCTTGTCAATTGAATCCACTTGGAAAATTCCTCACAGAAATTGGTATCATCCTGCGAACTTGCACTCGGGCATATCGTACCTATGTATCTAATTCTTACAACAACTCCGTTGCATTTGGCACACATGTCTCTAAAGGCAAGTGTACGACTGCATAAGCATAGATACATTTATGAGGATTACATAGAATTCACCATAAATAAAATTTCATGCTATGGCAAATAGATTTTTTGCATTAACCTAGATTTTCGTCATTTTTCTGAAATGCAACTGGAAGCCACATTTTCGTGAAATTCCATAATATCATTCCGAAGAATTGGGCGGAGGGTGAGATCCAAGATATCGATCCAACACTTTTTCGAATACAAATCGGCAAATAAAATAGATATTAATGTATTTTTATTGACGTTTAGAATGAAGGAACTTGAACTGTATCTTTTATTCTGTTATGAGAACATTAGCACGATTGACGATGGCCTTGAACGAACGAATAGTGAGTGTTTAATTCAAATTTAAACGAATTGACTATGCATGCCTGCACGCCAATATTGGCTGGATATAAGACTAGTTGAATTTTATTTGGACTTTATTGCATCATCGTGGTCAAAGAGATAGTAAAAAAATATTGTTGCTAGACGGACAATAAACATAAAGTGGTTTTATGCTTCTTTGAATTATTGGATTCTCATTGAAAGCAGTGAATTTTTCATGGTATTTCGGGGAAGAACTAATTTTCTATTCGCATTATTTAAATCAATATATGTACATAGTCTACGATTCATCATTTAATGAGCTGATGCATAAGCAATTTGCGAATTGAAGTCATAAAATGAGCGATTCAATCTTATATTACCAATAAATTGAGAAGCCATTGAATATGACTCAAACATATTTATTCTTAGTTGCAACTTTTTTGACGTTTCGAAAATTTTATTTAGTTTATTCAATTTCTAGTGTTGATAGAAATATTCATCATCTCGTGTGGGTTAATTATTTTACGGTGAAGCTGCATTTGAAATAAACAGAGCATCAAAAACAATCAAAAGTACCACGAAATTATTTTTCCTACATACCGTAAATTCATCACGCTCTATTTTCATTCAAATTCATTGTATCTGTTTCGTCTGCTTGAATTATGCTCAGTAGCGTGTAAATCAACCAGAACACTCCTGTTGGTTCCAAACGAATAAATTATTTCAGCATACCTCATTCCATGGCACAGGACACTTCAACCATCTTTGACTTCTTGCAGAAGCACAAAGAAAATTCGCATGCCGGAAAAGTGAAATTTTATGGCTAATTTGTGCGTGCAGTGACCCGGACTGGTTAGGGAACTTCGTTTTGTATAAATTTCATTCTATTGTCTCCTCAAAAAAGCGATGTAGTAATAAATTCCCTTCGTAAATAGTGTTCTGTTATATTTACGAGCAATTTATCAATTTGTTCGCTGACCTTTTGATCGTTTACAAACAGAACACCCGTCACGTGATTTGGTACCAAGTTGCCTGAATCGGTTGTTGGAAAAGCATGAACACGGAAATTCGATACTATTGGGTACACTGAACGTGAAATTGGGTTGATGGAATTGTGATTTGTGATACCAGTTTGAGGGGAAATTACGCAGGTGTGACAGATAAATCTTTGTTATATAAAGTAAGTTAATTATATTTCGCGAGAAAAAGCGATTTTGATAATGACGAACTTGATTGATACTTGGAATTATATTTTGAGGACTTCGTATATTTTTGGTTTTCTTTCTTTGGTGTGAAATTCAAAGCTAAGTAGATGTAAATCTGGGAAACTATGGTAGACTGGGGATAGGAGTATAGTGGGTCTTTTGGCCTTGGAGGCAATGATGTGTTCAGACGATCTTGTTATGTCGAAATTATCTGATCATCGTTACATTTTGCTCAAGCTAAAATATGCACCATTTTCATAGTTCCTGTTTTATGAAAACATTTTTATATTATTCATTAAATATACGTTAATCCAGTGCTCAAATCAGGAGGAGTCAAGCAGGGCGTTGGCTGGTTCATTGTGCTATAATTAAAATAAGTAAAATAAACCTTTAAGAAATACAGTGCAAAATATTGTGCTTAGAAAGTAGTTGCTATTCATGGAAAGATAGCAGATGGTAGACTATTTCGCATCCATATAGTTCTAATCTAGAATGAAGAAGCCAACAATGTGACTGAAATAGCCGCAACAGTTTGCAGGTGGAAGCTATATGCAGCTCGCATATTACGCGATGACAGAAATCTACATTGTATCAGGCTTAAAAATTATTTTATAACAATATCCGTAGCAGTTAGAATGAAGAATAGAAAATTAACCCAGTCTATATTCAAAAACCTTGTAGGATAAGTTTCCCGGTTGTGGCCATAGTTTCGTTTTCCAACCATAACTTTTGATCAAATCTTATTTCTGCAGATATATGCATATCAATGGAAAGCTGGAGATCTTAGAAAACTACTAAGAGAAGCATAAACTTGAATTGGTCAAAAAGCAAAGTAGTTACTCAGCTGTAAAAAATTTGTCGTTTTTGACCATCCAATTTTTTTTTACCCGGTTGTGGCCACCCCTGGAAAATGTCCTAAAAATGGAAAATTATTATATAAAACGCCACTCGATGTTTAGATAATGAAGCTTTTACTTGAAAAAAGAACTAGAAGAAGTTGCAAAAAACCCTTCAGAAAAAAAATCAATGAATCTGTAATTGGCAAGAAATTAAAACGGAATTATTCGTCGTCCCCATCGGTTTCACAATTTTTGCAGGTGTAATTGCCGGTTTGCATGTTAACGCACTTCAAAAATACCGGTGGTTTGCACATGTTGCATTCGAAAGAGCTGTTGGCGGTTAATCGAATTGGCGACAGCTTCATCCAAATCATGCAAAAATCACGATCCTCCTCCTTATCATCAGGTGATACTGATCGAGTTTTTTTTGCATTAGGTTGACTGGCGTTGCTGTAGCTCCTCGCTTGGCGGTTCTCTTTCCTCGTGTCGGCTTATTTTTCTTAGTTTCTTTCTTGACTGTTCGCTTCGTGGCTTTGTCCTTCAATTCAGCGAGGGCTAGTGGCGAAGTGAGAACGGCGTTTTGTATGGGTTTTCGGCCACGGTTGGAACGTTTCCGTGGTGGAGCTCCCTGCAGAGGACCTATGGAATCCAAAATCGATAGGCTACTTCTCGATGTAATTTTGTTAACATCAACAATGATATTCAACAATGTGTTCGCCAAATACGCCCTTTAAGCGATAAAAAAGTAGGTGGCTACAACCGGGCAAATTTTGGTGGCCACAACCGGGAAAAGCAGGGCTATCTAAAAATGCTCAGCAAATTTTTGTGGGGCAAACAATTTGATCAACCCGAAACATAATCACAAAATATAATGTTTTCCCTTCACAAGAATATATTGTATTCACCTTTTCAAAGTCACTCACTATAATTAATCGCACTTTCAAAACGACACGAAGTTCCATCAACGTTAACAGAAACACACAAGACAATTTTACCGACCGTAGCTACTTCACGTATGGGTCTTCTGACAATAGATATTGACAGAAAACATCGTGTTGGCATCGCGCACCAACGACAATTGTCATATCGACTGTATCTGCCCCCTATCGAAAAGTATCCAGGGGTGGCCACAACCGGCGCATGGCCACAACTGGGAAACTTACCCTACATATACCCGCGCAGGATCAAATAGACAAAGTAACTTTTTACAACGTTGTGGGAAGGCTCAGGATTTGCACTGCATTTTTTTGGCGACTGAAGCTAATGTAAGAAGTTTGATCACGGTACCAGAACGCTAGAGTCAGCTAAAAGCCTTTGAGATATCTAGCACAAGTTATGTGAACAGCGGCCTATAAGAAATCACATAATAATATTTGGTGGAGTGGCCAACTGGAAAGCCGTACTGGATATCAAAGCAATTGTAATTCGCATGTGTTGAAGAGATTCTTAGCAAAGGTCTAGCCGGATAGAAAATCCAGCATTCTATGACTAACGGCAAAATAACCCAGCAGGCTTGATACGCCAAAATTAGCAGTTAGCTTGAACATTTTTCCCTTTCGAAAAAGGTCTGGCTCTTGTATGTTACTGCACGGAGAAGGTGAAGAAAGAGTCTGCAAAAAAGCAAGATAGCAAAAGCAAAGAAAGAAAGGAAAAAACTGGCATCAAAACAGCTACTCTTGTCCAACTATTTAGTGTAAAGATATGTGATTTAGAGATGTACAAAAAAAACTAATAAAATTATTCTTGACTTATTGGATTGAAAATCAAAAGCCGTTTTCACCGTTATAGCTATGAAAATGAATTGATCAATTAAAGCTTTTATAATAACGACTATTTGTACTAATTTTTATTGAATCACCTTGCTCGAAAATTCAAATTTGTTCATTTGAATACTTTTATAATTATATTGTATATTGTTATGGTCGACAGATTATGCATTCATTGAAAAAATACAAAACGAGCGTTACGTTTTTTTCTTTAAAAGCTCATCAAGCCTAAGTTAAGTAGGTTTGAGTTAAGCTTAGTTTAACGCAACGAGCAAGTGTCAAACAAATATAACCGGTAACGAACACGCATAGAATGGTGTATTGCCATCAGCTTCGGCTTAAGGTGCATGTTAAGCTGAAGTTTACAGCCATACGCGACTTATGAAGACAAATGGTTGTATAAACAGAAAAGTGACAATAAACAACATGAACTGAGGACGCACAAATAACCGCCATCGAACAATAAACTGCAATATTCAATAAGTTGTAACGACAGAATAGACAACAACCCTGTAGGAAAAATGGCAAGGCGTTACTTGAGAATTGATTGTGGAAGTACTACATTATTCATGAAGCTCCATTACTAACAATGTAATTGAGTTTGTCGAGTAAGCGATCAAGTAACAACTTACCCACTCCATTACCTTTCTTAAAAAGTAATGCAGTAGGTAACTTGTTGCTTATTTTTACGAGCAAGTGAGGCTGCGTGGCCGCAATTTTTGTAAAAATACTGCGCAATTCTTATGAACGCAGTTCCGAAAAAAATGTATTTTTCAACAGTGCGAATTATATTGTGCAAGTGATGTGAACGCGTGTTCGATTTTTCTATTGAAATATAGGTTTAAAATAGTGTATTTTGAATAATGCTGGAATATTTTGATTTTATATCCTTGTTTTGATAAATAAAATTCATTAACTTTATAGCGATATTTGATGTTTTACTTGTTTTTTTTTTCATCCATGAAATCTGTGTCTATATATTTTGTAAAAACTTTGTACTTATTTATTTTTCAACTAAACGATTCAGCGTCATTGGTGTGTTACACTCCGAATTAGACTTTGATTTCCATCACGCATACTCGTACATTTTCGAGATGATTATTTACAATTTTCGTAGTTTTCACCATATATCAACGTACCATATCACCACTTCTGTAATGTATTACAGCATATCTCTTACTGAACTGATTTTCTATCATCACTTCTGATAGCACTCCAATGTAACTGTTTCTGTAACTAGTACAGAATACAATCACAACACATTACCTCCTATGACATAATGAGTTAAATGTAATGCAGAAATTATATTGGAAGTGGTTACCTTGGTAATTAGTTGTCATTACCTAGAAGTAGTTACGAATCGTATGCTGAATGACTTACTGAAGCTACAGGGAAACGACAACACAAAAACAACGAACAAAACGAAATTGATACAGATAAGCACTTGAACCACAGATATGACAGAATATGGATACGAAATGGTTATCCGTGTACCCATACGTGAGTGTGCCTTTTTTTAATACACACACAATATTGCTCTCTCACAAAAATTCCGCTCAGTGCTCCCCTTTCTACCGCACTCACAAGCGAAAAACCTTAATGCTGTGTCTTAATACTGGGAGCACCAGATCGGCAAAAAACCTTGCAACGGGCAACACGGAAAGAAACGTCAATGTCAGTTTGATTTATGTCGGGGACTGAGAGCATTGGCTTTTCGTCAAAATTTTTCAAATAAAATTTGGAAATTTTACGGCGAATTCGGTGAAAACGTACATCTACGTTTGTGCGCAATCTTTTGTGTCGGTTTCGCGAGTAAATTAGCGGTAAAAAGTTATAAAATAGTGCGATAATGAAGTACCGCGTTCAGGGCTGCAAAAATAGCTACCGAAGTGCTTCGCAGGGAATATCATATTTCGGGTGAGTAAAATTAACCGTTGACATCAATTTCTGTTGGTTTTTGTGTGAAATCATAATTAATTTCATTCACAAAAAGCATTTTAATCTCCACTCGCCGGTTCGAGGAAAGAAATGTCAAACGACGTTCAAAATGGCGATCTCTCGTGCTTTTTGTAACCATATGAACTGTGTAGGGCACTCACCAGTGCCTCATTCTCACACCAGTCAACAAAAAGTCGAAAATTAGCACATTTTTCTCGGTCGATTTCTAATCCTTTTTCTCTTATATCTGTGCTCATCATAAATAAATACTTGAACAGACATAATTACGATCTTCAAACATGTCTATCGACCTTCAGACATAGCTATCACACACAAACAAGCTTACTACAACACGCGGCACATGAAAAAAGTGACCTCTAGCTAAGGTAGTAACAATTTATTCTCTAAAAAACATGAAATCCAATTGACAGTTTGAACTGTCCGCTGACAATCATCCCGAATGGACGTCGAACAGTCAGGCTACCGTCCCAAAGTGGAATGGACTGATTTGGACCGACACAAAGGGGATCTCCGGAATGGATTGTGTGAGCTACAATTGAAAGTAATCGTGCCCAGCAGTCCTGGAGCAATTCTGTTCTGGGTAGAAATATTTTTATGCGTCCAGGAAGTGGAAAAAATCGTTCTCTTGGATTTTAATCTTTTTTTTGTTTATTTTAATTTTATCTCTTTTTGAGGTGAAAACAATCGAAAATATAACAAAACAATTTTGGAAGGTGAACAGCTGGCGCGTCAGTGGATCACCAAGGATTTTTTTCGAGAATAGTTAACAGACAATTACGTAGATCACGTGCTGAACTATAGAATATGCTGATGAAAAAAGAAAAGCTCATGAGATGCTGTCTTTTTTGCCATGAGGTGGCTTTGAATTTTCCAAGGTTATGTTGAATGTTTTGGTAGTTAGTAAATGAAAAAGCAATCATAATGTGTAGAAAGTTAAAAGAGGTAGTTTTCTGTTAGTTCATCTTCTATTTTCTACCGATTGTGGTTGTTTAAACTCGTTATTTTCTCCCTTTATTTTCAACTTTTTTGCAACACCACTGCAAAGACAGCAGCCAATAGTAGTCTTAGCGAATGTACTGCCGTTCTGTACTTGATCGTTGTTTTGCGGCATAGTTCTATTCTTTTCTCTGTACCGGGGCAAAAAACACACTTAATGGTGCAAAAAAACGATCCATCACAGAACAGCTGATGCAAAATCAAACTGATGCATAATCCTCTAACTTGTTTCAGCTTCAGCCAAGGCTGCCACCACTGAAATAGAAGAAATGGAGGGGACAAGCCCATTAAAAACACATTGGAGGGGAATGCAATATAAGGTCTGTTATCGTACTACAATTAATTGCAATTAACTGCAATTAATTGCAATGAAGCCGTTTCCGTACCCCGTTTTACTGAAAACTGAAAATTTCCCCTCTTTCAGTAAATACTATGAAATTTCTGTATAGTCTGAGCTACTGAAAATACTGAAAAGGTGTGGCGCGAGTAAATATTATCCAATGTGCGCGGCAAGCAACATATCTTTTGCGTAATGTTGTTATTAAGGTCGAATATTTTTGTGGCGATAATTGATCACTGCTTAGGATGACTTTATAATCACTATTGTTCTCCCAAAAACCAAAAACTGACACTTTTGGTTGTCAATTTTCAGAAAATGCAATGAGAGCAATCCCGTACTTTTCAAAAAGTATGTCTTGGTCGTTATGATATTTTGTGCTTAGAAATATCGAAGCAGTGGCAATTGCAAAACTAATTTGATATGAAATTAATGTAAATCTAAAATTTATGTAAATCTAAGAACATTACAAAGTTCTAGACATGAAACAAGTTTATTTGATACGGAGAAATAAGGCGAGAGCTGTAATTTTATCAAAACCGTGTCTCAAGTCCAGTTGAAAAAAATAGGTAGGCTCATGTACGATTTTAAAACTATTTCAAAGCCGTAAAGGTGTTCTCGAAAGGCGAAATAAAATCGGTGTGTGCTGGCTTGATACTTGAGTCAAATCAGAGTTAAAGTCAGTCGCGATGCCAATCGCTCTACATTTGAGGCATTTCACGTGAGACGGACAGCGAAAAAAAAACACAGTATGAATGAAATCTAGAACCTGGACTTTTTTTCGTTGTCCGCTTCACTTGAAATGCCCTGCCCCATTTTTAAGTATTCATTAAGCCTTCATCATAAAATATAAACTTACGCTCGCAGTTTCGATTGCTACATCAATTTGAATGAATCCATTATCAACAAATCTTTCAGTTGTTTATTGACAAATGGCTATTGAACCAAATGCTTCGCTTTTTATTTCGTAGCTACTTTTTGAAAAAAAAAAATCTTTCCATGCTTAATTGATTGTGCTTATTCAAAGCAAACGGTTGCCATTAATTTTGTGAATTTATGGTATACTATTGCAATTATCAGAGACTATATTTTTTTTGCTATATAATATGAGGGAGGTTTAGTTGCATTTTATTTCTTTACATAGTCTCCTTCTAGCTCGATACATTTAGTCCAGCATTTTTCCTATTTGTTATCTCTTCCAAATAATAGGTTTCCTTAAGATCCTCCAAATTGGCGCTTGTTTCAGCGATGACCTCTTCCATCGACCCAAATCTCTTACTTTCCAGTCATTTCTTCAGGTTTGGAAACAGGAAATAGTCACAAGGGGCTAAGTCTGGAAAATATGCTGGATGGTTCGGCATAACAGTTTGTAGCCCAATTTATGGATTTTTTTGCCATGGGGAGTACACACGTGAGCACCCGTGCCTTTTTTTTGATAGAACAGAATTTGTTTTTCTGCCAAATGCGGTCGTTTCTGCTTCAAATCAATATCGAATCGATCCAAAAGCTCTGAATGAAATTCACCTTTTGATCGTTTCACCTTTTTCAATGTTATTAATGTGAATGATACTGCGTGTATCCCAAAAAATTTCGGCCATGACTTTGGAAGCCAACTGATCCACCTTGGTCTTTTTTGGTGCACGATCGCCCGAAGAAACGCATTGTTCGGTGGTTCCTTAGTATTCGTAATAAAACGGCGCAAAAACTTGTTATTATTAGGTGCGTTTTGTTCATTATAATGAATACAACATCAAATTTTGTTAAGTATATTGAATACAACAGCAATTTTGTTGTTATATTCAATACACTTAACTAAATGTGATCTGTTCGGGTGTGCAAAACAACTCACCTATTGTCGCTAAACATTACCAAACATTGGTTTGAAATGGTCACACGGTTCCGCTCATGGTCAAATGGGAGTGATCACGGCACTTCTCTATCTCACGGATATTCGTGTTAAATGTGATGTGCCCGCTTAGGTTAGATGCTTACAACCTCAGCCAACTCACGCACATCATTCCATGGATTTTATCGACGATCTCTGGTGTGATGACCTCTTTTGGGTGACCTGAACTTTTGGCGTCACTTGTGCTTGCATGACTTCAAACCACTTCTTGTCCATTGAAATTGATGCAGAGTTTCCATAGCATTTTTACAGCCTTTCGTTGGTTTCAATAACCCTTTCATTCCGCACAAATTAATGCTTAATTAGAACATGAAATTCACTTTCTTCTCATTTTGATTAAAATACACGAGACTGTATGCTTTCAATGAATGTCAAACACAAACAAAATAGCGTAGGTTGTTCAAAGTGACAGTAGTCTAGTAATAGATGGCAATTAAAGAGAGCAGTGTTATATTTAAAGTTGCTGCGCGGGAAGCTCAAAAAGCGACGGACTTATCAAACTGCCCTCATAGGTCTGTTTTTCTTTCCCTCTTCCCTCTTCCAAGATGACATTTTCGTCGCATCTGAGCTAGTGAGAGATCCTGAAAAATGAACGGTGTGCAAATAGATATTTTCAAATATGCGCTGTAAGCAAAAATTTATTTGCATAATGTTGTTATGAAAGTCGAATATTTTTGTGGCGATACTTTGTTGCCGCTTTATATCCACTATCAGTCTTTCAAAAACAGATAACCGACACTTTTGGCTGTCACTTTTAAGGAAATCGCATAAGAGCGTCTTTGCACTTTTCATGAATTTCCCTCAGCACATGACTCAGGAAGTTTCAGTTCATGAGCGCGACTGAAAGTACGCGAACAGTCATAATATCTAAAAACATTGTAATATTTTGTTTGTGGAAATTATGAAAATATTTTGTTTGTGGAAAACCAAAAATACAAACGTACCAATTATAATATACCAATTGTAATATTGAAGAAAATACTTACATATTTTGAAATCCCGCGTCTTTTTTTGGCCGCCAAGAAAAACAAAAAGGCGGGTTATTGATGTAAAATGTTGCCCTCGATGTCCATTTTATTTCTATTATCTAAGTGGCTACTATAAAATCAGCCGTCAAAAGTCATTTCATCATTTTCTCAGATGATAAGTGGATATAAGCACTGCGTAAACACAATTACCTATTTAATATTACAAACTCCCTAATCAAGCAATGAGCTTCAGTTGGTAGATTAAGCTCACTTTTTATATTAAATTTAGGTATTTTCTTTACATCGCAATAATCTTATAATCCTAGCTGTTGATGTTTCATTTTCTTTCCTTGTTCAAGCTTTGTTTTTATGACGCATATCAAATTGTTTATATTTTATTACTCAAAATAATGCAGATAAAATGCCATTATCGTCAAATATGAAACGAAGAATTCACCAATCGATTTACATTATCAAATTTTTTAGTATCATCCCGCTTCATCTGTTGGTCGGTTGTTGTTGATGAAAAACATTATTCAAGAAATATAACAACACACTGAAGTAATTTTTATGCATTCATTCATGATTTTATGTATGTTTTTTACAACAGCAATCATATTCAGTGTGACCTTCACATTGAGTAGTGCTAGCCAAAAAATAGCAACAGGGTTGTCTGCTACAGATTCTGACCATGAAATCAAACTTGACCAATTATAGAATGTTCTACGGTTTGTGCAGAGTTTACTCAAATGAAATGAGATAATACTCAGATATGTTCTTTAAATCAATTTTAGAAAAACATTTAAAAGTTAAATCTCTCCTGTACTTCCTATTTAAATTACTTCAACTTTTACTTGTTTAACATTTTTTTAATTTCTATTAAATTACTTTCAATTCGAAGTCTAGCGCTTGATATTTTCAAGTGAGTACATCCTGTTGCGAGCTAGCTCGCAAAAATTCCATTCATTTGTTCCCACTTCCCAAATATCCCTGAATACGACGTATAAAATATCAAAAATAGCATACAGCCGTAAAAAATACCATTCATATTTATTGTATTGATTCATGCTAATTCAAACATGACACGAACTCATCGCGACTTTACAAAACGTTTCTCTCCCCCTCAACGTCCACAAAAGGAACTCATTTAAGTGACATGCATTCAGTCCTGTCAGCAAAGTCGCCAATAAGTCTTGTCTCCAAAAAGCTTTTGAAGAGTAATGGCTGTTTATAGGACTTTCCACCCCGGACGAGTGTTTGTTGCAGCTTTTACAGGCAGCAGGATAAATTTATGGATACTGTGAGGTCAGGAAAGCAATGTTGAAGACAAATATCCATGTTACGAAAATCGGTTCATAAACTTTTTGAATGGCCATTGCAGGCGAGAATCATAAAATTGAGACGGATCTCAACCATTAAATGGTTAAACTTTTAAATGTGGAAGTGTTTACTTTAGAAATTGAAGAGTTTTTACAAAGAACAAGCAAATCGAGTAATAATGTTGAATGAAAAAACAATCTTTTAGACAGCTTGGGAAAATCGAGAAAACTACAAGGAAAGTAGAGATGAGAAGTTTTTTTTATTGTGAATTTCGGAAGAAATGATGGTATGTTGTCTTAAGACAATCGGATTTGATGTCTTAAAAGATTCTTTTCGGTGAACTTTTATTTATTAACGTCATTTGTGATAACAATTAATTTTCATTAGCGTACAAAGAATTTTCTGAGTTCAATGGGAATGTTATGTTTGCATTAGCTTCCGTTGCTGACTTTTAAACATTTGACTGAAAAACTAAAAGAACATGAATGCATACTGCATCGAAAGGTTGCTGAACCTTATGATAAGGTTGCGTATTCGTCACAAAGACAAAATCATCAATCTTAAAAATAGTTATTAATCTAATAGACGCTCTAATGGCAATTGGTTTACAAATTAATAATAATAATTGTTACATAGTTCTCAACTTTGACAACTTTGACTACTTGATCTTCGAATTCATATTTTACGCAGCTGAGAAATAGTACCTGAATAAAATCAAAAGCGAAGGGTATTACAAGAATGCTTATGGCTCCGAATTCATCACAAATAGTTTACGAAGTGGAATTCCAATCAAGTTTAAATCCCTATATGTACTTGAGAGAAAACTAGCCCAGCATTGATACATAAACATCTGCAGAAAAATATACAGCGCATTTAAAACGTTTATGCAAAGTAGAACATTTAAATAAATTCGGACGAAAAGGTTTATAATTTTGTTCACTAGAAAATGTGTACTTAGAAACTTATCTCACTTAAGTTTTCCTAGCTGACAAAATATCATGTATAGGCAGACCTATTGGCCCATATCGATACCACATAAGAAGACCTGGAGCTTAAAGGTTTAGTCCAAGTGACCATCGAAAGCCCCAGACTTTTTTGCGAATTGAAGTTTGTTCTTTTACCTCTGCTCTGTCATGTGCATCAGTTCCACTAGCCAGGGCTCACCAATGCAGCGTTGTCTGTGACAACAGGAGACGGTGAATTTTTTCAATGGCTCCTGGCTTCTGACATTTTCTACAAGTATCAGCCATTAGGAGTCGCAGTTTCATAGCGTGATCTGCTACAAAACAATGACCGGTAATTATGCCGATCACCCATTTGCAGTCAGTCCGGGTTAATTCAAGTAGGTAGGAATTAATATGAGTGCCGATTGAAATATTGGTAGACTGGTCCCATGCTTTGTTACCGTTTCTATCAGCAACGCGCACTAAAACCCTTTATTCCTAACTGAGATACAAGGGCGGCAGCTTTCGGGCGGCTTTGCTTGCGAAGAAAAGGTCGCGGGTGGGCGCCACTCGCTTCTGAACCGAATCACTGCCACGCCACCGTCACCCTAAAGCAAGAAGAGGATAACGGGCCTCTATGCGCAACCCCGTATTGCTACTGATAGTTACAACCCGGCTCAATTTACGATAACACACTTTATTTCACTTATGTAATAATGATAATTTAAATTCAGACGACGTTAGTTTCTATCGTGCTACCATTCAATGGTAGTCTTCCAAAATTTCTTCTCGTTTGAAAAACTGTACTAAGTTCAATTCACAATCGAAACTTACTTGCTATCTAACCTGCTATCTAACTCTTCTCGATCGCCGAGGCGTGTTTTCTCCCTCGATGGGGCCCTTTCCGCGGATCGATGCTCGTCAACGACAAAAGATGATTATCTTGAAAAAGTATTTCACGATTCGTCCTCCTAGCTCAATTCATACTTGGTCAATCCGTTGTATCTTCCACACGACCAGGGATCTTCCTTCGCAGTTTTCCCGGTACCACAATCGCGATAAGTTGATTTTGTTTTTTTTTTCTTGATACCGCTTCCAAATTCCATAGATTTCCGTCGGCGGTCAAATGTTCCCCAATCCAAGTCCAAATAATCGAAAGCCAGAACAAAAGGAAAAAAAACGTAACAATTTAATGTTAGCACCTACAGCCTAAGGCCTCCGTCCACTCACTGAGTTCACACCAAAAGAGCACCTTTTTCATCGATCCTGCTCATAGGAAAATTTTGCTGGCGGCAGCGGGATTTTCAAATTCTGTTTTATGCACTCACCCGAATTCGATTTCACTCATCTGAGTGTTGGGTTGCTAATTCACCTCGCGATCCAATTTGGGACAGACTGATTTGGGACATTTCGTCTGACATTTTTCCCTTATGACGTTTCCGAATGTCAACATTCGGTTGTTCATTAATTTCGCTGTCGTGCACATTAAATTTGGGTGGTGCGCCAGGACTTTCGGCTTCAAACTCCAGGTAGGTGGCTATTTTGTATTCAAATCTAATCGTTCAGTGAAGAAACATGTTCGCGATCCTCACGGTGACCTTTTATTTGATCGGTATCAGATAATATTAGCTTACGACAGTGAATTCACTCCGCCGTGTTTTCGAGCGGGGATTTGTGCGGGTCGAAGTTTTCGGATGTGAATGTTTCCTGACGCGTACGCTGGTGTCCTCCGGATCTCGGTTTTCTTGCGCGTATTTCGTTTATCCTCTTCATCTCGGGTTAGCTCTATTAACACCGCATCATTTACTTTAGTCGCCTTTCGATCCGTGGCTTTGAGTTCGGGAATCCGCAATTCGGGCATCCATTCGGTATCAATCGTATGTAGGTCAATTGTTGGCCTAGGTCTGGTGTCGTTGACGTTGACGGCTCGGCCCATACGTTGCTCTGTCTTGTCGGTTGATTTGTGTCAGAACAATTCGATTCGCGATATCTCATAGATATCGCTGTGTTTTGCCAATATCGCGATCGGGATCTTGTTGTTGATGGTTATGGTTTTGTTTGTGCGTAGAATTTGTTTGTAGTCACTTGGTGTTGATTGTTTTCAAGTTCGTCTGACAGAGATACGATCCATAGGTGTTCATTTGAGTTCGTGCCGTTCAGTGTTTCTTTATCGTGATGACTCGTGTTGTTTTGTAGTAGTTTCTTAGGTAAAACTAACAGCTAACTTAACCATCTAACATCTAAAACTAACATCTAACTTAATCTTAACTAACTCGTTAATTATGATTGTTGCCCAATCTTCATCGTTCTCTCTTTTAGAGGACGATTATATATTATATATTATATTCAAGATTTGATGCTTTAGTTTAATGAAAGTTCCACGAACCGTGACAGCTTAGCCAGCGCATCCGCTTTCTCATTGCCATCATCGCCGAGAACCCAGAAGATTCTAACTCGTTTGCTATTGCCAAGCCTGTTCAGGGTTTGCATGCAATGGAATACGCAATTCAACTTATAAGTGGGAGATGTCAATGTCTTTATCGCAGTTTGACTGTCTGTGAAAATGTTGATCCTGACACCCTCAAAATCTTCGACGGATATTTTTTTTGTATCGTGCTTTTCTTATCGCAAAGATCCCTGTTTGAAAAGTACCTGCTTCTATTTAGCAGTCTATATCACAAAAACGTGACTTGGTCCGCTTTTATACTGGAGAGCAATGCCTGGACGTAGATAACTGAACCTTGACTTGATCTGACGTCACCTTTTGTGACAACAAACTGAAGACGAAGGCAAAAGGCACTAGGGAGGATCCGATTCCTTAAGCGTGGCAGCAGCTTTTGGTCAAGGGGGAAGATGAAGTAGTACATTAAACGAGTCATAGTACAGTTTTCTTGTAATACGCTAAGCTCTCTCCGTCATGTCAACAAAAGTAAGTTTATCTATTGCCAGCCACTGAATCAGGCGGCGGTAAGCAAGGAGAGGCCTTGCTATTGCCGTATAGATTCAGTGCTTTAGAACAAGGTTTAGGTTTCACATTTTACCCATCATTCTCTTGCCGGCGTAAATCGCATTGGTTACCTTCTTTGCGCTTTCGTCTAGATTTACCTTCCAGGTGAACTTGCTGTCCAGAATAAAATCCAAGTACTTGGTGTGCGACCTGATACCTAATCTAGTGCCGCTCAACCTGATGGGATATACCTCAGAAATCTTGAATTTTCTGGTGCAAGAGTATTTCATCGGATTTGATGCCAAAGTTATGATAGGAATCCTAAAAAAATATGATTTTTTATCTCTCAACATCAAACTTGAAATATTCAATGCATTTGTTTTGTCGAACATCTCTTATGGAGCAGTTTTGTGGAAGCAAACATCGAAACAAAACATCGATTTGATCGGAAGACTAATCACTAAGGCTATCAAGACTATATACAAAATGCCAACTTTGACTCCAAGCTTACATGTGTATCGTGAAACAGGACTACTAAGCATAAAACAAATAATGTGTCTTGAACAAGGAAAGCTAATATTTAAGATACTTAACAAAAAACTCAAATGGCCATATGTTATAAGAAATGTTGGAGAAATAACTCAGACAGCCACAAGATCGGCGAATAACCTTGCGATCAAAAAAGCTAGGACAGATCGTTTGAAAATGGATCCAGTGCAACAGTCTTTGGCTTATTACAATACGTTACCTGAGGATATAAGAAATTCAGCGAATTTGGTTAAATTTAAGGAAAATCTACGATTATTCCTTTTACAAAGATAATGAAGACGCCAACCAGAGTTTTTTCTAAACTTTTCTCTGGGCATAAGTCTTGACGACAAGAAACAGGCGATATCATCTGAAGACGATAGTTTATAATGAAGTGTTTTCCCTTATACCAATATTTTATTGTCTGGGAAGAACGAAGTTAACAAATATTGAGGAGAATTGATGCACACGGACCGTGCATTTTGATTGAGTGAGGGAGAGAGTGGAAGGAAGGAGGTAAAAAAAAGAAAAAAAAAAGTTCACGGTGTTTGCACACTCATCAACAGCCCTAGAGCATACTCGGTAAGCTAATCAGTGGTATACAGGAACCTACCCTATACTATGATCGCGATAACATCGGCATAAGATTCCCTTGTTCACCTACCTCTTTCAAATTTTATTTGTCACTAGCTTCCACAAAAGAAGAGGGACAACTCACTCTTGAGGTATGCCTCGGTGAAATTTCTTTGTGAGTCGAGCAACCGCTGCTTATCCAGCTGCATATAGTAGCGTGAGCGTTGGCTGTACAGAGGCTTTCCATAATGGCTGTTATATGCACATTACAAAAAAGGGCCACAACTTGTGCTCCTTGTAATGGAACTATCATCATCATCGGGGACTACAGCTCGAATCGAGCCTTAGCCTCCTTAATGCTTCGCCTCTATTCGTCTCCGTTCAGTGACCGCGTCCTCCAGTTCGGTGCTCCCGAAAGTGACCTGCTGTCAGCATCTATCGAATCCTCCCAGCGCTTGTGTGGATTACCGACTGGCCTGGCTCCGCTCGCTCGCTTGAGAGATCTTTTGGGGATTCGATTGTCGCTCATTCGTTCGACGTAGCCAGCACATTGTAGTTTTTGGAGTCGTATGACGGTAGAGACTTCCGCATACTTGCATACTTTCAGTGCATGCTTTCGAAATCACTTAGTTAAAATTCAATTTTTCAATTTTAGTCATCCCACAAAAAAACAATTCGATTTCATATCGTAAGCTAAAGTGTATAATTATGTCATCACATAAGTTATGGATATTTTTAAAATATTTATGAGCTTTCTATCAATTGAACGTGAAAGAACTTTTTAATTAAAATTGCTTTTTCATTTTGAAACAAAAAAAATAGCTATTCTCTCAAGAAACATGGATAAACGTCCAGTTCAAATATTATCTTCTTTCTCATTCCTGCTTTTGCGAGGAAAATTAAACTCATAATTTTTCGTGTTTCGGCCCAAAACTTTTGCCACTTAAAACCCAAGTAATCGCTAGTACATCTTTGTTCAGATTGTCTCTTTCAGACTATATAAGCATTTTTTGTTCCAGGTAAACTTATCTTGTTCAACTCATTAAACAAATTTCTACTGTTTACATTGCTTCCACCTACGATACCATATTCATAATCATCACTTCTTCCAGCTGAATTTTCATATCAGTGAGAAGTGCTATACTATCCACATCGTTAAACTTCCCCAGAAAAACTTTTATGCAGCACCATAATTACTACGGAATTCAGTTTCATTAAATATCGTCAGGAAAACTTCACTTTGGTGTCACTAAGCCTAAATGTGTTTGGAGATGATAATATAGTCTGACAATTGTAAGGGAAAAATTCACAAGTAACAAAGTTTTGCAAAAAGGGTTATTATTCGTTTTCATTTAATGAAATGAGTCTGAAGTTGTAGCTTAGTTCCAAAATGATTTCATCAGCAGCTGCGGTTCAAGGTTCAAGTGAGATTACACTTGTCCGTTAGTAAGAACGCTTATTTTTTATAACCGCAAACCCTAAAAGTATATTGCAGAGCAAAATATCTTTCTTTCAAGAATTCAAAAACTTCCTTGAAGTTTTTAACGTAACGACAGCTTTATGAACGACATTTTTCTCGCTAAAAGTTTACGTAAGTCCGAGAGGAAACTAATTGAAAACTTTTTGTTTTTATTTAGAAATAAATTTCAATGTTCAGTGGCCACAGACGGCAGACGAAGTTCTGGATGATGAACGGGACTTCTGAATTCCTTTCTTCTGAAATTTGACTTGGGGACGAAATTAAATAAATCTTCTTCTTCCATTGAACATTGAAACTGATGCCAGTATGCAATGGCTCATATGCATCAATCCTGTGCATGATTTATTTTTGAAAATCATACATTAAATCGAAGCACATGCAAACACATAGAAAGTTGGAAGAGATTTAAAAATCTTAACCTTCCATAGTAACACAAATGACCGGACACAACTTTTCAACATAAAGCTCAGGAAAAAGGTTCAATAGTGCTGTAAAAATATCGAAATTACTTTGTTACATATTCAACTACAGCATTCATACATTTCGACACGTCAGAATATTGGAAAATCGTACAGGAAATTGCTTTCACTTGACTTAATCCAAGTGGCTATACCTCTCATGCAAGAGCATTCAAATAGATAAACGTTTTCAATAATTCAATATCGTGGAGTGTTCAATGATGTGATTGATTTTCACGACTGGATCTTTTGCCGAGTACAATGCGGATTTCGATTTATTGTACTTTGTGATCCATCTGCTGCTTCACTGTTCATTGCACTCGTTTAGATCTCAAAAAGTTTCACGCCCTAACATTTTGATATATGAACGTATCCATGGCAGTTTGAATAAACTGTGTGTCATGAACTTTGTCCATATTTGTGCAAGTTGCTGACACAATGTGATATTGGCAAGTCGTAAAAACAACGCTAAGTATACAAGGCGTCAAGTAGTATGTCCTGACACACTCTTTATTACAAATTTAAGGTTCGATTCATGTCACCTTTGAGAGCTCTTAAGTGATGAGATCTTATTCCCATGAGTGATTATGGAAATTGCATGTTAGAGGGAACGGTTAGTTTGAATGGTAAAAGTGCTTATTTATGTTTCTTATATGCTGACTTTGAAAAAATCGAACTAAATATAAAAAGTCATATAATATTTAAAGCGGAACACTGCAAAAACCATGGTGTCAAAATCGACGTAAAATAATAATTGCATTTATTTACTTTCTAAGTTCGTTGCATCTTTGAATACTCTTCCCAAGTCTGTTCTCCTTGTTTTGTTTACTTGTCAGATGCCAATAAATCTGTTCAACGTAAATTTACTCGTTGTTTGTTGTACAAGTTTCATGTCCCTTATTGCTCGTGCGAAGAGTTTTTAAGATTCCTGAGACTCTCTCCTTGTACAAATTGTCCGATGGGGAATATTCTTCTAATATTTATATCGTGCAGTTTTTACGCGATTACGATCGTGCCTAAAAATTTCAGGCGACATTTAATGAATTCCTTTTGTTCGTACAGATCTATACATTTATTTGACCTATTTGCGCATGTTACAAAACCATAACGAGCACCAATTCAGTTCTGTCTTTCAAATTGCTATCTTGCAAAAAGCCCATATAGATCTTTAATCTTCGGAATTAAATCAATCGCTTATCATTATTCATTTTTGTTTCTTTTATTTGTTCAGGTTTATACCTTTTATATAAGTTACGCTTCCAACTTTGTAATTGAATTGTTACCTGTAAATTTGAGCCACATATAAATAAATAAATAGCACACTTAAAATAGTTAAGATGCTACGGCTTCAATTCCATTTCTTTCAATATTTATATATACTGCAGCAATTTTATTCTTTTTTCCGTGGTTTCACTTATCTGAAAGATTATTTTGTCAATTCCATTACCAAATCAACAAGTCAGCTTTTATGTGTTTAATTATCAAGGCTTTTGACGTTTTCATTTAATGAACAAACTATTTTAGAGCTAAAACTACTTCAGGGTAATATATAATTGTCCCCTAATAATATGATTGCCAAGGTCTAATTGTATTTTTTTTCAACAAAAAAAAACAATTGTTTTCATATGTTTGATCAATAAGGACTTAGTTAACTAAAGACACTTTGATTCAAGCCGTTGAAATTGATTGTGTGACGACAGGTGATACTTTTCTAATTAAACTGGAAGCTAAATTGACTGCGCAATTAGTAGTCTAGCCGATATAGCAGCAACAAGTTTTGAACGGATTTTACCCTAATGGGATTCATAAACTTCAAGCGATTAATCGCAGACAGTACAGCTATTATTTCATTTTGAACTCATATGCTACATATTTTATGCCAATTTTCAAATTTATATTATCTATTGTTTAATATTACATATTGCATTTTGCAATTCATCTTTGTGCAATGGTTGAGGCTCCTCAAATCTTTTTCAAACACTTTTAATTTGGATTTTTAAAGCGTTTTGATGATCAAATAATTAAGCTAAGTATTATAATTTATGTATTTTCAAATAAAATTAATTTTCGGAATAAGTAAACTGGTTCTCATACGGCTTTGTCTTTGATTTTCCTGCTGGTATTATTATTGTTACGTTTCTAAAAAACACTAGTAGTTTACGTTTTATATCGAAAGCTGAAAAAATGCTGTTACAATGAAGTCAAATAAAATTTTTAAGAGTCACTGTCTACCATTATTTTCTATGTCATATAATCAAATCATGAGTAGTGTTTGTTATTAAGTTGCGTTGCTAAATTTTATGAACGAATTTCATTATGTGCTTCACTAACCTCAAAGTTCCTTGTTTTTCGGGTGTAAAAGACTTCTAATATTTTACCAAGAACTTATAGTAATAATATTTGTTCCATGCGAGAGTTCGGAGTGGACGGTTCGCTCTTTACAACCGCGCATCAATTCTTTCTATAACCTGTTTCTGACCTCGTGGTCGAGTTTGACTGTTTTTAACTCGGATCTCATTTGACGTTGTGATTTCATTCGTATTGCTAAAGTGCAGTGAAAATTAGTCCCTTTGCTAGTGGCTCGAAACGCAAACGGGAAGAATCTCCCACCGACCTTCTGTTACGAGACCGGCTAAGGCTCCCAAAGGCCCATACCGGCTCACTCATTAATGCCATGGAAAACCCTAACCCATTTCATCTGCTGTCGAATATTGCTGACGATGATGGTGAAGTCGCCCGTAATGATAAAGACACTCAGCCTCCCAGGAAGATTAAAATTCCTCCCCTCATTCTTCCCAACCTCGACCGTCAGTCGATCGTAGCTATGATAAATAGCCTCAACATCTCCGCTTACAATCTCCAGTATACCAGTGTGGGTATAAAGTTACTGCTCACCAACCTAGAGTGCTTCAACAAAATTCATGAACATATGGTAAAAACCAAAGTGCGATTTTACACGTACGCACGTGCAGACCAAAAACCACTAAAATTCATTTTAAGTGGTTTACACAATATCGAATGCTCTGAGCTGAAAAAAACTCTTAGCCTAAAATGTGAAGAAATTAAGAAAATCTGTCCAGCGGCAGAATCCCGACGTTATAGCGATCAAACTCTGTACTTACTGTACTTCTCGCGCGGAACAATCAAGTTATCTGATCTCAGGAAAATTGATTCCTCAAGTCACGTCAGAGTAAAGTGGAGCGTCCAACAACGAAAAGCACAGCATCCTACTCAGTGCCGGAACTGCCAAGGATGGGGACACGGAACATCGTTCTGTTATCTTCCGACGAAATGTCTAATTTGCGGCAAAGACCATGACAAATCAAAATGTCCTGCCAAAAACACATCGGAAATAGCCTGTGCCAACTGTGGTGGCCCACATTTGAGCAATCAAGTGCTTTGCCCGAAACGTGAAGAATTTTTGAAAATACATAAAATTGCTTCTTCCCGCCGCCCAAACACTATTCAAAGCTACACTAATCCAACATCTTCTCGACAGCCGCCAGGTCTTGACTGTGCTAATTTTCCGTCGTTACCTTCCAGAGGCAGTCGTATTGGTAATCAATACAATAATCCTGAGACAGATAAAGCTTACAGTGCAATCGCCCGAAATGCTCCCATTATCAATAACAACAACAGTACTACTCTTAGCCTACACAATGTTACTGGTGTATCGTCTTCTCCAAGCTCTGCAGACCTATTTTCCGCTACTGAGTTACTTAACTTGTCTCGAGAGCTCATTACGCGTCTCTCTTCGTGTAAAACGCGCACCGATCAATTCAATGTGATCGTAGAACTAGCGACCAAATTTGTTTATAAATAAGCATAAAATTCAATGTCTTACACGGAACGCTCAAAGCATTCGAAACAAATCGATCGAAACTTTTGCTTTTCTAGATGAAAATAATATCGATATTCTCTTTCTCAGCGAATCTTGGCTTAGAGAAGACGACGTACTGAATAATTCTAACTATCATATAATTAGAAACGACAGAAAGGATGCAATTGGTGGTGGTGTAGAACTATTTCTTAAAAAAAGCATGAAGTTTCAACGATTATATAATCTACCCACCCAAATTATTGAAACGGTAGCAGTGTACATCGAAGAAATCAACATCACTGCTATTTTAGTTTACTTCAGTGGCACTAAATTGAATTCCCACAAGAAAAAGCAGTTTCATAACGATCTAAAATTGCTCTTTTCCTTGAAAACAAACTACATTATCGGTGGTGACCTAAATGCCCGACACCGGCTTTGGAACTGTTTGAAAGTTAACAAGGTCGGAAAAATCTTATTTGAGCTTTCATTAGAGAAAAACACTTTAATACATACCCCCGATGGTCCAACCTGCTTCCCTCCAAGAGGAAATTCCTCAACTCTTGATCTTATTATAACCAACAACAATGTTCCCTTGTCGCAGCCCTCAGTGACTAACGAACTATCCTCTATTCACCTGCCGGTTCGATTTGAAATCTACAAACACTTAAAGCTTTCGACCTTCTCCTGTTTCAATTACAATAAAACCTCTTGGGTTGCTTATCGTAGATTCTTGGAAGATGATATTAACCTCAACGATTATGGCCTCTCGAAAATTGTAAACGTCTCCCAAATTGACAGTCTAATCTCTACTTTCTCTAACAAGCTCAAATTAGCCCGAAACAACTCCACCCCCACTTCAAAGCGAGAGATTTCCAAATTTCATACAGACAACGCCACTGCTGATTTAATCAAACACCGCAATGACACTCGTAGGCAGTGGCAACGAACTCGTTGTCCTCAATTAAAAGCCCATCTAAACACTCTGAACATCCAAATACGTAAAACATTTCTTGAACTTCGTAATAAACGGTGGAATGACTTACTAAGCACACAGGCACCTGGGTCAAATCGTCTCTGAAAATTGCTCAAGCTACTGAAGAACAAAAAACGTTTGCTTCCTCCGTTGCTCCTTCCTAATGGCGATGTCGCTTACACTGAAAGAGAAACAGCTGATGCACTTGCTGACTCCTTTCAAAGCTCACACAAGCTTACGCTTCTCTGCAGTGACCCCGACACCAGTCTCCAAGTAGACCTTGAAATCGCCAAACTATTAGAAGCCAGAGCCCATTTCCAACCTAGTGATTTTTGCTCTCCTGCAGAAATAAGATCCCATCTCAAAAGCTTGAAATTGAAATCCGCGCCTGGTTATGACGGCTTGCCGAACGTCCTTTTTAAAAACCTTCCTAGGAAGGCCATAATTTTAGCTACATTTATTTTTAACTGCTGCTTAAAGCTAGGATACTTTCCTTCTGCGTGGAAAAATGCAATCGTCATTTCAATTTTAAAGCCAGGTAAAAATCCTAGACTCTCCAGTAGCTACCGCCCTATCAGCTTACTTCCTTCTTTTAGTAAACTTTTCGAAAAAGTTATCCTTTCCCGTATTCGAAAAGAACTCGAAGCTACCTCCACTATTCCGGATTTTCAATTCGACTTTCAACCTAGTATGTCCACCACTTATCAGCTACTCAGAGTTGTTCACCACATTAATGATAATTTCATATCAAAACGCTCAACTGATCTCAAAGCGCTTGATATTGAAAAAGCCTTTGACACAGTATGGCATGACGGCCTAGTTTTCAAACTTATTAAATGCTCACTGCCCACCTTTTTGTGCAGAATTGTCCATTCCTTTTTAGACTCGCGCACTTTTAATGTAAAGACACTTAGATTATCAAAAAAATGTGGTTTACCTGCCGGAGTTCCCCAAGGCTCAGTCCTTAGTCCCACTCTGTATAATGTTTTCATGTCTGACCTCGAAAAATTGCCACGTTGCAACTTTGCTATGTATGCTGACGACACTGCAATCTTCGCAAGCGAAGCTGACCCAGGGTTGATAATTAACAATCTCCAGGAGCAATTATCTCTCATAGATCAATTTTATAAAAGGTGGAAGATTAAAATAAACTCAAATAAAACTCAAGCAATTTTCTTCACAAAAAAACGTGTACGAAAAAACCTACCGAATTCGCAAATAAATGTTCTTGGATCAATTGTTAATTGGTCAAAAGACATTAATTATCTTGGAATCCATCTAGACTCAAAATTAACGTTCCATTCGCACACTGAAGGCATCAAATCTAAAATATTGAAAAGCATACGCTCCTTATACCCACTTATCAACAGGAAGTCTAAGCTGTCACTACACAATAAACTGCTAATATACAAATCCGCGATGCAGCCTATTATCCTATACGGTTGTCCAATATGGATTAGCTGTGCAGCTTCTCATGTTAACCAGCTTCAAATATTCCAAAATAAATGCCTCAAAATCATATTGAACAAACCCTACTACTTCTCCACCACTCGCCTGCACAAGTTGGCAAAAGTCAATAAAATCAAGTCTAGAGCTCTTACTCTGCAACAAAAGTTCCTCGTAGCACTGATTGCATCCTTGAATCGTGCGTAAGGTAGTGTATTCTCCAATACATTTCCTTAACCTAGTTTGTAATCCTTAGTTGTAAAAACTATCCTAAGTTTAGTTTAAGTTTTCCAGTAGGTTTTAAGCTAATTTTGCCTAATCTGAGATAACTTGTAATTCTATATACAATTAATCAATTCTAAATTTATATCTATTAGTAACTTAGCTGTAAAGACATTGTCTTAACTCTAGATTCAACTAAAACACTGCAAATATTTCTAAATCCGTTCGATCAATAAAATAAAGCTATTATTAAATTAATTTAGTAATAATATTTATTGATTTTGAAATTGTAAACATATTATTCAACTTACGAGGTATTTAACATAAAGAATCTTAAATTTGGCGGCTATTTTATTTTGCCCTAAATTGTTTAGTAAGTATTGTAAGATTTATCTAGTTTTTTGGTTTACACCTGAAAAATATAGATGGTACAATTTCTTAGATAAACTTAGCTACATTTTACTTAAAAGCTAACTTAATTTACGGATTAAATCTAGCATATGTCTAATTACAATTAGTTTAGTCTAATCCGTCCTTAACTTAACCTAGATCTTAATTATCCTCTCCAATTCGTCGGCAAGCCAACATAATTAAACAGCATATTAATGAGCCGCCGTTGTCTCGCTATCTCCGCAGGACGCATAAATGGCTCAATAGAGCCACTTCCGCATCTGATATCCCGGATCAGTCCGTGTTCATGTCCGGCTGTCCGTGAATAAGATGTTGTCATCAGTTCCACAAGCCGGTCACCAAATGGCCCAAGTCCTGCCTCCTGATATATGAAAGAGTTGTTCGGCCAATTTTTAGCTACTGGGGTGTAAAAGCCGCCAGTGCAGAGGCGTAGAAGTCTCCGTTCGAGCATCTCCGCCCATGTCATGCCCGATTCGGAACAGAAAACTCCGACGCCTTCTTATCACCTGAAACCCTGCTCATCAGATCCTTTATTTTCAACATCTTCACCAGCAATTCCGCGTGATCCGCCTCAAAATCGAAGGGGTAACCTGAATCCACATAAGATGGGCCCAACGTTGTCTCGGATCTTATTGTGGTAATCCAAATCTTCCGCATCGTGTCCACCACGGATGGTGAGCTCGTACGTAAGTTCATCTTTGCTCCGACAACGTCTACAAAAGCAGGAAATTTAGTAAGGCTTTCCCCGGGCCGAATCTTACTACTCTACGCCCCGACGATCTACTTCCCTGAATGTTCGCCTAAAAATACCGCAACTCTCCTACGTCGCTACGCTGATAGCAAAGATTATCTGTCTTCTCAAGCGAAAACAAATCACAATTTGAATTAAATATAAGTTTTCTTAAACTACACTATAACAAATTAGCATAAATAACTTTAAGTCCATATTCCAAACTTATATTTGGTTGTCAATTTGAAGAATTTATAAGGAATTTTTTTTTTAAGATTTTAGAGCCTTGAATAAAGCATATTTGAAACGTGTCTTGGGAATAGATAAGGAATAGTAGTTGGAAAAATTGTTAAATATTTTGCAGCACCTATTGATGGGCTCCCTGTCTCCATAAACAGTCCGATGCTGATGTTCATTGAGAAGACGTGTATACCTAGTACGTCTTACAGGGTTATTGAAAGTGATTTTATTCGAAAGATACTCACCGTTGATCAAGCCCCTAATCGCATCAAAAATGAAACATGAACATAATACCGTTCTCCTCGAAGAAAGTGTCTCAAGGTTTAAAAGACTTAATCTGTAATTATAATATGGCAAACTTTCAAAATCGTGTGGGTTATATATATCTCTCAAAGCAAAAATGACCAACTGCTTTTGAATGGATACCAATCTATCGCTATAACAGTTGAAAATGGGGTTCCAAACGATGCAACCATATTCCAATATTGGGCGAACTAAGGATACGTAAAGAAATTTTGTAGCCCATAAGTTCTTAAATTCTTTCGCACGTCTCTTAATGAATCCTAATTGCTTGCTGGCTCTTGCTAGAACTTTGTCGCACTGAAGATTGAAGCGCAGCTTTTTATCTAGAACGACTCCGAGATCTACAACACTATCCACTTTTTTCAGCAACTGATTACTAAGGCGGTAATCAAAATTTAAAGAGCATGACTTGCGGGAAAAGCTTATGGCATAGCATTTGTCTACGTTAAGAAAAAGTTTGTTGCGGTCACACCATCTCCCCAACGATAAGAGCTTTGACTGAAGGAAGTTTGAATCGGATTCCGATTGAATAGTGTGGTATAATTTTAGATCGTCCGCATAAAAAAAGTGTGGAATATCGGATAACACTTCCGAGAGATCCGAAATAAAAATATTGACCTTGAGGTACCCCGAGGAGACAGTAATTTTTTTTGAGAGAAGACCTTGGAATTTGACATGTTGTGTTTGATTGCGAAGGCTGCAATCCAACCATCCTAGGAAGTTTCCGGAAATGCCTAGTTTTTGCAGTATATATGGTATCGATCTGACACCCTTTCTCCATATTGCAAAGTACATCCGAGATAAATATCAAAAGGTTGATGGTAGTTGACCTGCCCTTTCTGAAGCCATGTTGATGTTCGTTAACAAGAAGATCAATAGCTATGATGAGTTTATCACAAACAATTTTTTCAAATAGTTTAGGTATAGCTGACAAAATGGCAATGCCTCTATAATTTTGAACCGAGCGCTTGTCACCACTTTTATGAATTGGCGTGAGATGAGAAGATTTCCAGAATTGAGGAAATCTACCGCATGATAATGATTTGGTGAAAATTATCAGCAGGGGTGAAATGATAGTTTCTGCACTGTTGATTTGAAGCTCGGAGGAAGCAATTTGGTCCAGGGCCTTTTTTCATGTCAAGTTCTCTTATCGGTTTTACAATGTCCTCTCTAGTTAAATATATTTCAGCAGCGATAGCAAACTGAGGTGTTGAGACAAGCAACACGTTACATAATCCACTAGGTGGACAGAAAACTTCTTGAAAATGGTCGGCAAACATGTCACATATTTTTAGTGGGTCAGAAGAAAGTGAGTCATTTTTAAACACTGCTGTGGGATAGCCTGAAGTTTTTCGCTTGGTGTTCGCGAATTCAAAAATTTTTTTGAGGTCACAGATTATATTTTCCCCAACTATATTAATATCGCGAGACTTCCTTAAGAATTCTTTAGCTAGTTCATTGTATCTTCTCTTGATATCTTCGCTAGCATTGATGTCGGTTTTTATAATCTTATATAGTTTATTTCTCTGATTTCGTAAACACTTCAGAGTTCTATCCAACCAAGGTTCAGATAGTTTATCTTTTCTCATTATTTTCGGGACGAATTTTTCAACCGCATCAAAAATCAACTGGTAGAATAAAGGCACAATATCGTTCAATTCCAACGTTAATAGAGAACTATTCCAGTCAATACTATTCAAGTGGAGGCTAATGCTCTCATAGTCAGCATTTCGAAAATCATATACAACTGAATTGCTGTATGATTTTGAGGTTGTCAAATCAGATATACTACTGTCATATACTGTCAGATTAGCTACTACATCGTCGTAACTGTTGGTAAAAATTAGATCTAATAAAAAAATTAGATCTAAAAAAAAATAGATCATTTTGGTTAGAAGTCGGGGCGATTTGCTGCAGATCATTGCTGTAAAATGTACTTACAAGATTTAAATCAGATGAATCAACGATATTGAACGGAAGGAGGTTGTTGTCGTTTTCATCTTCCACGAACTTTAAATTTGGACGGTTGAAATCTCCTAATCTTATAGTCTTATCATTATCACTAAGTGATGATTACGATATATACATATATATATATATATATATATATATATATATATATATATATATATATATAAATGTATTTATTATAAATGTATTTATTATATATAAATGTATTTATTAACAAAATATCCATTTTAAAGAATTATATTTATTGGCGTACCACAGTAAATACGATGGTAGCTCGTACTCAAAATATATCTCTGTACATAATAAAATGGGTTCTCGATGATATCCAGCCTCCTTCGATTTGGGACAAATAACTCTGAAATTTTTTTCCGCGTATCGTTAGTACCGGTAACTACACGTTGGGCGCCAATTTGTCAAACCCTTTTTCGGTAGCGGAAATGAAGGGATGGATAGTGTGAGGTGGCTACCACTCACAGCAAAAGGAGTCTATTTGGGCGCCACTCGTTTTGTTTGTCGACACTTATCCGTTACGCCAACGTCCCGAAACGAGAAGGGTGACGAGCCGCTCTAGCCAAACAAATTAACTACTTTCGATGCATCTCGATTTGTTTTATGGTGCTTACCTGACACGAGTTCTCTCAATCCGTCATCTTCTTCGCTTGTAAACTCGGCTATTTTTCAAATACCATGATCCGCTACAGCGGGTTCTAACAGGGCCCTTGTTTGCACACTCCCGTTCGCGCCGGTACCTTTTTAGCTTGTTTCACAGTTTCTTCCCGAATGCAGCCCAACCGGTTAGGTTCTCTATCCGCGTTTCGCTATAATTGGCACTGGTATCGTCGTCTGACATTATAACCATATATGTCATATGGCTGTCAGTATGTTGTATGTTTACATTAGGTGCGTTTTTTGCACTCTTGGACAATGGTAAGTTAAGGGAAGTTTAGGTTAGTGCGTTTAATACAACAACAATCGTGCATTTGAACTTACCTAAACTTACCTTGCCCAAGAGTACAAAAAACGCAACTATTATGTTTTGCTATGACTTAATGGTGTGGTCGTCGACGTTCTATTACGGTTTTAGATCACCAATTTTGCCACGAATTTCGAACCAAAAAGGAATCCGATCATTGTGGGAGCTATGCTGTTGTACGGTGGCCCTGAAACACTCTACAGGCTCTTTCAATACGGGGCAAGATGAACGTTGGTATCGATATATCTATCAACCACGATTATTTTTCACTCATAAGCATCCACCACATCCACCATTAATTTTATTCTTATTATCTATCTAGACTAGGTTACAACGTAATGACCGGTAAGCACATAATTGAAAAACGTGCCTTCTTCCACACCGTGATAATATATATTATACTCAACAATATTTTGCATACATATAATATTTTCATGTATTAAATAGTATTTTGAAAGTTTGCTTTAATATCTTATGAATATAGTATGAACTGACAATTGTTTGCATTATTTTCAAATGATATTTTCCATTAAAACAATGTCTTACCATAAAATGTGTTCAGTTGTTCGATTTAACTGTTCAATTTTACGGCCCAGTTAAAATTCTTTCAATGTATCATTTCCTACTTGAGCAGCTTTCACCCCTTAAAATGTTGCACTGTATTATTCGCTATAGCTCCGAACGAAAAATATCCTGACACCAAACTCAAACTAAGGTAAATTCCCCAAACATCACTTTGCAGGTATTTAGAATGCATGACTTGTAGGCAAATCCTTTACAAGAAGCGATCTTCTAATGCTACTGGATCCCATCAAATATTGATAGCAAAGCAACTCAAAATGAAGACTCGTTAGAGGTTGTAGAATGGCTTTGTTTAGTTTTTTGTCTTCGGCTTTTTAATACACCTACTAAAATATTTTTCCTACAAAATTGTACAATTTGCATTAGCTGTAAGAATCCTGAAAAACACAAGAATACAAAACGGACTCTTTGAAGCGTATAATCGAAAACGTATGGAACAACTGAGATATCGTGTGATTCCTTCATTTAATAGGAGATTCGCTTTGGGCACCCGTTTAGCTATTCAAGGAAGTCCATTGATATAAGCTCAGATAATCAGAAACTAACTGATTGAATTTTCTTTGTCCGAGTCAATTATTGCTCAAGGACAGGTGTCCAAGTGCACCTCATTGTATTCACGATGCATTCCTGCGAAAACGAGATAGAATCTTGCCATGCTACCGATGAGCGATATGCTCGTTGCGTTGGTCAAGGTCTCTTCCGGTCGTGCACAGTTGTAATCTCAGTGAAGGTCAGTAATTAAATCATGACAAAGGTTTCATGTCACTTATTTGCTGGGAAACAATAAGGACTTTCGTCGAGCATAGGGATTATAAATATTGATTGAATTTCATGAGATTTATTTGAAGAGATTATTTGAACACATAAGACTTCCCAGATTTAAAGAGGCCGATTTTAAATGAAATATTGGATTAAGCGGTAGGTATATGCACAAGGTATTATATGTTTTTTTTTCAGCTTCCCGTATGTAACTTGGATTCCATTGAATTTTCATAAAAATTCTCTAGAAAGGTACACATAAACCTAAGTCACTTTTTATGGAAAAATATAAACTCGAAAGCAACTGGCCAAAGTGTGCGCTCCCCATTTCCAGCAAATAAAATATATATATGATGTTATTACGACTCTACTTGGTCTTTCAGTAAATGTATTAAAGGATGTAGCTTTTCGAAAATTTTCCTGAATTTTTCTCAAATGTGTGTACTTTTAATAGAACTACCATACTTGACTTTCCTATGCAAACAACTTGTCCAACAAAAAATTCCATCCGCTCACAAATTATTCTTTATAAATTCACGGCACGTACCACAGGACTCAAAGCACATCGGCAAAGCAAGTTTTACTTGTGTAAATTTCACCTGGCCATTCACATGCTATTGTCCTTTGTCTCGTATCAAATTCCTGTGCAAGTTTGCTTAAGCGCTGCAGTCAAAAAATATAGTTTCTTAGTATTAAAATATATAATTAAATTAACAGTTAAGTGTATTGTAATTTTCCGCGGTAATGAATGTTTGCGTGTGTCAGAGTTTGCAGTTGGTCGGAGGTGGCAAAAGACTCGTTTTCATGTAAAATTTGATACCTAGGCAATGGAAAACTTTTCGTATGAACAAATCAAGCAGATTACAAACAGCTTAAGGCACGGGTATTGTACGTATGAAATATTGTACGAAATATTCTTTGCTATGTCGAAAGAATGTGACGTCCAGCTCTTACTTCTCATATTTTTGTAGAATAAAAACCAGGAAAAAAATTTCCCCCTAGATAGTTCTCAGTTGTGGCTATTTTATGTGGATGAGTACGATACATTGTTTGAAGAATGTAGTCTAGTAAATTTTACATAGTACGTTTGGAGTTTTAGAAGATTTTAGAATATTATTTTGTGTGAAAAAAAATCAATTGAAACAGAAGTTGGGTTCTAAAGAGATCACCTGAAACTTTCCCTCTATATAAACCATTAATTCCGGTTAAAGAACGAAAAATAAGATTTCGTAAGAAATTATTGAAGCTAGAAAAAGCTTTGAAAAAATAAATTTAAAATCTATGAGCTGCTCAAATCAATGCAAATATCAATGCTGTAAAAACTTAATTTAAGAGATATTTGCTGCAATGGATACTTATCAGTAACTACGACTGTTAATTAGTTTAGCGAAATGCCTAAAGCGTTACTTATTTAAAATATATTTTCTATATCTTTCATTTGAACCAAAGTCCAATAGTTCTTTCGGGTAGACTCGGCATGGTCGTCTAGATGTGAGAAAATTAAATGGAATTAACCTCTATAAAACAAAAAGTCTACTTTATTCAATTTGCATTTATAAGCGAATTGCAACGAAAACTGAGAATTATATTCAGCAGAAACTTTTTTCACTGGCATAAATAAATATACCTAAGAATACTAAGGAGTATTATGCGCTATTACATATTATACTTTTAAATAAATTACAGCTGCCTTAAATTACACTTCGTAAGAAGGTTTCGAATTGGAGATGAGTAAATACTTAATTATAAATGAAATATTAGTGTTCTCAACTACATCCACATATTCGCTGAATAGTTCGACGAGGTATTCGGCGAGAAATTCGAACTGAATCAACCCGGCCACACGCTCGCTATATCCTCGAATCCACTTGTCACGCTGGCAATTTGCAGCCATTTAAATAGTAAAATTCAAAATGGAGCAGATTGGCTATCACCGTTATAATTTGTTAACTTGCCAGAAAACTTGTCATCTTCTGACTCGTGAACAAAATATTGACACAGTTCGAAGACAACTTGAGGCGATGCGATGCGAGTGGCCTCTCCACATACCCAAGCTCGTCCTGCTCAGGTATGCCACGGCAACTATGTCGAACCAGGCCCACCGGCAAAGATTAGAATTGGGTCGTACTAGGATTTTCACATACTGGGTACGAGGGTTATGGGTACGACTATTATATTAGGTGTAGGAAGATACAAATAAGATAAGATGATAATAAAAAAGCGAGCTCGTATATTTCTTTGCAACTTTGTTATCCAGCAGGAGATTTTACTTCATTTACATTTCCCCAAAATTTTCCGTGCTCATTGTATTCTGACCATTTGCTCATACTTATGAGTCGAAATGTTTTTAGCAGTTGAAACCTGAGCTGGTCAGTGGAGCCCAAAAAGTCGCCCGAATTTTCCAACGAAATTTCAACCAAACACGGCTTAAAGTAAGGTGCAGCTACTGCGTCAATTTCAGGGAAATTCATAGGGTAAAAAGCAGTTTTTTTTTTCTTTATAATTTTCAAGATAGCACCAATGGGAGAGAGTTGGCTGCATTCCCAAATCGCTTCTATCAGACCTGGTCCTACTTAATACAAATACATTCTTCGAATTTCAACTGTATCTGAAAATTGGATCGTGAGTTGTCGTGAACACAAGTTTTTGATACTTAAAATATAGATAAATTGTAGAGGGATTACTGTCCTTACCCGATGTGAAATTTCAAAAGTTTTGCTTTTGTTGTATAGACAAAGCATAAGATTTCTATTTGAGTTGGTTTTCACTATAAAAGACGAAAATTTTTGATTAGAGTCGATGGTTTGAAGGTTTTCACTTTCAATGCCTGCAATAGCTGCAGGGTTGCCAGCACGTTCATAAAAACTACACGAGTATACATCTTAGTAACATCAATATGTCTTTTAAGTTTCATAATGATCTGATAATCGCCAAAAGTTATCGCAATTCAAAAATTTTCAAACATTCCCAATCTGCGTTTAGGCGCCTAGCGCACACACAGGGTTAAAAATTTCAAAAATATTATCATACTCACATTAAGCACACATTTAACATTTATTCCATAAACTTTGTTTTTGCACAAGTTATTTGTTGACAGAAAAGTAGGTATATTTAAAACAACACTAAAATGGCCGCCGGCATCAAAAGGTTAAAGATATTTAATTTTTTATAAGACCTGTTATTATTCTGCATATTCACCAATGTATCCTGAAAGCGCGTTCTTCAGATTTTTTGATGATGATATATATATATATATATATATATATATATATATATATATATATATATATATATATACATATATATATATATATATATATATATATATATATATATATATATATATATATATATATATATATATGATATCAATTTTTGTGATTTTAATATTAATGTTCGAAGAACATTAGTAATAATAAACTTTCGAAACATCATCTGGGCTTATTTCCGAGAAACGAATTCTCTTGTTGTCTGAAGCCTCTATAAAGTTGCTCCTGTAATTGGACTTGACGATCTTGTACAGGGTGCGAACATCAGCTTCAGCTTGATGAGCTACATCCGGATCGGTGCCAAATATTCGTCTATGGAGATTTTCCAATTTAAATGGTTTTGTAGCTGGTGGTAATCGTAGATGTTCGTCCAATTTTTCGATAATGAATTTTGAATCACAGCAAAAAATGAAATCGGGCATAACCTAAAAGAGGAAATCATATACTCTTTATATGGTAATTGAAGAAACTGTCAAGCGTACCAGAGCAATATTTTCGAGCGATTTCTTTATTATCGGAAAATCATGCTTGCTTCCATAGTGGGCTACTAGACAAACGGGCTTTGGGAAATGACTCAGATATGATATTAGTGCTTTGCCCGCATTCTCATCAAATTTGTTATATTTTTCAAGCATTTTGTTGTCCAGTCCTTAAATTAATTGAATAATTGAGAAAAATCATTATAGAAAAAATCTGAATGATTCGGAATTTGAACCAGTACATTCAAAATTATGGTTGGAAAGAACTTTCAACGGAAAAATAAGTTTCATTTTATTGGATAGGTTTTGTGGGGTTTCCCCAATTACTGGCATTGCAAATACTTGTTTGATTTGTACAGAATTATGTGAAATGTGTGCTGTTACCGGTGTATTTTTTGTTATTTTCTGTTATAACCATTTCTGTGTTGAAGCACATCGTCCACTTATTAAGCAGACGAGGTTCTTCATCAGAAATTAGATCTTCCCTTGATATGATCCACATTGCCAGTTCAGTAATATTTGCATATTCTGGTTTTCCGGTTTTTTCGATGTCAAGAAACACGAAAGTTTGCGAGACCCCAACATCTACTTCCATTTGGTTCGTTGCTGCCATAGCCGCTTTGACTTTGACGTAAAATTCGGGCTGCTGTTATGGTCGGGGGAGTTATTATAGGGTCGAAAAACTGGAAAGAGGGAAATCATTTGATAAATTGTGCAATAAACAGTGTAATGTGTCAATTGATTTTTGTTGATATTTACACTTTGTAAAGAGAAACGAAGTATAAGATTTACATGCTTTAAGTGCTTGCATTTAAGACGACTATTTCGTATACGAGTTTCATTATTTCGAAGTGAAGTTGCATCATTTTCCTTTTTACATTTTGAAATTGAAGATGCAATATACGATTGCAATATATACCAAAAAAGGCGCCTACAATCAATGAAAATAACTGCATTGCAATCAATAGTCATGTAATGAGTAAATTTTTTTAGATGCAATGAAATATGTACTATAAGCTGTAACCTCATTGATTTTGATGGAAAATTTCAAAATAAAATGCTGTTCTGTTCAAAGAAACGCGCGCAAAAGGCGTTTTTGAATTATGTCCGTGTGTACCGGCGAGCGTTTTCATTTAGTGTACAGGCTCCCTCGTGAAGATGATCGTCTTAAGGACTGGCTCAAAGCGATCGGTCTACCTCTTTTGTATAAAGTACCTGTACTGCCCTATTAGCCATAAAGTTTCTATCTACACTTTAGCAGTTTCTTCTATATACACATTACTAAGCATAAACGTTCTATCTACAGTAGATAAAACCTTTATGCTTAGTAGTGTGACGTTTTTTGTGGATGGGGCATTTTTCATTATTGCTTAAAAATATAGTTTTTTTTTCATATTTTGTAGAATGATGTAATTGAATACGTAGTTTTCGAATCCGGTGTTAACTCAAAAATGATGAAAATGTAGATAAAACTATAATGGCTAGTAGGGCAGTATAGGGAAACTACGATTCTCATACTATATATGCTCACGGCCGTTTCGGAAAAGAGATTACGAAAATGCTATATCCCCGCAATTGAATAATACAGCTGTGCCTTGCATAAATCTTAAAACTCTTGATCAAATACGGGAAGCATTAGGTAGTGCTGTTGGCTGTTCAGACGAAGGCTCGTATAGCGCAGGATTAACGAATTCGCAGAAAGTTTTTGATGTGCAAGAGCTACCAGTTGTGTTAATAGAACAGCAAACAGCGACGGAGCAGGTTTTGTTCCAACAAGCAAATTTAGGATATCATTTAAAAACAGTGCTAAAAGATGTTTCAACATACGATATCGAAACTCCAGCCAGCGGAGGAGGATCTAAAAAAATGAGCAGCAATGAAAAGTTGATACTACTACCCGTACTCATCCGTACTACGAAAATGATGATTTGGTACAGGAGCCTCGACGTGACTATAGCGCAAACTATTCGGAAAGCGTCGAGTATAAAGGAGATGCTGATGACGATCCACGGTTAGTGTTAGTGTTACTGAAAATGTGGTTGCGGATAGGACTCTTGTGTATCAAGAATATAAAAACTCTAGCACACCTGAACCGCTAGAAACACGAATGTAGAAGAATCGTGCAGATTTTGAGTGCATATTCTACCACACGAGCTGCTTATTACGGCCAAACTGTTTCAAACGCCACGTTTTACTTTGGTCTCAAAAATTCATTATAACTCATATGGTGGAAAGGTTTCAGATATTACCACTAGCATGAATTTCAACGTTTATGAGAGCAAAACATTTGATAATTATATTCGTTATCAGCTGCTTATTTCACAAAATTTTGAAAGCAGCATTTTATATAACATCAATGAAGAAAATGCTCAGTGCCTGCAGCACTGTAGCTGAAGTTGGTGTATGGAGCTGCGATCCAAAAATTTTGCAGAACTTTGGGAATTGAAATATTAAAGGTAATTGAATTTGATCACGGTTCCCTTCTTGTCTATAAATCAGCATGGACAACGTATATCATTTCTACAGCATCGAAGCCGAGCATATTGAAACGGGAAACTTCGATCGTTTTGCGGAATCAGCCTCCGAAAGCAGAATCAAATTGGAAATGTTTTTGCGGGATGATTAAAATTGAACAACTTTTTATTAACATTAAAAATTTTAATCTACATTGAAAATTCTATTTTGACAAAGTGGTTTCGAAAGTATGCACTGCTTCTCATCAGACACCAGCACACAGTGCATACTTGACTGAAACCACACAGTGCATACTTGACGAAACCACTTTGTCAAAATAGAATTTTCAATGTAGATTAAAATTTTTAATGTTAATAAAAAGTTGTTCAATTTTAATCATCCCGCAAAAACATTTCCAATTTGATTCTGCTTTCGGAGGCTGATTCCGCAAAACGATCGAAGTTTCCCGTTTCAATATGCTCGGCTTCGATGCTGTAGAAATGATATACGTTGTCTATGCTGATTTATAGACAAGAAGGGAACCGTGATCAAATTCAATTACCTTTACTAAGTAAATTATATCCATGGATATAAGTCGAAGATGTTAAAATTTGTCACAACTAGCATAAATAAAAAATGTAATGATTTCCACCTGCAAGTGGTCACGCCAGTCAAGTATGCACTGTGTGCTGGTGTCTGATGAGAAGCAGTGCATACTTTCGAAACCACTTTGTCAAAATAGAATTTTCAATGTAGATTAAAATTTTTAATGTTAATAAAAAGTTGTTCAATTTTAATCATCCCGCAAAAACATTTCCAATTGAAATATTGGTTATTTATTTTCATTGTAAATGTTTCCGGTATGAATACTAGCTGTAAGCATTTATTGATACAGAAATAGCACTACAGACTCGTGCTGGCAACTTTTTGCCAATATCACATTGATCCGATGACTGCATTCGAAGTTATAGGAGAAAAAGAAATTTAGGGTTTTCCAGCCGCAAAATTTTTCAAATAATCGAAAACTTAATATTTGCTGTATATCGTCACTAGAAAATCATTACCATTTGAAAATTTTACTATAAAATCGCTTAATAAAGATATTGCAAAGAAACACAAAACCAACAATAGCTGGCAACCCTATCCTGGCTTTTCAACCAGATTCGGCCTGAATAATGCCTATAATAGATTGCATTAATTTTATGAAATTTGTATTGATTTCATGACTGCACTGGAAGTTATACGGCAAAAAGCTTTATTTTCCTGAGCGAATTTTGAAAGCCAAAGACACAAAAATTAGCATAGCTGGCAGCACCAATCGAAATTTTCAACCAAATTTCTATCAAACACGGCTTAAAGTATGTTTCAGCTACTGTGTCAATTTCATGAAAATCTGGTAACTGAATCAGAATTCATAGGGCAAAAAGCAGTTTTTTTTCTTTGTAATTTTTTTTGAAAAAAAATTGCTTCTATCAGAACTGGTCCTGCTTAAGTCCAATGTATTCTGTAAATTTCAACTGCATCTGATTATTAGTTCGTGAGTTCCCGTGAACAGAATTTTTTGATGCTAAAAATATAGGTATATTGGGAAAGGGTTACCGTTCTTGTCCGACATGAAATTTCCAAACTTTACTTTGACTGTGTAGATAAAGCAAAACATTTTTATACAAATTGGGTTTTTGTTATAAGAAACTGACATTTTTTAGGAGATTCCTTGGTTTGAATGTTTTCACTTACAGTGCCTACCGTAGCTACAGGGTTGACAGCACGTTCATCATAAACTATGCAAGTGTGCATCTTAAAAACATTAATGTGTCCAGTAAGTTTCATAATGGTTTGATAATCTAGTCAAAAGTAATCGCAATTCAAAAATTTTTTAATTTTCCCAATCTCATTTTAGGCGTCTAGCGCACACGTAGGGTTAAAAATTTCAAAAACATTATCATGCTCACATTTAAAACAAGTTCAGAATTTATTATATAAACGTTATTTTTGCAAAAGTTATTTTTTGACAGAAAAATAGGTATATTTAAATTATCACTAAAATGGCCGCCGGCGCCAAACAATTAAAGATTATAAGCTTTTTGTGAGACCTGGCACTATTCTGCATATACATCAATGTATCCTGAAAGTTTCAGTACAATCGGATGGCGCGTTCCTGAGATTTTTTCACTGAAATTTTTTTATGATATATACATATATGTATATATATAAATATATATATATATATATATATATATATATATATATATATATATATATATATATATATATATATATATATATGTATAGGAATATGAATTTTTGGCCAAAGTGATTTCAATACTAATGTTCTTATTCGAACATTAGTAAAAACTTACTTGCTGTTGTCAAAGAGATTCAAGATCCTGATAGTGAAACTGGTAAGAAAACCGCTATAAGATTATGATATGTTTCTAATTGATTTAGTTTGAACTTATGACAAACTACTAAATATACGGAAACGTCATTTTCTTAATTAAAGTTCTACTATGTGAAAAAATGCAAACACAAATCTTAACCTATTGCAGCATAAACATTATCTAAGTATGTAAATAGGAAATACGATGCATTCAATAATGGCTTGGATGTTGTGACTAGTGATGGGTTCAAAAACGCCAAACAGTTTATGCCAAAACGAACGAACAGTTTTTCCAAATAGCGATAAACAGTTTTTCGAAAACGAAATTTTTTTTCTAGAACGAACAGCATTTCCAAAGCGAACCGTATTTCTGCAACGAATAGTTTTTCTAAAGCCAATTATTCCAACTATTCTACAACGAATAGCTTTTCTAAATCCAGTTTCTTTTTCTAAAACGAATCGTTTTTTTTAAAACGAACTGTTTTTTTTAAAACGAATCGTTTTTCGTTTTTCTCAAACGAACCGTTTTTTTAAAACGAATCGTTTTTCGTTTTTCTCAAACGAATCGTTTTTTTAAACGAACTGTTATTTTAAAACGATTCGTTTTTCGTTTTTTGAAAACGAACTGTTTTTTTTTTAAACGAACGTTTTTCATCGTTTTTCGTTTTTTTAACGAACCGCTTTTCGTTTGTAAAAACGAACTGTTTGGCAGTGGAAAACTGTTTAGCTACGGAAAACAGTATTTTCGTACTTGCGATTATTTTCGTACTTACAAGTATTTTATTCAAGTATTCAAAAAGTTTTTAGGGCAATAGGAGCTGAAATCGGGCAAAATCGCCCAATTTTGGGTTAGAGTGGTTTGGGACATAACGGGCCTAGACCTATTACTGTGATATAAAAATTTCGGTTTTGTAGGGGAGTAAGGGATTTTTGGCCATAGTTTGGCAAAAACCGCTTTTACCACGCTTTCGATGGTTGGAAGTGGTCGGGGAGTATATAATTGATATTTTAAGGACAAAAAATTTTTGATAGGGGAAATTGGGCAAAAACGTTCATTTTTCAAAAAAAAAATTTTTGATCTAGCATGAATTCGGGGACCTTTCTGAATTGTTTCGAGCGAAATTTCCATACGAATGTGGGAAAAAGTGGCCTTGTTTCGAAGATACGGCAAAATGAAATCCGCCGGAAAAACTAAAAGTAGCACTAAAAATGCCAAGGAGGAACAAGTTGAGATGCTTTTTGGGTCTTCAGTTTGCGTCTCCGGGTGTACTGAAGCCCTCCTCCTGACTGCAGATCGCCATGAGGGTGTCTACATACCTACCGGGGCTGTAAAATTTACGAGACCATGGGAGGTAAGGTGCCCCTGGACTCATGCCCAGCCTTACGGAAGGGGTTGGCCCCCTAGTGGGTGCATGTTTAATAAACGAAACATATTTTTTTATTGCTTAGTAAAAACTTCATGCTTCAGTGAGGTGAGGTGGAAATCCGACTGTTTTAGATTAGCCAGGAAAAGTTTGGTATCAGAGATCGTTCGATGAAAAGTCATATATGTAGATGACAACAGGATTAGTTGGTCCTATCTTAGTAATTTTTTTACTTTTGTCATTTGAACGAATACAGGAGGTGTTTTTTGCATATGATAAAATGAAAAACAAATTAAGTTGATTGAATTTGATCGTTTTTCTTTAGATGGCCCCTAGATTGGAGAAAGACTTGCCAAATAAATGACCGACCATTGGAAAGTTACGGACAAGCTGCACAGACTAATGACTCGGTATTCTTTGAAGGTAATCTTGCACCATCGCCATTCTAGCTTGGGAACGTTGTGTCTAGAGGGTGGAGGAGGGCATATTAGTCAATTTCATTACATTACGTCTACATTGTATGTATACATGTACATACTTCAAATAGGTATTTGGAACAGGTATTTTTTCGTACTCGTACTAGTTATACCTAGTATGTGAAAATCCTAGTACGACCCAACTCTAATTGTCGTACAGCATAAAATTTGTTTCTCTCGTTGATTCAAACTGTTTTTTTTAAACAGTTTTAAAAAACAGTATTATTATTTTCAAGTATTATTATTTTTTTAAAAAAAAAACAGTTTGTTTTCGTTTTTTGAAAACAACAGAAACGCCCATCACTAGCTATGTTAAACCCTATGCACAGCGGTGTCATTCATTACTCTATAGTGAACAGCTAAAAATAATCAAAACAGTTCAATACGTAGCAATATGTAGCCGCTCAAAACTACACAGCTGAGCGGCGTGGGCCTGTTTTGATGGCGAACAGCAAAGTGTGGCCGGTTTGGAAAATTTTCGGAGGATAATTTTCCGTGTACCAGTTGCATAATACTATCGTTAGGTTACTATCGTTAGGAAGCCAGGTAAAGTGCGGCTATGCTTGGACGCGAGACGACTGAATGATGTGACCATAAAAGATGCCTATCCTTTGCCGTTAATCGAAGGCTTGTTGGCACGTCTTCAGTCCACACGGTTCATTACCAGCCTTGATCTCAAAGATGCCTTTTGGCAGATTCCGTTGGACGAAAGATCTCGAGAGAAAACTGCTTTTACAGTACCGGGGCGTCCCTTGTACCAATTTACTGTCATGCCGTTTGGACTTTGTAACGCACCACAAACTATGTGCCGATTGATGCATAAAGTCATCCCGCACGAATTGCATGACCAGGTGTTTGTTTACTTGGACGATTTACTAATCACGAGTCCAACATTTGATGATCATCTCAAATTGCTAGCTACTGTGGCAAATCTATTACAGCAGGCGAAGCTGACCATCAATGTTGAGAAAAGTAAATTTGTTCAAAAAGAAATTAGATACTTGGGCTATGTTATTGGTGACGGAATCTTAAAAACTGACCCTGAGAAGGTGTCAGGCATCATATCGTATCCAAAGCCCAAAACGGTAAAAGATGTAAGGAAGTTCATGGGGATGTCCGGGTGGTACAGGCGGTTTATTCCGAATTTCGCTTCAATTACATCACCCATGACGGATTTGTTAAAAGGTAAAAAGAGGTTCGTGTGGACGGAGGCTGCTAATACAGCCTTTGAGGAAACGAAGAAGCTATTGGTGTCTGCACCAGTGCTGGTAAATCCTGACTTCTCTCGACACTTTTATATACAATGCGATGCAAGTGCCACCGGCATCGGCAGTGTCCTATTTCAGCGAGATGATGATGGTGGAGAGCATCCCATCGCATTTATGTCCGCAAAACTCAATGCCGCACAACGTAACTACAGCGTCACAGAACTTGAATGCTTGGCTGCAGTGCAGAGCATCAAACGTTTTCGGGCATATGTTGAGGGGTTGCCTTTCACGGTCATCACTGACCACGCAAGTCTGAAATGGTTGATGGCGCAGAGGGATTTGTCAGGTAGATTAGCGCGGTGGAGCCTTAAGCTACAAGGATTTAATTTTACCATCGAGCATCGAATGGGCAGTCAGAATGTCGTCCCAGATGCCTTGTGTCGTGCTTGCGAGCCCAATGTTGAGTTCAATTGTGCGGTGGTTTGTCTTCCCGAGCACCGCGGGCAGCTGGGTGATATTCCAAAGCAGGCCTTCCAGGATCCTGATTACATAAATTTAGTTCGACAGGTCCAACAACATCCAGACCAATTTGAAAATTTGTTCATGACAAACGGAATTTTGTATATTCACCAAGGACCCTCGGGAGGTCTAGATGTGGATATCCCGAGCACAAAGATATGGGTACCAGAGGGATACAGACAGACGCTATTAACTCGCAGCCATGACAGCCCTATGGGGTCGCATTGTGGCATTCGGAAAACGTTGGAAGTGCTAAAAAGATATTTTTACTGGCCACGGCTTCGTCAGGACGTGACAAATTATGTCAACAAATGTCAAACATGTAAACAAATTAAACCATCGAATGCTACAATGAGACCACCCATGGGTGCCGCTAGAGTTACCGATTGGCCTTTGCAGCGTATGTTTGTGGACTTTATGGGCCCATATCCCCGTTCGAAAATTGGAAACACCCAGTTGCTAGTGGTGCTGGATCACTATACGAAGTTTGTTTGGTTCAAGGCGCTGCCTAAGACTACAGCAGAACTAACCGTGAAATTTCTGAAGGAAAACATCTTCCTTACCTTTGGTGTACCTGAAACCCTCCACACAGACAACGGTGTCCAATTCACATCAAAGGTTTTTTCGGAGTTTCTGGCGAAGTATGGAGTGAAACATTGCCTCACACCCTATTATTCACCTCAGGCTAACGCTTCAGAAAGGGTTAACCGCTTCGTTCTCGCTGCGATTCGGGCCTACATAGGAGACGACCATCGGAATTGGGATGCTAACCTGGCGGAGTCGTGTGCCGCATTTCGCAATGTGGTACATGAGTCTACAGGATTCTCACCTCATTTCCTGATGTCCCGCTATCAACCTATACATCATGGTTCCGAATATGCATTATTAAAATCATTACAAGCCTTTGAGGACGGAGAGGTTCAATTAGCTACAAATTGTGACCGTTTGCGATTGGCCCATAGCCACGTTAAGGCGAAATTGGCTGACGCCTATGCTAAAGGAGCGCATCGGTACAATTTACGTAGTCGCCAGAAGGACTTTACTCCAGGACAGGAAGTGTGGGTGCGAAATCACCTACTTAGCTGTGCTGCCGATCGATTCGCTGCCAAACTTGCCCCGAAGTTTTTCACGCGAAGGATTTGAAGGTGTAACGAATCTTGTGTAAATTGTCGGATAAGAGAAACAAAGGTTATATATATATATTTCTTGTAGCCCGGCTTTGAGACATCTCAGGGTCGGAGTCGTCTCCACGAATGTTGCGATGCTGAAAAAGAAATACAAATTTATATGTAAATAAAAAATAAGTAAAAATGTTTCTAACCTAAGCGGTTCACGTCGCTACGACGCGGCTGTTGATATTTATCCAACCACTGACAGGTCAGACGTTCCACAATATGGCTGATAAATTGATTTATCAGCTGATGGTTGTGAACGGTGACTGTACAGCTGGAAATGGTAATGCCCTAAACGTATTGAAAATAGCTAATATGGAAAAGTGCCGAAGTTTTTCGGTACTTTGAAAATTTCGGGACTTTGAAAATTTCGGTATTTCTTTTGAAAATTTTTTCAGTATCGGGATAAGGGCATTCTTTTGTTAGCCTGCGAAAATATCGTGAATAGATAACCGAGTGCACTACTGTTCGTCATTGGCTCCGTGTTTTTCTTTCATTAATCCGTCCCGCCCGCCGTTTCGTCGTCACGTCTAGCTTCATATGCTAGCTGTGTTGTTCCTACGCGCCGCCGTCTAGTGCTTTCGCGCAATCACTACTCCCTATTCTTAAGATTCTTAAGAAAAGACTTTCAATTCCGCATTTTAACCGTTTCTCGGCTAGAGCTTTGCGATGTGTTACTGACTTTTCCCTTGCAAAGTGTGAAGCGCGTCTACGCTATACAACGAATTATTTACATTGTCGACCTAAAGTGTTTACATATTGAAACCAGTGCATTTCTAAACTGTTATCACTAGTGCCTTGATTTAAGTGGGTGTATTTGCTTGAAATTTAGTTTTTGCTTAGATTCAGGCGTACATTTAAAACTCAAACTTTAACTTTTGAACTGTTATAACTCGTGCTTTGGCTTGAGTGGGTGTATTTGCTTCAAATTTAGTTTTTGCCTAGATTCAGGCGTACATTTAAAACTCAAACTTTAACATTTATACTCTTATACATCATCATCTTTATTTAACCCGTCGTGTGTAGTGTTAATTATTTTTACGTTACAAAATAATAACAAAATTACTATGTTTCACTGCGATGCTGCTGAGTGCTTGGATAAAAAACACACGTCACCAATGATTACTTGCGCTGGATTTTGCGCTCTAACATTCCATTCGAAATGCGTTTCCCTTCCGGGTAAATGTACGGATGTTATCTTAAAACATGATTCGGGCGTATATTGGTTCTGCGACAAATGCAGGAAACATTCCATGGGGTCCTACGCGTCGCGTCTCCGGTCTGCTAAGTCAGCGATTGATACTCTATGCAGAGCACTTACTAAACTAGCGGAAGATTTTCGCTGCACCAGCAGGGAGGTTGATGAGTTGGTCTCTATTGCTAACATTGAGCAGCCCTCTGGGTCCTCGCACGGAACACTGATCGATGACTGCGTTACGTTAAGCCCACCTGGATCGCCCACCGCTGCTCGTACTCGTTCACAGGTTCAGACTATAGCTAAAACATCTAGGCGTGTCCCTCAACACACGCCCGGTAATCATCAGCAGCTGTTGAGCCCGTTGATACCTGTGATTTCATCTTTATCTGCTACCCAGACTGTGCAAACTGCATCCTCTTCACTGCGGGATAGCAGCTCGACGAGTCACCAGATACCTGCGATTTCATCTTTAGCTGCTACCCGGACTGTGCAAACTGCACCCTCTTCACTGCGGGATAGCAGCTCGACGAGTCACCTCGTTTCCGCATCCGCTGCTGCTTTGCTTACGCTTCCAGACATGGAGGTTGTAACTCCTCCACTTAAAGTTTTTGTTTCTCGGTTAGCATATCGTACTTCGACCGAAACAGTAAAAAAGTACGTAGCTGCTAAGCTTGGATACGCACCACCTCTATTGCTGTGCAAAAAGCTAACTCCGGATAATCTGCAGGAGCAAACCATTGCTTCTTTCTGCATCACCGTTTCTTCCGGCATCAACGACCTACTTAAGTGCGACTTCTGGCCACCTGGAGTCTTTGTAAAAGAGTTCACTAAAATTCCACGAAAAAATTTTCGATCCAGACTAGGAAAGAAGACTCAAACTTAAAACGTTCCTTAAAACTGTACTATCAAAACGTCCGTGGCTTGAGGACCAAGTCCTATAAAATTAGTCTTTCTTCTGCCCTAGCTTCTGATGACATTATCTGTCTTACGGAAACTTGGTTGACAGATGATATTTTTGATAGTGAGATTTTACCACAGCACACTGTCTTCCGCAAGGATTGTGATCGCTCAATCTCTGGCAAGTCTGATGGTGGAGGTGTTCTTATTGGCATCCACAAATCTCTTTCTAGTTCGGTTTGCAGTGACTTTACAACTACATCTACAGTGGAGTGTATTTTAGTTCGTGTCTCTCTAGCTCCTGCTTCACTATTACTTATCGCCTCAATATATATCCCCTGTAATAGTCCTTCTTCACTTTATGAACTTTTCTTTGCAGAGCTCTCATCTTATCTCCTGTGCCGTTTTCCTACTGCTCACTTAATGCTATGTGGTGACTTCAATATGCCTTCCATCGAGTGGAATACCTCTTTTTCAACCATCACTTCCAGCAATAGTCTTTCGCTTACCTTATCTTCTTTCATTTCTTTATGTTCTCTTTCCCAATTGAACTCGGTACCTAATAATAATGGCAGGATATTGGATCTAATATTTTCAAATATCCCAGTGTCTTCTGTTGATTTGGATTCCGATGCTCTACCCTATGTCCCTCCCGACCCTTACCACCCTCCTGTTCTTTTAGAAATTTCTTTCAATCTTCCTCTTAGATCCACAGTTTCTTGCTACAGGCGCTTCAACTTCTTTAAAGCCAACTTTGTTGGAATGGCGAACGAAATCAATCATATCAACTGGTACTCATTTCTTCGCTGTTCTGACGTTAATGAGGCTCTCCATAGGCTTTACGTTTTTCTCGCTAATCTCATTCCTCGCTTCACTCCCACATGTCGTCCCAAGAGACCAAATGATGCTCCCTGGTTCACCTCTCAAGTTGCTGCTGCCCTTAGGGCAAAGGATGTTGCTCGTGCCAAATTCAAACGTTCAGCTTTGCGTGATGACCTGCTTGAGTTTAAAAAGCAACGCTCTCATGCAAAGAGGGTTGCTAAAGAAGCCATGCGTGCCTACGTTGCCAGAGTTGAGGCTTCTATTAGTTCCAACAATTCTAAGCCCTTCTGGTCATTTATTCACTCACTGAAAAAATCCCCCGCCATTCCTCAAAATGTGTTTCTTGATGAAACTTCTGCCGCTGCAACTGAAGAGACCTGTGAGCTCTTTGCTCGTTTTTTCTCGTCATTTTCTTCCCCACAAAACCCTCTTTCTCCTCCACATGTTTCTTTCACCACTCCCTTGTCGTTTCGCGCTAACCTTAGAGCGCTCTCTTCGTTTCGTACAAACCCTTTAGAAGTTGAATATTTAATGAGTTGTCTCGATTCTAACGCTTGTTCTGGTTCTGATGGTATTCCTAATATACTAACTAAGTCGCTATCTTCTTCACTTTGTGTACCCCTGTCCATTATTTTCAACCTAAGTATCGCCTCTGGTGTTTTTCCTTCCATATGGAAATCAGTCAACATTTTTCCCATACTTAAGGCAGGTGACCCCGCTTGTATCTCCAATTACCGTCCAATATCGCTTCTACCTTGCTTTAGCAAGCTACTTGAGAGAGTTGTCTACAACAGAATTTATCCTCTACTCGAGCCTTTCCTTGCAAACGAGCAACCTGGATTTGTCAAAGGTAAATCCACTGTTACCAACTTGTTATCTTTCAGCAATACTGTTGCTTCTGCCATCGATCAGCAAAGACAGGTGGATGTTCTTTACACTGATTTCTCTAAGGCATTCGACTCTGTCAATCACGCGCTTCTTCTCTTGAAATTAGAGAAATATGGCTTTTATGGACCGCTGCTCTCCTGGTTTTCTTCTTACATTTATGAACGTGCTTGTGTTATTACTGTGAACTCCTGCTCCTCTGCTCCCTTCTATCCCACCTCTGGTGTTCCGCAAGGATCGATACTTGGCCCCTTGTTGTTCTTAATCTTCATTAACGATCTGCCAGGTCTCCTAAACTCCTTCTCCCTTCTTTACGCAGACGATCTTAAAATATCCAGAGTAATCGATACAATTGATGACTGCTTTCAGCTACAAAATGATCTGCAGACTCTGGGCAACTGGTGTAGTGCAAATTATCTTACTCTGAATGTCTTGAAATGTCGCCAAATGTCGTTCACGCGCAAAACTAACCCTTTAGTGTTTTCTTATTGCGTTTCCGGTACCTCTCTCGATGCTGTATTCTGTTTTAAAGACCTGGGAGTCATTTTCGACACTAAACTCTTATTTGACCAACACATATTGCATATAACTGCCAAAGCGTCCAGGCTCTCGGGTTTTATACTTAGATCTTCCAAGCATTTTACTGATATCTCTACCTGTGTACACCTGTTTTGCTCTTTTGTCCGCAGTATTCTTGAATATTGTTGTCAAATATGGTGCCCACATTTTCAGTACTTAATTGATGCCGTTGAATCTGTACAACGCAGGTTCACCCGCTCTCTGCTTTTCAAATTCAATTTGACTTACTGTGGGTATAGTGCGAGACTTACCATGCTACAAATTCCATCCCTGAAATCTCGTAGGCTGTTCTTCGATGAATGCCTTCTATTCAAACTACACCATCGACTTGTCCCATCTGACCTCTGCAACCTGGTTTCCGTCCGTGTATTGGATCGGTCATGTAGATCAACTTTAACATTTAATGTTCCATTTGCACGGGCCGATACATATTACTTTTCACCGCTGCTACGTTTACCTAGGCAGCATAACGAACTCAGACTTGGTTCCCTGCCACCGACCTTGAATCTTTTCAAAAACATGTTAAAAGATAAAGTAATCACTTATTCTGTTTAATGCATGCTCATCTTGGCTAATTGCATATTTAAATTTTGGATTCTTATTTTCTATTGAATTAGGTTATTCTTGTTTGTTTTATATATATTTTTATTTTTATTTTTATTTATCTTTGAATTATGTTACTCTTGTTCGTTTCCTATATATTTTTATTTTCATTTATCATTGTCTATTGCGTAATTGGACTTGATCTGTTGTTATAGACATTAAATCAATAAATAAATAAATAAATAAATAAATAAAGAGTGGTTGAATAAGCAAAAGAGATTTGATTTGGTTAAAAGGGTGCTAAGCTGATCTGTTGAACTCAAGTTTTAATTAAAATTTAAAAAGTGAATTCACAAGTTGAGTACATTTGAAAGTGGGACAGTTAAAGAATTTAAAATTTAAAAGTGAATTCATAAGTTGAATACATTTGAAAGTGGGACAGTTAAAGAATTTAAAAACTAAAAGTAGTCACAAGTTTCATAAATCTGAAAAGCGATACAAATGGAATTTAAATTTGAACTCATAATTTGAGTAAATCTGGAAGTGGAGAAAGAAGCAAGAAAATAACGGAAAGAAGAAAACTAAACTTTGGTGGAGTCTCAGATATGCTGAACGTTGAGTGCCATAAAATTATTCCCGAAATTGGAGAAGAAGAACCAGGACTTGTAAACCAAACAACAGCTAAGTGCAAATTAGTATAAAATTTATAATTTTCAATAACTGAAAAAAAAACAAAACAAATTATTGGCAATGTTCTTTTTAAATTAGAATTGAATTTATCAAATTATTCATTTATAAACTATACAGAATTAACAGAGAAAAACGATTTTTTTTTGGACATTTTAAAATATTACATCAAACGTGAATGGTGTGGGTTTGCTGTATTTTTCATTTCATTACGTTTGTTTTATGATCATTTCTTTTCTTTTCTTGTTGTTAAACTTTAGTATTTATATTTTATTTTATTATTATTTATAGTATTTTTAGTATTTATATTTTATATATATTATTCCACTTCTCTTTTCGGTCACTTGAACTGAATCACATTAACACATGTTAAGATTTGTGTTAACCAACCCCGGCCGGGTTTGGGTATAAAAATTTACCCACACCAGAGTAGTATGCATTCAATACATAAAAAAATCCGTATATTATAAATTTGTGTAATTTATCGTCACCTTATAATTTGGAATCATTGAATATAGTGTTATTGTAATGAACTCTGAAATATATAGATTGGCATAATGATTCAGTAAATAACGTCTTTAAAATATTGATTCCTACATGTAGTCTTCCTTTCCTCTCCTTATTGTATGTTGTCCTTATCTCGCGTGCCGTAACACGAAGGAACTCCTCTGCCCTAAACACCCACGCCAGACTGAGCTAGTCGGCAAAAAGAAGGCACGCTGGGCAATTTGATGAGGAGACCTTAAAACAAAAACATGCTGCATTGACGGCTGCTCGACAGAGTATAGTTCGATGCAACAGTCTTCTTTGAAGAGATTTTAACCGAAAAAGCCATAGCAGCTTTTGTCGATTCCGAAACAGTTGTATTCCGAAACAGAAAATGAGGTTCGTCAGCAAAATACTAATTCCATAATCACCATAATCAAGCAAATACGGAACATCAAAGTGTAGGGTCTCTAAAGAAACATATCTAATGTTTTGCAAACATTAAATGATTACGCAGTTCCAATGGAGCATGTATATCTTACGAGCGCAGAGGCAAATTTCTGTTTCTAATTATTTTAAATCTTTAAACTGAATATGTGTTTCTGATAAATTTAACATTTGTAAAAGATTCACGTGAAAAGCCTATGTTTTGCATTTTATTTGCCTGTAATAAATACTCAAGATGCGATAATAATAAATATGTGAACATAAATAAAGATTAGGAATAAAAAATAAAGATTAGGAAAAATATTTTCAACGTTCTTTTTTAAACATTTAAAATCGGACCACCTGTGAAATGGGACAATTCAATCTACGACGCAGAGGTGGTCCGATTCCAAGCTTTCTTTGTTTCATATAATACATCGTATATAAACATGATACATCGTGTCCATTTCATTGTCAAACAAATTATTCATTTTATTTCAAAGCACACTTCAATTTTTTCGCAAAACGTCGCTTGGAGGCCCGCAAGTGGAATTGTTTGACGTATGCTTTCTTTTGATAAGCACAATGTTAACAGCTGATCGTCTAACCGAAAAAATAATTTGTTTCAAAACTTGTGTTCATAGTTTTGAATGTATGAAATCGGACAAAATATTAATATTTGACACGTTTTAAATAAAACATTCGAGCATCCTAGCCATTAAGACTGTTTCTTATACTAATTGAACCTTTGTGTCACCTTTGTGTCACTTGTTTCACATGTACGAGGTTCCATTTAGTTCGGTTCGTTTATCAGAAAAACCGACTGATAATTTCACTAACTAACTGAAACTGACTAAACTAACTAAGTAAAACGTCTAAATATTTCAAATAAAATGATCCAAACTAATAGCTTGTCAATTTTAAAGAAATACAAATGATCCAATCAGGTTAAAACCGAAACTAAACCGTGCGTGTGTGAACGTCTTGATTGCTTTCTGTTCCCTGGACACGAATTCGCACCTTATAGAAACCTGATGAAACCTAATCATTTTCAGGAAGTATTCGGTGCTTTACGGTTTCTATTAGGCACCGAATAGAAACTGAAGCACCGTTTCACACTTGTCGGCAGCGACCGAAAACGAACAAAAAATGAACCGAACCGAACGGAACTTCGTGCGTGTGAAACAGGCCGAATTTGCAAATTGTTTTCGCAGGTTTTCATTTTCTGTATGAAAATTCAAAAAAAGGCCTTTAAAAAAATAAGTGCGCCTTTATACTTATTTTTTCACGGACTTTTTTATAATTTTCACACAGTTCCTGCAATTTATTCACATTTTTCCTGCTTTCCTTTTTCAAATACGTTATGAACAAAACTTTATCTGTATTAAATATCGGAAATTTTTACTGTTTCAAATAACTTCTGTGCAACAATTAGATCATTTATGATACCTGGTATAAATTTTCCAAACATAAATATTATAAGCTTAAATGAATTTATTTTATTATAAAGACAGTTATCTGGTGTGGCGGTTTTTGGGCGACAAATAAAAAATCTTCGCTATTTAGGGCTACGAAAATTTGAAATTGGGCTATATTTTCTTCCAAATATCTGGCCACACTAACTATGGGTTAAATGTAAGTAGAGTGGCGATCTTCGCATATTTGTATATTGTTGAACGATTTTATTACAGGGAATGATGAGCACGAATCGAAATATGATTTGGATTTTCTGTTCAAGACACAGTTTCCGCAAAATGTAATTGAGAAAACATTGTGGGGTCAAGACATAGTTAATCAGCAAGATTATGGTCGTGTGGAATTCAACACTTACTTGACTGATGACGAGGTAGCAAAATTGATTGAGAAAAGTTTAGTGGAATTCGGTGTTGCGTTTAACGAAAAAGTACCACCTAACACAAATATTACGGAAGCGAGAATAAGACGGCAAGTTGTAGGCTCTTTTTTTAAACTTTAAACAATATCTTATCAATGTTTGAATATTAAAAGATTTTAATTTCAAATCAGTATACTGCTGAAAATTCGGATTTCGCTTAATTGATTATAGCTAAGCAAACGAAATCAAATAAAAAATGATTTCTTACTTGTTAGCTTAATTTAAAATAACACACAGGAGAATTGAAACTTGAATTTACTCGACACTACTCAAAGTGAAATTATGAAGTGATATGAACTAAGGAAATCCTCTAGTATCGTCTTTTATACTAGAGGATTGATTCAAACACACATTCTCACATGGAATTTATTTTCATGATAAATTTTTTTGCGATAATGCGAATAATATAATTACATTTCAAGTGATGCTTGGAAGTAAGTTGATAAGCAGCTTCGATAAATGAAATACAATGCATTGGAAAACCATAAATGAAATACAATGTAATGCAACGGTGAATCAGAGCTCTAATAAAATACGTGCAACGAACAAATGCAATGAAAAGTACTCTCTAGTAAGATAGATTTTTACATTGTAGAGCAGTTACTATTGATTAAGGTGGATTTGGTATGCCAAGAACAAACTGAAATTTAGAATTGAATGCTTGCATTAAATATTGAAACCATTAGGCGTTAGCCATCGGATTCGAATATGTTAGTTTTTAATGTATTTGTTCGTTTCGTTTCATTCATCCTTGTATAGTTGCTACTCGAAAAATCAGTTTGTATTCTTCCTTAGTGTCGCCATCCGGGAGGTAAATAGTTTACGGAGCACTGAAATACCCCATGACTTCAATGACATGGGATGACAAGGGAATATCATATACAGTGTTTGGGATACTGTGAAAGTGGCAACTGGAGTTTATTATACTCGTGATATATTAAAAACAGCTCTTCTTTTAAACGTCCAATGCCAAACATTATCTTCTGTCGTCTGTAAGCTTTGTATACGAATAAAGGTTATTAATTTGAATTATTAATGAGCTGATTTCTGATGAGAATCAGTGCCTATTTTCGAAACCACTAAGTGAAAAAATTTTCAATTTTAATCATCTCTCAAAAACAATTCCATTTTTATGTATACTAACATTACCGATGTGAGTAATAATAATCGTACCCCATATTGTAGTCTAACAAAAAAAAATCCAAGAATTTAAATTAAATATGTTACAAATGATCCCAAGTAAAGAGAAGCTGATTCGCTTCACTAGGTCAGGTAAGGGTAGGTTGAAGTGGCTACCGATCGACAGACGTACCTATGCTCAAAAGAAGACTGTTGTGATGCCACAGTAATAAACTCTCCCCTAGTCAATTAAATCAGGAAACAATCTACTCCCTTTGATGAACCGCACTATCCCCTTTAAATTGACCAGCGATAGTTCAGTCAGATTTTAGAAAAAGGGTGCACCAAATGTGTACTGCTGATCATTTTCGGGATCTCGATTTTTTTTTGTCGGGACTTCTGAGATTTCGGTAATGATAAAATTCAAAACATTTTGGGAATTAGAAAAGATTCGTCATTACGACATGAGCGAGCAAATCCAGAACTTAATAGTAAAATAAATACCGCTTTATGAAAACGGAGGCGCCAGGGGCTCATTGTATGCCGGATATATACATAGGGACGAGCGTCTCGTGTACAAAACTCAACAAGACTCAAGAAGACATTGGACGAGACCCAGCAAGACATAGGGTGAATTGTTTACTTAGGATATTGCACCATGCATCTTTCGACAGTTGTGAGCTATTTTGTTCAGTTCAGTGAACGATGGCTGAGGTACAGGCTGTGGCTATTGCAACTGCCTGGTGTGCATTGAGTGATTTCAATCTGGGACACGCAAAGACATGTTTGAAGTCCCAGCGAAAAATTCGAAAATGTGAATGAGCACATGCTACCCTCTCGAATCCCTTTGACTCGATGCATAAAACCGACTTCGCTTCCAGCGGCTTCGAGCTCGGACGAGACGGTCATAAACACTCAGGCACAGCAATAAAAGGATCATTATCCCTTCATAAAACAAACAAGAGCCGACGAGCAAACCATTTACACACGCGTGCTTGCCATGAAAAAAACAGCCGAGAATAGACAAGAAGACCATTTGTACAATCTCACCAGCAAGTGTAGAGCCCTTAAGACCTTTTTCAGTAGCTGGATATATGTGCAGTAAAATCAGTTCTGGTTTAAATTTTAAAACTCTAGTCATAATAAACATTTTATGAGCATACTTTCAAAACGAATCAGCAGTTTGAGCCAATCGGTATTATTATTTATAACTTGTTTCTTTGAAAAGCAATATTATTTTGTAAATGATACGTAAATAACTAAAAAGACAGTATTTTTATTATATTATCGTAACATGCGTTATGCTGATTAAATTTCAACTCGTTTGTGACTAATTTTATAATTAGCTATCATGACCAAATAAGAAGAAATTATTAAAATAAGATTAAAAGAAATTCGATCATAAGATTAAATTGGAAAACTATATAGATAAACGTTTTATTTGCTAGCACCCATGCACATATATGCATAAATTTAACATTATAATGAACTCAATTTCCGGTTTCATGTATGTATATTTAAAATAAAGTTTGAATTGGGCTAATATATCTGTTTAAATTTACTTAATATAAATTGGAAATGTTTTTGCGGGATGATTAAAATTGAACAACTTTTTTTATTAACATTAAAAATTTTAATCTACATTGAAAATTCTATTTTGACAAAGTGGTTTCGAAAGTATGCACTGCCTCTCATCAGACACCAGCACACAGTGCATACTTGACTGGCGTGACCACTTGCAGGTGGAAATCATTACATTTTTATTTATGCTAGTTGTGACAAATTTTAACATCTCCGACTTATATCCATGGATATAATTTTACTTAGTAAAGGTAATTGAATTTGATCACGGTTCCCTTCTTGTCTATAAATCAGCATAGACAACGTATATCATTTCTACAGCATCGAAGCCGAGCATATTGAAACGGGAAACTTCGATCGTTTTGCGGAATCAGCCTCCGAAAGCAGAATCAAATTGGAAATGTTTTTGCGGGATGATTAAAATTGAACAACTTTTTTTATTAACATTAAAAATTTTAATCTACATTGAAAATTCTATTTTGACAAAGTGGTTTCGTCAAGTATGCACTGTGTGGTTTCAGTCAAGTATGCACTGTGTGCTGGTGTCTGATGAGAAGCAGTGCATACTTTCGAAACCACTTTGTCAAAATAGAATTTTCAATGTAGATTAAAATTTTTAATGTTAATAAAAAGTTGTTCAATTTTAATCATCCCGCAAAAACATTTCCAATTTGATTCTGCTTTCGGAGGCTGATTCCGCAAAACGATCGAAGTTTCCCGTTTCAATATGCTCGGCTTCGATGCTGTAGAAATGATATACGTTGTCTATGCTGATTTATAGACAAGAAGGGAACCGTGATCAAATTCAATTACCTTTACTAAATATAGTTCTTTTTGAAATCTCGAAATCTTGCGATCCCGAAAATGGAATCCCGAATTTTCGGGACCAACCTTTTAATTTCGGGATGAATGCCCTAGTTCCCGACTAAGCATCGTATCAAAACGTTTATATTGGCCTGGTTGTGTCCATTCGAAAGAGGTTCCTACGTTTCAGCTATCTATGTATATACCTCCCTATCAAGACAGATTAAATCTTTTACGAATAAATACTTTAAACTCGACGACGCGAAAATTTACCGCGAAAATTTTAGCAGGCACCGATGATTCAAGTTAATTACTTATCCAACTTAACTTGAACACTAATGTCAAACTTGTCATACAAACCAATTATGGTAGGTGGTAGCATCGGATCAATTATGGTTGCAACTAAACAGCCACTTTTATAAGCTATATCAGAAGCTTACTCTATGTTTGATTTTCATTTGTCTACAGCATCACAACGAATTCTGCACAAGAATGATTAATTACTGTTGTTTTTATATATAACCTGAATAAAACGAATTTTTGATATAAACAAAATAAATGAATCAATAAATATTGATTGGTTGGCTTCAAAATGATTTCCGTGGCATTACGCAGTCTAATAATATTCCAATAAGTAAGAAAAATAAATATCAACTAATGACATAGTTATTTAAACGGCTCAAATAGTTGCCTATAAGACTAAAGGACTATAATTGAAGGAACACCGATAGCCTTAACACGATAGGTTGACGGGCGCACTTTATTTCAGATGACAATATGTCTTAATGATATTCCTTTAGTCTGAAAGCATCAAATATTTTCAGCATTATTTCTTGGTAATGTCAGTGATCATTCATAATAAAAAAAAAACATCATTTGTACCTACGGGTTGAAGCTTCTAATTCAGGAGTAGAATCAAATTTCCACAGAGGTCTACAATTGAATGAGCTTTTACTACTGATAGCCGAAGAAATCGAAATTAGCATTAAACCTTTTAGGATATATTATTTCATATGGGCTGTCGATTTTTTTTTCATTTGCAATAAAATGCTCATAGCCTTAACCATTTGACGACAGTGAGTGTTTTAGCGAATTTTTAAGAACCTCTATATTTCTATGAAAACAATATGGAAAATAAACAGGTATGTACATATTATAAACTTTACGATTATGTTTTATATGTAGGCTCTGTAGGTAGGTAGTATTGGGTCGTCAGTCATATTGATATGTATTTGTATGAGTTACTCATTTTCAAATTTGAGGTGGTACAATGTCATACTTCAAATGAAGTGTCATGTTGCATTCCTTCAATTATCTATAAGTTTCCAGCGCCGCTGGCAGCCATACAGCCCCATACCATTACGCCGCCGCTACGGTAGGATAGAACATTTATGCTAAGTACTGGTTACGTTTTTTTATAGATGGGGGGTTTTTCATTAGTGATTTTAGCATACTTCCACAAAAGATAAGATTTTCATATTTTAGAGAATGACTTAATAGAGTATGCAGTTTTTGAATTCGGCGTTAACTCAAAAATGAAAAAAAAATGTAGGTAAAAGGTTTATGCTAAGGAGAGCAGTACTGTTACTAATCTACTAAACAATTGTCCAAAAATGGTAGCTAATTACCACCAAATTTTTTGTTTAAGTATCGCGCAAATTAAACTCAAAACTAAACTCGCATGCATACATTTTCGCCTTGTACAGCAATCCCTGTGCCTTAAGTATCACAAGTCAATCGCTTCAAAGTTGAGCAAAGCACATCAATATGACAAAAAATGAGGTGGTACAAATCAAACTCAAACTAGTCTCGCGTACATACATTTTCCATTGAGTATTACAATCGCTGCGCCTCAAAAGCACCTCAATATGACAAAAAATGAGGTGGTACAAATTTTGTCCCGTGTACTACAATTGCTGCGCCTCAAGGGTCTCAAGTCAATCGCTTCGAAGCTTAGAAGCAATCGCTTCACCTCAATATGACAAAAAAATGAGTTTGTACAAATTTGAAGCTTGAGGTGATGTGACATTTTGTAGTTGTGTATATGACATTTGTCATGCATCTTGTATGAGTAACACAACACTATCTGTAGGTACTAAAAGCAAATTCCCAGAGAGTTATGAGCTGATTACGAAAGTTGCAGAATACATTAATGAGCACAAGAGATACGGAACAGCTGCGAACAGCCATTACCACAGAAGAATTGTCTTGCATGATAGGTAGTAAGGTGAAGGTTAGATACCGGCGTCGTGGGTGTTTTGAGAGACGGGTCGTGATTCTAGCTGTATCAAAATTTTATTAAGTTTGCTATGATTTTTTCTATACTGGATTGCTAATACCGTCGCCAGTAATTAAAATTTACCTGATAGTAACTCGTTTCTATGGGGTGTGATGTTGGGCCGCCTCTTACCGGGTAATGCCAAATGGCCTAACACCAACAACCGGTACGACCAGCTTTTTTCATGGTTTTGCAATTCGATTGACCACTGGAATTTGTAGCAATGGCAGGAAAAGTTTTTATGGCACAACCTGGCTTGGCTCAGTGGTTCATGGCTCGACTGATGATTAGGACAAACGTATTTGGGCTAATGGCTATGGCATTCTGGACCTAGTTGCTTTATATCCGGTACCACCGGAGTGAAATCCGAGCGCAAACGGCCCCTGGCTAATGTCGTCTCCATCTTAGTAAAACATGGCAGCTCTCAGAGTACGTTTGAAGCCCGCACCGTCGAGCTGGTGGTGCAGGTTTGGATTACATTGTTCCCAATTAGCGCTGACTTGGTTCTGAGATCCAGCCGCATGAAGGCTGGTCATCAACCATCGTGTTAGCCTCCCTGCTTTGCAAAGATAACTACGAGGTCATCAAGGCGACTGCACATCCGGGCGGAAATAGCAGCTCTGAGTTGGGACTCAATAAAACTGACGAAACAAACAGACAACACAGACGGATAACAGAACTGCCAGCACGGTCTCAGAAGAGGCTGTGATGGTGATGTCGGAAGTAATCCCAATCGGCCTACTAGTGCGAAGTGTACCTCTTCCGCTCAGAGCTCAGCTGAACTAAGGCTCTGACGTACATGCGTACGCTTACCCTCCAACTTTGGCAACTACGTTGGAGTGAGAGTGATAAAAGATGCTGGACGGCTAATCTGTTTTGTCTTATTGAGCTTTGGCTTAACCAGAGTAAGGAGAGATAAACTTTACGTAGAGTTGACAAAGGGCTGCGCATAAAGTGGAAAGAGGGTTTTTTACCGACCCATGAGCTGTGGTATTGTCTGAAGGCCATGGTTACCGATAGGTGAGTGAGCACGATCGGGTTGAAGTTTAGGTGGGTCCTGACTGTGCTGACTGAGCTAAGTCTCACATATCCTGTGGTGATAGATCACTCGGAGACCTTATACGCAGATTCATTTTTGGCCATCTAATCTAGATGAAAAAAATAGTTACCATGCTTATTGCATCGCTACTTTGCTACGTGATTATAACACTGAATTGATAAAATTTAACTCAAGCTAAAATTACATCTGTCTGTAACAGGCAAATATATGGTTTTTTGGTGAATGAGCGGCAAATGTGCGAGCTTCCTGAATTTTTTTTCGCCTTGTTTGATAAAGAAAAATTCTAACAATTGATAGGTTTTATGCTTTGCTCTGTCAAATTGAAGTATAACGATGGGGACTCCTTACTAAATCATATATTTTTCAAGCATCCGGAATCTATGTTCGCGAGAACTCACTACCCAATAGTCAGATCGATATGAAATTAATATACTTGAAACCAATATATTCTAGGTTATAAAATCAGATCTGATAATAGTCTGATGACTATGCTGGCAACTCTTTCGCAGTGGTCCGACCTTGAAAAATTTCTCAAAGAAATAATTGTTTTATGTATTTTAACTCTTGATACAAACATCAGATTTTAACGAAACCCCCACATTTGATGGATCATATTGTAAGTCAACTCCGACAGATTTTGGTTGTACAAAAAGGTTAAAGTTTTTTGTTATTTCCTGAAAAATGCTACCTTCCGACTTTAAAATGTAAATGATCTTGTTATAATAGTAAACAACGAATGTATAAATTTTGCAAATTTTCATTTTTTGTTGGAGAGGGGGGACAACTCTGAAAATTCTTTACATCCCTATAACCGAAACTATCAACCTGGGTTGGCTTTAACGTGAAGTAGACTTGGTGTACTTTTGGCTGGGGTACCAGTAAACGGTTACCAACACAGATGCTGCAACTGAATTTCTATGTGGTTAACATCAAACGGGCGATCAAGTTAGTATCATATCTTTTTTAAGTGTCATAGCATCCATAATTTGTTTCTGATTTCAACCAGTATTCATTTTATTAAAATTTACTATAAAAACAATGAATCGATTTGGGCTACGTTTCGCGCATTGCGTGACATTTATGGCCAACATAAAGGACGCATAAAGCTTAGAATTTAAATTCTGTTAACACAAGAGCTTGAAGCTTAGTTTTGATCAAATATTTAATAAATAAGCAAAATTGTTGCATTTAGAGTGAAGAAAATCCACATGCTCTGCTTGGAATTAATTTTCATCTACAAAAATTAGAGCTTGTTTTGGTTTATGGGCTGGAGGTGTAATCGGGCCGTATTATTTTAAATCGAAAATGGAAATAAAGAACGCAACGGAAACAAAATTGAAGATTTTATTCTGGCATGATTTAGATGATTTTGGTACGGACACAATGTGGTTTCAACAAAATGGTGCAACATTCCATACATCTTGTGATACAATCAATTCAATGAGAGAAAATTTCCGTAATCTCCGGAACTGCCGATGTGAACTGGCCATTAAACTCTTGCGCTATCACTCCATTAGAATTTTTCTTTAGGGCTATGTTAAATAATTGGTTTACTCCAATAGACGACAAAAATTCAATGAGATTAAAACAACATTTTTTTCGTGGCATTGGTGCAAATTTGTGTCCCAGATCAAAGTTTTGAAAATATCTGAAGGCGGGCATTGAAATGAAATCATTAGCTGTGACTATTGACTCCGAAAAAAGAGCAGAGCATCTCAAGGTAAGTTAAAACAGAGCAGCTGTCGATTAAGTTAGAGCAATTGAGAGGCAAAGAAAGCTGAGCAAACTAGACCTGTTTGACACGTACGAGGCTCCATTCGGTTCGTTTCGTTTGCGCTTGTGATCGAAAACAAACCGAACCGAATGAAACCCATTCACACATGCACGGTTCTCAAACGGTGCATATTAGGTTTTGTGTTATCTTCCTCAACTTTGCGTAGTGACGTGAAACTCATAAAAGTTTTCAAAAATTTCCACACAATTGTTTTTTCATGCTTCCTGCGTCTTACGCTTCAAATACATATTGGCCCAAGCTAAACCATCTCGGGTTGGGCCACCACAGACCAATTTGAGGACAGATGCTACTGTCTTCAGTTGTCTATTGTCACCCTGTCAAATCCGTTTGGTTGGTGCATGTTGGTGCCCAAAACCTACTCAGATCGGAATGCAGGCCAATATCGAACAATCGTAGCCATCTCACACCAAGGGGGTGTACACATATTGACCATAGGCTCTTTGGTTTGGCTTGGGCCAATATGTATTTCCCACATTAGATTTATCTTTATATTTTGCACAAGTTTTGTCCCATAGCACTTCTTTAGATTGCACTGCACAAATCAGTCGATCCACATCAACATCTGGTAAATCGCTCATTTCATTAGAAAAACTGCGACTTATAATATCTAAAAATTAGAAGTAAGAATAAAACAGTTTTAGACTAAATTAACTAGGTAAAACGGCAAAATACAAATTTCAAATAAAGAGATCTAAACTGATATCTTATAAATTTTAAAAATATTCAAATGGTTCAATCAGTTTAAAACCGAAACTAAACCATGCGTGTGTAAACGCCTTGTTTGTTATCTGTTTCCTGGACACGAATTCACACCTTATAGAAACCTGTCGAGGGAGTGTTCGGTCCTATACGAACCGAAGCACCATTTCACACTTGTCGGCAGCGACCGAAAACGTACCCAACCGAATGAAACTTCGTACTTGTGAAACAGGCCTTAGAATAATTGAGAGGCAATTCCTAGAGCTGATATCTTGTCAGAAATTCAACCTGTCAAATCACTAATAAAAACAATCTACCTCAGTCATAATTTTCACGTTCACACTACATTTTAAATTAGGCAGATTTAGGAGCTGTCAAGTAAATCTGGTAAAGCGTTCACACTGGTCGAAGTGATTTTGAGCAAGAAATATTCAAACTTATGTGCACAATTGTGTATGTGGTACATTTTGCACTATTTAAGACCGAAATCCGATTGACATGTCATTTCAAATCGACTCTCCTTCTCATGGATGCAATTCAGCATGCTCTGAGAAAAACGCAGCCGGGACAAAATTCACAATAGTACCTGATTTACACTAGATTTAAAATAAATCAGGCAGCTTTCGACTGTGAAAAGCCGTGTCAAATGTATGGTAAATCAGGTAGATGTGTGGTCGATTCAGCTCTAAGCCGATCGAAATCACCTGATTTAGCCTCAGTGTCATCCTCATCGTCGATGGCGCAACAGCCCAAGTCGGGCCTTGGCCTCCAGTAATGTCCGCCTCCAATCGTCTCGATCCTGCGACCTGGTTCCCCCAGCACCCCAGCATTGACCTGCTGTCTGCGTCTATCGTGTCTTCCCAAAGTTTCCTTGGCTTACCAACTGGACGTTTTCAACGTTCTTTTAGGAAGACTATTGGCAGTGCTGCCATTTTAGCATTTCGAATGCTAGATCTAGCATTATTTTTTCCAAAACCGCATTCAAAATTCGGAGTTAGCATCTAGTATTATTACTAATGTTCGAAGAAGAACATTAGTATTAAAATCACTTTGGCCAAAAATTCATATTTCTATATATATATATATATATATATATATATATATATATATATATATATATATATATATATATATATATATATCTATATATATATATATATATATATATATATATATATATATATATATATATATATATATATATATATATACATATATATCATCAAAAAATTTCAGTGAAAAAATCTCAGGAACGCGCCATCCGATTGAACTGAAATTTTTAGGACACATTGGTATATATGCAGAATAGTGCCAGGTCTCAGAAAATTTTAAAAATCTTTAACCCTTTGGTGCCGGCGGCCATTTTAGTGATATTTTTAAGATACCTATTATTCCGTACACAAATAAGTTTTGCAAAAATAAAGTTGACGAAATAAATTTCGAACGTGTTTTACATGTGAATCGGATAATGTTTTGGAATTTTTTAACCCCATGTGTGCGCTGGGTGCCTAAAAAGAGAACGGGAAAAATTGAAAATTTTTAAATTGCGATAACTTTTGACAGAGCTATTCAATCATTACCAAATTTTTAGAACGTATTGGCATTATTTAGTTGTAAGTTTGTGTAGCTTTTGATGAGCGTGCTGGCAATATTGAAGCTAGGGCAGGCACTGAAAGTGAAAACCTCCAAATTATCGTCTCTCTTGAAAAATGCCGCTTCTTCAAAAAAAAGCCACTCATATGTAAATTTCGTGCTTTTTTTACATAGACCAAAAAAAAAATTTGATATGGTATAACGGGCACGCCTGGTAACCCTTGCCCAATTAACCTATATTTTTAGCATCAAAAACTTCTGTTCACGGAAACTCACGATCCAATGAGCAGAATTAATTGAAATTTGCAGACTGTATTGGTCTTATATAGGACCAGGTCTGATAGAAGTAATTTTGAAATGCGGGCGATTCTGTGCCAGTGGTGCCATCTTGAAAAATCACCAAAAAAGATAACTGCTTTTAGCCCTATAAATTCTGATTGAATCGTTCGATTTTGACGAAATTCACACAGTAGCGGGACCTTACTCACGTTTGGTAGAAATTCGGTTGAAAAATTCAGTTGGAGCTGCCAGCTATGATCATTTTGGTGTCTTAAATTTGAAAAAATAAAAATTTGGAAGTGAAAACATTCAAATCATCGAATATCCTAAAAATGTCCGTTTCTTACAATAAAACCAATCTGTATACAAATCTTATGCTTTATCTACACGTTCAAAGTAAAACTTTGGAAATTTCATGTCGGACGAGAACGGTAACCCTTTCCCAGTTAACCTATATTATTAGCATCAAAAACTTCTGTTCACGGGAATTCACGAACCAATAATCAGATACCATTGAAATTTACATAATGCATTGGACTTAAGTAGAACCAGGTCTGATAGAAGCGATTTTGAATTGTGGGCAACTCTGTGTCAGTGGTGCCATCTTGAAAAATTACAAAGAAAAAAAAACTGCTTTTTGCCCTATGAAATGTGAATTAGTAACCAGATTTTCATGAAATTGACACAGCAGCTGCACCTTACTCTTAACTCTGTTTGATAGAAATTTGGTTGAAAAATTCGATTGGTGCTGCCAGCTATGGTGATTTTTGTGTCTTTAGTTTTGCAAATTCTCTCAGGAAAATAAAACTGTTTGCCCTATAACTTCCAATGCAGTCATGAAATCAATACGAATTTCATACAATTAATGGAACCTATTATAAGCATTATTCAGGCCAAATTTGGTTGAAAAGCCTCGATAGGGTTGCCAACTATTGTTGGTTTTGTGTTTGTTTGCAATATCTTTATTAAGCAGTTTTATCGTAGAATTTTCAATTGGTAATGATATTGTAGTGACAATAAACAGCAAATATTAAGCTTCCGATTATTTGAAAAAACTCGCTGCAGGTAACCCTAAATTTCTTTATACTCCTATAACTTCGAATGTAATATAACAACGTGAAGCAGATGTGATATATTCTTGGCTTTGATACTGGCAAAAGGTTGCCAGCACGAGTCGGTTGTGCTACTTTTGTATCAATAAATGCTTACAGTTAGTATTCATACCGGAAACATTTACAATGAAAATAAATAACCGATGTTTCAATTCCCTAAGTTCTGCAAATTTTTCGGATCGCAGCCCCAAACACCAACTTCAGTTACAGTGCTGCAGGCACTGAGCATTTTCTTCATTGATGTTATATGAGATGCTGCTTCAAAGTTTGGTGAAATAAGCAACTGATAACGAATATAATTAACAAGTGTTTTTCTTTCATAAACGTTGAAATTCATGCCAGTGGTAATATCTGAAACCTTCTACCATAAGAGCTATAATGCATTCTTGAGACCAAAGTAAAACGTGGCATTTGAAACAGTTTGGCCGTAATAAGCAGCTCATGTGGTGGAATATGCACTCAAAACCTACACGATTCTTCTACTGTTCTTCGAACATTAGTGTTTCTAGCGGTTCAGGTGCGCTAGAGTTTTTTTTCATTTAAACTTAGATTTCGGAATAATCTGGCATTCATCTATTTACAATCTCGCCCATCAAATTTTTCTCAACAATAGCTCTGTTCGTGTACTTTCAGTCGCGTTCATGAAAGAAAACTTCCTTAATCATGTGGTGGCGCAGTTTCATGAAAAATACAAAAATGCGCTCATTTTCTTTTTCTTAGAATTGACAACCAGAAGTGACATTTGTCTGATTTTGAAATAATGATAGTGAATTTAAAGTCTAAAATATAAAGATTATAAAGTCATCTATATTGCTTTAAATATGGTCACGTTCCATTAAATCGTGATTATGTTAAAAATCAGTGATATGATCCCATCTACTTCAGACTCCCAGGAGCCTCGGGCATCTACAAGTTCAAGTTTACCAAAGTATGAGCATTCTAGTTAGATATTTTTCCTGAATAATTGAATGAATTGTTTTGTTAGAATGATTGAATGAATTGTTTTGTTAGGGATTCAAATGCAAGCAATCTCACAGATAACGCTATAGAAAAATCTTCGTTATACGACACTAATACTTTTTTTTCTTTTAAAAATAAATAATTGTTGCTGTTTTGATTGTGAGATTCCAAACGATGTTTTGAAAAATATTGGTATAAATGAGCTTTACACAAGAGAAGATTTAGATATAACTGGTATGTCTGTAATAGATATAGAATCATTTTGAGATGTAAATTTTAAACTTCTAATTTGTTTTTGTTATACATACGAGGGTTGATCAATATGTAATGATAATGAATATAAACGAAGGTGATTAAACTTAAAAGATATATTTATTTTTCAACATAGTCTTCTAACCAGTTAACACATTTAGTCCATCTTTTTTCCAAACCCAGGATACCTATAGAAAAAATTCTTTAACTTGACTCTCCCAAAATGCCTCAACAGTGGCCATCACTTCCCTACACAGTAAATAAAACGGTGCGAATTTAGCACCGATAGATGCCTAATAGTGTCCAACCGATCGGATGGCTTTAAGTTTTATCCGATTAGGTAGTTTTTTTCGGTGTCTTTCCAAAGCACCGAATGAGCAACCCTATTTGCAATTTCCCGGAGTTGTTTTATAACACTGATAGGTCTTCATATTCTACACAGCCTTGATATATTTACATTATCCATCCGGTTACTTCTGTTGCTCGAGAATGGAGTGATTATCTACAACCTACGTGGTGTTTTATTTTAAATCCAACCGAGAAGATTTAATTTATTTCAACGGTGTCAAAAATGTTTCCTATTGGAAATATAGCGCAGTATTTGCAGTATTTTATTTATTGAATAAAACAAGTTTGATATAACTTTTGAAAATATAATGTATTTCAACGATTCAATTTTATATGAAAAATCACAAAAAGTAATCAATTTCCTTTTTTTAAGTTTAGCTGTGACATACATACAGTGTTGGTTTATAGTTCATTTAATATAATGTATTTGGTGACAATGTAAATCAAATTACTGTCTTCTTTTAAAACGTGCTCATAAGGCTCCTTATACGTCAAAGTTTTCAAATCGATTGAGCAAATTTCATTAATCGGTTTCAATTTATAAGCATTTAACTTTTTTTTCAAAACTGACTGTTTCATATTTTGAACACAGAAATATAATGTTGTCTTTGACTTTCAATATATTGTAAATCTGCACGGTAAAAAATTATAATGTCTGTTAAGAAAAATTAAAAATTTCTTTCGATATTCATAATAATAATTTATTTTCTCAATGATGTGAATCTCTTCGTTTGAATTGATTTCATATTTAATAAGATGCAAAATAGAACTATATTCTTTGATAAATGTCCGTGTGTTTAGTGTTTTTTTTTCATTTTAAACCTTAATTCCGGGCAAAATAAACGTTTTTCATAATTAACATAATTAGCCTCTTGATGCTTTGTTGCTAATAACTTGTATATATTTTTGAAATTGTGAGAAATATTTGCAAACTGGTTTAACATAGCGTGTTTTGATTCATATCTTAAAGTACTCATGGAAGCAAAAAGTCCCATTTCATCTAATATGCGTGGGTAGTGCAATAAAAAATGATGTTTTGGAGTGAGTAAAATTTTACAATGTAAAATTTTACATTTATACATTTCAGTAGCTGAAACTAAAAGTTTATGTGTCGCGGAAAATCCTATTGCTTAATTCAACTAGCTTAGGAGTCAAAGGTGCACTAGTTACATTTAGTATAATATTTTGGAGGAACGTGAAAAATGAATATTCTGAGGAAGGATATTCAATGTGGAAAACAAAAAATGCCTCCAATAGAGTAAACACTGCGGCTCTGGAATCTTGATGCTCCAACGGAATTCTTTTTTGATCAACAACAAGCTCAAAAATGATTAGGTTTTTTTTTGCTTTCTCCTAAAGCATGAAGTCGACGTTGAGGAGCTTCATTTTTTTCTTCAAATATAGTTCCAATCTACAGGGTGTCCCATAACGCAACGTCAAGCCGGAAAGGGGTGATAGGGCAGGTGGTGACAGTAATCAGAAAACTATTTAAAAAAAATTTAGCTGCGTATTTTTTGAGATATTCGCTTTTGAAAAAAAATTGAAAAAATGCGTACCCTGTGACAATCTTTTCACTGCTACATCTACAAAATTTTTTTTTTTTTAATTTTCTTTTTATAATATAACCCCAGATAAATGCTCTTTAAATTACAGCCAAAAATTAAAAAATTACTGTTTTAGTTTTCAGTGAAATAGCACTTCTTTCACCAAAGATGTACTAAAAAATAACTCTTCACCCAACTTCATCTAACCGTACTGAAAAAAAAATGTACTAAGATATTTTGGCAAGTAGCTTTAAAAGATAGTCTACTAAGTCCTAATTCCAAAATGGTATTACACTTGCTTCTTAATGACTTAATTGAGATGAATATAAATTTTCTAACAGTCCGACATCCTAAGTTTGTTTTCGCACTATTTGATATAAGTTGAAATTAGAAATCAATTATTGAACAGAAATTACTTACTTTACTTATAAAAGGTGTTCGAAATGCTTGCCATCAGCGGCAATGCAGGCTCTGCATCTTCTTAAGAACGACCTTGAAATTAGGCGGGCAAAACTTCTTGAGTTTATTTCGTCGACCGCTTTTCTAATTTTAGTACGTAGCTCTTCTAAGCTTTGTATTTCAGTGGAATAGACTTTTTCCTTTATTGCGCCCCAATAAAAGAAATCCAAAGGATTTAAATCGGGTGAACGAGCTGGCCACGAAATTGTTCCACCCCGTCCTATCCACCTCTCGGGATACTCACTGTTGAGAAATTCCCGTACACTTCGAGCATAATGTGCTGGGCAGCCATCATGCTGGAAATACATGTTTCCATAAATCCTCAGTGGTACGTCGTCCAATAGTTGTGATAATTGGTTTTCCAACATATCCAGATAAACTTCGGCATTCAAATTCCCCGCAAGCTCAAATGGCCCAACAACTGAACCATTAAGAATGCCCGTCCACATGTTTATTTTAAATCGGTGTTGAGATTTGTTCTGTCGCATTAGATGCGGATTCTCCACGTGCCACTCGTGCAAATTATGGAGATTCATGTAGCCATCCTTGGTGAATGTTGACTCATCCGTCCAAAGAATTTCGTCAAAGAACCGCGGATTTTCTCTATACTTCTCCAGCATAGTTTGACAAAACTGAATTCTCTCCGGGTAATCTCGCGGAAGGAGACTTTGTACACGTTGTACATGGTATGGATGAAGTTGGTTTCTCCTTAGAATTCGCTGAACTGAGCTCTTGGGTACTCCTGTAGTCATCTGAATGGCACGCACCGAGGTTGACGGTTCTTCTTCAACTGCTTCCAATACAGTGTCCTCGTAGAGATTCCAAGGTCTTCCCGCACAAGCCATTCGATGGGGCAAGCGACCCTCTGAAAATGCCCGATGCACGTTTATGAACACTCGATGATCTGGATACCGTTCAACATTTGGGTACCTCTCACGATAAAGTCGTGCTGAAGCAGAAGCATTGGATCTGCATTCCCCATAAATTAGGTGCATATTAGCATATTCCTGTGCACTATATCTAAACGGCATTATGGAATTCACACTTTACACTTTCAATAAACGGAACTACGGGAGTATTCTCTTATTTGCTAGAAAAATGCACACTTATCAAATGACCGTAATCCACTATAATGCCACGCAAATAGCAAAATAACATAACTACGCATCTAATTTTTCCATCGACCTATAGGTAACGGTTTTTAAGAAGAATAAAGTGCATTAAAATCATTTCAAATAACTAATAGCAATTAACTGGGAATTGGTTCTCTCCAAGGTAAAAACGTTATTTTTCCTTAATTAAGAAATAAAGAAGCAAGTGTAATACCATTTTGGAATTAGGACTTAGTAGACTATCTTTTAAAGCTACTTGCCAAAATATCTTAGTACATTTTTTTTTCAGTACGGTTAGATGAAGTTGGGTGAAGAGTTATTTTTTAGTACATCTTTGGTGAAAGAAGTGCTATTTCACTGAAAACTAAAACAGTAATTTTTTAATTTTTGGCTGTAATTTAAAGAGCATTTATCTGGGGTTATATTATAAAAAGAAAATTAAAAAAAAAAAAATTTTTGTAGATGTAGCAGTGAAAAGATTGTCACAGGGTACGCATTTTTTCAATTTTTTTTCAAAAGCGAATATCTCAAAAAATACGCAGCTAAATTTTTTTTAAATAGTTTTCTGATTACTGTCACCACCTGCCCTATCACCCCTTTCCGGCTTGACGTTGCGTTATGGGACACCCTGTATAAACAAAATAACACTATGTTAAATGTTGGACCAATAACTAAGAATGCGTACCTTCTGATAAGTTATAAATTTGTACTTTAAATTATTTTCTTCTTTTTTGTTTTTAATTCGTTTTCCGCTTCGACGAGTAAGTCGCATTAAAGTAAAAAATGTGTTGATTGTTTCATCAAATTCCGTGAAATATTGCTCAAATAAGCTGGAATTATAATAATTATGAAGGGCTTACTATCATTATGACAAGTGAATTCATCGTAAATGTTTATTTTGTCTTCAATACTTATAAGATTAATGCCATTGCAGAATTTGATCCAGAAATTATCCGTTATACTCCACTCTCCATAAACCAATTTAAAATCTTGAGATATCTATGAGTAATAATTTTAAACTCTAAGTTGGCAAAGCAAAGATGTAAATTTACCAATCCTTTTGTGTCAAAAAAACGAGGAAATTCATCAAAGTCAACCGCAGATTTTCTTACTGAAATAGTTTTTTTCATTTTCAGGAAAATTTATCTTCTGTCATTTTAAGGACAAGCCCTCTTGAGCCACAGTATATCCTCCTCGAAGTTTATCTCGATGATTTCTTCATTAAAAATAACGGTAGGTTTCTCAATTGGGAATCGTGAGCTACTTCCTAATGAGCGGTTTAATGTTCTCAATCTGTAGCCAAAGAAACCCCCTCATGAAGTTGGGTCGTAAAATATTTTCTGAAATAAATTTAGTTGATTCACAGATCTTTATATACTGTGGTATACATACAAAATTTTCATGATTTTTATCTTCACACAAGTTGGGGAAGATGAATGCTGTGGCTTTAGCCTACAAAATTTTATTTTGCGCTGATGAGTAAGATCCGTGTATTTGTTCAAGGTGATTAACAATAAGATTTACAGCACGGAGCCTCAGTTTTTTTGATAAGGTTTGTTTTTCCTCATAAATTTTTAACACCTCTTCGCAAACTGAATCTTGTTTCAAGTAAGATATAGTTTCCTTAAAATTGATATAATTCAATGTATATTGTAATCAAAAAATTAATACTTTACTCTCATCAACTCAGTTTCTTCCAATTTTATCTTTTTGGGTAATGCTCCAATAAAGCAATCTTGCCTAAAAGGAGCTGCAGCAAAATCTTCGCTTTCATCACTTTCTGTTCGATCTGTTTGAACGGCTACTTCTTTGAAATTTTCTAATCATGTATTAAAATATAAGATATAAAATTATTTGAATAAATTAAATATATACCTAATACATGTGCGACTTTTACAAAATATCTTTTATCATGTGGGAGTACACAATTTCGCATGAATATATCAAATACCGGTTGTTGAATTTCGATATCCTTTTCATCACAAACATATAAACTATCTTTTTCCTGTGGTATTTTGAACTCTTTTATCACTGTAATCAAAAGTTCGAAACATTTTCTACTTTAGATAAGCATGAAATACCTAAGCTTTTAATGAGGAGACTATTTTATCCTTGAAGAGCCATTTCAATATCTTGACAGACAACTCGAAAAGACATTGAACAAGAGATATATATATATATATATATATATATATATATATATATATATATATATATATATATATATATATATATATATATATATATATATATATATATATATATATATATATATGTATATATATGTATATATATACACATATATATATATATATATATATATATATATATACATATACACATATATATATGTACATATATATATATATATATATATATATATATATATATATATATATATATATATATATATATACATATATATATACATATACATATGTATACATATATACATATACATATACATACATATATATATACAGGGTGGCCCAAAAGTTTCTCCCCACCTATTTAAGTAAACGCATTATTCATTACCCGTTGCTAATATTTATCCCTTCTCAGTTTATCAAAAACCCTAAGCGGAGGTCAAATATCAACTCTTCAGCTATCGTAAGGATCATATGGTGCTTAGCTACGACAGCGTCAACATCAATAATAGCTGAGCAAAGCGATATAGTGCATTTCCAGGAAAAAAATTTAAACAGCATTTGTCCCTATAGTCAGGTTCAGAGACGTACCCTTTAAAAAGCTAATTTGAATTACTCGGGTAATTAAGGGTCTTTTTGCGAACCTACCTGTGAAATTTTATTGCTCCTGTCTTCAAGGATCCTTTTTTATTGCCGTGTTTATCTTAAGTTGTGATTTTTCTTAGAAAAATTTTTACACGCTACCTGAAAAATAATTATTTTTTTAAAATCTATCCTAGAGGACTTTTGTGCTTCTTTATTATGGCTTCGAATAGGATACAAACAAGGATTCAAATCCCAATTCTTGGCGAAATAGGAAAATCCGTTTCCGAAATATCAGGGACACTATGCGTCGACAGGAAGACCGTACGATTATGGCTAGAAAGGAGGAAAGGCGATATATAGGACAAAGGACGTTCCGGTAGACCGACAACTCTTTCACCTACAATAAAAATAAGGAAGATGGTGGAAAACAAGCCAGGCATCGGAACAAGGACAGCGACCAAAAGGATAAATCAATCCGAAAACTACCAACAACGGCGAAAGACAACGACTCGATCAACGGTTCAACGGTACATTAAATCGACGAATTGGGGAAGACATGCCTACGTAAGACGAGTAAAGCCGCTTCTTACTGCAAAGAATGTCACAGATAGACTTAACTTCTGTAGAAGGTTGCAAAGCGAAGGATTCTGTGAAGATAGTGCTCTTGGAAGGTCTAAGAGAGCTAACGTACTTTTTACGGATGAATCCCCAATTGTTTTGCACCCAACGCCGAATAGGCAAAATATGAGAGTAAGAACAAGTGATCCAAGCACTATTCAACCCATACAAAAGCCGAAATTTGACCTCAAGATAATGGTTGCAGGAGGAATCAGCTCACGTGGAAAGTTGAGACTTCATGTTGTTGGATCCTATTACCGAAACAGCATTTTACCAGCTTACGCAGCATGTCAGGATGACAGAAGACAGTTTCCACATAAAAATTTGGTAATTTTTATGCAGGATGGGGCACGAGCGCATACAGCAAAGACAACATTGACACTGGTAAAATCGATGTTTTCAACTGTTTGGGAAAATTGGCCTGGAAACTCTCCTGATTTTAACCCAATCGAACACGTTTGGGCTTGACTTCAAGATAGTGTATTTAGACATCCGATGCCGAAGAATAGACGACAACTAATTGCAAGAGTACAGCAAGAATGGAGCAGCTACACCGAGGCCGAATTAGAAAATTTATGTGATAGTTTTGGACGACGTATTTTAGAATGTATATATAATAACGGTAGACATACTCATTATTAGTAATAAGAATAAGAATCTGTATTATGTCAGCATTACAAATAAATTTGAATTTCTAAATTATATTTGTTGGTTTGCTTTTTATAACAAAAAGTTTGTGGGGAGAAACTTTTGGGCCACTCTGTATATATACAGTCTGTCAAGAATGAGTTTACACATAGGAAAAAAATTCAATTTTTCATCTTTCTAATTATAAAATACTACTTTTTATTTATGTAAATGAATGTTTTTTTCTTAATTATAGTTATTTACATTATTTCCAACCGATGTATACAAAAAAAAGTACAACTTTAATGCAAAACAAGAACGAAAAGACCAACGAAAACAATTATTGCAATTCTTGAAGTGTCAAGAAACTCTTTACACAAATTATTATTGTATTTAATATTTTACATATTTACAGGATATTTAATATTATTTGGTATATTTAACATTTGGTATGGCCACCTTTGGCATTCACCACACATCGCAACCGATTTTTCATTGAATGAACCAACTTTTGCAGGTCATACGTGGTTGGTATTTTTTGCCATTCTTCGAGAATCGCAATTTTTAAGGCAGTTCGGTTTTTGGGTTGCCTTTTAGCGACTTGTTGTTTTAAGTAAGCCCATAAATTCTCGATGGGATTTAAGTCCGGACTCTTGGCTGGCGTATCCATCACTTTTCCGCAGTTGTATAAGGGCCACATTCGCACCATGTTCGCCTTATGTTTGGGATCGTTGTCCTGGTAAAGCTTAAAATTTGGTTTGCTGTTATGCATAAACCCGAATTTCTGCGCACTGCTTGCCAAATATGTTTTAAGAATATGCAAATATGGTTGGGCGTCCATGGTAGACTCGATGAATGCCAAGTCTCCTACTCCTCTGCTTGAGAAGCACCCCAAATCATAACGGACAACTTACCAAATTTTACAGCCGGAATGATATTTCGATTTTCCAACGATGTTAAAGGCTTGCGCCACACTCTAGCCGGTCCATCATTATAGTACAACATCATTTTCGTCTCATCGCAGAATATGACGTCGTCCCAGAAGTCAACGGGTTGAAAAAGCTGCATCATAGCGAAAGAAAAACGCTTTTCGATGTTTAGTGCAGAAAACAGTGGTTTCTTTCGTGCAGCTCTTGATGAGAACTTATTTCGTAGGATGGCCTGTCGTACTGTTTCATGGGAAACAGCAGCATCACACTCTTCCTTGAGTTCCCTAGCAAGTGTTCTGGTCGAAATCCAGGGGTTTTCAACAAGCTTCCTTATCATAAGGCGCTCTATACGTTTAGATATTTTTGGTTTTGAGCCACCTCCACACTTTGGCTCCAATCTATTCTCATTTTCAGCACGATTTATAACGTTATAGACTGCCATTCGTGCTACACAAAACATTTCCGACAGTTCCTGTGCACTTTTACCTAATTGGTGATTATAGTATATCATCTGAACTAACTCAAAGGATAATCTTTTGCCTGGCATTTTAAAACACAATATCTCACTTATTTATGCGTATTAGCCAAAAATTAATCACACACTAATGATCAAATTTATAGAGCTTTACAATACAGACCAAAAATTACGGTAAATTTACCGTATCGTTGCAGTAATGCAAAAAAAAAATTTGTGTAAAGAGTTTCTTGACACTTCAAGAATTGTAATAATTGTTTTCGTTGTTCTTTTCGTTCTTTTTTTGCATTGAAGTTGTACTTTTTTTGTATATATCGGTTGGAAATAATGCAAATAACGATAATTAAGAAAAAAAAAATTATTTACATAAACAAAAAGTAGTATTTTATAATTAGAAAGATGAAAAATTGAATTTTTTCTCTATGTGTAAACTCATTCTTGACAGATTGTATATATATATATATACATATTTTATATATATATATATATATATATATATATATATATATATATATATAAATATATATTTATATATACGACCCATTCAGTTTAATCACTTCATTAACTTATACGCGAAAAAATTGACCCGCAGTCACGCTTCAAAACATATTTTACATTGCATTCACCCGCGCGATTCACTATATGAAGCAAAACATAATTGGCCTTGAACATAGCCGGCATAAAATTATTGCTATCACTTGTTTAACTATTTTCCACGCACTAAATATCCAAATTTCTTATTATTGACTTACGTTCATTCAATATATCTTTCAATTCAACTTTCTCTTTATCTACAATCACATATTTTGTAACACTATTGTATGTTATATCAAACACTTTTTCTTTTCCGCTCATTGTGCATGTTTAAGCAATCGATTGTGCTAACGAAATGACATCCCAGAAGTACACGGCGTAGATGCGTTCGTATACAGCACAATATGTAATCGATTACTCGTAGTATGCATTCTTCCCGATGGTTTTTCTTCAAAAGCTATAAAACGCAATTAAATTTGAACTTCTCGTGACAACACATGTGTTTTCAAGACTATTTGAATATCCGAACGGTGTAGTTTTCTCCATCCAAATGAAGAAAATAATACGCGCGACTTTTAAACTATTCCAGATTTTTCTATTAACACCGAAAAGGTTTAAATTTGTTGTATTATCCGAATGGAATCTTTTTATTGTTAATCCAAATTCCGGTGCACATAAAACATTAATTTGCATCGATTGGTGGAAATATAAATATCCATTCGATGAATAGAGCAAAAACACCGCCAAATTTTTTTTACTGTGTATAATCTTCAAATTTCTTACTCCGAAGGTGATATTTGAGTCGAGGAAAGATAATAGGGTAGAAAAAAATAGGGTAGATGTTCAAGCAGTTCGAATCCTGTTTCTTTAATTGTATCCATCGCAACTGCAGCCTTGTGAACCGGTGCGTTATTTTGAAGAAACAAAGCTCCGACTCGCAGTTTGCCGTGTCTTTTCTTCTTCATTGCCTCTCGCAATCTTCTTATTTGGTCAGTTTAGTAAGAGCCTGACATTTCCAAATATTCCATTATAATAATTTCTTCAGCGTCCAAAAAAACTGATGCCATAACCTTTCCTGCCGAACTTGGCACTTCGAATTTCTTCGGCGTCGATGAAGAGGGTCGTTTCCAGATCATCGATTGCATTTTGGTTTCTGGATCAAAATGATGGATCCAGGTTTCGTCCATGGTCACGAAATGTGACAAAAAATTTTCCTGATCTGACCGGAACTTTTTGAGATTCATCCTTGAAATGTCGACTCATTTCTTCTTATGCTCGTCCGTTAACATACTCGGTACCCAATGCGCAGATACCTTCTTCATGTGTAATTTGTTGGCAAAGATTTTTCGAACACTACCATATGAAATCCCTGTGACATCAGCTACATACCTGAGGTTCACTCTTTGATCTGCCAACACGACATCTTCGACTTTTTTTACGTTGTCTTCAGTGAGAGATGTGGATCGACGTCCTTCGCGGTGTTCATCTTCAGTGGATGTACTTCCCAGCTTAATCTCCTTGGCCTAGCGTGCAACGGTGGAATATGGAGGATTAGAGTCCCCTAATGTTTCCACCATGTCACCGTGTATCCCTCTAGTAGGCAGTTTTTTCAAACAAAGATACTTAATGACAGCTTTAATTTCGTTTTCCCCATTTTGATGTTTTCTCTTCGACTGTTTGTATTCAAAAGAATGTAGCTCCCTGGAATCGTGGCCTATTTGTATGTTTTTTTTCATGCTGACTTAGTGAGTATATGTAGTAGTAAAAAAAAATTTTTTGGTGTTTCATGCGAACTGGAAATAACCGATTATCATTACTTATTGATCAACCCTCATATAAATATGCATATTGTTTTCATATTGAACCATGTTTATTTCCATTAACTAAGAAAGCATTATTTAGTATTATAATTTTACAAGATCTAGCATTATTTAGCATTAAATAAAATTGAATCTAGCATTATTGAAAAAAAAAAGGGAGCCCCGTCTATTGGCCTCCATCCTCTCGAAGTGGCCGGCCCATTGTAATTTTCGTAATTTAATGCATGTGGGTATAGGTGGGTCGTCATATATATGGTACAACTGATTGTTGTATCGCACTCTCCACTCTGTCCCTTCTTGTATGGGGCCAGAAATTCGTCGTAGCACTTTGCGCTCGAATACGTCCAGGGCCTTTTCGAAGTCCGTAGTCAAAGTCCAGGCTTCGCTTCCATAGAGAAGCTCAGGTTTAATGAGTGTTTTGTATATGCGAAGCTTATTATTCCTGTGCACGTTCGTAGACTTGATTATGGGGAGTATGGAATAGTCCGCCTTGTTTGCTGCATTTATTTGCCGTAAAATTTAGTCCTTTTGACTGCCTGTGTTATCAAGGTGGACTCCTAAGTAGATGAAGTTATCTACATTCTCGATGTTGTAGTCTCCTAAGGTCAAGTTTTGTCTGATTGGCGCCATTTTTCTTGTTTGAGTTATTGGTTTGGTTTTATCTTCGTTGACCCGTAGATTCATTTTCTTAGCTTCTGGCTCCAAACTAAGGAAAGCTTCCTTTGCTTCTGGTATGGTCCGTGCCATAATGTTGACGTCATTGTGGACTTGAACAGTAGTTTGCCTGTTGTATCAGCTGGTATTTTTCTGATGACGTGTCCCAGAGCAAGGTTGAATAGCATCGGGGTAAGTCCATCTCCTTGCTTTAAGCCTGAGTTAGTGCGGAAGCTGTTGGTTAGCTCACTGTTGACTTTGAGCTGAGGTTCGGCGTTCATCATTGTCACCTTGGTCATGCGGACGAGTTTTGTAGGGCTTCATTTTGAGGTAGTAATTCTATCGATTTGTTCTATTTATAGATTTTATCTTTGTAGTGAAATTGCTTCACTAAAGTTCGTATATGTATACGCTTATTTCATTTCCTTAAATCTCTCTATTCCGAGACTTAGACTAGGCACATGAAACACAAATCAAAGTAACCTTGGGTAAGTGAGAGCAACCGAATTGCTCATGAAACATATTTTGCTGAGATATTTCAACCTAGAGTAGCTCATTAAACACAACTATTTTTAAATAAAAATGTCTTGAACAAATGTCTAATATGAAAAAAAAACAGTGACACTGCGTACTGTTTTGTTTTTATTTCAAATTGATAATATATAGATCACTCTTAACAATGATAATATATGTGAATTAAATTTTCCTGGATTTGGAAATTTCGCGGATGGCAGCCCCAAAAATTTTATCTGTTTTTAAAACTTCGGTTACAGTCAACAGATAAGAACCAAATGCATCAGTCTTATCTCATAATTTTATCAAATCTTTTTCACTTCTTAAATTTTTCCAACTTATTCGATTCATATACATATCCTTTCAACAAACAAATCCACATACGCCCACATCTCTAGCATAGTCTCATGCTCCATTGAGAATCTGTCATAACCTCAACAACGTTACGAGTACACAAAAATTGAATAAAATACGTGCCCGTCGCCACTAGCCAACTTGAAACAATTACATGTCGTCGGGTGAAGCGCTCAACTGGCTCTGACTATTACTAGCAAAAGGAATCCATTAACGTATTCATTGTAATTTATATTCTGAAGGCTAAGTGCTTTATTATTCTCATTTTCATAACCGCTCTTTACTTTGTCAACTTATCATCATAGCTTTTTTCACGTAATCAAGCCGGATACTAGTCACACGAGTACAGTTTGCTGTTGCCACCTGCCGACACCGAATGTCACAACATAATATCATAGCCATTCGCCACGATGACAGCGAATCTTTTTATAGAAGAATATGCCGTTATTTTGTGCTATTGCATGAAGGAATTTATCGCTAAATAGGATAATCGATATCGGTTTTAAGGAGGAGTCCGATCATTGAGCTAGCCTAGCATGATTTGTGGATTCTTTTCATTGTAAACAAAGATGATAAAGTGAAATAAAATGATTTTGTAGCATGAACTGAATCGAGAGAACAGATTGTTTCTTTGGAACATAGAGAAAAATAAGGAAGAACGGCTAATGGAATGGTGAAAATATGGACATTCAGCTATTTTTTTTCGTGTACTGTATTGGCGCTATCTGACGTCAGAAATATAATAAATATTGCTAAGTATTAATCTAAAAACTTCAAACAAATGAATTTAAGAGAAGTTTCTCTATTTAATTGATTCTAGCGTCCGAAAATAGCGTTTGCAACTATTACCCTTAAAAGTAGGATATATTTTATTCTTTCGGACGATACCAACATAAATAAATGTAACAAAATGTAAAGGTTATTCATCAGCTTCTTCAGAACTTGCTTGTCGAATCGGTAAAATTACAGCAGACAGAAGGTTTGGTAATTAGACAAAACTAAATGAATCCAACGATCCCCTTAACCGCCAGATACTAAAACAACCATAAGCCACCATGAAGTTTATTACCCTATAATCCAGGCGGATTGGCGACATCGACAAAACTCACATTCGAAATAGATATATAAATGGCAAACATTACGATGTCGTCTGCTTTAAAATACCACTTGTCTTGACTGCCCCTATTAACTTGGGTCGAATCATCCATTCGCAGTTGTAGTTCAAGCTCCGGCCGGCGGATTCAAATTAGAAATGAAATTACTTTTCTTCCGAAACGCCACTTAGCTGTGGCCAAACTATCCTGGCACGGCTCGATATGCATAACTCGATCTCCCATCTGTAGCGTTCTGTACTGATTGCAGTCATTTTCTGACATGGTGCCAGCCAAGAGCGCAGAACTAGTGGTTTGGATGAAAAATATTTTTTTTTTCTGCGACAAATTAAAAAGGAAGTGTAGCATAGGAAGCGGAAAACTGTCTGATGCAACAACGTGATGAAGGTGATGCTGACTGGTATGACTTATAAGAGTTCTGTATAGTTTCGAGGTGTCGTAGACAAACAGTTGACATTTAGAGAGAGAAAAGGTTCTGGTGAAATGTGAAATCGTTAAATAAGAACATTTAAACGCTATAAAGCAATCTCTGAGATATGCAAACTATACGAGGAAAAAATTAAAGAAAAACTGTTATGATGTGATTAATCGGACCGTTTACCTGAAGGAAAATAATTTATATTCATGGATATGGCTCTATAAACATGCCGTTATATTATGGTGTTATATTATGGTGAATGATTTACATAATTTTCACAGTACAGTGAAAAAAAAATTAGTGGATAAATCCCCTAAAAAGGCACTTGACTTCAACTAAAATGGATAAATAAAAGAAAATGGATGATTTTCAGCTTATTACTTTGAATAGTTGAAAAAAATGATAGAGAATTAGGAAAACTTTAAACTAGAGAACTTTATCAGTATTCAATAAATGAGTTGTATAATAAATTTATGTGAATCTACGAGAGTTTTAATTTAACCAAACTTTAACTTTGAATAGTTGAAAAAAATTATTGAGAATTAGGAAAACTTTAAACTAGAGAACTTTATCAGTATTCAATAAATGAGTTGTATAATAAATTTAGGTGAATCTACTAGAGTTTTAATTTAACCAAACATATTATGTGTCAAATTTTATTGCTAAAACTATTTGCATTTTCTTATATTTTTTCATATTTTTTTCTGAGAAATGAGCTCATATTTTAAACAAACCAGCAACGTTTTAATACATTCATTTATCTGCAATCGTGTTCAAAAAGAAGAAAAATAATAATTTTAAAGCAACTGGAAATTGGATTGATTTCGTTTATGTACAACCTTAAGCTGTTTATGCCATAAGGAATGTGAACATGTAAAAAAAACCCTTGCGCTTCGCAACCGCTAGAAACACTTATGTGTGTATTCTTCGTAGAAAGTTACAGCGATAGAATGGTGTTTGGGGCTGCCATCCGAAAAGTGTCCAGATCTTAGAAAATTTAAACATTGTTTACTTATTTTCATTTAGGAAAATAACAAAAAAGCCTCGTGCTGACAGCCCTTTGCTAGCACCGAAACCAAAAATATGTCACATCTGCCTCACATTGAAGTCAACCTGCTCTGCGAATTTTTCATAGATTCGATCATTGCACACTGAAAAAAATCCACATCGCGCCCAGAGCCATGTAACATAGCGCATTATTTATGGCGCCATACGCTATGTACATAGTACTCTGAGCTATGCAATATGGCTCCCAGCGCCATAATTACATGGCACAGAAATTATGGCCCCACACGCTATATTACATAGTGCCATGAGCCATGTAATATGGCTCATGGCACTCCAATTATAACTCGCAGCCATGCTGTGTGAGAGAACGTATAAATGTCAGCAAGTGACAATAGAGTTTGTGTCTACATAATTGACACATTTTGAACTGAAGTACTGGCTGCGATATTTTCGATACTTCGACCGGTGAATTTTCACACTGGAGCAGGAACATTCAATAGTGAGTATGTTGACCCGAATTTATCGAATTTATATTTGGTGGAATTTATATTTGGTGCACTGAATTTATATTTGGTGCACTGAATTTATATTTGATGCACCAGACGCCATAGTTTATAGATTTCTGGTGCCATGTACATAGTCGATTTCAGTCGATTTGTGATAAAATATAGCGCCACACGCCATAGTACATAGGAGCAGACGCTATGCTTATAGCCCTCCTCGCCATGTACTATAGTTCTCCACGCCATGTACCATAGTCCTCGACGCCGTGTACTATAGTCCTCCACGCCGTATACTATAATCCTCCACGCCGTATACTATAATCCTCCACGCCATGTACTATAGTCCTCCACGCCATGTACTATAGTCCTCCACGCCATGTACTATAGTCCTCCATGCCATGTAATATAGTCCTTAAAGCCATATACATGGCGTGGAGGACTATAGTGTATGGCGTGGAGGGCTATAAGCATAGCGTCTGCTCCTATGTACTTTTCGCCAGGTATTATGGCGTGTGGCGCTATATTTTATCACTATCCCTAAATTGACTATGTACATGGTGCCAGAAGTCTATAAATTATGGCGTCTGGCGCCATGTGTTTTTTCAGTGCATTATAGGGATACAAAGAAAGTTAGGGTTACCACTCGCAAAAGTTTTCAAATTTTCTAGATCTTAGTATTTGGTGTTTATTTTCACTGCAAGATCATTACGATTTGAAAATCTATGACAAAATGTCTAACTAAAGATATGCGAAAAAAATATAAAAATAAAACCATAGCTGGCAACCCTATCATTGGTTTTTCAACTAGGTTTCTACTGAATATTGCTTACAATATGTTCAATTTGTCATTTGAATTTTGCCATGATTCCATGACTGTACTGGAAGCTATAGGGCAAAGAGCTTTATTTTCCTCAGCGAATTTTCAAAACTTAAGACATCAAAATTACCATAGCTGGCAGCTCCAACCAAATTTATCAATAAAATTTGTACCAAACGTGGCCTAAAATAAGATTCAGCTACTGTGCCAAATGACAGAATCAGAATGCATGGGGCTAAAACCAGTTATTTTTCTTACTGATTTTTCAAGATGGCACCACTGGCACAGAATTTCCCGCATTTCAAAATCAATTCTACCAAACCTGGTCCTACTTAAGATCAATACATTCTGTAAATTTCAACTGTATTTGATAATTAAGTCGTGAGTTCTCGGGAACAGAAGTTTTTGATGCTCAAAATATAGGTAAATTGGAGAAGGGCTACCGTTCTTGCCTTCCTATGTGTAGCAGGTGCGAAATATTTTGTGCATTCGTGCCAGCAAAGGGTAAGTGCTAACGCTAATTACTTATATGATGAAAATCTACAGTGAAAATCAGTACCAATGTTTTAATTTTTCAAGTTCTGGAAATTTTTCGGATGGCAGCACCTAACATGTTTCTACCCCTGAAAATTTTGATGAAGCCATCGGATGAAAACAAGATTCATAGGGTAGGTTTATTTTGACGGAAAGCAGTTTTGGCAGACTTTTAGTTGCAGTGGAGGCAAAGTGTTGCAAACACTGGGCATTTTCTTCGTTTATGTCACAGGATATGCTGTATTCAAAGTTTTGTAGCATAAGCAACCGATATTGAATATAAAGAGCAAGTGTTTGACATTTCTAAATATTGAAATTCTTGCAATTGATAGCCCTCAGAGCCTTTCCACTCTATGGGTTTTATTACATTCTTGTGATCAAAGCGGTAAATAGTCCTCGGGACAGGCTGGCTGTAATAAGACTCATAGAACATACACTTAAAATCTGAACAATTCCTCTACTGTTCATCGAACATGAGTGTTTCTAGTGATTCTGGAGCGCTAGAATGTTTTAATTCTAGAGTTATGATTATGTGGTCGAATATGACTTCAAAACGAATAAATAGATTGAAACATCTGCAAACATTGTGAGCATTTAATATACGATTATGATGAAAATTTATGAAATATTTTCAAATTTTTGAGATATTGTATCAAAATAGGTAAACATGTCTTACACAAAAATCAAGAAAATACGTTTAAAATTAGTTTTTAAATTCTTGTAAAAAAAATTTCATGTTGATTGTTAACTTAAATGGTCTGGAGTTTCAAAGAAATAATCTTTAAAAATACGCGAAATGAGTGACCATTTTGGAGGATATTCTAAGTAAAGAACTTGTTAGTACTTAACTTAGAATGTTAACCTGTAAAAGGGCGTATCTGCATATAAAAACGAACATGCTACTCGCATTGGTTTGTTCATGTTAAAGTTTAGTACTGTTTTCGATTTCACGTGAAATTTTCATCCAAAATTTTACGTGAAATCCTTTTCGATAAAAATTTACCTTGAAAATAAGTAAGACTGGTATTCACTTCTTGGCTAAAAAGTTGTTTGTAAGTTGCTTTAAACTGATTTCACGCCAATTTAGTATGTGCAGTTTCTTCTTATGAGCTAAAAAGTGAAAATTGATGTCAATAAAGGCATGTTGACATCATGCTAGTGCAATAGCGCTAGTTGACTGGTATCAGTATATTTTCACGCCAGTGGCTGTTGACACTACATATCAGCTACGTGTTCTAGTAACAAGATTGCGCGGAAAAAATTAGCAGCATTCAATTAAATTTTGCTGTGTCTGTTATTGTTGAAATGTTGCAAACAGAATTGGAAAATATTTCAAAATATAAAAAATCTAAGTGCCAGAAATATTGGATTCGTGAATGGATAAAACGGAGGGAAAATTTGGGCCTGAGTAACAATTTTTTACGAGAAGCTCGAGAAGAGGATCCGGTTACTTTGAAACACCATTTACGCCTGAGCCCTGAAAAATTTAAGGAACTATTAAGCCTAGTAAATCCATTAATAACAAACAGGATACAGTCTTTCGCGAGTGTTTATCACCTGAAATAAAACTGCATATTACGCTGCGGTCCTTAGCAACAGGTGACTCGTTTAGCAGCTTGGAACACGCATATCGAGTGCCAAAGTCAACAATTTCAAAATTTCTTGTCGAAACCTTAAAGGAAATTTACAATGTTCTGCAACATTTTTTACAGCTAACGTGTTCCAGATTAAAAGACAAAATGCATATTTATAATCAAATGTTTTCTAATAAAAGGTGGCTAGCTATGAAACTGAGTGGGAAAAGATTGCAAATAGAATTTCCACACGATGGAATTTTCCTGGATGTTGCGGGGCTTTGGACGGAAAACACATTCGAATGAAATGTCCGTCTAATACTGGAAGTGACTTCTACAATCATAAACATCATTTTGGCACCGTGTTATTTGCTATCAATTAAAGATTCATCTACGTCGAAACTGGATCTAACGGCATGCTTCTATTTACAGAGAATCGACGTTGAAGGCTTCGATAGAAAAAAAATCTATAAATTTTCCTGATTGGGGTGTAGTTATAGGGGATGATGCTTTTCCACTTAGTATATATTTGATGAAACCATATTCACGTTGCGGAAGATTATCTAGTGAGCAAACCATTTTTAATTATCGGCTTTCGAGAGCACGTAGGATTGTAGAAAACACTTTTGGAACTTTATCCGCCCGATTTCGAATCTTTCTATCCTGCATTCAATTAAATCCTGAAAAAGTCACTGAAATAGTGAAGTGTTGTGTGCTGCATAATTGGCTCCTACCGACTGCTCTAACTATACACCACCAGGAAGCGTGGATCAAGAGGATATTGAAACAGGATTTATTGCACCGCGGTCTTGGAGACTAGAAGTAAACAACTGTGAATTCTTACCTCTATTGGGTCATTTAGGGAGCAATAATTCCACAAAACAAGCATCACTTCGTAGAGAAAAATACACAAAATATTTTATGGAAGATGGAGCGGTGGATTGGCAGTGTTACTTAATCACTTGATATGTAATTCGCAAATAAAATTTTCGTTAGTTAAAGTACAAGTTAAGATTTATTTATTTATTTCGAACGGAACCACATCAGTGAGGGCCAACGTTATTAGGTTTGAATTAGCCAGCGATGAATTTACCGGCTCTTTCGGTTCGTCGCTCTTAGCAAAAGGGGAATCGTTGCCAGCAGAAAGCAAAAATGATACTGTATAAAAACTATTTGCGTTTTCAGAAGAATGTTGTGGTGACGAGCACACCGTATGGGCCGATGATGTGTGTATGGAAGAACAGCTTACGGAATTTTTTTCCCTTTCAAAAGAGATCCGCTCTTCTAACAATAAATTGCTGATTTGCTGCTGGCATTTTAAAGATCTTTCAATGGGAAGCTTCCTTAGGTGATGCGCTACATTCATAGAGAAATGATAAAATTCGTCGACATGGATCGAGTTCTTAAACTCCTCTAATTTATTCATTGCCATTGCTATGTGCTTTGGTACAGAAACGGCTTCCTGAGCGTATCTTTTGCACCGTTATGGAACAGGGGGAACAAATAATTTCTGTCCACTTCGCTCATCAATGTCTGGAAGTTGAATATGATCTTCACCAAGGTCCACATTTTCGTTATCATTCTGAAATTATGGAAAACATACTTTTAAGTACTTTGAATCAAAAATCTATTTATTGGAGATTGTAAACACTATACTATGATGATTCTGGAGAAAACATCGAGGTGTTTTGAGATTTATTCGTTATCTCGTAGACCGCAAACTCGAAACTTACCTCCACAATGTTGCTAAAAGTTTTGCCTGACTGGCAGATAGTGAAAAATGATTCCGCGATGTTGAACCATTTAAGACGTTAGGTATACAAATCTTCTGCTGCCATGCCAGATTTAATTGATCCCTTAACTTTCTTTTTGTCAAGGAAATATGTATCGCGAATAGATTTTATTTTCTTTTTCACGTTTTCGTTCGTAATATTGAAATGCTTAGCCAAATGCTTAGAATTGTCACGTAATGGTTAGCATTGTCACGTAAATTTTTTTCTTTTATAGATTTCGGCTCTATAGTTCCACAGACACTCCGCGTTTTTGTACATTTCTACGAATTTAACCGTGTCCTCTTCACTCATTTTTTTAGATGCCGCCATTTTGAAATTGCAACTGGTATGATTGAACTAGCGAAAAGTAGACTCACTATCAACTTTTCTACGCTAGTAGCACTAGCGCAAAATAACGTACTAGTAGCACTCGCATGTATGTTTACATTGTGCTAGTATTATGCTAGTCCGCGATACCAGTCAACAAGCATGATGTCAACCAGTGCTGCCATATTAGGGATTTTAACCCTAGATTTAGGGATATTTTAAAGACTTCAGGGGACAAACAGGGGGAAAAAATATTCAGGGTTTTGTTTAGGGTGTTCTGAAATTTGATAATGCATTTTTCCGGAACGGATGTTTCGATAAATAATAATTTCGAAATACGTCATGTCCACCTTTTTCTAATATAAAATATAAAATATCAATCTTCCATCATACCAATAAGCGGATATTGGTGATGCTGTTTCAAAATTGATATTTCTACCTTACCGATTGACGACAGAGGCCGCGATTTCCGTACCCTATATCTCCATCTATTCAGCTGAGTGACCTATTCACTTTTTCGTAGGTACTATTTAAAATACGCTGTCGTCAAATCCATGATGGGGTCATTTAACCACCCTCGCTCTATCATTGTTTGATGTGTATTGCATTTAACACGGGGATATCCCAAAATATCGGAATAAGTCATATTGAGTGAAAACTTAACGCACCCAGGAAAAAATTAGTCCCAAAAGATTAGGATGAGTGTGAGAAAGTTTCACCTCACCTTAAAAAAGTTTGCTTTATGTGACGAAAGTCTTACAGATATAAAAATTTATATTTAAACAACCTGGTTTTTGAGAATCCCGAAAAATTTCCCGGAAATGACGTCACTATGGCTACTTAGGGTATTTTCAGGGATAAAAAGGAATTGTCTGGGGGTAAGCCGCAGCGCCTATCTGGCAGCACTGATGTCAACATGCCAAATGTTTGATTTGAAAATTGATTTGCGCAAATGTTTTTTCAATAACAAAATCGATCGAAAATTCAAATATTTATGTAATGAGCAGAATCTTCGCTTTTCTTCATTACCAAAATTTTTACTGCAAAGAATGACCAGATAATGGAGACTTGTCAAAATTTATCTTCACGATTAGTAGAATGCTCGAAAAAAATTGATCTTGATAGCGCTAGAATTCATTTCGCACCAAAATCAGAAATGAAAGCGCATAGTGCGAGTAATACATGGTTTTGCTATTTTCATACGAAATAAAGTCGTGAATGAAGCAATATAGATTTTCGCGGGAGGGCAATTGTAAGAATCTAAATTCATTCATAAATACTAATGTTGTGAAGTGTGTAATTCAAACATTTGTATCCCAAGCAGCGATCGTATTTGTACACTTTGCTGTTGAATTTCAAATGCGAATAGAGCTTATTTGAAACTTAAAAGGCATACATATAACAATCTGTGAGACTAAAGTTTGCACTGATGAAAAGATAAAATTACAAATTGCAACAAATAAAAATATAAATTCAAAATGCCATTTAAATATGTATATTTCATTTTTTAAATTGTATCTTTCGATATTTTTGTTATTATGAACTAGATATGTTCGAAATATTTGCGCCCCTTCTCACCTACGCACAGTTTCTCCATTGGCTCCAGAGAAAGATTCGAATGCAAATAATGGTTGGGTGCTGGGGAAAAAAATTTCCCATAATGCATAAAGCCTCCCCAGCTTAAAACCAACAATAGCTGGTTTTTTTTCATCCAGAGTGTAGTAGGTATCCTGCATGCATATAAAAACGATCCGGAGTAGCATGCAGTTTATTTCATTCCTAATTGGTTGGCAGTAGTTTATTTATCATACATTTGTCGTTCAAAATTAAAAATTCACATTTCGAAATAAAAAATCTAGTGATAGAAAATCAAAATCAGGGGCGGAAATATGAAACTCGAAACGTGTGTGGTTTTCGAGTATAGAATGAATTTGCTATTATCAAACTCGTTTCGAGCTGAATTGTACTAGAAACTGAAAAAAGTACTAGTTTCGAGTTGAAATCGGAATTACAAAGCACGAAACTACTTTGTTTGACAACTCGAAACAAATAAATGTTGGTCGTATGCTATTAAGTGTTCGAATTGGTACATTTGAAAGGTTGTTTTTGGTTACTTACTGCTTTTGAAGAGGTTGCTTTTTTAAAATGAAAATATGCATATTTCTCAGATATTGCGTTATTTATTGTTATTTAAAATTCTATTAAGAGGAACAACAACTTTATACTTCAACTTTTATGCTAGTTTATTATAGCCTACCATGTATTTTGTTAAATACTATATCTCCAATATCTGCATCTGGCATCCGATACGGTCCGATCCTCCTTAGCGTGGATTTAAACTTCATAACCTTTTTTTTTTAGCTATGTACCAATTCTCCACGTTATAAGTAATCAAAGGGGCATTTCACGTGAAGCGGACAATGGAAAAGGTTCTGGATTTCGTTCATATTGTGCATAATAGTACTTTTTGAGGATATGAGCTTGGATACACAATTTTTTTCCTATGAGGTTTAGTTGCCGAGAAATGGGCTTCCGAAGAATTGAAGAAGTTGATGAACGGTTTTTATGGAAGCCGATTTTAAAATTAAAAAAACAAAATTAAAAAACAGTAAACATGTTGGTTGGCATAGAAAATCAACTGTTCTTTTCAATTTTAAAATTAGATTTGGAAAAATAATTTTTTTTTTTGTGTGAAACCGGAAGTAACCATTTTAACTTGTTATTTGAATAGCTTGGATCAGGTTAATTTTGTTTATTTTTATAACAAAACAAAGCTTAAAGTATGCTCATTTTATCGTAAAAGTTTGAAAATGGGATGGCCAGTAGTTTGGAAGATAAATGAGCTTCAGCACATACAAGTTGCATGAATCGTGGTACCCGGAGCTTGCTTAGGACAGCTAGTTGGCTCAAAAACAAAAAATGATATTAGTTGAAAAAGTTTTTAATTTCTCATAAAAAATTGTTTAATATATACAGTGGCTCACAGCTTATTTCAACCAGCACGTAAAAAAAACTTTAACTTCCTATATAAACTAAACTAAAGAATATATCAACATTATTTAAAGGCAGGTTATTAGTCTAATGTTTAAACTAATTAAATATGACTTTTTTTATTTATTTTTATTTGTTGAGTATTCTAAAACAACGAAAAACGTTACCAAAAACAATGCCACAGCTTATTTCAACCAAATAGTTTGTAGGTGTGCAATGATCCGTTATCTTGCAATGCAGCAATCATTTCTTTGTCTATGCTTTAGTCATTATATTTGTAATGTATTCAAGTTTAGTTCTGCTGAATTCTTTGAAAAGATCGTGCAGAAAAATAAGTTTTTCGAAATGGGACCACGTACGACAATTGATCAGCGCAAACTTGTTCTGAGTAATTTTAAAAGTGGCCATTCGCGCAGGAAAATTGGTGAGATGGTTGGACTAAGTGATTCTACACTGCAAAGCATCATATACCGATTTGTCCACGAAAATAGAACGCTTGATAAAGGGAGAAATGCCCCCAACAAAATTTTCAATCAAACAGACGAGCCCTTTATTGTTCGGAAAATCCGGAAAAACCCAAGGCTATCGGCTCCGAAAATTGCAAGTGAAGTGGAAGCTGAGTTGGGTAAGTCCTGCCAACCGGAAACTATTCGTCGTGTGCTGCAAGAGCATGAATTCAATGGTACACTAGCGCGTAAGAAACCATTTATAAGTGCCAAAAATCAGAAGTTCTGTTTAAAATTTGCCAAGGAACATTTGCATAAGGATTCTGGATTTTGAAATACCGTTATATTCGCTGATGAGTCGAAACTTAATATTTTTGGCCCTGATGCCGCCTCATATGTTTGGCGTAAGCCAAATACAGAATTGCAAAAGAAAAATTTGAAAGCTACAGTCAAGCACGGAGGTGGCAGCGTTATGGTTTGGGCCTGTATGTCCGCAGCGGGAGTTGGAAACTTGCAATTTATTGAGACTACAATGGGTAAGTCTCATTATCTCGAAATTTTGAAGTCCAATTTTATTGAAAGTTTGGGGAAACTGGGCATTCGCGATGGCTTCAGATTTTATCAAGACAATGACCCGAAACATAAGCCGAGTATTGTACAGACATGGCTGGTTTGGAATTGTCCGCGTGTTATGCAACCACTGGCACAGTCGCCCGATATTAACGTCATCGAAAATTTGTGGGCCATTTTGGATACAAACATCCGAAAACGGAAGATATCTAACAAAAGCGATCTCAAAACTTTATTGGCTGAGGACTGGGCCAAAATTACCCCACAAGTGACAAAAAAGCTGGTCGATTCAATGCTTAAGAGGCTAAAAATGGTTGTTGACAAGAAGGGTGGTCATGCTAAACATAACAATATTTTTTTGTGCCTTACAACTTAATTTAAACATTGATTCTGTTACTTGGTTGAAATAAGCTGTGACATTGTTTTTAGTTACTTTTTTCGTCATTAATTCTTATGACCTATTGAAACAAAATTAAAATAATAATAAACTGAATAAATGATAATTGTGAACACTAGTCTAATAATCTGCGTTTAAATAATGTTGATAACTTATTTCGTTTAGTTTTTTATAGGAAGTTAAATTTTTTTTACGTGCTGGTTGAAATAAGCTGTGAGCCACTGTATGACGCCTATATAATATATATGACCCCAAGCCATTTTGAATTTTCCGTTAAGTTTTGAGTTATTGTACTACTTTTGCAGTGCCTAGGACTATCTTTGATATGTTAAATAGTTTTAATTATGTGTATTATGTCTCCGTGCGGATATCGATGTTTCAATCCTTTCGCTTTGAAATGTGACCGGAAGGTTAAAGTCCTAAGAATAATTCCAAGAATATTAGCAGAAGAGTGGATATATTCTCTGATATGAACGTAAGTAGAAGCTACAAGAATAAAACTGATCGTAGAAACACCTCCAGTAAATAAAAAATAGCTAGTTTAAAAAACGAGAGTTAAATTGTAAAAATTGTGAATTAAATTAATGTTTCCATTCACAAGTAGTTGTTTTTCTCCATTAAGTAAATCAGCATTAGCAATTTTGAATATTTTATCTTCTATATATAATTGACACAAGTGATATATAATAATTTTACCAAAAATGTTTTGCTTTCACACTCACTGGCCATCATAATCATGCTTCCGTTACCACGTCCCATACGACTTCTATGATTTGAAATTCACCTACCTTCCAAACTACTGGCCATCTCATTCTAAAACTTTTATGACAAAATAAATATACTTTGAGCTTTGTTTTTTTTAAAAAATAAACAAAACTAACCTGGTCCACAATAGTCTAATAACGAGTTGAAATGGCTACTTCCAGTTATACAGAGGAAAAAATTTAATTTTTCCAAATCTAATTTTAAAATTGAAAAGAACAGTTGATTTTCTATGCCAATCAACACGTTTAATGTTTTTTCAAATTAGTTTTTGTCATTTTGTCAATTTCGTCAATAATTATTGAGAGGTCCATAACTTGGCAACTAAACCTCATAGAAATGAAAACTTGTGTATACACATTCATATCTTCTAGAAGAACCATTATGCACACTATGTCCGCTTCACGTGAAATGCCCCCAAAACAAAACATTATACTCTTAAGCTTTTTTATTCTATGATATTGAAGAACAACATGTCCAAAAATTGTCAACATGTCCAAAAAAAAACATAAATTCTCACATTTATGAAGGTTTTGGAGTGAATCTTCTGGCACTCTTCAAGCTTAAAGTAAAAGGTTTTTCTTGAGACACAACATTCGTAATCCGTATGCTAACTTCTAAGAGTTTTTTTTTCCTGTTTGTTTCTTTGAACGCTCATCTAATATTTTTTTAAATCCCCTCTGATCCAATTACAAAAATGTTATTGGTTTCAAAAAAAAATCCACTTATTGTCCACTGACTTCCAAATTAATGTCAGATATGCCAGATTTGAAATCATTCGTGCAGTAATGTACACGAATATTCTAGTACTTCATCATTTGTAACTTGATCGAGTTACAGAATCGCAAATTGTTTTCGAGACGAGTTCGACAGAGCTCAAAAACGACCACTCGATTCAAGTTTCAGAACTCCAACCCTGGTTTATGTCTTTTTAAAGCGTAATCGAAGAATATTCCGACTCATAGGAGGAGAAATCTGTTGACAGTATTGATTTTTTAATCATATTCATTCATTTCAGTGTTTGCTAGTTGCCAGATTGTCAGGGAAATTTCAGGGAAGTTATCACTGCAGCCAACTGTTTCAGATGACATGGCCTATTGAAATACGTTCCACAGAGTGCATGAGTACGAACTTAACTGAAATGGCAAGTGTTTGTATTCTGGATGTTGTTGTTGTTTCGCGTACAAATCGCTATCCTGCACTACTTTGGATGCAAAACAAACACACCTAATAGAATCTTGATTGCAAAATATATATTATCACATTTTTTTAGAACACATTACCCTTAGCATACGGGGACTTGGAATTAACAGGCACATTATAGATACCAGTAATACCACTATTCGAAGGATCACCACCCATTGGGCTGGTTCCGGTTCGGACACACTTCTTTTTTTTGATTTGTGCGATATCTCCGCATCTTTCACCAATGAAGCTGTCTTTTACTTTCAAGGATTCAGCAAAGTATTTGTATGAACGCAAGTGCGAGCAAAGTCCAGTAAAATCTATCAAGCAACCAGGTTGGACTCCACCAGAAGCTGGATAAAAGCTGGCATTTCCGATTGGATCGGGAAAACCAATACGGCCCGCGTCTGTTTGAATGCTTTGAACGTATTTCGCATCGTTTTCGTTCAAACGTTCGTTGGGCTTATTGATGTCGAACAATGAGTAAGTAGGGTCCATAGCGAAAATTGTGTTGATTTGACCACGTTTGGTATTTTTACCGCAGAAACCGCACACGTGAGCTCCCAAACTGTGACCGATGCAATAGATATCATTGAGGGACGTACCTTGAGTATTCAAAAAGTCAATGAACCGGCCACACTGTTCTCCAGCTACAGGTACTTCACGACGAGCATACATGTAGTTGATAGTAGCGGTAGCGGTACTCCAATCAACGACAATCACATTATAGCTACCGCGCTCCAGATAGGCCTTGCGTATGAGCACGTTGACTTCTGAGTTGCCGTCGTTGAGGAAACTGTGAATGACGAACCGAGTCGGGCGATTGGATTTAAAGTTTGATCGTTTCAAGCCGTCAGCATCGTCTTGGTAAAGTTGTTGCGGAGAAGTAGGATTTTCTGGAGTGAACAAGAGGAATTTGACCACGGTTTTGATTCTGGGCTTCATCGATTTTTCGTATTCCATTTGTTTCACGTTCATAAGATGAAGACGTCCATCTGCATCCGGAACCATCTGCCATTCTGAGCTGGGATACGACAGAACTGTAAAAAGAAGATGAGAATATTACTTGTGTGGTAGTTTAATGTATATTAAATGCACTAAAACTGCTCATATCCATAAAAAATAATTATCTCATCACTATTTGTAACACTACTACTACAATGTAATTTACAAGAATTTACTGTGCCAAATTTTCTTTAGCATTCTTTAAGAAATTTACAAGATTGACATATAAAAGTGGCACTTATTTGAATATTGTTTTGTATTTACGGATACCTGCCGTAAGACTCAAAACGAAAATCATCAGCAACTCCTGCATTTTGGAGACTACTTGAATAGATTGCCGCTGTTCTGGGTTTTTATAATCGTGAAAATATCAATACAATTGAATTGGCTTTTTGTTTGATTTTGATTCTTTATTAAAAAACAAATCATACGAGTCGATCGTTATCGATTGCATATCACTTAACTTATCAAAAAATTAAGCTTAGAAAAAATTTGAAATGAGATGGCAAATGAACCTCTGTAGGTATTAACTGAAAAGATAATGGAAAATGTGTTTATTGCTTTCAATCATATCTAAACCGGATAAATGAGAATTTGGTCTTCACGTGAATGAATAATTTTTATGCATATTGATTTCTTAACGTGTCATTATTACTTTTGCAAATCATCGAATAGACAATCTTGTTTAAGTTCATTTCGTACCAATTAGTCGCCTCGATTGAAATTTGGTGGGGACAGAGTCTCCCTCAAATATGAATATGATTTACGGGAGACGGTAATTAGAAAAATGTTGTCATTGGAATTTCCGAAAATGTTGAAAGCTTTATCACACTGCATGAACGTTGCATAATTAAATGGGATTAATATTATTTTTGACTCCATACCAACTCACTTTTCTGTTACGGTATGTGTTCGTACCATTTGGTCAAGTGTATCAATTCAAAAATTGTTGTCCCTGTCAAATTTAACAGTCTCTAAGAGATGTTTACTATGGTGTTCAAATTTTGCAAATTCATGTTTTGAACTGAGTATCAAAGCTATCTTTTGGAATTTACTGTTGTACATGGTCAGAGTGCAAGACGCAGGTTTGTAAAAAGGAGAAGAACCGCGTCATGTTATAAATCTTATTTCTTGCTTAATGTAACAATTTATTTTTGCTAGCCTGCATAGTTCAAACCAGTTTTTTTACATTCATTTTCATGTTAATGTCATGTCTGTAAAAAAAACTGTCTGTGGTCATATTTTCTCTATAAGTTTGAGCACTACGAACTCACACAAAGGTTAATCTAACATTTATTGGGAATTATTATTCATGTAGTGTATGAATATATGCACGTGCCGTAACTATCTCGGCTGATGGAAACCTGAACTTAACCTCCTCGCGGTGGCTGCAAGCCACAGCTTTCTTTTTCAGAAAAGGCTAGTTCAGAAAAGGCTAGTTCAGGCTAGTTCCTTTCAAGTGAGGTTGGCGGGAGACCGATTACCTCTCCCGTAAAATGCTTTCCAAAGCGGTTATTTCGAAACCATCAAGAAGCCTTAGAGCCGGATTGATACCACAACGACGATCACGCGAACGAAAAAGGGCAAAAATATTTGAAGATTTTCTCATAGAGATCTACAGAGCTCGAGCTGCTCAGCAGCTAGCCGATGTCCTATCTCAATTGAAGGCTGATATAACAGCAATACAAGACATCAGATGGACAAGGAATGGTGTTTTTCAAAAGAAAGAATATGACTTATACTACAGCTGTCATCCAAAACACGTCAGCCAAAAAATGAAGTCTACTATCATCGGCTTTAAAGCTATCATGAAAGGGAATTCACCCTTCGCGTGCGAGGCAAATTTGCAAGCACCAGCCTCATAAATGTTCATGCATCAACGGAGGAATCTGCTGACGACGAAAAATAATCATATTATGAACAGGTCGGGCGGATCTTCAATGCCTGCCCAAGGCTTGATGTAAAAATCATCCTTGGAAATCTCAACGCTAAAGTAGATCGGGATCCGGTATTCACGCATTACGCAGGCAACCATAGTTTGCATGAGAACACTAATGACAAGGGACTTCGAGTCATAGACCTGGCAGCATCCAAGAACTTGGTCGTTGCGAGTACCAGGCTCCCGCGTAAAGGCCACCTAGATATCATAAGGCCACTAAAAGCCTACCATAAGCCCACCTGAATATCACCTGATAGAGTCACTCAATACCAGATAGACCACGTGTTGATAGATCGCCACCACAATTCGAGCCTGATCACTCAGTGTTAACTTAGGCACTCCGAGTGCGAATTGCTTTGCATAGGAGCATTGCATCCGCGAACCAGGCTCGAATCAAAACGTCTACCTTACGCATTGAAAATACCAGTAACACCTTAGGTCTTGCGTTAGGACTCACCTTTGAAGGAGGGAAAGTAAGTCCTGCTGGGCGTAGATGAGAAGTGGACACGCCTTAAAAGTACTATCATTAGACAGTAGCCGCAATAGTCGGAGTGACTGGTTTGATGATGAATGCAAACTAGCGACTGAACGAAAGAATGTTGCATAGAACGCGGGCTTGCCAGGAAAAATATAAAAAGCTCAAAAGAACGGCGAAGGGACTTCACAGACAAAAGGTAGCAGCCTGATCTGTGAATTAGAAAGAGCTAGAGAGTGAGGTCCGCACCAGGAACGGAAATTCTACCAAATAGTCCAAAACATGACGCATTACACACCACGCTGCACGCTGTACGCACTCTAAGGAAAAAGAGGGTAATCTGATCACCGATCTTGAAGGCATTCTAGAGCGATGGGAAGTGCACTTTAGTGAATTGCTAAATGTTCAGCTCAACGAAGAATTGGAGGCTCCACCAATGCAGGCAGACGACCCTATGCTCCCGCCACTAAGCATAGAAAAGGTGGAAAGAGCAATAAGTCGACTGAAATTTAGCAAAGCCACTGAAGCCGACGTCATATCAACTGAGCTGATTAAATATGGAGGGCACATATTACCCCAAGCAATTCATGAAATTATATTGCACGTATGGGAGCATAAAGAGATGGCATAAGACTGGCGCAAAGGTATAATATGCCCCATACATAAGAAAGGAGATGTTACTATGTGCAGTAACTATAGGGGTATAACATTGCTGAGTAACTCCTAAAAGATACTCTCCTCTATCCTTCAAGAACGGATACCTCCATACGCTAAAGCCACCATCGGACAATATTAATGCGGCTTCATCCCAGGCAAATCAACAATTGATCAGATCTTTACTTTGAGGCAGGTGTTGGAAAAACGTCTGAAAGTCAATATTCCACTGTACCATCTATTTATAGACTTTAAGACCGCCGATGATAGATAGCCAAGGTAGAACAGTACAAAGACATAACGGAATTCGGCATTCCAAACAAACTGACAACATTGTGTAGGTTGACCATGACTAATGACACAAGCCAAGTTGAAACAGCCAGATTGCTATCCAGACCGTTCAACATCTTCAATGAGATCCGACACGGGGATGGTCTGTCCTGCTTCATTTTCAACCTGGCGTTGAAGAAAACAATCCGAGACTGATGCACTTCAACGAGAGGGACTATCGTCACCAAGTCCTGCCAGATACTGGCTTATGCAGAAGATATAGACATAATTTGAAGATCGGAACTAGCTGTACGAGAATCCTTTATTCAGATCAATCAAATGGCACAAAAACTGGGGCTACACATAAATCAAGGAAATACTAAGTCCATGGTGGCAGCATCTACAAAAATAACACCTAGAGCTGGTCAAACCTTCAAGGTAGTTGAGCATGAACTTGAATTAATGCCATCCTTCGACTACTTTAGGTTAATTGTAGCAGCCGATAACAACATGGAAGAAAAAATATGCGGCTGCTCAAATCAAGCCTAGTACAGTCTGACAGCGCTCTTTAAGTCCCGAAATCTGATCCGAATATCAAAGCTCTTGCTGTACAAGACCATGGTTTTGCCAGCACTCACGTATGGACCTGAGACTTGAGTGGTCAGCAAAAGGCTCTCTGACCTCTTAGCCGCGTTCAAGAGGAAAGCCTTGAAGAGAATCGTTGGTTTCATATGAGAAAAAGACTGATTCCGAAGACGCTATAAACATGAATTGTATGCTACCTACCTAGAAGCAGATATAATTCTTTAAATAAAGCTCGGTAGACTCCGGTGAGCAAGACACTTAGCTCGAATGAGCGAAGAAAACCGACTGAGAAAACCCTTTGCGGCCGATTTTACAGCAGACGACAGCGTGAGAGACCTTGCCAGCACTGGAGGGATGGCGTTGATTAGGACGCTTGGAGTTTAGAGGTTCCCAACGGCTCGCAATCGGGACCGATGGAAAAAAACTGTTGACAGAGGCCAGTACCGAACCCCGATTATAGTGCCGGTGATGATGGTGATGATTAACTATTCATCAATGGTAATGTTTGCGTCAGGTCTAAAGCAGATTTGACTATTTGAAACTAACTTAATCAAATCAAATCAACTTTTTATTAAAAGGCAGGGGATTATATTAGGATTTCTTTTACAAATTAATTTGATTTCAGTCTTGCGTCTTTTTAACTATGGTTTTTTGGACGCTACAATTAGCAGTTATTGCGTTAGCGTTTGGTTGACATTAACAGTTCGGGATAAAAATTGAAAAGATGTTCAATCCTGAAGTCTTTTGAGTTGCTTAAAGTTAGATGAAATTCTTAATCTAGTCTTACAACTTACTTCTAGCTATCTTATCAACTGAGTTTTATGTTAAGTACAAATAAAGGTTTAAATGTATACTGATTTTTTTCGCCTGAATATATTTTAGGATGAACTAACTAGCTTGGTGTTGTTATTAGTGGTAGTATTCATTTTTTGACAGAATTTATTTTATTGCCTGGCAATTCTAACCTGCACTAATATAATTCCAGTTTTCGTGTGTGAATACATTTATCACATTTATCCCGCGATATCGCGCAGCTCTTCGTTTTGTAAAATATATGGTCCTAGTTTTGGCTACATACATATACATATCTTTATTTTCCACTTGCAATAAAAGCTGTGAATTAATTTTAGCTGTAAAATAAGGTTGTTAAATATTGCAGCGAAACCTAGTTCTGACGAGTAGATAGCTGTGTCGTCTGCAAAGGAAGCAAAGTGGCAGCTATCGGGAAAGATCTCTTTTCTGAAAATATAAATTCAAATATACTAAAGAAATTTAAGCAATTTTACCTCATCTACTCAACTTACAAGGATAGCACATAAACCTTTTGGCCATCCAGGAGCAGAATTATGAAACTCGAACCGATACGCTCTTTTAGAGCTCTGTCGAACTCGTCTCGGAAACACATTGCGATTATCAAACTTGATCGAATTACAAACGATGATGTACTAGAAGACTGTTATACATTACAGCACGAATGATTTCAAATCTGAAATATCCGAGATTAACTTTGAAATCACGCGCTAGTAAACATATTGAATTTTGAATTTATGCTACGGGTGTTTGGAAGACTAATTCACCCGGGGGACAAGTAAGGAAAAAGTTTCTTGGATAGTTTCGATACTGGAGAAAAATTTGCGGTATTTAGGTGAATTATAAAGTATAATTAAGTAAATGAAATGTTATTCCTCTTAAGAAATGTTAAGTAACAATATAGAACAATTAAAAATATATCATTTTCCTTCTAATTCAATCCCTTCGGCCGATTTGCGTCGATTTTGCCCCCATTAAATATTTGCTCAAACCTTAAAGATTCCACTCTATGTCCGTTTGGAAATTTAACGATTTCGATGTGTCCAGTAGTAATTTTTTTTAATTCAAAGTAAATGATTTTTGCATACTTTTTAATTGCATCAATGTAGACAAATTTGCTAACTGATTAGAAAATATCACGGGTGAAAATACATTTCCTAAGGAATTAGCGCCTTGATTCAACTAATTCATCAAAAAGAATTGACTACTTTCGATTAAAATATAATTATTTATTTTGAATTTAGTTTTTCATAGATTTTGGAAGATCAATTTTACTTCAGAAATGCCTTTTTCATATAAAATTTTGGTAAAATACTCTACATTGAATCATCTACTTATATTTAGACAAAAATTCTAAACAATTTTTTCCTGTATATTACTGTTGCAAAACGTCAAAAACAGAAAAGTACCTTAATTCAATTATAACATTTGTTTCACGTGTTTCCTAGAGTATGCTTGACCTGTATGATCTTTAGTCTAATTAAATGAATGCCGTACATCAAAAAAAAAAAAGATCTGAGCTCCAGATAGAGACAACTTCAATCAGCACGTTGAACCGCATTACCAACATGAGCACACTCATATATCTACATCTATCCTATATATACTGGTAATGTAAGGATATAAATTGTAATCGAGGAAGTGTATGTTTGGCACCGTTCCAAGGAATTTTCAACGAACAAATAGCTTTTCCCTAGCATATATTTATATACTGATAGGCTGTGGATATCGTGACCGTCGTGGAGGTCATCATCACTCATTACCGCATACTCGCCGGTCGATGCGACAGAAAGCTAAATTCATTTCACTGTCAGCTATTGGCCAGCTACACAGGCTCGTTATTTGTGAAAGTCTGCGAATTCGGTAAATCGATTTAAAAGGCACCAACGAACTTTTGAAACAGTGAAAAAGAGGAAAACTTTGTTAAAAATATAGGACAGATGCACAGGAGCGAAACATAATGTTATGAAACTACACGTTTGGCCTAAAGTTAAAAAAAAAGTATGTTAAAACCAGTTAAGACATTTTAATACTTTCAAATTATTTTTTTCTCGAGAATTTCAATAACAAACTTCAGTTTCAATTTTTAAATCTAAGTTGCGCCCAACGTGGGCTCGACTCTGTTCAGTAAAATTTCGGAATAATAGCATATTCCAATACACCCTAAGTAAGGCTAAAAATCCTTACTAGAATTCTTTACTTATGTCTTCCCCTCTCACAAATATGTATGTACAAATATAAATAGGCTCAGATACTCGTATAAGATCAATCTGCATGTAATCACTAACTGCCCGTTGCACTATTTAAGTATTGCGCTTGCATTGCAAATTCCATGAAAAGAATAGTTTCAAGTGTCTGGACTGCAGCATTGCCTATCTATCATTGATTCTACTCCGTCTAGCCAGAACTACTTTTTTCTTTCGCTATTTGCTCTCATACTTTTACAATTTCCTTCGATGCAAATAGAAAATGCAATGCAATTGCGACTATGCAATCGCCGTACGATTGCCAATTGCCGCGTGTGTTTAATGAATAAACATTGCAGCCGCGTTCGATTGGCAGCCAGGGTGGTGCAGCATATTTGCAATAGATTCGAGGGCAACGACGCGATGACTTTGCTGCTGCTAATATATACCAATTCATGAAACGTGTAAAGAAAATATTCTGTTTGCGCCACAACACACCCTTTTGCAATAAATTTCAATCATGATGTCACCAGAAGAAAATTTATCATGCTGGATGTCTAAGAATAAGAAGGAGAATTGTGGGCGTATGGAAAGTTTTAAGCACATCAGAAACACTAACGTTACCTTTTGAAATGAAATCGCGTGTTTTTCAAAGACTGAAGCGAACAAATTCAAAACTAGAGCCTTTATATTCTAAATTATTCCTGTCAGCTGGGTTGCATTTTGTCTTCGTTGTCTCATCAAAAAGATTACTTGCGTTTAATCCGCATTGAAGCGTATCTTGCACTTTTGGAAGTAGTTCATTAGAGTATCTATGTATTGTTGAAGATTGGTGGCTATAAACTCTGCATGTCGAGATGTAATACAGGTGACGTTTGTAAAATGGAAAAAAAAATATTCGGGGTACCTGCAGTGTAAAGTATATCCAATAGTGGAAAGAGTAGAGAGCCTTGCGGGACTCGGGCTTTTATTGACCGTGTATTGGAGGGAACAAGTTTCGCCCTCAACAAATGATCCAATCAGTTGCGAAAATATGAAAATCATTCATAAAAAAGACTTTGACAACATCAAAATGACAAGACTTGTCTACTTTTTTTGATCGAATCCAGCTATAATGTACCTAGCCTGCTGAAGCTCAGTGGAGAGGTGGGCTTTGACGCCGAATGGTTCTTCTGTGATTATGAATTTGTTGTTGTCTTGAAAGTATTATGAATTCAATCAATATTCCGGTCGAAGTTAGTTGACTGATCGATGGCTAAGGCAGGTACTCACTATCTAACTGGCTAAGACAAGTACTCACTTTCGTTTTAAGTCCTGATGATTTATGATTATTATTTTTGGATCGAGTTTCCTGTTGATTGATCTTTCCGGTTTCCGTGGGACGAATATATTAAGCTTTTTGGGACGTTGTAGCTGATAGCTTTTCCACAATCTCTCCTCCTGATCGTAATTCTCTGTGGTTTTTGTTTAAGTTGCAGCTCTAATGTGTCTTGGTTTCACCCACTTTGTCATATTTGAGACCGTTAGGGCAGTGGGTTACTGGTGTAGCAAGATTATTTTTTTGCCTGAAGTACGTGGTCAATCTCCAAAAAATATTATCTCTCAGCTCCATACTTTGTCAAAAAATGTCCCACAAATGTTCCCACTGCTCGTTCCTAAACAGTTAGGTATGATGACTAATGTGATTTTTCAGTCGGTTTGCCTCCCCTTTTGAATCAGGGACACTTGTGCACCTAGCTCTTTTCCGAACTCGTTTTTTTTTTGGGGGGGGGGGGGGGGGTTAGCTCTTTAATGCCTCTTGGAAGCTTTCTTTCACCTGTGCTATTTTAGCTGATAGAGTTTGGTGTTTTTGTTGGTTATCTCGAAGTGGGTAGGCTCACTAGGAATAGGTGAGTTAGCCTGTATATCCATGATAAACTTTTCCAGAATGGTCCCTGCTCGGTTAGTATGTGTATATTTATGTGTGGTTTACCCTTCAAATACCTAAAAAAAAAAATTCTAAAAACAAAAAAAACATTATGACATGAATTTAAAATTTAGCTTAGTAGTAAGTCATTGCACGCGCGTACGCTTACTCTCCAACTTTGGCAACAACGTTGGTGTGAAAGTGATAAAGAACGCTGGTCAGATAGGGTAATTGGTCTCATTGAACCTTGGCTTAACCGGAGCCGCCGAGAAGCTATCTTTTACCTTTCTCATTTCTTGACAGGGCACGGTTAATTCAGGAAATACCTCAACAGAATGGTTAAGGTGGTCACCCCGTACTACCGGCATTGTGTGACTGAGCTCGATGATGCTCAGCATCATCGAGCTGCGAAACGATGAGAACGGGTGCGCAGTCTCAAACTATTTTAAGAAAGTGCACCGCATAAAGCGGGAGGAAAGTTGCCTTACCGACCCGTGAGCTGTGGTAGTTTCTGAAGTCTGTGGTTACCGATATGTGAGTCCGCAAGACCGGGTTGAAACAGTGCTTAGGCGGGTCGCGACTCGGAACTTCGTGGGCTTGTAAATGGTCCTTTTTTTGTGAGTCTCACCTCACATACGCCGCGGTGAAAGGTCACCTGGGGGATCTGGTTAGCAGATTTTTTTTTGGCCATCCACACTAGGGGGAGAAAAAAGTAGATCAATTATTTAGCAGTAGGTTGATTAGAAAGCGACGACCCTGCTGTTGAGGTGGCTGAACAATTGCGGTTGATAGTATGCCTCACAACCAACGTTTGCCTTGCTTCCGAATCGACCAAGCCTGTAGGGTGATTCACGGCCACAACTACCATCGGAATAATCCCACCATTGCTCCTCCAACTGGAATCAGCGCTTTGCATAGCGCATCAAAACTTTGAACACCGTAGAAAGAACACCGCATCTTCTGAGCGAACCGATGATCATCTTGAATACCACCGCTCTGATATATGGGTACATGCCGATTAAATGCTTGTTTGAGGAAGAAATGTTTGCAGTACACAATACGGTCGGCTCTTGGACGGCAGTTTTTCTGCGTATTTTGAAACCGGAACGGAAAACAGGTAAGAAGTTTCCACTGGCTAAACTTAACGATAACGCATTTGTTTAAAAACCATTGCGCAGTTTACCACCTCTACTTTGATCAATTTAGTAGCCGCCAATACTATTTTCCACACAAATTATGTCAAAATAAAAATCACAGATAAGATACTGTCCCGACCAAATTTTGACTCAACAAATTTAACCCCTATATATAGCTCTCACAATTGTTTTCACAGTATCATTAGCACTTGAAAAAAATAAGCAAAACATAGAACTGAACCGACTGGAAAGCGTTTGCTTGAACCAGTTCGCCTGGTAAGCACCACAGGCATTTCCTGGTGCAAAAGACAGATCAATAAGTGGATGCCCTCAAGGTGCCGAACTAGGGCACTTAACGGCACTTCAATGCATGGCGAGTGCATGTAGCCAACGGAGTCAGGGAAATTCCGCTTGGAATCAACGGAAGACCGATGCTTAGAGCTAGATGGGAGACCAAATCGAGCTCTCTTTTTGAAAATTGGAGAAAGCAAGCAGACTTGGAATAAACGTTATTCTTTTTCGGTTATGACCGTGGACGTCGATTCGGAAGACTGATTTTGATTGAGGAGACGTTGTGTGGAGCTACAATGGCAAAACAAATTCATTTCAAATCTGCGGTTTAAGCTCCATATTCGAGACGAAACTATTGCGAAATTTCTGTTTGAAACGTCGTGGGAGATTCATACAGCGGATGTCGGAGCGACCAAAAATTTTAGTTAAATATACTAGCCCAGTGAAATCCGACATAAAAAAGGCGAAACTTCGGAAAAATTAGGGGAAAGCTGTGAGCCTTGGTACTAGCGTGTTGAACAAAATGTCAAAAGTCCCCATCGATCCAAGTGCTGCGTCACTTGTTATATGGGGTCAAAAGTCACCAAAAGTGACCTTTCCTAAATATCTCAGCAACGGTCACGTCTTCAGACAAACAATGTATAACGAATTTGTAGCTTAGCAAATTTCCAACCATAACCGTTTTTGAGATATATTGATCTAAACATTTGTTACTAACAGCGTCCTCTTTCTCACGGCATGTTAATATTATCCGATTTTGATTGCTACTTAGCATGTTTGTGAGTTTGTTTTTCTATGTTTAAGTTTGTTTTCTATGTTTTCTATGTTTTTCTAAAAACGTAACCGTTACTGAGATATTTAAGAAAGGTCACTTTTGGTGACCTTTGACCCCGTATAAAAAGTAACGCAGAACTCGGATCGATGGGGACTTTTGACATTTTGTTCAACACGCCAGTACCGAGGTTCACACTAAAATTCAGCTTTCCCCTAATTTTTCCGAAGCACCATGTTAGATTTATCTTTACTATAAGTAATTTTAAGCGAACAAACTTTTTTAGCCTATAAGAGACGCTCTTTACATATGTAACGTATACCAATATACTAGGTCTTCGATCTAGATTTATTTTAAATTGAATATATTATATTTTGCGAAGGTATAAATTTCACGTTTAGTTGAAATAAAATAAGTTCATTTGTGGAACCAAACCAATCGCATTAATTTTTTTGTAGAAATTTTGTTCCGACATGTTATTTCGAGACGCACTTTGCCGTCTCTTTCGCGGTTGCGCGTCAATTAAGATTGCCAAGGACGAAACAAGTGGCACATGAATCAACCCTTCTCGCTTGAGCGAGGTCACTTCGGCTGCCACGCCCAGTTCCCGGTCGGAGAAAGAATGTTAGAAGGACTGTTGACGTGAAACAAAGCATTTCAACTTCCTACAACGAACACTGATCTATCCTGCTCAAAGAGTTTAGAGTGATTTTGTCTGAATACGACTGAGCATGAGACTTTTTGATTAGAAAACAGGCGTTTATTTGTTCGGACGAATTCGTCAAAACTCGTCTAAACACATTTTCTTCAGAACTCGCATCGATAGTTACCGTAGCTTACGAAGATTTTGGAGTTTTAGGTAAAAAGCGAACAATCTTGACGAGAATCGATTATTTGAAGGATTTTCATTGACGAGTCTGACACAGATAGAGGGTTATGCTCTCTAAATTTTGTAACAATCTAATGAGTCTTTGAGAAATTATCACAACTCATTTTCAATTCAAGCTATCACAATCCCAATAAAATGAATAGTCCTTCCTTTTTACCTGCAAAGATTCCACAGTATCCTTTTTTATATTGACTATATAAGCTATATACAAAGCATTTATTCATTGCTAAAGTTCACAAGTGGCAGCTGCTTTTTTCAGCAGCCTAAAGGGATATTACAGAAATTTCCGGTTCCTGAAATAGCTATCGAAAGATTTGCCTGCACGCTTCAATTTCCCCATGCACTGCTTCCCATACAATTTTCTTGTAGACGTAGCGACCTAGATTTCAGTATCGATTTAAATTGCGAACGTTAAAGTTCACGTTCATGGTAAGATGAACAACACTAGCATGACCATTTTTTTTACATAATAGTTCCCCATATGCCGGTGGTCACTGAGTCATCATATATTTTAAAGATTTTCAATTTGCCATGCGAGAAATCAATTTCAATGCACTTTAAAGGTAAAGTTACCAGCTGCTAAACTGTAAGCATTCCCACCACCGAAACTAAAATCGATGAATGAATGTTTATTGTAGACTTTGCTCAATAATTCCATTGTCTTTCATACTTTGGCCACTAACAACAGCTAGCAGGATAAAAACAATGCAATGGAGCGCGTGAATCTATTTAAAATTGACGATGAAACCATTGTTCATTAAATTTAATACGATTTATGGTCGATAGCGATTTAACCTTGAAAATCCGAGCAATTATATAAAGAGCGTACTTCGAAGTGGCGACACGAAAAGGATTTACGCCCACAATCCAATGCTCGATTGAATATTGAAATTATTGCTTGGTTAAGAAGGACAGTACCATGTAAACATCTTTGCTGTCGTCTTCTGAAAAAAGAAGGAAATGGGTAAGCGATGGTGTTTATGAATTTTGAAGTGAAGTCGAGGAGAACGAGCCAGAGAATTAGATTGCAATTTTATAGAACACCATCAATGTCAAGATGGGAGTGGTGCAGTAAGAAATTGAAAATTTTTTAAGACGCAGTAGACCGTCAATATGCAATTACTTGGTTAAATCAGTTTCGGTAAAATTAGTGGAATGTTTAATTGGTGATTTAGTGCATCGTGTTGTGAAATCACTTAAGAAAATTTGAAGGATGAGTTATTGAAACTTAGTTTGTATGTCTTGATGTTGGTGATAAGGTACGATCACTTGAAAGTTGGATGTGGTCCTATTTATGTTCCGTACATTTGCCAGATTAGTAGCTATGCAGTATTGGACGAGTCAGCAGCCTGGATAAAGTCTTTATTCATGTATTTGATACATAGGTAAGGTTTTGATCTAAATGTTCCCCACTTCTGAAAGATACGAGTTAGTGGTGATAATATAAACGGTAATAATTGTAGAACAGCAAAATATCGGAATTCAATAAATTCTAAGAAGGTAATTGTAAATAATCAAATTCAAATATATAGATATAAAACTAGACTTAAGTAGAGATGTCGCTAGAAGTGATAGCAAGGAAATATAAAATGTCAAAAAAGAGAAAGAAAAGTGACACAATTAAACGAGACCTCGAGGCGAACATTTATGGTTTGATTTCGGATAAACGGTTTAGTAATTATTACAAATCAGATGTGGGGTCAGAATGGGTTTCAAATCAAATAATAAGACCGAACTAGGGTAAATCCTGGAAAAAAACTGGTTTTAAAGTGTCGTCCACTGTGACTGTATCGCAGTTGCGTAAACTAGCAGAAGCCATGCAGGTTTCAGATGAGGTGGTGGAGCGGAAGCCGCAACCATATATCGACGAGAAGCAGCCACCGACGCCACCACTGACAAAGACGCCATGGCCGGAAACTAATGCTCAGATGCCGCTGCATAAAGCCGACGCCGAGACACCACCGCGGCATGCGACAAAAGCACAGGTACATAAAATACAGCTATAACCCATTTTGTTGTTTAACGTCTTTCCCACAATAATGTTAACCAGACCGTCTACCATTAAGACGGGGACCATGATTGATGGGGACCATCCGTGATATTGAATTGATTAATGCGCACCTATCCTCAAGCATTTTTGCTGGCCCATTTTCCCGGGTGCAGGCGGAGAATTTGCTCCACTCACATAGCTCCTAAGCATGCTCCAGATCTGGAAACGATTTCTAGTTATCGCAGATAACGAATCCATACCGAATAGCTTATAAACCACAGCCCCGGCGATACTTCCATAAGGGGGCCAACCTCAATGACTGGCGCATTTTTTCATTGGAAAATGCGGATTACGCCTGCCCCACTGTACCGACACTGCTCGGTTGGGTCGATCTTTGTGGACCCCCTAACACCATCTTTCGGGTGAACTTATCATCAATTAAGAAGACACGAAGGCTTATAGTTTATATAGATGTGCTCAGGGGTGCCTTATCACGGTAAAGCTTAAGAATTGGAGCCTTAGGCCATGTGAAAGGACGCGCCATTTCCCCACGGCATCACCCCAAGCACATCAACTGTTCACTTCGCCGCCTGCAATAGTATCTGAGCTTCCAATGACAAACTTAGTCTATATATATATATATATATATATATATATATATATATATATATATATATATATATATATATATATATATATATATATATATAATCATCATCAAAAAAATTTAGTGACTATTTCTCGAGAACGCGCCATCCGATTGAGCTGAAACTTTCAGGATACATTGATGTATGTGCAGAATAGGTCCAGGTCTCATCAAATGTCAATTATCTTTAACCCTTTGGCACCAGGGGCCCTTTTTGTGACATTTGTAATATACCCATTATTCCGTCCACAAATAATTTTTGCAAAAATTAAGGTAGCGGAATGAATTTCGAACGTGTTTTAAATGTAAATCGGATAATGTTTTGGAATTTTTCACTTAAAAAGAGAACGGGAAAATTTGAAATTTTTTCGACAGAGCTATCAAATCATTACAAAACTTTTAGAACATATTGATATTGTTTAGTTGTAAATTTGTGTAGCTTTTCATGAGCATGTTGGCAACCCTGTAGCTAGGCCAGGCGCTGAAAGTGAAAAGTTTCAAATCATCGACTCTCCTGAAAACATGTCGCTTCTTGAAAAAAAGCCATTCATATATAAATCTTATGCTTTGTTTAAGTAGCCAACGTAAAAAATTTGAAATTTTACAACGGGCACGCCTGGTAACCCTTTCCCAATTTACCTATATTTCTAGCATCAAAAACTTCTGTTCACGGAAACTCACGAACCGATAATCAGAATTAATTGAAATTAACAGAATGTATTGGTCTTAAGTAGGACCAGGTCTGATAGAAGTCATTTTGAAATGTGGGCAATTTCATGCCAGTGACGCCATTTTGAAAAATCACTAAGAAAAATAACTGCTTTTGGCCCTATAAATTCGGATTCAGTCATTCGATTTTGACAAAATTCACACAGTAGCTGAACCTTACTTTTAACCACGTTTGGTAAACATATGGTTCAAAATTCGGTTGGAGCTGCCAGCTATGGTAATTTTGGTATCTCGAAAATTTTGAAAATACCTGAAGAAAATAAAGCTCTTTGCCCTATAGCTTCCAGTACAGTCATTGAGTCATAACGAAATTCAAACGGCAAATTAAACTTCTTGTGCGCAATATTCATTAATATCATTGTCGCAATTCATAACTGTATGGACAGTTAATATCACTATTATATTACATAAAATTTTGATAGAACAGATATCTCATGAAAAGTAATAATACAGAAAAATCATTAAACTCAATTGCAAGTCTCACAGATCTAAGCAAATTCTTGTCATGATTAGTGTAAACTAAATCTGGCCGGAATTAGGTAAAAATTTATTTACGGATGTATGTTCTAATAAATTTAGGACACCCTTTACAATTGAAAACTGAATTTTAGTATAATTTCGCAAAGAAACAGTTTAGTTGTCTCGATTAATAGAGTTTTGTCTGTATGGATAATTTTTGGAATTATTAATAAATATGTACAATCGGGAGTAAATTCAAATTTTAAAATGGTGATTCATTTCCTGTCTCGTCAGATTCCTGTTGAAATATGTGTCTGTGTGGAATATGTTGTTTCACGACGGACTTAAATTGTTGATATAGCGTGCGTAGCACGAGAAGAGTATCAGCCCGAAAGCTCACGAGCAGGCTGAGCTAGCTGGCGGAGCAAAGCACACTGGGCTCTAACAAGATACTGTTCTAGAAAAATTCATGCTGACTTGGCGATTGCTTGATAGCAGAAGCTAGGTGGCAACAAGCTATACTGCCGTGATGAGCATAAACGTTTGATCTACATTTTAGTAACTTTCGATATATTAAATTATTTGTGCTGGTGGTATATGGAGAGTGCATTTTTCAATATTAATTTTCACATAATTCTACAAAACATAGGTTTTTCAGGTTAAAAATGATGTAATAGAGTATGTAGTTTTATAATTCGGTGTTAACTCAAAAATGAAACAAATGCAGATTTTTTCCTAAAAACGCGCCAGCTCATGCCTGAGAGATGTGGCCGTTTACGGAGAATGTATCTTCCCTTGGTGTTTTGTGTTACATTGCAGTTACGGAGTTTTCATTTACGGTGGATGAATAGAACGTAGCGTCCCTTCTTTCTTGGAGTAAATTCACCCCATTGTTTTGGGTCTTGTAATCTAGCAAAGTGGCTCTTCGGATATGGGTTGGCCATATTTAAGGAAACCCTGCTCCGGGGGCAAATAATCTTTTCTTACCTCGTGGATGGTTTCCTATCGCACTTGAAGTTGACATCTTGATTAGGCTTTGGTTCCGTTGAAATACGCTGCTATCATCCAGCTTGATTCGCTACAACTTCGAAACGAAATCTACATATTTCCTCTGCTTTTCTTAAGAAACTGACCTTTCTAGCAGGTCATTTCCACCGGAATTTTTATATATTTTCCTTGTTTTGCTCGTAAAAGCCCGTTTACAAATATGTTCCATTCCTAAGGGTAGTAGTATTTCTTTCATAGACTAAATCCGACCCAGAACTAATATAATCACAAGATATGTGGAAACAGTCATTGAACAGAGTGAACGCCATTCGATTCAATCAGACGAAGTTATCCAATCTTAACCTCTCTAAATCGTTCAAAACTTACATCAGTAGCCAATGAGCTTATAGAGTTGCTACCAAAATTCGAAATGCCAAGAAAATGTCCAACAATTTATTTTTGTTTACTCTTGGCATAAACGTGACATTAACTGCGTTCTCATAAAAAAAGGCAGGCTTTTTTCCGTTATTATTGACTCCCTACCGATTGCGTAAGTTACGCTCGTTCCGTTGAATCATACGTCAAAACTGCTACCCTAAATTCAGGTCAAATGAGTTGTAATGTACGAATATTTGATTATTTCGTCATTATTTACACTTTGCCAGCTACGAAATCGAGAAAACGGCTATTAATCGATGATTTAACACGCTTCGAATTCCTTCAGCCTGAGGCATGATATTGTAATCAACCGCGGAAAAAAAAAGTATTTGAACGGGCATGAAAGTAGGTCCTTACTGCGAGCGAAACGACCTTATCATCGAAAAGTATAATTTATTAAGACCGGATGGTGTGGTTTTGTTCTAGTTCTTGTTGCTTCTGTCAAGTCACCGTTGATTTACATCATATTCTTTGAAAATGTTTAGTAGCGAAGCGATTCCACGACAACAGGTAATTGGGTCGTTCCCGTAAGTTAATTGGTGTTGTTATTTGCTGGTAAAAGCCAAATTGAGAAGAGTTCAAGAAAGTGGATGAATGCGAAATGAAAAGGCTTGAATAGACAACAGAATAATTACTTTGCGTGTAGCAGGAAATTCCAATTGACAGAGTTTGTGATGGTAATCACGGCAACGTTTAAGTTCAAAGACCTTATTATAAAGTCTTCTGTAATACGAAGGAATATACGCGGTAAAGTTAGTGGTTTTTAATTATTTTATAGCTTTCTAATTACACTTAAGTGATACTACGTTAAATACGCATTTGAGTGTGGAGAGAGAATCCTCGATTTTCCACAGAATTGAATATGTCAGTTAGTAGAGACATTCTGAAAATATTGATCAGTAGAGCTTACATAAAAATCACGCTGATTTAACCCAATAAGTGATACAGAGATACTACTTGATTATTTTCAAATGTCGTAGAAAACTTTTTCTAGCTCCACTTTTCGTGAAAGTAATTAAAGTCTGTACGGCTGATATATATACAAGCTGGCTTAACTGTCTTCACAACTATATAAAAACAGCATTTAATGGGCAATGCAAAAAATTCTTTTTCATTGTGACGTTCAGTCTAATGAAAGGGTATGATTATGGCGTGTTTATTACACTTTCATTGCTCATTAAAATTGAGCAAACACTTCAAATGATTGTGCTTTTTGGAAAAGTATATCGTATTGCACCATGAAAGTATAATGCAAGAGAATTTTATGAAAAATGAGGTCGTGTTGCATTCGATTCAAATACGTTGTAAGCTGCAGTGCTGCTGATTAAAAAGGGATTAAAAAATAAATAGAGTTTAAACTGCATAATTTGATAACTGCATAATCTGATAACTTGATAAAAACTGCAAAATTAAAAGCGAAATAAGTGTTACAGAGCCAAAGAAACGTAGAAATATTTACTTGTTAAATCGATTCCCACTAGTCAAATGTTGAAATAACACAAACTTAGATTTCAGTAAATATGATACAATTTTTTTCAAAATTTCAAAAATATACAAATCTTGGCAATTTATAGCTTTTCCCTTGAAGAAACTTTACATGCCGCGATACTGGAAGAAAACATGATTTCATGGAGTTTCTTGTTTTGTAGTAATACTCTTCGATGAATCAATCACTTTTGAAATATGTGCTGCAAGATCAGAAATTTACCAGACCCTAATAAAACCTTGAGATTTCTCCCAATTAATTTTCATGAATTTTCACACAAACGCTGCAAAATTAGGACAAATCATTGATAGTGGCGTTATTCTAACTTGAGAGCACCCCCTTAGTTATATTCTAGATGCTACATTTTGAGATAATTCAAAATCGTGTCATCATGCCCATTCTGTAAATTTTGAAAACATTCCGTCAAAATTTATTAGTTTCTTAGATCTCTTATGAGTTATCTCTTCGTAAGTAACCAAAACAGGGAAAGTCTATGGAAGACATCAAACATAAGAACAAATCTAACATCAATTCTTTGATGGATTTAATATAATGAATATGGTTGGAGGAAATATCACAAGATTATTCGGAAAAACTCAAATCCATGTCTAGAAGGGCCACTTATTCTATATTATGGCAACAATTAAAACGATATTTACAAGGAATTATTTTATTAATTTATGTTTATTATTTTATTTTTTTTGTATGTTGATATGCATATTGTGCTGTAGTTCCATATTTAAGAAACGGTGAAAAGATATTGGTTTCGAAACATACTGCGCCCAACGTGGGCTACTGCATATTGCATTAAACTAATGACCTATATATTTTCACATAAGAAAACGAATACAACTATAATTTTGAAAAAAAAAATTATGTTTCTACTCACATACAACCACATAGTAGCGAATGGAGATAAAACGACTTTGTTTTAACTGGCAGTCTAAATTATCACGTCAACGAAGTGACCTAAGAAATAAATTTTCAAGGATCTTGTTAGCCTTAATAATAAAATCAATTGGTTTCTTTGAATTAAAATGAATTTGTTCCTTTGTTTGAATTTTTGCAGGATGTTGTTTGATTAAATCTGGCAAAATCGCTTGGAAGTCGACATTCATCTTTAGCGACATACAATTTAGTCGCCTTTTAGAATATATAAATAAATAAACCGTTTAATAGGTATTTTATCAGGATTGACCATGAGCTAACAAACAATATAAAATTGAAAAGAAGTTTGAATCAAGGTACCAGAGAGTAAGACTATAGGAGAGTAGTATCTGTGACTTCTTACTTCCGGTAAATGAAACTGAAATTCAGCAGCTTATACTTGACTTGAAGCCTAACGCAGCCCTTGGCGTGGAATAATTGCAGTTTAATGTTTTAAAGGACAATTCTTTCGCACTATCTAAACCATTGACACACATAATCAGTTTATGCTTCAATAAGGAACACTTCCGGCTCCAGCTTAAGCGAGCCATAGGGGTACCCCTGAATAAAAGTAACGATAATACAGATATGTATAATTATCGTCCAATATTTCGTCTACCACACACAACAAAGATTCTTGAGAAGCCCATTAGAAACAGGCTAACAAATATTTGGAAGAGAAAAATCTTTTAGTTGACAACCAACTTGGCTTTAGGAATTTGCGTAACACGGAAGACGCAAAATATAAGGTGACGAAAGAAATTGTGTCTAATTTAGACAAGGGCCTGAAGTGTTAAGGTGTGTCTCATGACTTCAAGAAAGCGTTTGATACTGTAAGTTATGAAGTACTGCTGGAAAAAAAATAATTGAAATAGAAATGAAAGGCGTTGTTTTTAATGTTTTTGGATTTTATTTACAAAGAAGAGCACGCTCAACACATATACAGGGTGTTTGGTACTCGATGGACACTTTTGTAAGGAGGCACTTCTTGATATATTTTGAGCAAAAAATTGTTCAACAGAGTGGTCCGGTTTTCAAAATCTACGGAGTTACAGGGTGGCGAATAAAAGTTATTCGGACCTGTACCCTTACTCAAATTAAATCATTATATCTTGAAAACTAATAATCATAGTACAACGTTTTAGCGATTGTTTTTTATGGAATCAAATTACCTTTAATTTAATGAAACGTCTTAAATTGTAACTGTTACTGATTTTGAGATATTTACTTCAAAACAAAAAATTTTGGCACTTCTACCCCGCAAATTATGTGTTCTAAAAACTCATTGAAATATGCCATTTTAAATTTATATTTTTATAGGCCATATGGTTGGCTACAAAAAAATGCATACATACTTATAACTTAGATTTTACCATTTCATAAGAGGTAAGCGAAATTACATATCGCTTAAAAAGTAAATATGCCGTAAAGTGGACCTCGTTAGAAAGAAAAGCTTAAATTGTTATTTGCTCTTAAGTATTTTTACTGCCCATTAGTTACTTTTCAAACTATCAATTTTATAAACTAAACTAAAATTAGTTTCAACATAATTGAAGCACCTACCTGGATGTTAAAGGTAAAATTGGGTACAGTTCTTCGCCTTTATTAATGGAATACTTAAAAAAATTAAGACCCTATAAAAACAGAACCACTTTCAAATTTTTGTCAGTATCGGTACATTACTCGAACAAAAAGATATCACGAAAATTTCAAACATAAATTCAAAATGTCTCACTACACTAATGATGAATATGCAGATATTATGTACGTATATAGAGAGTGCCGGGGAAGTTCACAAGCGGCGCAATCTTTGTATCAACAGAGATATCCCCATCGACGGATTCCTGGACGGAGAATGTTTCAACAACTATACACAAGGATTCGGAAAACTGGCAGCGTTAGGACGAGCCAAGTAAACGCAAATCCTGCGCCTGCAATCGCTGTACGGACCGATAAAGAAATACTGCATGCAGTGGAAACTGACCTATCAATCAGTATTCGACGATTGGCGTTGCAGTTTAACGTGTCTATGTGGAAAGTTTGGAGTATTTTAATAGCAGCCCGTTTACATCCCTACCATCACACACCAGTGCAGGAGCTGCTACCGATCGATTTGCCCAAAAGGATGGAACTCTGCAATTGGCTCCTTGAGAAACAATTAGACAACGAAAATTTTTTGAACACCATTCTCTGGACGGATGAGTCCTTATTTATCAGGGACGGTATCACAAACTTTCATAATTTACATACGTAGGCTGAGGGCAATCCACACACGAGAAGGACTTCATCGTTTCAGCATAAGTTCAGCGTAAATTTATGGGCAGGAGTGATTGGTAACAGTTTAGTCGGACCTATTAGGCTCCCGCTTACTTTAAATAGTACCAATTACTTACATTTTTTAAGACATGATCTGTAGGACTTATTGGAGAATATTCCGCTGCAACGATTGGCTTCCATGTTTTACCAACACGATGGTGCTCCAGCTCACTATGGCCGACCAGTCAGAGATTGGTTGAATTCCAATCATACCAATCGCTGGATCGGTAGAAATGGACCAATACACTGGCCTGCGAGATCTCTTGATCTAACAGTTATGGATTTTTTTGGTATGGGGACGGATGAAGGCCCTTGTCTACATAACGGAAGTATCAACATTGGAAGACCTAAATACCAGGATCGATGCAGCTGCAACAGAAGTGAGGCAGCAGCTGAGAGGTATGAATATGAAAAGAACGCTTGCGAAACGAGCTTTACCGTGTATTCAAAATGAAGGTGGCCATTTTAAACATTTACTGTAGCTCAAAAATTTTGCAATAAAGTATAAAAACCTTTAATAAATTCTTTCAGTTCAAGCAAAGAGTGTAGACCGAAAACGAGGGCCACTTTATGGCATATTCAGTTTTTAAGCGATAAGTATTTTCGCTTACTACTTGCGAAGTGGTAAAATCTAAGTCATAAATATGTATGCAACTTTTGTAGATTACAATATGGCTTACAAAAATATAAAATTAAAATGGCATATTTTAATGAGGTCTTCTGAGAAAAATGACATTGAACACAAAATTTTCGGGGTAGAAGTGCCAAAATTTTGTGCTTTGAAGTAAATATCTCAAAATCAGTAACAGTTACAATTTAAGACGTTACATCAAATTAAAGGTAATTTGATTCCATAAAAAACAATCGATAAAACGTTGCGCTATGATTTCAAGATATAAAGATTTAAGTGAGCAAGGGTAGAGGTCCGAATAACTTTTATTCGCCACCCTGTACCTCCGTAGATTTTGAAAACCGGACCACCCTGTTCAACAATTTTTCACTCAAAATATATCAAGGAATGCCTCCTTACAAAAGTGTCCACCGAGTACCAAACACCCTGTATAAGACTATGCCCCTATCGGTATTATTAGTGTACTGCAAGAAAAAATTCTGGGACCAACTTTATTTTTAATATATATATATATATATATATATATATATATATATATATATATATATATATATATATATATATATATATTAATCTATGTATTATATATATATATATATATATATATATATATATATATATATATATATATATATATATATATATATATATATATATATATATATCTTTTTCTGGCACTAGTTCAGTAAGCGATAGGTCTTAGTGTAGATGGCAAAAAAATCTGATTACCAGATCCCCGGGTAACCTATCATTACGGGGCCATGTCAAGTTTGAGTCACTAAAAAAAGACCACCTATCAGCCCTTGAAGTTGAACTTGGGGCCCGCCTAAACATTGCCTCAAAGCGGTCATGTTGACTCAACTATCGCTAATCACGGACTTCAAAATCTACCAACGTACAGTCTAAATGTATGTTGAGACTGTGCGCCACCTGATTGCCTCAGATGTGACCAGGCCGAGCGTGGACTCAATAGTGCGCCTTGAAATTACTAAGCGAATGTGCATAAAGAATGTGTAGTGAGCATCATTGAGCTCAGCGAAACGGTACGGGTAGCTGTAACGAATTCTGTTTAGGTATTTCCTGAAGTAACCGACATGTTGTTGCCAAAGCAGAAGGGTTAGAGATGAAATCGGTCGTTACTTGAAACTACTGGTAATAATACACAAGAAGATCATTAAAACCTACTTCAAAAAACTTGCTCTATATCCATCATCCCATCTCTATAAATCTATGGTGATTATAGCACACCTTTACAAAATTAATTTCTTAGATATTTATATATGCATAGCAGTTACTTCCCGCAAGAGAATAAAGTAGGGTTTGTGACACGTAGAAGACTTCTGGAAGTTCTGCAGAAACCTAGATTCTCGACAGCAGTGGCTGCAAGTCATGCTTTTTATGTTCTCTCGCGGCTGTATAACTGTTTACCACAGAACATCTGTCGGCTGAATAATTTAAGTAATGTTAAAAAAACTTCTAATGACTACTTTATGGTTTGTTACATATTTATTAAGTTAGAGAACATTATAATAAAAATTTGTAATCAATAGAACTTAACGTTTAATAATAATAATAATCAGGTTATTTGCAAGCTCGAAACTGACAATTTCAAAGAACGAGCTCTACTTATTAGGGATTGTCTAGTAAATTAAATTTTTTCAGCTACATCTTTGTCTTTCTTTATTTAATTCTAATCTGTTTATTTCAAATTCGTTGTAGTGAAAAATTAGAATCTATATTTGCTCTTTTGTATGGTAATAAAGTAATATTGCTATTTTTTTAAATTACTGCTTTCGATCTTACGATCTGCGTTTACATACCTAATTTCGATTAGATCCAAGCTCAAATCTCATTCCAATCTGACCTGCGTCTCTATGCGATATTTTGGATTGAATCCGGATTCAAACCGTATGAATATTATATATATACAAATTGTAAGCGAAAAAAATTCACAAAATTTCAAATTGTGATAACTTCTCAAAGAATCATGAAATCATTACTAATTTCTCAGGACATATTGATAAGCATGCGAAATATGCTTATACGGCTTTTGATTGAGTTGAAAGCAACATTATAGTAGCAGCAAATACCATATGTAAACAGAAATCCTTCAAATAAAATATATTTGTTATTTTGCAAAAAAAAAACCTAAAATTGACAACATTTATGTTATTTCGAAGCTAATCTGCTTTCTTTTTCAGTGTCTATAGAAATATTGAAACAGATTACCCTCGAAATATCGATATCTGTCAAGAAATTAAAATATGTATATCTAGCTGCTAAAGAAAAAATAGGTCTTCAAAATAAAATATTTTTTTTAAAGCTAGAAAAAAAAGTTGGGTCACATTAAAAGAATCAACTTTTATGGTTCAAACAGTCAAAATTGAATTTTTAATACCTCATCGTACAAGAACTATAGCTCCTTTCCAAATTACCTATTCTTCAGCTCTCAAAATTCGTGGCCACGAAAACTCACAATCCGATAATCAAATCCAATTGATATTCACCGAATTTATTGACCTTTAGCAGGACCAGGTCTGATAAAAGTCCAATAATTATGTTTGTAAATCCTGTGGCAATGGTTCCATATTAGAAGAACAAAAGTTTTTTTTTGCCCTATAGCTTTCGATTCAGTCATCAAATTACCATAATAATACCAGTAATAGTAGTAGCACCCTCTAGTGATGGTCCTTTGTAGGCCAAATCGGGTAAAGTTAAACGTTAAACTAATCATTGCACACTCACAGAGTTGGAGTATCTGTCACCTCACCATCTCGGCACCAAATGGTCTGTAGCTGAGGCAGCTTTGCTTTGACCATTAAATTCCCAAATAATAATGACCTTTTCAAGAAAGTAAATAACAAATGCAACGATTTCAAATATGTTTAAATTTTCGCACCTTTAAAACCTTCGACTCCTATAGCTTTCAATTTAGTCATCGGATAGACACGAAATTCACAAGATGTGTTCTCGATTTAAATTATATTTAATTTAATTTTGGTAGACTTTTTGTTGCAGAGCTAATAAATTTTTGCCAGCTTCAGCCATTTGCATAATTGTAATTCATCATTGTTTGTACTAGAAGATGCTATCAGAAAATTTTCGTATGATAAGCATCCTAGAATGAAAATAAGTCGCAAATATTTTACTCCCCTAAATTTTGGAACTCATGCGAGTGACAAGAAAGAAAGAAAAAGAAAGATTTCTGCCCTACAGCTTCCACTGCAGTCGTGGCACATGATCTTTGTAAAACGTTACTCGCAATATACATAGAACATGTCCGGTAGAAATCTGCACAATTTCGATAATTTTCTTCGAAAATTAGACTTTCTAGCGGTTTCTATGCGCTGAATTTTTATTATTATTCAATATTCAGAATCAATATGTTTTTAAATACGATCTTACTTGTACTTTTACTAACATGAACGGTATTGAAAAGCTTACATTAAAAGCTTAAAAAAACTATGTTTTTATTTATTTATTACTTTATTTATTTATTCACCAAGCAAGGTGTACTAGAAGAATAAAATAAAATAGTACATGGATAAAATTACGAAACAAAACAAAAAACAAAACTATATATTAATACACGACTAATAAATAACGCATAAATAAATTAGTTACAAACAGATAGCAAATAAAGTAATAAATAAATGACAAATAACTAAATGAATTTAAATATAAATTAAATATACATATACATTATTATGGTAGGGGAAGGGGGAGACTATGAAGAGAGAGCCTTCATAATGTTATTTTTAAAAGTTGCTTTAGATATCGTAGGGGAAAAGTTCTCGCTCATGTTATTAAATAGCCTCCAACACCTATTTATTGGCTGCTTTGCTGCATATGTTATGTTTTGTTGGTATTTAATAAGCAATCGTCGGCATCTAGTAACTCTCAAGGGCTGATTGAGCACAAACTTTTCTTTCAAGTAGACGACATTAACTACGTCTCTGATGACATTGAAGCTGAAGCAGTCAGATCACATTAATCTTCTCAACGCAAGGGGTAACAAGTTAATGCATTTCAGGCCATATTCGTATGGTGGTAGATTACTGAAATCATAGGAGTTGAAAAGATCTCTTACAGCGAATAGTGGCAGCTGCTTCTCAACAGACTCAAATCTTTGGCTGTGAATTTCGAAAGCCGGGTTCCAGATAGTGCACGCATATTCAAGAAGATGACGCACGAGTGAAATAGATAAAGATTTAGTAGCCCAGAGATTCTTAAACCTATTGGCTTGTCGCTTAATGAAACCAAGTCGTTTACTTAATCGGGAAAGCACTCTATCGTAATGTAGATTAAAGCGGAGCTTTTCATCAAGGATGACACCGAGATCTAACATGTTGTCAACCCTGCTGAGTGCCGTGTTGTTGAGGCGGTACGTATAATGAACGAGTGCAGTTTTGCGAGAAAAGCTAATTTGGCAATGTTAAGAGAGAGCTTGTTCGCGGAGCACCAATGGTCTAGAGAGTTCAGCTAAGACAGAAAAAAGGTCGCGTCAGATAGTGATCTGATGACATGGTAGATTTTTCGATCGTCCGTATATAGTAAATGAGGAATATCAGATAAAATCTCCGATATGTCAGATATAAAAATATGAAAAAGAAGAGGGCCAAGACGACTTCCTTGAGGTACACCGGATTTAACGTCGACTTTCTAAGAAATAAGACCTTGAAATTTCACGAACTGCAAGCGGTCGTGAAGGTAGGAGCCAAGCCACTTTAGTAAAGATCCTGCAATTTCGAATTGATTCAACTTGGGGATCAAAATGGAGCGATCAACTCGGTCGAATGCTTTGCTATTGAATCTGCGATTTCAGAGAAAGAAATATTGAATATAGTATGAAGGGGCGAAATCAGTTGTTTTACACACTTGATCAGAAAACTAGTAGGGAGGAGATCAGGTTCAGGGCCCTTGTTACTATCAAGTTCCAAAATGGCAGTAAATACTTCATTGCTCGATATGGTCATAACCTCAGCAAAATTTGTTTGAGTCGCACCCGGGAATCAATACAATGTTGGGATGCTAGCTGGACCATCAACTTCTTGAAAATGGTCAGCAAAAAAGTTACAAGTCTCTTGAGGACAAGAAAATAGGTTTTACGTTAGAATTAGCAGCAGTCGTAGCAAGAGCAGTGCCAATACTGGATGAATTTGAATTACGAGTTACGATTGAGTCGGAACATACTTTATTGGGATGAGAAGTCTGAGATGAAGAGGAAGCTTGAGTTGGATATGCTATAGCATGAGTCTCAGCATGGTAAAACCTGACGGTAGAATTTCGATTACAGCTGGTGAAGTCTCTAGTCAGAAGATTTGAAGGAGCTACCTGGTTAGTAGATGCAGGTGAAGTAAAATCACTAATCACAATTGAGTCCTTATTTCTACTTTTAGTGTTGCTGCTAGCGACGATGGTCCTGCAACGACGAAATATGATGCCATTCCATTTATAGTTCCTAACGCTTCCATTCACGTGAGTGAAAAGCCAGGCATACTTTTAAGAAATTGAAACTTTGTAGCACCTGCTTGCATGTTTATTACGTTGAGATGAGATCTCAACGCAAAAACCACTGATGGAAAGTTTTTCCTTTAAGATCCTGCTAAGCCAAGATTTATCGGTGGAATCTGGTACTCCTTTTTACAAAAAACGGGACCTTCTTATTGGTCGAAACTTTGTGGGGGGTTGAAAATCGTCATGAATTCAATTGCAGTTTTTGATTTTTCAAATACGTCCCAGCCAATCATCTTCCGACCCACAAGTGCCAAATTTAAAAATTGTTTTATGGGAATCTTTCTTAAAATTGTAATAAATTTGTATAATATCTTCATGCCTAAATTCATTTCGCGTTAAGAGAAACATAATTGACCTGTTCTTGATTTAATTCGATGATCTACTACACGAAGACGTCGTTTCTTTTGAATTATCTTGACGAATATGGAAGGATTGAATAGGAAAGGCGATCGGCAATAGTTGATAAATTCCACATAAAATTGCAGTGAGTTTTTGAAGAGCGTTATTTCAGCAATGATGGATATTGTGAATGCTACCTCTATTTAAGGTTATGTCTCACTACTAAAAATAGATTACGAGGCCTTTAGACTTTTCATCATATTTGTAAGTGCCCGCAATAAAATTTTAAAACGCCCATTTAAATATAATTTAAATCACGAGAACAAAATCAAAACTCATGACAATTTATCGATAACATCAATTGGGAGATATTCCATTCAATACATACATTGCGAATATTTAAAGCACGTGCTATGCATTTTTGCATACATCAAATCATATAATCTGATATGAAGCGCTGACACAAAAATGTATAACCTTATTACCAAGCTAAAATATTCGAAGCGAACAATAATATCTCGTGACTTATAGTTTAGTACCAGCATTCAAAGATTCTTCAGAGCCTTAACCGCTACTGTCCCGGCTCTGAATTAATTGTGTTTACATTCGGCAGATTCTAATGTTTGTTACATTATAAATAGCATATGCAAATAAAAATTCATTTTCATGTGATTGGCTTATAAAAACATCGACCGGATGTCAAGAAAGAAAAACAATTCAATGGAAATAGTACTTGACTTGTCTAGTCTAAATTGCCTATGGCAAAAGCAAATCAATGGCGTGGAGATAATTTTCGCGATTGATCAAACACTTGATGCTTCCGATGAAGGCACACATGTAGCTTAACCGCTAATCTATGTCAATATACTTGGAAAAACGTTTCGACAAAATCGGATATTGTGTGTTAATAAAATATTTGCATTCTAATATGCTTTCGCTCATACTTTATTAATAGAAAAGTGTTTAAGCGGTGGTGATAGCATTTTTCACATTGAATAATATTTGACTTCTAAATGAAATCTTCTCAGAAAACGTGTGAATACAAATAGTTACGCTAAGTCGGCCGGCTGAGTAGTTGTGAATAGCATACAAATTTGGTTTAGAATCGACTCCAAGTAGTAACGATGATTTACAAAAGGTGTGCATTAAATTTTGTTTTATAAATGAGCTTTATTAGCAAAAACTAAAACCGAAAAAAATTAAATCAATATATTATTTGGTAGAATAGTTAACGATTTTCAAATGGCTTTTCATTTTCGTCATATTCATGTCCTCTTCAAATACTGTTATGATATATATTTATTTTTGAAGAATATTAACAATAACAGAAATCTTTGACAAAATGAGTTCTTCTTTGAACATGTATAAAAATAAATCAGTATCGTTATTTCTGCCGACAACTAAGGAGCATGTTGTTTTCGAAAACTCAACCATGACACATTGTTCATGAGCTCTAATTTGAGCGCTTGACACTGATAGGGCTTCATAAGATAGCAAACTCAATTATCTTCGTTTTCATGTAGAGAATGAAAATGATATATCTGACGTTTTATCGGAATTTTACCAGGAACGTTCATAGTCTCGGGATCTCCTTATATCCATCACTTCCTTCACTGAATAAATAGATTTCGGAAAAAATACTTGCAAATAGCTTTGTGAGCTCTCAAGATAGTAATGATTGTTTCATTACTGTTTCTTAGCTTTAGTATGACTTCGCGTTTCTATTTTTAGTCTTTCCATTACTGACTGAGAATGATGACCCATTCGAGAATGATGACCCGATCGTAAACATTTATGATACCGGCATACTATAAAAGTCAATATAACTTGTGATATTGACTATTTTCCATTTACGGAATATTATTAATGGAAGCAAATTGAAGTTGGATTCCGTCATCGGTTTTTAAGCTATTATTGAAGATTTTGATTTTGCTCGGTATAAAATTTTTAATTGCTGTACATGAGAGTGAAAAACTAAGAGGAGCAGGCTACCTCACACTTCTGGCCCTACATCGAAGTATGTGTAATAGGACAAAAACGCTCTCTTCGATTCTCTCTGGCTTGGGCCTGCTTGTTGAAATTAAATCGTTGTCAATCGTATGCGATGTCGGTATTGTTTCCGAGTAACGTGAATTTCAAACGTAAATAATTGTGTTGCGCGGTGGTGATTTTTCTTAATAAACGAATTTTTTGAACATTATTAACCCGTAGTTTCATATAACAACGTGAAATTACATAAACACATCGTAAAATTTAAGTAATTATTTATTTGAATAAACGGACGGATGTCCTTTAAAATATAGTTACATGGTAGCTGACAAGTAGCAGAAAAAAACTTAAACTAACTTAAATAAACGTGATCGCTGAAATGATATTTTAAATGCGTTCTGAATACATATTTATATGAAGAAAGGAAATATCAGAAGGGATGTCCGGTAATAAGCGTGAATTGTTAGTCATGCATACCAAGCATAAATTTTCTTAAATTGACTTGATCCAAGTTAAATAAATCTACATGAGAAGACATTAAATTTCCTATTGCCTTCAATCGTTCTGTAGGTGAATGCTGCATATAATTTGTTCTGCATATCAAAAGATGGAAAAGATCATTAGATCTGGTTTGTCTGTTTGGGACTCTAAATGAAAGCTCCTGTAAAATAGCGGGTGCATCAGTGATGCCATTAACAATGTTAAATAAAAACACAGCATCAAAATAATTACTGCGCGCTGCTAGTGTAATCATATTTAGCAGAGTCAATATGCTTGAGTAGTCAATGTTCTCACAAGCAATGCGAAGCTTGTATGCTATAAAACGTAGAAATGTTTCTTGTATTTTCTCAATTGCATGCGAATGAGTCGTATAGCAAGGATTCTAAACAACTGAGCAATACTCAAGTTTACTCCGAACAAAAGCAAAATACAACGACTTGAGTGCATGGATATTATAAAAATTACTTGTATTTCTAATAATAAAACCCAACATTCGACGCGCTTGCTGTGAGATGTCATTTATGTGATAAGTAAAATTTAAGGATGTATCAAACATGACTCCTAGATCTCTAACAATATTAAATTGTAAAAGAGGCACACTGTTGATGGTATATGTATGCTGAAACATGACTCTCGATCTATTGAAAACAATATATTGACATTTGGCTAAATTGAGCTGCAAACAATTTTGTACCCTATACGTGTAAAATTTGTTCAAATTTGACTGAAGAATCATTGCATCATCCATAGAAGACACCGTTTTAAATATTTTGCAGTCATCTGCAAATAGTAGGAACTCAACATCTTGAAAGATCGTATGTATATTATTAATGAATAGCAAAAATAAAAGTGGGCCTAGGTGAGAGCCCTACGGAACGCCTGATGTCGGGAAAATTTGACGAGAATAATGATTATTAGCATTTACTACTAAGGATCTATCTCTTATGCAACTGTTTAGCCAGCTAAGCATCGAACCATGAAAACCAATATTACCAAGCTTAATTACAAGAAGATCAAAATTAATTTTGTCGAATGCTTTTGAGAAATCCGTGTAAACTGAATGTACTTGTAGTGAAGCCATAAAGGATTTATAAATATAGCTTTGATATGAAATGAGATTAGTTGAAGTGGACTTTCTCACGGAAAAACCATGCTGATTTTGTATAATGAGTGGACGGACCAGTGGTGTAATAAAATCAGTGACCAGACTTTCAAAAATTTTAGGAATAGCAGATAATATGCAAATAGGACGATAATTTTTAATATTAGCTTTGTCGCCAGATTTGAAGACAGGTACGACGAAGCTAGATTTCCGTCGCACTGGAAGAGAACCCGATGACAGAGATTTATTAAATATATAGAGAAGTGGGTGAGTCATAGTTTCAGCACAATTTTTAAGGAAAATCGGAGGAATATTGTCAGGGCCAGGGCTTTTTGTGACATCCAAATTATATAACTTTTCGCGGAGGGAGTCATAAGCTATGTTGTACAGAGATAGACTAAATGAGCTATTCAACGAAGGAGGATCAAAGGAACTTATATCACTAGAATATACCCTTGAAAAATTATCAGCAAACATGTTTGCTATATCAGCTAAATTTGAGCTTCGAATTTTATCTAAATACATAGTATTTGGTAGTCCAAATTCAGCCTTGCAAGAGTTAATATATCTCCAAAAGTACTTAATATTCACCGTAACTTGAGACTCTAATCTATAAATATAGCGCCGGTAGTCAAATTTGGCCTGAATTTTGCATTTAGATCTTAAATTAGAAAATAAGTTGTAATATTGTAACTCTCCAGTAGATTTATAATTTAAATGAGCAATTTTTTTGTTATGGACTAATTTTTTTAATTCCGACGAAAACCAATGAGGAAATTTGTCATCATTTAAGCGAACACGTGGGACATAAATGTTAATCAAATCATTAACTTTAGTATAGAAGAAGTCCACTGCATCATCTAATGACATACAATTTAAAACTGACCAAGCAGTGGTGCACAAAGCAGCATTTAAGTTAACATAGTCTGCGTTTTTAAAGCTAAAGATACTTGATGATTCCTTGTTACTATTCGGTTGACTGAAAGAGGGTAATTCGACATTAATATCTAATGCTGGATGATACAAATCTATAGGTAATAAAGGAAATTTGTTTTGAATGACATTAATAACATCTAAATTTGAGAAAACTAAATCAAGTATGTTATCACTGATATTTTTAACAACGTTGAACTGTGAAAAGTTTAAAAAAGAAAATGAGTTGATAATCTCAATACTTTTAGCATTAGAGTTGCTGACCGACCAAGATCGAACATTCCATTCCACATCACGGAGATTGTAGTCGCCGGTAACGATTATATTAGCAGCGGGAAAATTACTGGAACAATTTGCAATATCCTCTGCGTGCTTCCGATAGCACTCAGCAGTTGCATCAGGTGGCAAGTAAACAGTTGATACGAGTGTACAAGCAGGTTTAGTTTTGATACAAAGAATCAGCTGCTCCAATTCGTTATGCTGACATTTCACTAAGGTGGACTTAAGTGTATTTTTGACGGCAATGAGTACGCCGCCACCTTTTTGCTTACTCGTTGAAGATAATTCTCGATCGCGTCGATATATTGTAAACTTATCCAGTCCCAGCTCAGAAGAATAATAATTAGGCTTGAGCCATGTTTCGGTGAAGATTATAACATCATATGTTGTCGTGGCTAATTCAAGTCTTAGTTCGTTAAGTTTTGAGCAGATTCCGCGTGTGTTTTGATAATATAGTAAAAGGTTTAGTTTTTTGTGGTGCGGCCGTATACAATGCGAGGAAAGCCATTTACATATTTAATAGTGGCCTCCGGATTACTTTTAATGAGTTCCCGCAGATGAGATCTCAACGAACTTAAATTTTCACGTTGACGAAGGGTAAGATCAGATACAATATTCAAATTTGACGAGTTTAGATAGTTTCTCACATGAAGATCTTTCTTTTTTCTAATTATCTCAAGTGCAATATTGGGGCTCATTGTAATTGTTTTGACTGGCCGTATTTTATTCGAATCAAACTTGCCGATTCTCACCAATTTAAAATCATTTAACTCAAGTTTTTGAGGTGAAATCACATTGTTTATTATCTGCAGCGACTGATCACGATCACCGATAACATTGCTTTCAGGGATACCGTGGATAATGGCATTGGATGCCCGCTTTCTGCGATCTTCGATCTCAAATATCCAATCTTCCATATTATCAGAAGTATTTTCATGTGATTTTAATTTAGTTAATTCTTTTTTAAGCACTTCAACTTCTTCTTTGAGGGCAGTAACGAGTGTTAAAAGCGTTTTGCACTGTACATCTTTCGCAGTGCATGATGTACATATGAAAAGCATCTTCTTACTTGTTGATTTCAATTGTGAAATTGCAGATCTTGACAGCCCAGCACATGAAGAATGTTCCGGTCTCTTACAAGTGTCACAACAAAAGAAATCATCTCCCGCTCTCAAATCTTTCGCACACGAAGAGCACTCACTCAAGCTTAACACCGACATAGCTGCACTTTGAGGTTAAATGTTTGTTTTCAAATTCAGAAATCAGAGTCAGCTAACAAAAAGTATAAAACTAATTGAGATTTTAATTGCAAACAATTTGCCCAATTCTAATAGAAGAATGAACAAATATTTATTTCAATTTATCGCGTAGTAGATTTAAAATCAGTCACTAAACACAAGCTCAGAATTTGACAGCTACCACTGAACGCACTTATACGCTCTCTCTGATAATAATGAGTCAAAAGTGTGTTGTGGGTTCATGCCGAAATCGGCGAGGATTTGGTGTCTTAGGAGTCTCTTTTTACATGTCAGTGATCATAGAAGGAACCCAAATAATACCTCTTCAATTTACGAAAAGCTAATCAGAAGTAAATATTTGCATGCGTTGATTTTTCAGAGAATTTATTTTTATTATTATGGTACAGAGTATATCAACTACATGCGAATCTCTCTTTATTTTTTATGTATTTTTTCAAATTCTACTTCATTACTGAAATTAAGTTCTATAAAAAAAATGAAATATAGAGCACCGTAGGTCAAAATATCTCGGGTTCAAAACACCATAGGTCAAAATATCTCAAATCGTACATTAATTTACAGTAGTCGAGTGCATAGTTGATCTCCAGTCAAGTGCGAAAACAAACTTTGATCGAAATAGTAAACTTACTTATAATTTATGAGCGAAGACGTTGGAATTATATGCGATGTAAAAGTGTATACAGTTTTCGACTGTTGAACATTGGTACTTTTTAGATTATTTTTTTGTTAGGTACTTTTAGGTTCTTTACCGTGTGTGTATTTTTATATTTATTGGTGTGGCAAGTGAATGGACCAGTGTCAGTATTATTCTGATATTCCTTTTTTGTAAGCTCGGGTGCAACGAAAAATAGCAAAATTTTCTAGGGAATCGAAAAAAATCACGCATTCTTACATATAATATTATTCACGAAAAGGGCGGCAAATATTTCTGAGACCCAGGGCGGCAAAATGGACAAATCCGCCCCTGGTAACAGTCCTAATTCATGTAACAATATGTTCAAACCTCTCACGGGAAACAGGATTTACTTAAACTCAACTCTAAAGTCAAGTTGCAAAGATGATCAAAAACTGAACTTTGAATTGCAAACCAGGAGGCTGGTTTGTTCTGATTATGGTGTAGCCATAGAAAAAACGTATGTGGCAGAAGTTAATAAGGAAAATTTAACTGCAGAACCAGCGTCTGTTAATTTAGAGATTCCCAACACTTCTTCTGGGCTAATCACACCAAGTAATTTCTCACATCACTATCAATTTAGTTGAAAATTTTTGTTGTTACTCCTTTTAAGTACTTTAAATCGTTTTGAATCTACATCCAGAAGATACTCGAGCAGATCCTGTTCACCTTTATTTAGTAGATCGTGCTCACCAGTCTCCCCACACCTATCGAAACATTTATTTTTTCCGGAACCTTTAAAGAAGGAATTAGGGATTTCAAAGAAGTGGAAAAAATAGAAAAGATCAGACAATTAGAAAAAAGAGAAGAGGATCGTATCAAAAAAAGAAAATCGAAACACGCACAGATATCCGAAAGGAAAAAGAAAAAAACGAACGTTGAAAAACAGAAGAAAGCGATTAAGTATCAGGAATGTGACAACGTTCTAATAAGCGACACAGAAGTGAATAACCTAAAAAATATTGGGTGCGACAACTGCCCTTGATGCTATCATCTAAAATGTTGTTTTCTATATTCTCTAAGTTATGAGAAAGCATCTGATGAGAAATTTTCTTCCAAGATATGTGAGACCCAACAGGAAAAGAACTGAAGGTTGTCTGTAACAACTTATGAAAAGTCAAAAAGTAGAATCATCCAAGTCAATATTAGAATTAATCATACTTTGAAAGAAAGATGCTTGATTTATGTTAAATTCATTGTTTTTATTTACAATTTTCCATAATATATAATTTGATTGAAGAATAAATACAAAACGTCTCAAGTATAATATGTTTTATTTATGTTTCATGGATATTTCTTTGTAAAATAATGAAATATGCAACTTGGCCGGACACTGATACAAAAGAGGCCGACAACTAAATTTCAGAGGTAGCGTAGTTTTTATAGAATTAATTATTAAGAAAAAAGTTGAATTGTTACCAAGAATATTAAATATTAATTCCCCGAGAAACAGCACAGGTTTATTTTAAGCTAAAAAATTTATCCCGTAACTGTTTTCTCTGGGTAGTTATATTTAGCGAAAGTGGAAAAAATGCAAAAGTGGCCGACTACTAGTGCACTTACCTTATACTTACCTTATTAAATAGGAAATTTACTGGTTTGCTTCGACTTAGATACTTCTTTCATTGCACCCTTTGCTTTAGCAGTGTAAAATTCATAACTAGGATCTACCTGTTGTCCGCTTTGATATACGTTTCGTCATATAAAACGATATTATACAATCGAATTTCGTCACATTTGATCGAATAATATACTATTCGATCGTATAATACTATTATTGAACAGTTTCACCATAAATCAAACACAAACTGGTAATTTTGCAATGCCTTTGAAAAGTGGTAACTAAAATCTATCAACCCTTGAAATATGTTCATAAAAGGCATGTACATTTATGTATAAAGTAACTTTCGAAGTGGCTGTGCAGACCTTCGAACGTTACCATGGCACTGTTAGAAATTTGAGACGCAAATATATAAGCTAACATTGGCTTTGTTGTCCTTTGGCACCATAAGGGATTGTTTACATTTGTTTTTTCGGCAGTAGGTTTTTAGCAAACTAAAATATAAATTGATTCGTTCAAAATGCATTCTCAAAATTCTCTCAACTAACCTGAGAAATACACAACTTTCGATTTTACACACATTTTTTGTCTTTGCAAAGGAAGATTTTTTCATTTTTCTTCAGATCTAGTTGACGATTCTACATAGTATGGTGATGAAAGGGGATCTAATCTGAATTACTGATGAACTGGAATAAAACGCGGTTCAAATTTTTCAAGCAGAACTTAAGACAATATTATGATGTTGCATTGAAAAATTCGTGACATCTCCCATGTAAAATTTAATGAACCGCCCAAACGCGAAATTTAGTCGATGCATAGCAAATTTTAATTTCTCTAAACACTAAAAATATGTTCTCAGAGTTAGCTAGTTAATGTTAATTCACATGGCGTCTCTTAAATGGTGTGAATGCTAAAGTTTACCGCATTTACAACCAAGCGAATCGAAAGACGCACCAAAATATACCATATAAACAAATGAGTAATCGACTATTCCAGCAAGTCACTGCAATTCCCATAAACGTTTTTTGCATCAAACGCACGAGTTCAACTGACATTTCATTGAAATAAATATCAACATGAAATGTATAAAAATTGAGCTCACGAGTACAAAACACTCTCTCACTTTTACACTTGACATTTTCACCACAATTTCTCACCTTCCATACCAAGCACGAGACAGGGACTTAAAAAGTAACTCAATAAAATTAAACACTTAGAAATGTCAATATTCACGCGTGGTCGCTCAAAATGCGCTAATTAACAGCTGAAAAATATGAAATTGTTCACGATAAGGTCCCATTCAAGTTTTTCGTCGAAAAGTCAAAACATCTCGAATACAAGTGGTTTACGTTCTAGAGACTTAAGAACAACAATTCAGGCGACAAATTAACACTTTGAATTCTCGACCATTTTGGCGTCAGGTTTCTAAAGTAAAGTTGTGAAAAGTCTTTGGAAATAGGTGAAAATGTGTTTTAACACTCCATTTATGGTTGTGAATAGTGTGATTGTGACTGTGTTTGCGAAATTAATTAAAGCAGAAGAAAAAATGTTTCTTGTGTACCAATAATGGATACTATAAACGAACTACAAAACGTGTGAATTGGTAGGATTGCAAATAAGGCAGAGCTTAAGACGAGTAAAAATGCATTTAGTTTTGGATTAGCTTAAAAAATGTCAGAACTATATCGATCGAGTTGTTCGATTGATGGATGGTTTAAGTTGTGACTTTACAGAGGTTGTATGATTTGTTAATGAGTAAAACTGTGTTAGACATATCCAGGGCTTTAACAAACTAAATATCATTGGTCTACAGTATTATCTGCATGATGTAATATGTAACTACTTATCAACTAAACAGTTTATCTGATCTTTTCAACCTAGTAACTAATTTGGACCATCTATACAATCTCTACTCGTAATCCGTCGTTAAAAAAAGTCCTTTCAGTTAATCGACTGTTCAACGGTCACGAAGATAATATCATCAGCACATTTTTATCAGCCGAAATTTCGCTTTCATACCAACAAAAGCAATGTTCGTTAGAAAGCCGCCAACTAGAGAAAGATTTTCGTCAGTGATTGATAACGATATGTACTGAAACTTCCGTGACGAGAGTTTTGGGTATTTAAGTGAAAGTAAACATTCAATAGAATCCACTTGGATACTGATATTTCGATCTTTGCAGCTAGAATAAAAATTATTCGGAAATGGGCTACATAAGTTACAGTGATTTGCATTTTTAAATAGTCACTGTATCAAATAAGCTGTGAGCCACTGTATAAATTTTCAAGGGCTGAAACTATTATGTACCAATAAATGGAATGTATTATGAATATGGAAATACTCCTATAATATTTGATATTACTAGTCACTGATGAGGTATATTTCAAAATTCGTATGTCTAAAAGACATAAATATGTAAAAAATTTAGTTTGAATATTAGGTATCTCATTAAAACCGGTTTTTTAAGTTTTCCAAAATGAAACTCCAAAACGAAGTGGTGATTCTATAGTAAAGGGTAGTAAAGAGAGAAAAAAATTGGGTAATAGTTTGAAAGTTTCTATTTCGACGCACCTTACATGTAAAGATAACTTTGGTAAAAACACTACTTTTCAATACTAGAAATATCATTTCAAATATTTCGGAAAACTCACCACTATTTCAGTGTTATTGATATAAGTTTTCAAATAAGCTTTTTACTAATGTTCGAAGAAGAACATTAGTATTAAAATCACTTTGGCCAAAAATTCATATTTCTATATATATATATATATATCATCAAAAAATTTCAGTGAAAAAATCTCAGGAACGCGCCATCCGATTGAGCTGAAACTTTCAGGACACATTGGTGTATATGCAGAATAGTGCCAGGTTTCACAAAAAGTTAATAATCTTTAACCCTTTGGCGCCGGCGGCCATTTTAGTGATATTTTTAATATACCTATTATTCCGCACACAAATAATTTTTGCAAAAATAAAGATGACGAAATAAATTTCGAACGTGTTTTACATGTGAATCGGATAATGTTTTGGAATTTTTTAACCCCATGTGTGCGCTGGGTGCCTAAAAAGAGAACGGAAAAATTTGAAAATTTTTAAATTGCGATATCTTTTGACACAGCTATTCAATCATTACGAAATTTTCAGAACATATTGGTATTATTTAGTTGTAGACTTGTGAAGCTGTAAACGACCGTGCTGGCAACCCTGTAGCCAGGGCAGGCACTGAAAGTGAAAACCTCCAAATCATCGTCTCTCTTGAAAAAATGCCGCTTCTTCAAAATAAAACCACTCATATGTAAATCTTGTGCTTTGTTTATATAGAAAAAAAATAAAATTTGATATGGTATAACGGGCACGCCTGGTAACCCTTGCCCAATTTACCAATATTTTTAGCATCAAAAACTTCTGTTCACGGAAACTCACGATCCGATAAGCGGAATTAATTGAAATTTGCAGAATGTATTTGTCTTAAATAGGACCAGGTCTGATAGAAGTGATTTTGAAATGCGGGCGATTCTGTGCCAGTGGTGCCATCTTGAAAAATCACTAAAAAAGATAACTGCTTTTAGCCCTATAAATTCTGATTGAATCGTTCGATTTTAACGAAACTCACACAGTAGCTGAACCTTACTTCAAACCACGTTTGGTACAAATTTGGTTGAAAAATTCAGTTGGAGCTGCTAGCTATGATAATTTTGGTGTCTTAAATTTGAAAAAATAAAATTTGGAAGTGAAAATATTCAAACCATCGAATATCCTAAAAAATGTCCGTTTCTTACAATAAAACCAATCTGTATACAAATCTTATGCTTTATCTACGCGTTGAAAGTAAAACTTTGGAAATTTCATGTCGGAAAAGAACGGTAACCCTTTCACAGTTAACTTATATTTTTAGCATCAAAAATGTCTATTCACGGGAACTCACGAATCAATAATCAGATACAATTGAAACTTACAGAATGCATTGGACTTAAGTAGGACCAGATCTGGTAGAAGCGATTTTGAATTGTAGGCAATTCTGTGCCAGTGGTGCCATCTTGAAAAATTAAAAAGAAAAAAACTGCTTTTTGCCCTATGAAATGTGAATTAGTCACCCGATTTTCATGAAATTGACACAGTAGCTGAACCTTACTCTAAACTCTGTTTGATAGAAATTTGGTTGAAAAATTCGATTGGTGCTGCCAGCTATGGTAATTTTTGTGTCTTTGGTTTTGAAAATTCGCTCAGGAAAATAAAACTTTTTGCCCTATAACTTCCAGTGCAGTCATGAAATCAATACGAATTTCATACAATTGATGGAACCTATTATAAACATTATTCAGGCCAACTTTGGTTGAAAAGCCACGATAGGGTTGCCAGCTAGTGTTGGTTTTGTGTTTGTTTGCGATATTATTCTTAAGCGGTTTTATCGTAGAATTTTCAATTGGTAATGATATTGTAGTGACAATAAACAGCAAATATTAAGCTTTCGATTATTTGAAAAAACTCGCTGCAGGTAACCCTAAATTTCTTTATACTCCTATAACTTCGAATGTAATATAACAACGTGAAGCAGATGTGATATATTCTTGGCTTTGATACTGGCGAAAGGTTGCCAGCACGAGTCGGTTGTGCTACTTTTGTATCAATAAATGCTTACAGTTAGTATTCATACCGGAAACATTTACAATGAAAATAAATAACCGATGTTTCAATTCCCAAAGTTCTGTAAATTTTTCGGATCGTAGCCTCAAACACCAACTTCAATTACAGTGCTGCCGGCACTGAGCATTTTCTTCATTGATGTTATATGAGATGCTGCTTTAAATATTTGTTTTTTTTTTTGTGAAATAAGCAACTGATAACGAATATAATTAACCCGTGTTTTGCTCTCATAAACGTTGAAATTCATGCCAGTGGTAATATCTGAAACCTTCCACCATATGAGTTATAATGCATTCTTGAGACCAAAGTAAAACGTGGCATTTGAAACAGTTTGGCCGTAATAAGCAGCTCATGTGGTGGAATATGCACTCAAAACCTGCACGATTCGTCTACTGTTCTTCGAACATTAGTGTTTCTAGCGGTGCAGGTGCGCTAGAGTGTTTTTCCAATTCCTGCTGAGTATCTACAATAATTTCAATTTGCCATATAAATTTGGTAATGATTCCATGATTGCACTGGCAGCTATAGGGAAAAGAGTTTTTTTTCCTGAGCCAATTTTCAAAATTTAAGACACTAAAATTACCATAGCTGGCAGCTCCAACTTAATTTTTCAACTAAATTTCTATAGTAAGACTCAGCTACTGTGTGAATTTCGTCAACATCGGGTGACTAAATAAGAATTAATAGGGCCAAAACAGCTATTTTTCTTAGTGATTTTTCAAGATGTCACCACTGGCACAAAGTTATCCGCATCCCAAAATCGCTTCTATCAGATTTGGTCCTATTTAAGGTCAATACGTTTTGTGGTCAATACGTTCTCGCCAACATAAGTATTTGATGCTAAAAATATAGGTAAATTTGGAAAGGGTTACCGTTCTTGCCCGTTGTGAAATTTGAAATGTTTTACTTCGGCTATGCAGACAAAGCATAAGATTTATATATAAGTTGCTTTTTTCCAAAAAGGGACAATTTTTCAGGAGAGTCCATGATTTGAAAGGTTTCACTTTCAGTGCCTGCCCTAGCTACAGGGTTGCCAACATGCTCATTGCAATACAAATTTACAATACATTTACAATATGCTCTGAAAGTTTCATAATGATGTGCAGGGGCGGATTTTACCATTTCGCCGCCCTAGGTCTCAGAAATATTTGCCGCCCTTTTCGCTCATTATATTAGGCACGTTTTTTGCGCCCCTGATCCATAACAGAACTATGCAGACGCATTGGAAACAACAACAACTCCTGTTATGGAAAGGGGAGTTGTTGTTGTTCCCAATTGAAAAGTAACGGAAAGTAACGGTACCGGATGATTCTCTTCTTGTTCCTAGGTCAGATCGAGGACTGAACTACCTAATTTATTTAATTTTTTCAATTCTTCAATCCTTCAACTTCAACTTCAATTTTACTATTTCAAATTCACTCGTCGCTTTTGCGTGGCGAATTTAGCCGCCCCTTTAGCATTAGCTCAGAGTGATTTGATGCAAGAAAAATAAAATGAAAAATATATTTTAGTTTCTCTGTGTCTTTATGGTTGCCTATTCAAGCATGGCTTACCAAGTCAGACTCTATTTTATTGCATAATTTTTCTCCTATATATATCATACATAAAATACGTAAATCGCTTTAGTGTATGGATCGGTTTTGAATTCAAAAAATAATTAATCATTTAATTGTTGTTCGTCTTGACCGCTTGGTAGTCAGTTGTCGCTGCTATCAATCGTGAGCAGAAAAAAGATGGCTGACAGTGTTTGTTTTGACGTTTGTCAGTTTTGATTTTTAGTTGTACACAACACAATGCGTCTGCATTGTTCTGTTATAGATAGGGGAGCAAAAACACACGCCTATCATATGCAATAATATGCAATTTATTTTCGATTCCCTAGAATATTTCGCTGTTTGTCGTTGCGCCTGAGCTCAGAAAAAAGAAATATAAGAATAAAACCGGCACCGGTTTGTTCGTGAAAATTTCCTATTATTGCGCTCTTGTTGCACAAATAAATAAAATACACACACGGTGAAGAACACAAAAGTACCTAAAAAAAACCTCAGGTATCAATTTGCAAGGTTCCACTTTGCAGCCTTGTTGCTATATGTGAAGCCTTTCGACAAAAAGAAAAAAAAACATTTATAAATTTATTAAATCATCAATCATTCATTTATAAATAATTTCAATTATACTCGTACATTGCCAATTATATTATAATTCGTAAACGAGAAACAAAGTTTATTGGGATATATCCTATATCGCCACACGTCTTGGCTTCTGGGTCGCGAACATAGTTATCAATTCATCACAATCGAGAGATTGTAATAATGCGGACTCGATGCTGAGAATATCGAGAGCATCGAGCCGATCTTCCTTCAATTTAGAACGCAGATAATTTTTATCTCGACCTAATGCCTAGTACTATACTCTTCGCGAAACTAATTCAACGGTCGAATCCCATACAAAAAGAGCTTTTCAATTCGTCAGTAAAGCTCTTTTTGTATGGGATTTGACCGTTGAATTCGTTTCGCGAAGAGTATAGTACTAGGCATAAACACGAGAAGCTCAGTTCCCGAGAGCAGGAGTGCAGACACAAATGCGTAATACGATGTCGACGTTGGGGTACACAGTCTGGAGCTCATCTTCTCGAATTGATTTCAACAGTGACAATGCAGTCATAGGTTAGATATACATATATAATAATAATAAAAAATTCTCAAATATTTACTTCTGATAAGTATTTCGTAAATTGAAGAGTTATTATTTAGGTTCTTTTTAGGATCTATTTATGTTTTTTTGTGTTTCTTTTAGGTATTTTCAGATACTTTCTCGGTACTTTTTAGGTATTTTTAAGTTTCTTTGGTCGTTCACTGTGATCGCATTTTAATATTTATTATGCATGTTTTTTGTTCCCCCTACCTATAACAGAACAATACTATCCACTGCAGACGTATTGGAAACAATAACAACTCCTCCTATCCATAGCAGCAGTTGTTGTTGTTTCTAATGCATTGTTCTGTTATGGATAGCGGGAGTAAAAAAACGCGCCTATTACAAGTCAAACTTTTCAATGTCCGAAAAAATTCATCAGAGGTGAATTTTTGCGTGCATTGATTTTTTTTTTTGAGAATTCGGTCGGCCTGAGACGTTAGGTTCATTCCACTCAGATATATGTATATGACAGAAGAAAAAAAAATTGCCGCCCCAAAAAAAAATAGAAAATTTGCCGCCCCCGAAATTCGCCGCCCTAGGCCCGGCCCTACCGGGCCTAGTGGCAAATCCGCCCCTGATGATGTGATAGCTCCGTCAAAAGTTATCGTAATTCAATCTTTTCAAATTTCCCCGATCTCTTTTTAGGCACCTAGCGGACACATGGGGTTGAAAAAATCCAAAACATAATTCGATTCACATTTAAAATACGTTCAAAATTTATTTCGTTAACTTAATTTTTGCGAAAACTATTTCTGGACGGAACAATAGGCATATTAAAAATATAACTAAAATGACCGCCGGCGCAAAAGGGTTAAAGATAATTGACATTTGATGAAACTTGGACCTATTCTGCATTCACATCAACGCATTCTGAAAGTTTCAGCTCAATCGGATGGCGCGTTTCTGAGAAATAGTCACTGAATTTTTTTGATGATATAATATATATATATATATATATATATATATATATATATATATATATATATATATATATATAATATATATATATATATATATATATATATATATATATATATATATATATATATATATATATATATATATATATATATATATATATATATATATATATATATATATATATATATATATATATATATGGGAATATGAATTTTTGGCCAAATCGATTTAATACTTATGTTCTTCGAACATTAGTAAAAAGTCAAGTTTCAGCTATTATGGACTCCGGCAAATGTTATATTCTATTTACTATTGCTGAATATTTATTCACCTTCTATCCGCCCTTCAAAATACAACAAATCGTTTTAACATTTTCTAGCAGCTCGAATAATCACCGAATGTAAAATGTGGTTTGTTTCTCATAGTGTCCAGCATTGAACTCATTTTCAATGAAATTCAATTTCAAAACTGTTGGAAAATAATAGCTGTTTATTTAAATTAAACGCACTCATTAAAAAACCAACCACATTGTATTAATTCAACGCAATTAAGCATTTGACACAGCAATCTGGAGTTTCATTGCAGAGATTTATCTTGAGAAAACTTTTCGAAGCAAAGTGTCTAGGCTAATTACACATTCATTTGCTATAAATAGTCCCGCCAAGATGAAGCACTTCATGCGTTTCTCTCCTTGAAGCCTGAAAATTTATTTAAATTCGTATATAGTAGTCAGCGTAATAAGACCAACGCACTATTTAAATATGCGATTGAAATTAGATACGCTCCCTTGTTTCTTGTGATTTTACTGAATAATATGTTAATTCTAATTGCGAAAAAAAGTCGCACGAGAACTAGTAATTAGTCCAAATATCTCGTCCGATTAATGGAACCAGAATGGTAAAACGAAAGGGAAGAATACGCAATCGAAAGTTACTGTTACCATTTTATCTAGGTTAGTGGAATTCAATTACAATTTCTTCTGTGAATGTATTTTTCATTGACGCTGGTCAACTCTATCAATTAAAGTGCAATTATTTTCTCAGTTGCGTTGACGTGAATTGAAGGAAAAAGGAGCAGAAAATTGAAAACACGAATAGCTATTCGATGCCGCTTCTGTGGTCGGAATCATTTTTCTCGTTGAAACGGAAGGAGTCTGTTCAGGAAAAAAAATCTGATCCACTGGTGCTATAGTTCAGCAACAGTATGACGTTTGCTCTGCAATTTGAGAAATCAAATGTTTCTCATTCTATCTTGAACACAATACGGAACCGGCTTTGGTTTGAGGCGAACCTATGAAAAAATATTAGAAAGTTGGTCAATTTACTTTTATTTTATTTTTCAATTAAATAATATTTTTAGCCATAAAGCAATTATTTAATCATGGGACAAAAGCGTCATATGCAAAACACGGAAATTTTTTATATAATCAGTGAATCTGATAAGTCCATTCATATTTAAGCTGAAATATTTATATCAACAATCCTCTCCAGATGTTCACAATGTATTTCACTTATTAATTACAAACATTACAAACTGAAAGTACCTACGCACGAAAACCAACCAAATACCGATTTTCTCCGATTGAAAAACAAACTGACAAAATAGCACGCGTTGTTTTTTTTTGTGTAGAAAATGAAAACTGTTTACGTCAGAATTGTTATAATTTTAAGACTACAGCATTCAAAACGGAAACTCATGGAATAAAGAAACACGTGATTTTTTTTATGTTTCCTTTCACAATCAATCTGTTTGATGTAATTATACCGCTGATTTTTTTAGAGTCACTAATCCAGAGTACCAAATGTACGCGATACAATTATTTAACGAAAAACTATTCATTGGAAATGAGATTGTTTTTTTGTAACATCAAAGCATATTTAGAGGGAAAACAGTTGATTTTTCAAGAGGAAAATTAAAGTTTATATCACACTCAATTAAACGCATTATAAATAAAGTTAAGAATACTATTATAACATCAAAATACAAAGATAATAGATGGTGGAAGAACGTAAGAGTAAACTTTGAAAAATATATTGAAGTTCGAGCATACTCAACGAAAGTTAACACAACATGGCTTTGAAAAGGAATGTAGTACGTACGTTGCATAAGCTTCTCTGAATAATTTATTTATAGATTCCTTAAATAGTGGTTAAAACTACAGTTCTTTCAGCTATGTTTAAAGTTTTTGATTCGATAAAAAATCTTGCCAAAAGTTGAATACTCGATGCGATTCAAACTATAAAGAAGAAGGTCACTCGCCACTCCCTTCATCGTATGTACCAATATTTTTGTATTTTTTGCTTGGAAGTGAACACGTCAAAACAGTTCTCATCGGTTCGTTAAATATGCTAAAGTGACGGGCTACTCATTCGAATTTCATTCGATTGAAAAGTTAAATAGTTAAAATTATTTAAACTATTTAAAAGTACGCCATTTCAATAACAAAAACAGTATTTAAAAAATTCTTTTTGTTTTGCTTTATTCGGTTTGTAGACTGTGGATAAATACAACTACAGTACAGTCAATGGGCCATTATCTTCGATTTTTCGCAATATGGAAAGAATGTCTCGAATTAGGTTCTGGCAGGAGCCTACGTCGATTTCTTTCAACTTTCACTTGATTTGTTTTTCCAAATGTTTTTTCAGCCATGGTCGTACACCATATGCTTAAAAACTGCCCAAAAATTTTCGATTTTACGTGTCTGTAGCGCATTTGGAGGATTGTCCTTTTCGGCACAAATTGTATTTTTTGCTCAGTCAGCTAATCCAGCGTTTTTTGCGCATATTGACAGCTTGCAAGATCCGACCAAAACACTATTTCGTCATTAACGTGATATTTTTTGATGAACTGCTTCAATTTTGGGAAGCAATGTTTGATATAAGGGTCAGAATCGATCACTTTTTCTCTGTTTGGCCGAGCCAAAGGCACTGAAACACTTTTCGCTACCCACAGCAGTACCGCAGTAATTTTGGTATATTTTCACTTTGATATATTATAACATGAACAACACATTGGTATGCGTACATTTATCCCTCATTTTCATTTCTTTTAAATTTTTTCTATCCATTAGTTACGGTTTTCGCAGCCTCCATCCATAAAATTTATTTTTAGTCCTGCACGAATATTCAGGTGAGATTTTGTCATAAAGTACCGGCCCGACTTCAATTTCCATTCTAAAGTTTTCTGTACACATGTAACCTTATGCACTTCTTCAACTGACAGCTAAACTATTTTCAACCCTCAGCGCCCAGAATTTAAAATCCAACATAATGCATTTATTTTAAAGTATGTTAGAAAAACTTTCTCGTGTGAGCCCATTGGGAATAGATGGTGAGTTACAGCCAAGATGCTAAAATAAACGCAAACTTGGACGCTTTAAAAACGCTCGTACCAACGAGGTCTTAAGCTGCATTAATAATTTTCACAAATTTGAATATGTTTGGAAACCATACTCATGGTATTCACATTTAACATTCATCTAGTAAAACAACACCACCATTCGTTTTATGAGCATCTGTCAATGAAGCATATGTACATACATACATATTAGTGATGGGTGTTTCTGTTATTTTCAAAAAACGAAAACAAACTGTTTTTTTTAAAACAACTGTTTTTTTAAAACTGTTTGAAAATAACAGTTTGAATTAACGAAAAAATAACAAATTTTATGCTGTACGACAATTAGAGCTGGGTCGTACTAGGATTTTCACATACTAGGTATAACTAGTACGAGTTCGAAAAAATACCTGTTCCAAATACCTGTTTGAAGTATGTACATATGTACATACAATGCATACGATTTGCAGTGACGTATTAAAACGGACTTATATGCCCTCCCCCACCCTCCAGACACAACGTTCCCAAGCTAGAATGGTGATGGTGCAAGATGACCTTCAAAGAATACCGAGTCATTAGTCTGTGCAGCTTTTCCGTAACTTTCCAATGGTCGGTCATTTATTTGGCAAGTCTTTCTCCAATATAGGGGCCATCTAAAGGAAAACGATCAAATTCAATCAATTTAATTTGTTTTTCATCTTATTATATGCAAAAAACACCTCCTGTATTCGTTCAAATGACCAAAGTAAAAAAAATACTACACTGAAAGAAAAATCTTGGTAAAATCAACAATTTTCCTTAGTTGTTTTTGCGTCAACTACGGGCTATAGTTAAAACAACCATAAGAAAATTGTTGACTACTTTTATGCATCATGACGCGTGGCTGATAAACAACGTCCGTGGTGCAGAAAAGTAAACAACCACAAACTATGGTATTGCAACAATGTACATAGTACGAGATAGTAAATGACTATAATCTGTGGTGTGGAATTATGTTTGTTGAATTTAACAATTGTATAGTGGTTCGCTTACTATGAAAATTGTTGATAATTCAATATTTTGGAGTGTTAAATGAACTGATGCTCATTTTTCTATAGATCAACTATTTATCGTACTTATCAACCAATTAACATAGTTGAATCCTCGAAGATTTCAATATTTTTTGTATCAGCAAAGTCAACTACTTTTATATGGTCAAATTAACTATTTTAGCATAGTAGAAAGAACCATTTTCCGTAGTTAATTTGACAATTTTGAATGAATTGTTGCAGTACTATCAATAATAATTAAATCAACCACGACTTTTTCTTTCAGTGTAAGATAGGACCAACTAATCCTGTTGTCATCTATATGACTTTTCATCGAGTGATCTCTGATACCAAACTTTTCCTGGCTAATATAAAACAGTCGGATTTCTACTTCGCCTCACTGAATCATGAAGTTTGTCGAAAATTTTATTAAGAAATGGTAAAAAAAAAAATTTCGTTTTGTTAAACATGCACCCACTAGGAGGCCAACCTCTTCTGTAAGGCTGGACCAGGGGCACATTACCTCCCGCGGCCTCGTAAATTTTACAACCCCAATGGGGTTGGAGACACCCTCGTGGCGACCTGCAGTCACGAGGAGGGCTTCAGCACACCCGGAGACGCAAACTGGAGAACCAAAAAGGATCTCAGCCTTATCTTCCGTGGTACTTTTAGTGCTACTTTTAGTTCCGCCGGATTTAAGTTTTCGGTATCTTCGAAACTAGGCCGCTTTTTCCCAGATTTGTATGGATATTTCGCCCGAAACAACTCAGAAAGGTCCCCGAATTCATGCTCGACCAAAAAAAAAATTGGAAAAATGGTTGTTTTTGCCCAATTTCCCCTATAAAAAAATTGTTCGCCCTTAAAATATCACTATTGTACTCCCCGACCACTTTCAATCATCGAAAGCGCTGTAAAGCTAGTTTTTGGCAAACTATGGCCAAAAAAACCCTTACTCCCCTACGAACCCGAAATTTTTGTATCACAACAATAGGTCTTGGCCCGTTATGTCCCAAACCACTCTAACCCAAAATTGGCCGATTTTGTCCGAATTCAGCTCCTTTTGCCCTAAAAACTTTTTGAATATTTGAATAAAATACTTGCAAGTACGGAAATGCTTGCAAGTACGAAAATACTGTTTTCCGCAGCTAAACAGTTTTCCACTGCCAAACAGATCGTTTAACAAACGAACAACGGTTCGTTTAAAATAACGAAAAATTATGAAAAACGATTAGTTTTAAAAAAGCGAAAAACGATTCGTCTTAAAAAACGATTCGTTTTAGAAAAACGATTCGTTTAAAAAAAACAGTTCGTTTTAGAAAAACGTTTCGTTTTAGAAAAACGATTGGCTTTAGAAAAACTATTCGTTGTGGAATAGTTGGAATAATTTGTTTTAGAAATATTGTACTAGTCGTTGTAGAAAAGCGGTTCGTTTTAGAAATGCTGTTTCGCTTTAGAAAAACTGTTTGTAAAATTTCGCTTTAGAAAAACTGTTTGTCGCTGTTTGAAAAACTGTTCGTTCGTTTTTTGCAGCCAAACGTTTTTTTCAAACTGTTTGGCGGTTGGACTAATACATATATGAATACACAATTAGGTACCCAAAATTCCAACCGTGACTAAATCGAACTACGTCAAATGTCTTCGATTAGTCACTTTCCTAGTCTGCTACTACAATCAATTCGAAAATTCCCAAATATTAATAGAGAAAGCTCAAGCATTGCTCATCACAACAGTTGTTACAAAACATTTTCATGAACTTTCCTCCTATCCAAAATTTTTTGACCAGACGATAAATGAAATTTTCCCACAATTTTCCATGGCAATCGAATCGGATCGAATGATCGCATCATCCAATTTTACACAACCGTGCAAATGATCAATTCCCGCCGGCAAATTGATTGTGTCAGGTCAGATTTATTGCCTTGAAATTAATTTCACGGGGCACCATTTTTGGGACCAGACTGCGCGACGACACTTTGGGCAGCTATACGCGTCATATTTCGCCTGTCTTGTTTGTGTGTGCAACAAATCACACAACAAATAATTTATGCCGACCTTAATTTATTCGACTCAAGATTCAGTTTAAATAATGCTCGCAATGCTTTCAAAGTGAAGGCATGCATAATATTTACGCGATCGTTTTTGGAGCACCTATTGGTCGAGCGTTGGTGAGTTGAATGCACTGATCTGCCATAAATATTTGCACAAAGGTGCATTCAAAAGCGTTTTTTGACAATACGCACAACACCGAACAGGAAGTGAGTGCTCGAATATGTTGGGGCTCTGGTCGAGATCGAAAATCGATTTTAATCGATTTGGGCCGACACAAAAATTTATTATTTACAAAAAAAATCAATAAACGTAGATGGTTTTCAGGTAGTCACCGGATTCCCCAGTTTCTTTTATAGACCATAAATAATGCGTTATTGATTGACTGTTTGGAGGAAAATCGAAAAAATTTTGGCACTGCCGAATCTAGGTCAGTAGTAAAGATTGCCTTGAGTCATTGCAGGTGAATCGGGCTTGGAGCAGGAACTGCCTTGTAAAATACGATGATCCGTTGTTTCAGTGGCTTATTCATACTAATGAGTTTCGTGGGAATCAATTAAAAAACTTACTCAGATTCGATTTTTATATTTGGATTGCATAAGTGTATTTGACAACTCGGACTGAGCTTATTGAGTGCCAGCGAAATTAAAAAGCTGTATCTATCGTTGCGTCCAATGCCAGCGGAACAGCCGTGTGAAGATGAATTAAATTATAATGGTGTTTCTGTGTTTAGAATTGTATATTTATAACTAACATTGCAAAGCTAAAAGTTGAATAGCTAAACGTATCGAAATTTTTTATTTTTCATTGTTTCTTTTTAAAAACTTCAAGTCGTATTTTGTGAAAAAAGTTAGTCTTTAGCATTTTGTGAAACGAGAGTAAATTAAATTTTAATAAATTAAGTCGTGGCATTTCGTATTTAGAGCTGATTAACATATTTTGCTTCTCTGCAAAGTTATTTTACATGTTTTCTAATTTTTCGATAAAAAAATATTGTCATTGCCCTTGGCTTTTGTTCTAGGGCAATATTGAAAAAACGGGGCATCATGCAGCATCAGGCATCTTTCACAGCATGTTGGATCACATTAATACAATGTTCAACATGTTAAAAACTGTTCCAGGAATGGGCCCAATATTTTTACCTTGATTTGTCATTTATAATAGAAGGTTATAACTATTCGAGGCTTGTTTACTATTGTATTGTTGCTATAAAAATTATTTAAAAATAATAAATAAATATTAAAAAACAACACCTTATGAAGAAGACATGGAAGCTACAATCTAACACGTTATATAAGACTAAAATGTCGAAAAAGCTCCAGCAGTATATGGAAAGCCCCTTTCTCAACGATGCAATAACATTTACAATGCATCAAAAAATTGCACGTACACCACCTTATCATAAATTAAAACTCATTTATTTTTTAAATAAACAAAATGTTCGTCATTTTTATTAATTTCATGAGTTCTACACAACTGAAACTATCTAAAACAAAACAGCATTCCATAATATTAATGTTAATTTTATAATTCATGTCAAAAAATTACACGTACATCAAAAATTTCCATATACATTCAGAAAATTAATTACTTTTTCTACTTCTAATAGCGTGTGTGGTGTCCTTTCGCTGAAATTACATCCTCTAAGCAATTGTTCATTGAATGAACTAGTTTTCTAGTAATTTCAGGTGCTATTTTTTCCCACTTTTCTCAAATAACCTCCTTGAGGTCAGTTCGGCTTATAATATGATGTTCCCGCACTTGTTTTTCGAAAACATCCCAAAGATATTCGATGGAATTAAGGTCTGGTGATTGGGGTGGCTGAGAAAGCACAGATTTCACGTTATACAGTAACCACTCTTTTACTAGATGCGAGAAATATTTTGGATCATTGTCATGTGCTAGTGAAATTTCGTCGCTAATTCCAATTTTTGAAGCACTGGCTCTTAAATTAGGCTTTATTATTTCTAAGTACTGATGCTTGTCCATAGTGCTTTCCACAAATACCATATTTCCAACGCTATTTGCTTCCATCGCTCTCCAAACCATAACATTTCCACCTTCGTATTTCTCAGTGGGTCCCAAATTTTTTGACTCCAACGCTGAATTGACTCTCTGCCGAACAAATCGCCGCCCATCAGAGCCAAAAAGATTATACTTACTTTCATCTACAAAAATAACAGTTTCCCAAATTTGGTCTGACTTTTTTACATACTCTCTGGCACACTCAAAGCGTCGGGCAACATTTTTCCTCGAAATGAAATACTAAGTGGGCTATTCTATTGACGCGATGAAAAATGCCTTTTTTTCGCTACGCATTTTTTATTGCCACAGTTTTCGAAAATTAAAGCCTAATACCTGGTAGATGTTCATTACGGTCTACAATGTGTTTGCGATTTTTATGCCAATATTCTCGGAAAAACAGTGAAAAAGTTATTACGGATTTTTCAAGTGGGCTATTCAAGTGATAAGGAGTGTGTGTGCTACACTGAAGTCCAAATGGATAAACAAGACAGTCTGTACAATAGCGAAGACACTATGCCATCCCATCACTTCATTTAATCAAGAGCAGAAAACTTCTCAAGCTCAGCAGAGACTGTTTGAAAGTGACAGTTGGCCAATTCAAAGGACATTGCCTTGTTGCATCTTATGCGAATCGAATAGAGCTGACATCCAATAACTTAGGTAGGAGATGTGAGATGGAAGAGGACAACATCGAGTATGCTCTTTACCACTGTCCTGTCCTCAAAAATAACACCTCAAGATTTTAGAATCATACAACTTCCAAGAGTTAGCAGAAGTAACTAGCACTGCTTCACTGAGCTGATTAAATTTAGCCGCGTAATCTAGCAAGCGGAGGGTAGCAAATGGACCCAAACTGGTGGCCTTATGCAAGCAGCGTAAGTGAAAGCCCTCTTATATAGTCTGACTTAACAAAGAAACATACAAATATATAGTTTAAAAAGTGCCAATGTCTAAATGTAACGCTGACAAATTTAACTTTGACTCTGGTGATTCTAATGAAGGGACAGTCTGAGTGATTTAGACCAGCAAAAATTTCACCAAGTTCTAGTAGGTATTTCTGAAGAGGAAGCATGTTAAACCTCAGTGCTAGAAAAATAGTGGTTTTCAAATTTGAAATACTTTCCTGTGCAGGAACGCAGGACTTTTCTTTCAAATTTTGCCTGCTTTTGTTTATGGCTTTGACACATTGTCATCCAGATTGGGAACCTGTAGCTGAATCTGGCATTGATCAGCTGTCGGTACATAAGGATCTTTATCTTTTGAGAAGGAAGTGAGGTGATGCGCATAGTGAGCTTTCACTAACGTATTATTTCCGTGAAGATAAAATTTATTTATATTGTTGGAGGTGATTCCCAGTTTTTTTTATCGATTTATTCACTTGGACTTCAGTACTGTTTATATTCGGGAGCCTTTATCGCTTTTTGCTGCCAGATGGTTGGATTAGGACTTCGAATTTTGCAACTTTAAGTCTCACCGCCTTTTATTTATAATGATGACTGAGTGACGTAAATTTTCTTTGTAAACGAGCTCTGGCATATTTAGGATCAAACGCTGATGTGTAAGCAAGGGAGTCATCAGCATATAGAAGGGTTTCAACATCATCACTTTGTTCACAAGGCTGATCTGCAGTGAAAATGTTGAAGAGGATGAGGCCTAGAGCTGATAGTTGAGGTACACCACTAGAGGTGATTTTATTTGGAGAGATTGTTTTGCCTATTTGGGCAAAGAAGTGCCTGTTGTTGAGAATGAATATGAGTAACTGTGTTTCATTTTCCTAACTTTAAAATTCATGCGAGTGGTAGCCCTAAAAACTTTTCAACACTATGAGCTTTGAATCATTTTGAAAGTGTCCGCTGGAAAGTTGTGCTGTATTAGTTTATAAACGATTGCGTCTCTCTATACCGAGTTTTCATAATAACAATAAAATTTTATTCATTACATTGTATACAGATAACTTAACTAAAGGGGTATTTAACATAAAATAACTTATACTTAGCGGCTATCCTATTTTGGCCTGCTGGCTCTTATTGGATTTTCGTTTTGATTTTTTTTATCATTCATTAATTTTTCGATTTACACTTATTAAATATTACCCAGGTAGTAAAATACCTGGGGTTGACTTAGCAATAAACTACATACTAGATACTGCCATACCGAGTTAAGATCTTGCTCAATATCCCAAAAATAAACAGTGGTTGATTGTCTTGTTTGAAGCGCTTTTAAGATGCCACACTGAAATTAATCTTTCAAGAATTTTCGCTATGTTTTAAGTTTAGTACAATTTTGTATAAAAATTTCACGTGGAATTGGATTCGGTTAAAATTTAGCTTGAGAGTAAGCAAAAGTTGTAACAACTTTTTAGTATGAAAAGTTGCTTGGAAGTTGCTTTCGTTTTGAAAATGCAGATGACATTGACACATGTTTCCAATCATTTCACGCCAATTTAGTATGTGTAGCTCATTCTTTCGAGCTAAAAGGTAACTTTTGAATTTGAAAATTGAATTGTGCAAATGTCTTTTCAATAACAAAATTTAGTACCATTTTATCCGTCAGAAACAGTGTTAGTGTCTCCGCTTTTCTTCATTGTCAAAATTTTTGCTGGAAATGATGACCAGATAATGGTGACGTGTCAAAATTTGGCTCCACGATTAACTCAGTACCAGCCTTTAGGAAGGAACTCCTTGAGTTTTTTATTAGGCTCAATAGATCCATACCTGTGATCACCATGCTGTCTTTAATGCATAAGTCAAAAATATCCTGCTCAGCCACTTTAGGCTTATGAGAGTGTATTTTCTCAGGTTTTTGAGACTGGGGCTTACCGGCAGTTACACTGGTATAAGAAATTTTACTTTTGGTGAATTGACTTACTGACTTTTTGGATAGCTACTGTCTTTACGTATTTTAAATCTGCTTCTTGATTTGGGTGAACGTACTGCACCCTCGATAATGTGCTGGATGCCCTTATTTTCAACAATTCACGTAGAAAGCCGGTGACTCCTTACTGGCGTCATTTTTCCTCGCTGGCACTCTCCTGGCTGTTGTGTCCCATTCGACTTGACGCAAAGATACTCCATCCCACAGTTTGTAGCTACATGTCCGTAAACTTGACATCTGAAGCACTGCGTAATGCTTCGTGGTCGAAGTTTCTCAAAGTGTACATTTTGGTTGACAAGGTATCGGATTTGAGCTAACTACTTAAGTTAACCGTCCGCTGGTGACGGCAACCGCAATATGTCGAGCTGAGTCCCTCGCTGTTTTGAGCTTGCTATTTCAAAGCGTTGAATTTTTCGCTATTTAGTGCCTGGGAACACTAACTCCAGGGCAACTTTGACTTCTTCCGCGGAGAACAAATGATGAATCACACGCAGTATTGCTAATTTGGTCTTTTTGTCCCGTGGTTTATACGTGAAGCATTCAACGCCATCCTTTTTCAGTTGCTCGAAAATCTGCTTCGGATCCGTCGCTTTGGTGATAGTTTTCTTGCCACCATTGGCGATCTCTAGGTAACCAACTTTCTCGCTAATGCTCTGCATATATTTCCTAACATTGAAGTTTCCGCAGACAATCGAGATTTTATATTTCTTAATTGTTCTGAAATTCTCGATGCTCGCTGTATCTTTACCTGCTTCCTCCATTATTCCTCGTCTTCATCCTTTAACAGAACCTCATATTAGAAAAAACTTCAAGGGGGAAGTGATAGTGGTTAATCCTTTAAATATATTATATACAAACAAATGTTTTATAATTTATTATTCCTCTTACTCCATGATGCTTCGGGTTTGACAACCGTTTTGATCTTGCATGGTTTCTTCCTTATATCGGTCGACTCAACGGTGATTTATCCAAGGGTACTTGCGCAATCCTTGTGTACATAGCTAATATCCTCAACCATATAATTATACTTTTTCATCATCACCTGATAGAATTTGAAGATATTCTCATGCAATGTGGATATTCTCATGCGTCGACTTCTTTTCATTTCCTCGCCAAGCGATGCAATCAAATTGCATATCGCTCACCATAAGGGCAAATTAACCTCACTAACATATATTATAGAATATCTCTAACAATCAACACTAAATTGAAAAATCCAAAATATTTGAAATATTCAGTCTCTAACGCAAAGTATTTCACAGTTTCAATCAATTATTAAACACAGTCACAAATTAAAAACTGGATTGATTATGATATGTACTTACTGCTTTCAGAACCCGTCTTACTGATCCGGCTGCTGAGCTCAGAATTTAAAACAGTAAGCCAACAAACTGTACATTTTACTTGTTAACATAAAATCATGTTTAATTTGTTATTTTTGTGCTAGTGATGTACTCACATGAAGAATCATACCTACGCTGTAGCTTGAGGCTTGTGGATCCAGAAACATTCTGGTGAATGGTCGCATCTGCTACGAAAGCGTTGTCTTCAGAATACGCATTCTTTTTTTTATCTATTAATAAAAGTTCTCCTTTTTAACTTATAAATAAATAACTTTAAAAAAAATTTCATAATGATCAATGATAAGACAAATTAACACTCAGCAAATAGCTGTTTGTTTGAAAATATTTCATGGCAATAACATTTCAGAACAAACTTGGTTTTTTAGTAATCTGTGGCTATCTGTTTGTGATCAAATATATGGGGGGTCGAACTTTTTTGAACGATTTTGAACTGACTTATATCGTACAACGTAACAGTTAATGTTGGCTTGAAATGAGGATTCATCTGTTGCTGGCTAAAACAATTTCATCACAGTACGACTTCACTGTTTTACAGAACATTTTCCACAAAGTGACTAAAGAATGAAACAAAAATGTACAGTATCCAATGATTATTGCAAACTGGGCGTGGTTTTTACTAATGTTCGAAGAACATTAGTATTTGGTTTTCGCCGTTTCGCCGAAAATTCATATTTCTTTATATATATATATATATATATATATATATATATATATATATATATATATATATATATATATATATATATATATATATATATATATATATATATATCAGCAAAATGATTAAGGTAGATAATCTCTGGAGTGGCCGATCCGATTGAGCTGAAATTTTCGGGGAACATAGATGCATATAATAGGTAGGTCCATGACTTGCTGGAATTCAGATATCTTAAACTTTTTGGCGTCGGCGGGCATTTTAGTGAACTTTCAGGTACTCCTATATTTCAAAGCAGTGTAAATTTTTGTTAAAAAAAGAACTAGGAATGAAAAATTATTATGTTTTTAGTTTGTTTATGATAAAGAATTGGAAATGTTGAACCTTGTGTAGGCGCTGAGTGCCTAAAAGTAGGCAAGAATTTTTTTCCAAAATTCGATTTGCCATAACTTCTAAAAAAAGCAATGGATCATCGTGAATTTTCAGAGCGTATTGATATAGACTAGAATTTAACACACATGGGCTTTTGAGACTGGGTGGACAACTCTGTAGCTACAGCAGGCTCCTGAAAAAAATCCTTCAAACCATCGAGCTTCCTGAAAAATTTTTGATTTTGGAAAATTAATTCAAATTATTGATAAATTTTGACTTTTGTCCACCAAGTCAAATAAACATTTTCAAAATTCCGCGGTAAACAAGAACGGCAACCCGTGATGAAATTACCTCTATTTTCAGCACTCAAAACTTCTGTTCACGAGAACTGATGATCGGATAATGCGCTCAATATGAAATTTGCAGGACATGCTGATATCAGCTAAGACCAGGTCTGATAGAAGTGATTTTGCAATACGGGCAACACTGTGGCAGTGGTGCTATTTGGAAAAATCGCTAAGAAAAAAAACTGGTTTTTGGCCTATAGCTTCCGATTTAGCCACCTGATTTTAACCAAATTCACGCAGTAGGTGAACCTTACTCTAAGATAAATTTCATAGGAATTTGGTTGAAAAATTAGTATAGGGTCGCCAACTATGGCAATTTTTGTCTCCTAAATATTGTAAATTTGCTCAGGACAATGAAGGTGTTTTCCCTTTAACTTCCGATGCAGTAGAGATATCAAAACGAAATTCGCGTGATAAGTGGATCTAGTTGCATGTCTAGTTCTGTAGGAATTTCGTTGAAAAATCGTGAGAGGGTTGCCAGCTATGATGAATTTCGTAATTTATTGACATTTCTTTATCGAGCGATGTTGTCATAAAATTTCCAAATGGGAATGATCCTGCAATGACAATTAACAACAAATGTTAACGTTTCAAAAATTTACAAAGTTTGGACGTTGGTAACCGTAAAAGTCTATTCACTCCTATAAATTACAGCGCTGCCATTCAATCGAAACTAAATTCATAGGGTGGGTTTAACACAACGTGAAGCAGCTCTGGTACTAGCACATGATTGCCAGCACCAGACAATTCGTAAATATTGCACAAACAGATGCTTCCATTTTGTATTCATGAGCAAAGCATTTACAATAAAATAACCAACCGATATTTAAATTTTCCGAGTTTTGGAAATTTTTCGGATGGCAGCCCCAGACATAGTTTAATCGCTGAAACTTTCGATGATATCCTTCGATGAAAACGAAATTCAAAGGATAGGCTGATTAAGCACGAGCATGTAGTGGTAGACTTATTGCTGCTGTGTTGGATAAATGTTGCCAGCACTGAGCATTTTCATCATTTGTGTAATAGGAAATGCTGTCAGAAAATGATATTTGTTTCTTTGAGTAACAAATGGTTGATATGATTCTACAAAGAAGTGCATAACGTCTTCCCTCATTTTTAAATCCCCCAAAGACAACATCTTCGAAAATTAGTTTTCTAGCGGTTCTGATGCGCTAGACTTTTTAATTATAAAAAATTTACACACTATCGAAAAAATGACAAAACATTGCCAGGAAATAATATGCAACTGAATAATTCATCTTTTATCTTTCATGTATTTTTACTAATGTTCGAAGAACATTAGTATTAAAATCGATTCGGCCAAAAATTCATATTTCCATATATATATATATATATATATATATATATATATATATATATATATATATATATATATATATATATATATATATATATATATATATATATATATATATATATATATATATATATATCATCAAAAAATTTCAGTGAGATAATCTCGGGAACGCGCCATCCGATTGAGCTGAAACTTTCAGGATACATTGGTGTATATGCAGAATAGGTCCAGGTCTCTTTAAATGTCAGTTATTGTTAACCTTTTGGCGCCGGCGGCCATTTAAGTGATATTTTTAATATACCTATTATTTCGTGCACAAATAATTTTCGCAAAAATAAAGTTAACGAAATAAATTTCGAACGTGTTTTACATATGAATCGGATAATGCTTTGGAATTTTTTAACCCTATGTGTGCGCTGGGTGCCTAAAAAGAGGACGGGAAAATTTGAAAATTTTTAAATTGCGATAACTTTTGACAGAGCTATTCAATCATTACGACATTTTCAGGACATATTGATATTATTTAGTTGTAGATTTATGTAGCTTTTAATGAGCGTGCTGGCAACCCTGTAGCTAGGGAAGACACTGAAAGTGAAAACCTCCAAATCATCGTCTCTCTTGAAAAAATGCCGTTTCTTCAAAAAAAAGCCACTCATATGTAAATCTTGTGCTTTGTTTACATAACCAAAAAAAAAAAAAGATATGGTATAACGGGCACGCCTGGTAACCTTTGCCCAATTTACCTATATTTTAAGCATCAAAAACTTCTGTTCACGGAAACTCACGATCCGATGAGCAGAATTAATTGAAATTTGCAGAATGTATTGGTCTTAAATAGGACCAGGTCTGATAGAAGTGATTTTGAAATGCGGGCGATTCTGTGTCAGTGGTGCCATCTTGAAAAACCACTAAAAAAGATAACTGTTTTTAGCCCTATAAATTCTGATTGAATCGTTCGATTTTGACGAAACTTACACAATTGCTGGACCTTACTTTAAGCCACGTTTGGTAGAAATTTGGTTGAAAAATTCGGTTGGAGTTGCCAGCTATGATAATTTTGGTGTCTTCATTTTGAAAAAAAAAATTTGGAAGTGAAAACATTCAAACCATCGAATATTCAAAAAAATGTCCGTTTCTTACAATAAAACCAATCTGTATATAAATCTTATGTTTTATCTACACGTTCAAAATAAAACTTTGGAAATTTCATGTCGGACAAGAACGGTAACCCTCTCCCAGTTAACCTATATTTTTAGCATCAAAAACTTCTGTTCACGGAAACTCACGAACCAATAATCAGATACAGCTAAAATTTACAGAATGCATTGGACTTAAGTAAGACCAGATTTGATAGAAGCGATTTTGAATTGTGGGCAAGTCTGTGCCAGTGGTGCCATCTTGAAAAATTACAAAGAAAAAAAACTGCTTTTTGCCCTATGAAATGTGAATAAATTACCAGATTTTCATGAAATTGGCACAGTAGCTAAACCTAACTCTAATCTCTGTTTGATGGAAATTTGGTTGAAAAATTTGATTGGTGCTACCAGCTATGGTAATTTATGTGTCTTTGGTTTTGAAAATTCGCTCAGGAAAATAAAACTTTTTGCACTATAACTTCCAGTGCAGTCATGAAATCAATACGAATTTCATACAATTAATGAAACCTGTCATAAACATTATTCAGGCCAAATTTGGTTGAAAAGCCACGATAGGGTTGCCAGCTATTGTTGGTTTTGTGTTTAATTGCAATATCTTTATTAAGCGGTTTTATCGTAGAATTTTCAAATGGTAATGATATTGTAGTGACAATAAACAGCAAATATTAAGTTTTCGATTATTTGAAAAAACTCGCTGCAGGTAACTCTAAATTTCTTTATACTCCTTTAACTTCGAATGTAATATAACAACGTGAAGCAGATGTGATATATTCTTGGCTTTGATATTGGCAGAAGGTTGCCAGCAGGAGTCGGTTGTGCTACTTTTGTATCAATAAACGCTTACAGTTAGTATTCATACCGGAAACATTTACAATTAAAATAAATAATCAATGTTGCAATTCGCAAAGTTCTGCAAATTTTTCGGATCGCAGCCCCAAACACCAACTTCAGTTACAGTGCTGCAGGCACTGAGCATTTTCTTCATTGATGTTTTATGAGATGCTGCTTTCAAAATTATGTGAAATAAGCAACTGATAACGAATATAATTAACCCGTGTTTTGCTCTCATAAACGTTGAAATTCATGCCAGTGGTAATATCTGAAACCTTCCACCATATGAGTTATAATGCATTCTTGAGACCAAAGTAAAACGTGGCATTTGAAACAGTTTGGTCGTAATAAGCAGCACATGTGGTGGAATATGCACTCAAAACCTGCACGATTCTTCTACTGTTCTTCGAACATTAGTGTTTCTAGCGGTTCAGGTGCGCTAGAGTTTTTTACATTTGTACGGTTCTCATTTTCAAACCTGGTTCTGTTTGATCAATTTTCATTTTACAAATCTTCACAGACAAATCAACCCATTCATTGCCAATAATGAGACATCTCGTAGCTTGCGCCAAAAGTCTAAATTGATTGCAATTGGCACCAAAATAAACTTATATCCGTTCGTGTTAGTTTGGGAATTTTATTAGGTGACATCCAAGTGTTTTTAACTTTTTAAGTACTGCAAATGACATTTGAGTACTACATCTGCAACTAAATATGCACTTGTTACAATTTGTTGGTTTCCTGCAAATAAAATTTCGGCACCCAGCTCAAGACGTTCCGAATTTGCCTGTCAATGAAAAAACTAAGCAGTACATACCAATCTAGTCACGAGTTGTGTGATAAAACAGTATGCCGACATCATAAATGATTTTTACTGCTTCTGCATTTTGAAATGAAAATTTCTGATGAAAATGAATTTACTGCGGAAAATTATTATGTACTGTTCTTCAGTAATATAGTTTTCAAATGTGTACGTATGTATATTTTTACACGATGGTAAAATATTTGAGTGTTGTTCATAAATGTTTGAAACAAAATGGCACAATCTTTTCGTTTCAAGTCATTAATTTCTCAATAGAGGCAATTCAAACAAGTCAGAGTAGTTGAAAATGATTTAACATGTGAAGCTAATGTTTCGTGACAATCAATCAATCTTAAAGACAAATAGCATAATTTATAATGGAAATGTTGTACCATCAAATGTATGTATGTAGACTGCGTGGTGCCAAGTGTTTATGCATATAGCTTCTGGCGGTATCAAATGGAATCTTGACACCAAAAGTTGCGAATGCATGACGAAAAGCATACCAGTGTGGTCTACTCTACTCCATTCCAAGCACGAGTAAAATAAGTAAGTGGTAGGTCAGCTAAGAGTCATACTGGGTAGAAGTGTTAAACTAACAATTCATTTCTTGGAACAATACCAATTTGTAAAATATAGTATTGATTTAGCCGGTAAAAGGGTAAATAAGTATTTTAGTTTTATTGTCTTCATCATGCTGACGTAATTCAACATATGTAAATGATGTAGGTGCATAATTTCACATGCAAATACGAAAACTCAAACCTATAGAAAAATGCTTGAAAACTGATTTTCGAAGAAAAATAGAGCAATTGTGTAGTTTTTGAATGCTAAACGTGCTATTTATTACAATCAACCTATATGATAGGTCATGTGCTACTTTGATCCGTTGACTATATCGAAAGCAGTGGAGTATGAAATGCTCCAGAGCTACCACTCGCATAATTTTCAAAATTTAGGAGAGTAAAACACTTGTTATTTATTTTCATTACAGAATGCTTATCACATAAAAATTGGATGCCTGCATTTCATAGTACAAAAAAAAAAAAAATACAAATGATCTCAACTTACAGTCTATTATAACTGCTGCACGTTAAAAACATGTTCTGTGAATTTTGTTAGTTACAGGGGTAGAAATGTTTTTGGGTTTGTCTTGTCGCCCATGAAAGTTCCCAAAATTGGAAAACTTAAACATTTGTTACTTATTTTCATTGTGACTAATTTTCATATGCTCATCTGAACAATGAATGGCAGCATCTGTTGGTGACTTGAACTGAAGAATGTTTTATTTCATTTTATTAACTTTACACTCTTAACCTAACTAAGAGTTAAATTAACAATAAAAAAAAACATGAAATCTAGCGGCTATACTATTTTGGTCTGCTGGCGCTGATCAGTTTTATTTTTAATATTTATTGCCTATGAATAACATTTTCTTACACACTACTAATATTAACCAGCTTGTACAGAAGCTGGGATGATCTTGGCTGGGATCATAATTACTAGGTGGGCCAAATACAAGATTATTTTTAAAAATGCAATAAAATGAACAAAATTTAATTTTTTTCCATGCATTATGGTTTTATTAGTAAGAGTAAGCATTCCCATTAATGATGGAATATAATTTTGTTCAAGTGGCTGACTCGGCTGGCTTTGCAGTAGCGCATTCTGTCACTCCAATTTTCCAAGATCTTGTTGATGGTTTCGGGCTGTAGCTCACGGATTGCTTGGATGATATTGGCCTCAAGTGCTTGAATCATTTTTAGATTGTTGGCATAACATCGGTACTTCACGGTTCCCCACAAAAAAAAGTCCAAAAGGGTCAAATCGCAGCTCCGAGGTGGCCAATATATATCGCCAAGATGGCTGATAACACGATTTGGGAATTTGGTGCGTAAAAGATCAATTGTGGCATGGGCTGTTTGGCATGGTGCGCCATCCTGCATAAACCAGAGGTCGTTCGAATTCGTGTCTTCAATTTCAGTAAAAAAAAAGACCGATAACATGGCTTTGTAACGTTCACCGTTGACCGAAACGTTGTTCCCAGCCTCATTTTCGAACGAAAATGGCCCAGTAATGCCACCACTCCACAATCCGCACCAAACTGTCACTCTCTGTGGATGCACTGGCTTTTCGACAATAAAGTGCGGGTTTTTCGAACCCCAGATGCGGCAATTTTGTTTGTTAACGTAGTCACCGAGATGAAAATGCGCCTCGTCAGAAAAGATGATTTTTCGCCCAAAATCGTTATCCAATTCAAGCTGCTCTAAGGCCCGAATTGAGAAGCGGTAACAAAGCGGATGGTCGTGAGCCTTCAATTACAGACTTAATTGTACCTTGTAAGCGAATAATCCGAGGTCTTTGTGTAGAATTCTCCTCAGGCTAGTGCGTGAAATGCTGAGCTGTTCAGATTGACAGCGAGTTGAGTTTCGTGGAGTGAGTCTCACACTCTTGGCTACAGCAGCCACATTCTCGTCTGTGCGCACCGTACGACGACGGAAGCCATGAGTGTTGTCCACTAGCATGCCAGTCTCACGAGCTTTTTCCACAAACTTGCGTACAGCAGGCGCGGTGGGTGCTTCATTTCGGCCAAAACTAATTTTCAAAAAACGCACTGTTTGGGCTACACAGCACTCACTTTGGAAATAAGTTTTCAATATTTCTCAACGTTGTTCAAGCATAAAGTGACGCATTTCCTTCCGCAGAGGTATGATACTGACTTTCCGTCAAGATTTCGAGCGGGAAACAGCTTTCAGTGTCAAAATAACCTATGATTTAAAAAGACACCCCTGTACGTGGCATCTGTTGGTGCGGAAATGACATAAATAACTGGTTCTGGCAACCCTGTATTAGGACCACAGCCCAAAGTATACCAAATCTGATTCACGAATAATCCAAACCATTCTGTAAATTTCTTTTTGATCTGATGATTGTATATTTAGTTACAATTAGTTACAATTAAAGGCTACCGTCCGCAAGAATTACAAAATTTTGGAAATCGAAACATTGGAAGATCATTATCTTTTGAAAATATTGATAATTTGGTAAAGGGGTACCATTCTTGTGTGATGATAAATTGAAAAAATAAATTCAAATTGACTGTGTAGACCAAGCACAAAATTTATATATCAATTGTTTTGTTGTTATAAAAAGCGAAAAATTTCAGGAAAGTCTCTGATTTGAAGGATTTATTTTTGCTTGTCTCATTTATAAAAAAAATATTTTTTCCTCCTTTCTTCCACCTTATTCATCACTCAATAATCAGTATGCATGGTCCCATGTGCATTTTTTCACTCAAATACTACTTCATAGTGTTTCTCAGAGTATTTTCCACACATTAAGAGAAAGCACAGTCCTGGTCAACAACTTAATTTCTAGATTCTTCTATTTTATAGTAAAAAATGTTTACAAAAAAATCTGGTGTGTTTTTCATTGTTTTCTGATTCTATTTTTACAGTATCTTTATAATACTTTTATAGTATGTACTTGTATAGACTTTATAGTACAATGTCGGACCCATTTTTAACCTATCCGTTCTTGGTGTATAAATGGTCTGAATGGTTGGCGGCACACCTGGTTTCTCTATAAAAGCTCAGTCAGCTCGATGCTATATTTAGCTATTTGGATTTATATTACTACTCCATGTTTGGTTGTTGACTAAATGTAAACATTTTAGATTATTAGTTTAGTGTGGCTTTCGTTCTCTCACAATATTGCAATAATTGAAAGGATTTTCATTTTTGCATCCAAAATCAATCCTTGAGTACTGTATCAAATCGATATTCTCCAAACCAGCTCGATCAATTTGAATGCAGGGATTTTTAGGGCTTTTTTGTTCGCAATCAATTAATTCTCCAAATCTACGTTTATTTCTTTTTCGAGGGATAATACACTTTTCGCAGTAAATAACAGAAACATGTCATCAGGAAATTAGACTAGCTTACCAAAAAGTCGGAGATCTATGAGAAAAAGCATCGGACCAAGTATTGCTCCTTGTGGAATGTCTTTGTTGGCAGAACATTCCTGAATTATATAGTTCGCTTGTTTTGTCACTATTTTTCTATCTAGAAATTATTTGTTAATGCTGAGCTTAAACTTCATGCAAATGCCATACTTTATATATATATATATATATATATATATATATATATATATATATATATATATATATATCATCATCAAAAAAATTCAGTAACTATTTCTCGAAAACACGCCATCCGATTGCACTGAAATTTTCCACATACATTGCTGTATATGTAAAATAAATCCAGATTTCGCGAAAAGTTAATAATACATATATAATAATAGGCGTGTTTTTTTTTTGCTCCTCTATCCAGTAGAGAATAGGGTATATGCATTGGAAACAACAACACTCCTGTACCAGTGAATTCACTAGTACACGAATTCTATTCCTCATTTGTAGCTCACGTGCTGAGCTATAGAATGTGCTGATAGAAAAAAGAAAAGCGCATGAGAAGTTGTCTTTTTTGCTGTGAGGTGGCTTTGAGTTTTTCAAGGTTATGTTGAATGTTTTGGAAGTTAGGAAATCAGAAAAAGCCCTCATAATGTGTAGAAAGTTAAAAGAGGTAATTTTATGTTAGTTCTTTTTCTATTTTTTATCGATTGTGGTAGTTTATACCCGCTATTTTCTCCCTTTATTTACAGTTGTTTTCTGCTACCACAGCAAATACAGCAACCTATGTTAGTCTTAGCGAAAGCACTGCTATTTTATACTAGATCGTTGTTTTTGCGGCATAGTTCTATTCTGCTCTGTATCGGAGCAAAAAAACGCACCTAATATTTAACCCTTTGGCACCAGTGGCCATTTTAGTGATATTTTAAATGTCCCTACAACTCTGTCAAAAAATATTTAAAAAAACATCATAGTTAACAAAATTCCTATCGAACTTGTTTTAAATGTGCATTTGATAAAATTTTGGGAATTTTTAACCCTACATGTGGGCTAGATGCTTAAGATAAGTTCGGGAAAGTTTGAAAATTTTTGAACTGTGATAGCTTTAGACTGCGTCCTTCTTCAATAATTTCAAACTCAATTTTAGACTTATGTCGTTTTTCATGATCGTGCTTCCAGCCATGTGGCTACGGCAAATACTGAAAGTGACACCCTTCAAATCATCGACTCTCTTGAAAAAATTTTAATTTAAAAAAAAAACAGCCCAAATATAAATCTTATTTGTGTTTTTTAATTGTTTATAATGTGTACCAATTTTTCCCAGTTTGGAAAAAAAATTATTTAATAAGAAAACCGATTTTTCCTTTCGAAGCTAGGTATATTTAATTTTGTAACAAATATTGACATTTTGAGGGTAATCTGCCCTCTTCTACAGAATTTGTAGATTCTCTTCTGCTCCTTTTCTTACGAGTTGTTACGCTTCTGATTTGATGCCTTTTATGTTTTGTTCGCAAGGTGTATGTACAATGCAAGTTGTAGGAGTTAAATTGTAATTGTAATTTTCTCCAGATCGGATTTTTTTTGTATCTGCTTTGGGTTTACTTTCGAGAAATGAGTTTCTCGGTTCAGGTGCTTTGGGTGATATGACCACTTGATTACTTTGGACGCTTATGTTGACGTTATTTCTATGTTAAATTTCTGGAGTGCTTTCTTTAGCATTTATAGTTTACATTAGGTGCGTTTTTTATGTCTTCTCGCAAAAAACGCACCTGTTATAATTCTTTTGACTTAATTTTTTTGTATTGTCAGTATTAACACAGTCGGTTAAAGATGGATAAAAGGATAGTTTTTGAAGTAAATTATAACATAAAGCTCGTTAAAGTGAGAGCGTATTGAATAGATTCTGTTTCGAAAAGTTAATATTTACCCGTTTAATACGGATTTTAATGTGGAATGTTGATGTGATTGTGCCATCGAGTATTTACTGCGGTAGTCTCTTTCATTGAGGATCTTATTGAGTCTTGGCAACCAAGACCACTAATTTCGCTCAGTCAACTGTTTGCAAAAGGTTACTATATTAGGCACTTTTATTGCAAATTATATGAGGAATTTCTTTTTATTGTGGCATTGGCTCTCTAATTTAATTTGCTAAAATATGCATCATATCCTATTAAACAACTTTCACCATTTATTTAGCCAGTAACGTGTTTTCAATTTAACTTTTTTTATCATTTACAAAAAAAATTAAAAAAATTAGTAATATTTTTTGCTCTCAAATAATATACATAATTTGAACTTTTGTGAGATTTTTGATATAAGTGAGTAGAAATATCACTGAAATAAGCTATGCCAAACACTAGCTTTTAATGCAAATATGGTCAGCATTGAAATACCTAATTGATTTTTTACACGATATTTCAAAAAAATCGCATGTATAGCTTACTACGTGCTTTATAAGTATGCTTATATATATTAAATGATTATATATTTTGCTTGCTTCCCTTTGTCTCAAAACCATGAGCTTCCACTGCCATATTGATGAAACCTTTGACATTAGTACTTTATCTTCTGTTTTCCGTGAAGCTTATCGTACGGACTTGCTTAAATTTAGACACTTTTCACTCAATTTAACGAACTCAACAGTCTTCTCTTTGGAGTTGAAGGAATTTAAAATTGTAATTGATCATTATCGCATTTATTAATAAACTTCACAATAACCTAACACCAAGTCCAGATGGCATACCTAATTTGGTCTTAAAATATTGTGTGTCATCACTAACTACTGCTTGTGTTGTCCTATATTTTCAATGCATCCTTAAAAGCAGACATCTTTCCTCATTTGTGAAAATACTCCACCGTCACTCATACATTCAAGAAAGAAAGTGGTAATGACGCATGTAACCATCGACCTATTGCCAAACTTCCCTGCGTCGTTAAACTTTTTGAAGCCATAATCACCGATATTGTAGTTTTTCATTGCAAATCCATTATGGCCCCGTATCAACACGGTTTTATAAAGGGCTACTCAATCACAGCCAACCTGCCTGAATTTTCTCACCATGTAACCAACTCAATCAAACCTGGCCCCCAAACTGAATGTACCTACACGGACTTACAGAAAGCCTTTGATAAGCTTAATAGCTATATACGCTTAGCTATGTTGCATTTCATTCCTTTCAATTCTGTAAAAAAAATTTGACTCTTACTTGGCGAATCAAATCCAAATTAAAACCACATCAGGTGCTCCACAAGGTAGTCATCTAGGCCCTTTACTGTTTGCATTATTTATCAATTATATAGGTTCCAATCTGCTGTCATCCTCTGTTCTGCTTTGTGACAATGACGCTAAAATTTGCAGCAGCATCTAACAAGATTTACCACCTGGTGTTTCGCTGATAATCTTATTAATCCTGAAAAGTGTACGATTATACCTTACCCACACAAAAATAATCCTCCAAGCTATGAATACGTACTTTTGAGTACACCTTCAAATAGATCAGCGAAAGTACTTGATCTAGGAAAATTGCTGAATCAATCATTCGCATTTGACGATCACATCGATCAGTCGTGCCTCGAGGGAATTAAACGATATTTTTCTAAGACCCTCTTTTGCAGCTTAGTCAGAACTATTGTCGAATAAGCAAGTCTTGCATGGGTCCGTATCACAAAGTTTACATTGACCAAACTGAATCCATTCAAAAGAGGTTCTTGTGGGTCTGCCTTCGTGGTCTTCCGTGGTATGACCCTTTATCAAGACCACTTTAATCTTGTACGAATGGATACCTTGAACTCTCGACGTCAAAATCCCAAAAAATTTTTTGCTGCGAAAATTTTTGCAGACACCATTGAGTCAAATTACTTATTAAAACAACTTAATTTTAACACTAAAGCATAGTACTGAGTTCGATTTCACGTGAAAATTTCATACAAAATTTCACGTGAAATCTGTTTCGGCGAAAATTTAGCTTGAAAATAAGCAAGAGTGGTACTCTGTTCTTAGCATGAGCAAGTTGCTTTGAAGTTGCTTTCGCGTGCAACGTAGATGGCACTGAAGCATGTCTCCAATCATTTCACGCTAAAAAGTAACATTTGGTGTTTCAATTTGAAAATGGAGCAGTGCAAATGTCTTTCCAATAAGAAAATCGAACGAAAAGTGAAATTCTTGACATTTTATCCGTCAGATATGAGCAGTGTCTCTGCTTTTTTCTATTGCCGAAATTTTCGCTCGAAAGAATGACCAGATTATGGAGACATGTCAAAATTTAGTTTCACGATTAGCTCAGTACCAGCCTTAATGACAAACATTTCAGGCGGATAAACTTTTTGTCGATCTCTCAACATCGAAAAATTCGGTTCATGGGAACTCACGGCCCAATAATAATATTCAACTAAAGTTCACAGAGTTTATTGGCTTTGAGTAGGGCCAGGTTTGATAGAAGCGATTTGGATATGTGGGCAACTCTATGCCAGTGGTGCCGTCTTGAAAAATCAATAAGAAAAGACTTGCTTCTGCCCTATACATTGTGATTCAGATACCAGATTTTAAACCTTACTTTAACCCACGTTTATTAGAAATTTGGTTTAAAAATTAAGTTTGGTTTGCTAGCTTTAATAATTTTAGTGTCTTGAATTTCGAAAATTCGGTCAGGGAAATAAAGCTTTTTGCACTATAACTTCCAGTGCAGAAATGAAAACGAAACGAAATTGCTTTGATAAATGGAACTTATTGTAGACATTAGGCGTGTTTTTTTTTTGCTCTCCTTATGCATAACAGAACAATGCAAACCAGTGCAGACGTATTGGAAACAACAACAACTCTTTTTATGCATAGGGGAGCTGTTGTTGTTTCCAATGCGACTGCAGTTGATAGCATTGTTCTGTTATAGATAGGGGAGCAAAAAAATACGCTTAATATTCAATAGGAATCTGGTTGAAAAACCATGATAGGGTTGCCAGCTCTGCTTGTTATTGTATTTTTTGCCACATATTTAGTACGCAATTTTATCATATTTTCAAATGGCATTGAGCTTGTGGTGGCAAAAAACAAAAAATATAATGATTTCAAAAATGTAAATCACTTCCGAGTGGTAGCCCTAAACTTCTTTATTCCACTTCCGGATCAAAGTGAAATTCGCAGGATAGGTTGTAGAGATGAAGCGTATATACTGGAACAGGTATATGTAACAGGTATTTTTTGGAGCAGCCAGTACCTAGTAGGAAATTTAAAAATACTAGATACAAGTATTTTTGTGCACTTTACATGTAATCAAAATTTTTCCCAATAAATTTCCTCCATTTGATTCATTTCAATCTAGAAGCAGCGTAGTAGTATCATACTATTAATATAAACTCGTATTTCATACGTGCAAGTGCTTTCATACTCGTATTTCATACTTTCATACTCACGAGTATTTCGTACTTGCTAGTATTTTCGTACCTAGTATTTTCGTACTAGCTAGTATCTCGTACGTGCGAGTATTTAATACTAGCGTACTTGTGAGTATTTGATGTTTAGGAATAAGTAACACTTGCTAATATAATATTGTACTTGTATTTAAAAGGTTGTATTTGAGTACTTGTACTTAGACTGATTTACTTTGGGCATTTGATTCGGGTGTTTTGGGAATGGTGGAAAAAATTGGAAATTTATGTAATTTTTGATTTTCGAAAATGACGCCAATACTGATTGTTTAAGATTAGCCAAGAAAAGAATGATATTAGAGATCGATCGACGAAAAGTCATATAGTTGATAACATGATTAGTTGGTCATATCTTAGTAAATTATTGGACTTCGGTAATTTGAACGGATACAGGAGGTGTTTTGTGCATATAATAATCATAATCAATATAAATTGATTGAATTTGATTGTTTTCCCTTAGATGGCCCCAAGATTGGAGAATGACTTGCCAAATAAGTGACCAACCATTGGAAAGTTACGGACAAGCTGCACGGGCTGACTAATGACTCGGTATTATTTGAAGGTCATCTTCCATCACCATTCTAGCTTGTGTTTAGCTTTGTGTTTGGAGCTTTGTGTTTGGAGGATGGAGAAGGGCATATTATACCGTTTCATTATAATACATCACTGCAAATCGTATATATTATATGTATATATGTATAAACTTCAAAAAATACTTGCTAGTGTTTTTGGAACAGGTATTTCAAACCGGCATTTTACTGTGCTCGTACTAGTTATACCTAGGGCCTTTCCGAATTCACGTCTTCGTCCTCATCGTCAGCTTGTTATGACAGATTGTGACGTCAGCAGAGTAGCTGAGCTGTTCTAACAGTTTGAAACAGACCAAGACGAGGTGTCCGAAATCTATGGCTTTGCTTCGTAACATTGCCTCAGTGCACCATCAAGCCATACAAAAGTGAAATCAGAACGTGACTTCGTCAACTGTTATACAGGAGAGCAATACCAATTCTATAGATAACTGAATCCGGACAGGCTCGACTTGATCTGACATCACATTCTATTATAACAAGCTGAAGGCGAAGGTGAAGACGTCAATTCAGAAAGGCCCCTAGTATGTGAAATTACTAGTACGACCTGGCTCCAATAGGTTGACTTCAGCGTGAAGCAGACGTGGTATATTATTGGCTTTGGTCTTGGCAAAAAGTTGATTTTCTTATTTCCGTATCAGTAAATGCTTACATTAATTATTCATATCGCGAACATTTACAAAGAAAATAAGTAACCAATGTTCAAATTTTCTAAGCTCTAGAAATTTTTCGGATGGCAGCCCCAAACATCTTTCTATCCCTATAGTTTTCGATGAAGTCATCAGATGAAAACGATTTTCATAGAGGAGCTTGATTGTGAGCTGAAGCGGTTGTGGTAGACTTTTAATTGGAGCGCAGGTAAAATGTTGCAAGTACTGAGCATTTTTTTCAATTGCGTTACAGGAGATGTTGCTTTCAAATTTGTGTAAGATAAGCATCCGCTAATGAATGCAATTAACACGTGTTTGACTTTTCTAAATTAGGAAATTCATGCAAGTGATAGTCCTGAAAACCTTTCCTTCTTATGAGTTTAAATGCATTGCTGAGATCAAGTTGGAGCCCGTGTAGTAGAATATGCACTCAAAATCTGCACAATTCCTCTACTGTTCATCGATCATTAGTGTTTCTAGCGGTTTTGATGCTCTAGAGTTTTTAAATTTTCGATTTTTTTCGATACTTCACTTTGCACTGCCGGTCTTAAATGTATGCTAAGCATATGATTTGACATTGCACCATAATATTGTTCCAGTATATAATTTATGAATGTTTTACAGATAATAGTTTTTTGCTGCTTTTCAACGATTGCTGGATTCAACCTCGGACGGCTGGATTTTTACTAATGTTCGAAGAAGAACATTAGTATTAAAATCACTTTGGCCAAAAATTCATATTTCTATATATATATATATATATATCATCAAAAAATTTCAGTGAAAAAATCTCAGGAACGCGCCATCCGATTGAGCTGAAATTTTCAGGACACATTGGTGTATATGCAGAATAGTGCCAGGTCTCACAAAAAGTTAATAATCTTTAACCCTTTGGCGCCGGCGGCCATTTTAGTGATTTTTTTAATATACCTATTATTCCGTACACAAATAATTTTTGCAAAAATAAAGCTGACGACATAAATTTCGAACAAGTTCTACATGTGAATCGGATAACGATTTGGAATTTTTTAACCCCATGTGTGCGCTGGGTGCCTAAAGAGAGAACGGGAAAATTTGAAAATTTTTAAATTGCGATAACTTTTGACAAAGCTATTCAATCATTACAAAATTTTCAGGACATGTTTGTTTTATTTAGTTTTAGATAAATGTACGTTTTAATGAGCGTGCTGGCAACCCTGTAGCTAGGGCAGGCACTGAAAGTGAAAACCTCCAAATCATCGTCTCTCTTGAAAAAATGTTGTTTCTTAAAAAAAAAGCCACTCATATGTAAATTTTGTGCTTTGTTTACATAAACAAAAAAAAAATTTGATATGGTATAACGGGCACGCCTGGTAACCCTTGCCCAAGTTACCTATATTTTTAGCATCAAAAACTTCTGTTCACGGAAACTCACGATCCGATGAACAGAATTTATTGAAATTTGCAGAATGTATTGGTCTTAAATAGGACCAGGTCTGATAGAAGTGATTTTGAAATGCGGGTGATTCTGTGCCAGTGGTGCCATCTTGAAAAATCACTAAAAAAGATAACTACTTTTAGCCCTATAAGTTCTGATTGAATCGTTCGATTTTGACGAAATTCGCACCGTAGCTGCACACCACGTTTGGTAGAAATTTGGTTGAAAAATTCGGTTGGAGCTGCCAGCTATGATAATTTTGGTGTCTTAAATTTGAAAAAATAAAAATTTGGAAGTGAAAACATTCAAACCATCGAATATCCTAAAAATGTCCGTTTCTACAATAAAACCAATCTGTATACAAATCTTATGCTCAATCTACACAGTCAAAGTAAAACTTTAGAAATTTCATATCGGACAAGAACGGTAACCCTTTCTCAGTTAATCTATATTTTTAGCTTCAAAAACTTCTGTTCACGGGAACTCACGAATCAATAATCAGATAGAATTGAAATTTACAGAATGCATTGGACTTAAGTAGGGCCAGGTCTGATAGAAGCGATTTTGAATTGTAGGCAACTCTGTTCCAGTGGTGCCATCTTGAAAAATTACAAAGAAAAAAAAAATGCTTTTTGCCCTATGAAATGTGAATAAGTTACCAGATTTTCATGAAATTGACACAATAGCTGAACCTTACTCTAAACTCTGTTTCATAGAAATTTGGTTGAAAAGTTCGATTGGTGCTGCCAGCTATGGTAATTTTTGTGTCTTTGGTTTTGAAAATTCGCTCAGGAAAATACAACTTTTTGCCCTATAACTTCCAGTGCAGTCATGAAATCAATACGAATTTCATACAATTACTGGAACCTGTTATAAAAATTATTCAAGCCAAATTTGGTTGTAAAGCCATGATAGGGTTGCCAGCTATTGTTGGTTTTGTGTTTGTTTGCAATATCTTTATTAAGCGGTTTTATCGTAGAATTTTCAATTGGTTATGATATTGTAGTGACAATAAACAGCAAATATTAAGCTTTCGATTATTTGAAAAAACTCGCTGCAGGTAACCCTAAATTTCTTTATACTCCTATAACTTCAAATGTTATATAACAACGTGAAGCAGATGTTATATATTCTTGGCTTTGATACTGGCGAAAGGTTGCCAGCACGAGTCGGTTGTGCTACTTTTGTATCAATAAATGCTTACAGTTAGTATTCATACCGGAAACATTTACAATGAAAATAAATAACCGATGTTTCAATTCCCAAAGTTCTGCAAATTTTTCGGATCGCAGCCCCAAACTCCAACTTCAGTTACAGTGCTGCAAGCACTGAGCATTTTCTTCATTGATATTATATGAGATGCTGCTTTCAAAATTTTGTGATATAAGCAACTGATAACGAATATAATTAACCCGTGTTTTGCTCTCATAAACGTTGAAATTCATGCCAGTGGTAACATCTGAAACCTTCTACCATATGAGTTATAATGCATTCTTGAGACAAAAGTAAAACGTGGCATTTGAAACAATTTGGCCGTAATAAGCAGCGCATGTGGTGGAATATGCACTCAAAACCTGCACGATTCTTCTACTGTTCTTCGAACATTAGTGTTTCTAGCGGTTCAGGTGCGCTAGAGTTTTTTTTTCGTACAATTGGACACTTTGAGCTACACATAAAAAAAAATGCAAAATTAGTGAGCTCAGCTCGCTTATCTCAATTGCATTAATAAGACTTCACAAATCGCCTTTGACTTTCAAATCAAAAATCATTCTTTGATTCATTACTCAATTAACACATATTTCACAAGTTGCATATCTACTCATCACACTTACGATACGCCGACGATTACCTCATTAATTCACCAATGACCATGCTATCTCATTATCATCTTTAAATAATCAACGGCGCTGGCAACAATAAATCTGAATCTGAATATGCTGAAATCTCAAACAAATAGCTCCAACTCCCATTAATCGTTTTGACACCAGCTAAGTAAACAATAGTATAAACTGTGCCAACATCTGTAATCTGACTTGCAGCCGAATCAGCGGCAAAGGCGGCCGCTGTAACGCGAGATCTTACTACATTAAACGTGGAGTCAAGATTCTTACAGAACAAGACCCGAATCGAGTAAGAAAATCCAAACGGAATTTTCCATTGAATCGATGTCTCTTTTCCATTCTGCATAAATTAATTGAAAATGATAGTCATGTTCGACCACGGTATTGACGCAGCCATTCATGTTTACATTCACCCTGTTTTCTCTCGTATCAATATTTCTTCGTCATTCAAGTCGATTTGCTCTGCCGACTTTGGTTTGTTCAGATATTTTGCATAAATGCATACACAACAGATTCGGGCATTCAAGCCATATGCGATGATATGAGGCACATGAAAAGCTCAATGGCATTAAATTAATTAGAAACGAAGACAAATTCGGAGAGATGAAAGAAAAAATTCCGCTTGAGTTTTTACCACTAATATGGTCCATATCTTTGAACAGTACAGTGGCTTAAAATGTTCGTTGTTAAAGTTATTCTCTTTAATGGGCTACTGACACTTGTATGTGTGAAATTTTACATAAAATAAATTGGGTACGGGTCAACGATGCCAAACTGCTTTTGTGATGATTCAACAGATTTCAAGAACGTTTCTGAATTATTGCATCAACCTAGCTTAATTGGTTTTATGGTAGGTATAAAGTGACAACAGATTTTTCAATCTGATATATAACACGGATTTGTATTGTGAGTAATAAGAATTTAATTTAATGTCTGGTGTTCCAAAAATACTCAAATAAGTGGAAACTACAAAGGACAGATTAAAATGCATCATCCATGTCTATGATTGATGTGATCGAGTTTATTTGAAGGCAAAGGAACTGGAGAATTGTCATTTTTATAGCCACTATGGCTGAATCGACAAAAAGCTTTAATCAAATGGGAACCAGAGATTAAGAAATCTTTAAAATTATGTGACAAAAAGTGAAAAAATATGATAAAACATTCAACTGCCGCCCGACACAAAACCGATCACTCCAAAAAGAAATATGAGGAAGAGACTGAGGCGGGAGTGTCTCGGTCGTCTAAGGCCTTGAAGTTCTCGAGACTTTTTTTATTCTTCCTTTTGTAGCTAAAACCTCGTAAAGCGCATTCTTTTAAAGCTATGTTTGGCAGTGTATTTGTAATCAATGTGTTGTAATCGAATGTTATTTCGACTAATCGAAAACTCTTGAGCGACTCTAAAAGCCCCTTGGCGAATCTGGAGAGTTACTCCAGTCGTTTATTCATTGTTGCCAGACGCTGACGGCTAGGTTAGGTTGAAGTGGCTGTTAGTGGACAGACACTTGCCAAAAGACGACCATGTGAACAAAGGAGTCCTGTTGTGATGCTACAGTAAATCTATTTTCGCTGGACAATATAATTAGAAAGCTATGTGGTTCCTTTGATAAAAAGCATTATCTTCTTTAAATCGACCAAGTATAAGTCAGTCAGACTTGATAGGAAGGGTGTACCAAGTAAAACAGGAGCCTGTAAGAGCGCCCACAATATAACAAAGTGTACTATGGGTTAAAGTTGGCAGCAAACTGGTACAACACGCGTCTATGGAGACCCCGCGCTGTCTAGTGGTTGCGCAGGATGATTTTTTTAGCCCAAGACTGCTTAGTAACCTGGAACTATTTTTGTATGATGACTGATCAGAATAATGGCATCGGTATTGGTACGAAGGAGATAATAAGACCTCCAGAGGTAGGATGCCAAACATCGTCAGTTCATCAGTCTTACTGTTGCTCCGAATACCTATAGGTCCAGGCATTCCAATTAATTGTACCTCTGTATGAATTGACATATTCCTGAGAGATACATCGTATTCAGCGATAGCCTAGGACAGTCTACTAGAGCCACCAAGAGAATTAATCGTCGCTTCAAAATCGATTACACACAAGCCAGGCGATTACTTAGAAAATAGCCGTATCCTCCGCCCGAAAGACACCGCAATGGAGTGGAAAACGAAGCGACAGCCTTAGATTCAGCTCATCGGAGTACACAAAAATGTCAAATGTATTGTTTTGTTTTGAGCCACCTGTGTGCAACTGAATGAGCTCATTCTCAAGGCTTAACCCATTAATCTATTCGTTCCTGCTAGAAATACGTACTGTAAACTCCAAGTTTAGTAGAATGTCCGGAGCGATGCATTCAACGTCCGTTGGAACGGAGAACCACATGAGATAAAATTCTAGCGTTGTAAGCTAGCATTCCTCATTGAAAAGGGTAGCACTATATTCCCGAGAAGCTGTTCAATGAAAGCTATCAGCTACCAACATCAAGCACAATGAGTGTCGCGACAATCGCATCAAACTAGATATTGTAAAAAAACTAGATATTGTAAAAAATTCCTGCAATGTTCAGGAATTCAATAAGCGTTCCAAGAAGTTTATGCTCACCTTCATGGGAAATAAAAAATCCTTAAAGGTGACATTCAGTTGATGGTCTGCTTCGTTAGATACACTGCGTCTAACGAGAAACTATGATTACCTGGCAAAAGAGAGCACATGCGTGTGGTTATAGGTTAGATTAGGTTGAAATGGCTGACAATCTACAGAGGCCTGACGACCGACACACATAGGCACTAGAGAGGCCCGTTGTGATGCCACAATAAATTAGTGACTCTCTCCTACTCACTAAAATCAGGAAACCATCTGCTTCCTTTGACAAACCGGACTATCCCCTTAAAATTAAATCGGGACAGTTCCATCAGGTTTGAGAGAAAGGATGCACCAAGTGCCGCCAAACTTCTCCTTACCAAAGCTGGGCACTGGCACATGAGATGGAGGACGGATTTCCCCTCGTCTTATGAGGCAGTGGCCAGTTAGAACGCCCACAGTGCAACGCAGAGCGCTTCGAGTCAAGCCTAAAAGCTGCCTGGTGCGATGCGCATCCATGGATAACCAGGACTGCTTTGCTTTCGAGCAGGATGATTCCTCTGCCCAGGACTTGCCAGCGTTTTCAAGATATTTTTGCCTGATGGCCAATTTGACCGATGTCATCAGTATTCCTGTTGAGGAGCAAGAGACCTCCGGTAACAAGGTTCCAAGCCTTGCTAGCTCATCGGCCTCACAGTTGCTCTGAAATTCCCCATGTCTAGGTACCCAGATCAATTGAACAACCGAATCTCTCGATATCTCCCTAAGAGACGCACGGCATTCAGCAACAATGATGGAAACTGTACAAGGATCAGGAAGGAACTTAGAAGCCGCTTGGCTATTTGTGAACCTGATTACCTGATTACCAACCTCTCCCTGACAGACACTACAGTGGTCTGGTAGACGGAGGGACAGCTTGAGATTCAGCTCATTGTTAAGCTTTGAACCGTCGGTGTATACATGGATAAGCCCACTTTCGAGGGTGACGCAATCACGCTATTTCATCCCTACCAAACTCCAAATCTAGTAGGCATTGCGGAGCTGGAGCGGGTACTCTCTCGGCCAAAATTCTCGCCTGGCAGACTTCTGTTCTATACCATGCCGAGATGCAATTCAGTCTCACAGCAGCAAGATTGGCATGCTGTAAGATAAGTAGATTGGTTGGCAGACAATGAAGCAGAACAAAAAGTGCCTTAGGAGGAGTGGATCGGAGCGCTTCAGTTACCAGCAGTGCAGCCATCTTTCGCACTTTTTCAAGCTGCCGTTTGCAGGTGGCCTTTAGAGTAGCCTGCCACTAGAACGCTACTCCAAACAATAGAATTGGCTCAACCACAGCAGTATAAAGCCAAGCAACAATACGAGGCTGTAGTCCCCAATTCGCTTCTATGGCTCTTTTATAGCAGTAAAGTGCATTGAAAGCTTTCCGTGCTCTTTCTGCTACATTGTAGGTCCATAGTTACTTCGAGTCAAGGATAAGCCCTAAGTACTTGACCTTCTGGTTCAGTTCAATGGAGACCCCATTTAGTTTGGGTAACTCAAAAAAGGGAACTTTGTACTTCCTTGTAAACAGTACTAGCTCCGTTTTCCTAGGATTCACATTCAAGCCGCACTCACGACTCCAACGTGAAAGTATGTCAAGAGAGTGATTTAACCTCTTCCATAGAGTAGATAAATATTTTTCCGACACTGCCACAGCTATGTTGTCCGCATAAGCAATCACTTTGCAGCCGGCATGGTCCAGTCTCATTAGGAGAGTAATCACTGTGATGTTCCACAGCAGGGTAGAGAGGACCCCACCCTGAGGTGTGCCCGTACTGACTCCTCGTCTTACGCTGACACTCCCCAGGGAAGAGATTACCACTCTACTTTTGAGAAGCTGCACAATAAAAGCAATCAGCCGCTCATCCACATGTAGCACCGAGAGTGCCTACACAATTGCGTTAAACTTTACGTTGTTGAAGGCCCCGTCAATGTTCAAGAAGGCGGCAAGCGTATAATCCTTTAGAGCAAGAGATTTCTCAACTTGCTCAATGAGGACGTGAAGAGCAGTCTCACCCGACTTACCTCTGGTATAGGCGTGCTGTGACTGCGAGATCAACACAGGATCTATTGATTTTTTAATATGGTAATCAATGATCTTTTCCAAAATCTTAAGCAAGACAGAGTTAAAACTTATTGGACGATAGTCCTTCGGCTTAACATGCGAAACTTTTCCTGGTTTAGCGACAAACACAACTCTAGTTTCCCACCAGCTGGTGGGAACATACGAAAAGCGTAAGGAAGCTTTATAGATCTCTCTGAGTCATGATAGTGATACTTCCATGGACTGCTGAATGTCAGCCGCAAAGACGCCATCAGGGCCCGGAGATTTAAACGACTCAAAGGAGTTAAAATCCCACCTCAGTTGAGAATTTGATGTTCTCAACGGCGTTGTTGAGTTGTGAACTTGCTCTGTTTGATGCACCACTTCTAGAGGGCAATAATTGCCCGGAAAATGTGCGTCCATAAGAACGTTTAATGTTTCTGCACTCGAACTAGTCCAAATGCCCTCAGGGTTAATTATGCACCCCATAGCTTTCGGTGTCGTGCTTATACACTCCATAGCTATAGGATTTGAGCTGGAAACCTTTTGAAAGCGATTTTTCTCAATGACACTTTCCTCATTTCCACAGAAAGATATCCGTGATGACTTATTTGCCTTGCGTAGGACACACTTAAAAATCTTTAGCTTCGTTTTATACAGCGACTATAGCATCCGTGTCTCTGGAGAGCTAACCGACTCCATGTTGTTCATGGACCCACCCCAGCCGCAGCGAGCTAGCAATGCGGTACCCCAGCATCCGTCGGGGTCGGTTAAAGGGTACTCCACTAATGCGGACGAGGGGCCTTCACGGCCATTTCTAGGGTACCTTGCTCTCGGGGCAATTCTTTTTTTTTTATGAATTTGCCTTATGAATGGCAACAGCCATTCCACTTTACACCTTAGTCTTCTTGGTTCTGGACTTCGGTCTGATTCTGAGTTGTGCTAAGGACCTCTCAATTACACAATTCGCTACAGAGTCGAAGCACCTCATCCGCAAAAATTTCAATGACTATAAGACATGTTGCCTCGTAAGATATTGTTCGAAAGGTGTAGCAAGTTTGAAGTGCAATCAGTCGATAGGCTGCTTGCATTTTTCGCCGATTCGATTTTATTTCCAGCGCTGGTGCTCACACTGGTGTTGCTTACATTAGAATAGAGGTCACCACTCTTGAGATCAGTAGCACTCGGCTTTGCTTCGGGCAGCATTCTAGCGAGTGCTGAGCCGATAACAGATGCCTTCTTGCCTGCTTTCTCCATATGAGGTATGAAGCTCAGTTTACTGTCGATAGTTACGCCTAGATATTTTATAGCAGGCTGCGGGGTAATTATCCAGTTTCCAACCTGTATCCGTACTACTAGTAGTTACCTCCGCTTCGTTATTAGTATCATTTGCGTCTTATGGTCGGCTAGTTTAAGCCCAGCTCAACCAAGCCATGATTTAACTACCCAGACTGATATCACTTTTCTTTTTTATAGCTTATGTCGTAATAAAATTTTCTTCATATAAGTTATTCTATTAATATCTAATTATCTTTCTAATCATACATAATTTTATCAATATTTCGATGTTCAATATTTATTTATTCAATATTTAGTTCCTCTAATAACGGAAATTATCGAAGAAATTTCACTTCATTCAAGAGTACTAAGTTCTACGCGCTATTTTTTCCTTAGTAATTCACACTTCTATCTTTTTTATTATTTAATTTAGAAAGTATAAAAATAGATTCAATTTTTCAAAGATTATCTGCCTAAAATTCCTTAGCTAATCATCCCTCATTTTGCCTTATAGACACCGAACTGTTCAACAGTTATTTATTTATATAGAGATTTGATTTATTCAAACGGTAACAGTCCGTTACTAATACATAATATTTACCCCTGCCAATCTCACACGCACCCGATCACTCCAATTCCCGTTAGATATATCTGGATTGCGCAGAATTTGTTATACGATACATTTCTTCTCATTTCAATTGAATGGTATTAGCACTTCACACCAGAGCCATCGCAATTTTAGCCTCAAATGATCATAGTGACTCTTCTCTAATACGAGAAGAAAAATATATACATACGTGTCATCGTCTCATCTGAGTTAAAGGTACAGCAAATTTCAAAACAGACGCTAATGTAGTCCTGAAATGTAATTGCTTCATACACCCCGCTTCGAAGGATACAAAACATATTCCTTTGCCAGAGAGAAAAAATAATTTCGCCCAACGTGGGGCTCGAACCCACGACCCTGAGATTAAGAGTCTCATGCTCTACCGACTGAGCTAGCCGGGCACTTGTATATAATGTGACAAATGTTGCACATATATACAAGTTTTATTTTCTTGCTTCAATGCTTCCTTTTTGAAAAGAAATCCAGGAATTTTTGATTTCAAGCTTTCAAGTAACATAATTTAGGCAAATGCTCCCAAACAGTTTAAATTGTTATTGTATTTTATTTTCTCAAATAAAATCCGTAAAGATTAATTCATTTCAATTAAATACCTATATTTGTTGATGTGGATATTACTATGCATCTATATTATACATATGTATATATGTATATGAGGTATTTAAGATTGTTTAAAAAATGATTACATTGCGACTAGATGACATAAGTGAAGTACATCTGTCTTCCCTGTGAGTTTTTGTTGTTGTTGTTAAGACAAGGAATATTCACTACAGCAAAGGGTTAATTCCAAAGCTCAAGAAAAAAAAATCGTTCTTCTCTTCCTCAGCAGATGGCCGTAAATCGCTAAGACGAAAACATTCCCACGTGCATTTGTCTTTGACGTTTCTTAGTAAACAAAGTGCAGTACACCGAATTCGTAAATAGTGGAAGTAACATGGAAGAACTGAAAGAAATGATCCAATTTCTGGACCTCAGACAACGTCTCGACTTGAAAGCTGTAGCACTAACTCATGTTTTAGGTATTATAGTTGTAGTTTGATTTCTAATAACTGTACAAAATCCTCAAATTATAGGTCTGACCGGCTCGGCTGATGGGAAACAACTTATTTTAGATTACGCAGACCTTCTGCAAGCACTTGTAAAACTAACCACCGACCAAACACATGCAATCGCGAAAGATGCAGTTTTAGCTTTGATTAATTTGACAGCTGATGAAAGCGGTGCAGTTAAAATTTACGAAAATTGTCAAACAAATATTGAGGTTGGTTTGAATCATAGTCAAATATTTTATGTAAATTAAATATCATCGCACAACAGACTGCTGGCTTGATACGATGGGCATTAGATGCTGTTGTTGGCGAAAAATCAAAATTAGCAGACCCTTGGGGTATGGTCTTAAGCAATCTAACCAGAGTGGAAAGTTTAGCAGAAAAGACTATGGATGAAATCGTTCATGATGAAAAGTTAATTCTGAAGCTAGCGAACGCATTTTCCAGAATCGATTCGAACAAGGAAGCGAAATTGCATTATATTGGTGAGTAGTAGAATGAAAATATGTATGAAGAACGGTAAACAAACAATTGTTCTATTTACCCCATTATTAGCATCAATATTTTGCAATTTGACGCAGTCTAGTCGCGGTAGAGAATTGTTTTGCAAATCAAAACATAACTTATTGCAGAAAGTACTTCCTTTCATGTCCTATCAGGATAATATAGTGCGTCGAGGAGGCACAATAGGAATCTTGAAGAATATCTGTTTCGATCCGGTGTATCATGAAGTGCTGCTGAGCGAAAAAGACGACATTCTAAGTTGTTTGTTACTGCCATTGGCTGGTCCGGAAGAGTTCACCGATGAAGAAAATGACAAATTTCCTGTGTCGTTGCAGGTGAGATGAATTGATTGTTGTAATTAAGATTCTGTAAATACTTTTGTGGTTTATGGCCGGGTAATCTTATCTTAGTAGTGGAGTAGTATACCTTCGTCATAAACGTGACTGTTATTATTTACAACAGACTATGATAGTACAATCGCGGCGTTTTGTCAGTAGCCTCCGTGGCGCAATTGGCTAGCGCGTTCGGCTGTTAACCGAAAGGTTGGTGGTTCGAGCCCACCCGGGGGCGCACTTTTTGTTTAACTAACTTTTATCAAAAGTATAATTTAGAGAACTTTTATTTTAACTATTCAAATTGGGGTATTGTAGTGACGATTTATACTTCCAAGAATTACAATAAAGAATATAAAATAACTTTATTCAAACCAAGTGGAGGTTATTTAGAGATCAGACCATGTCACATGGGCTTAAAATGTTAACTGGGAGTCAAGAATCACACTCAGGTATTTTAAATCATTTGACCAGGTAAAACTAGCACCCAGAATATTTATTTGAGGAGCAGGAGTATCATAGTAAAATCTTTTCTTTGTAGAAGGCTACTTGCGTTCTCTCAGGTTCTCTTTTTATTTTTCATTTGTTTGAAAACTTGCGTTTGCAAGTTGATTATGATTCGACATCGATTAGGGTGAAAATTTAAGTCAGAGCTTTACAGTGTTGTGCAATTTGTAGCTCAAAGATCTCTCTTGAATAAAAAGGCAGTTTCTAGAATAAGAAATTCGTCAATTTAATGTGAACAAAAGCTTATTAATCTCATAATCTAAAATAATAATATTCACTTCTCAGCCTGAATCCTGAAAAATAATTCGTTCTCCGCTTTTCTTGTGCAAAATAATTTGTAAGAACTTTCGACAATCGTTTCCAGTGGTGCTAGAAAAACAAATAATTAGAAATAAGATAAATTAAATAATCGAAATGTCGGCTTTCTTTTTAATCATTACCTTTATACTTTTTAAGTCATCCTTTTGTGGTGATAATGGCCTTACATCTTTGAGCCATTAAATTGGTCTTTTTTTAGTTTTGATATTGGGACTACCATGGCTTAATTTATTGCTGTGCAGACGCGTGCCCCAGTGGGGGCACGCGTAAACCCTCACTAGTAAATTATAAACACAAATAAGTTCATATATGTTTAAACAATAATATATTATGAGACCTAACGTGATACATTAGGTCCTGGCCTTAAAGCACAACTATGGACAAGTGCTCCAGAGTACATCTGTATGAATAAGGCTTTCATTCCTTCATACAAAAAGATGTCAGCTTCACCCGAAGGAGAAAAGTCACTTGGTTTGCACGACATATATGACTAAGTATCGGAGCTGCGGGGGCAGGTGTAGCCCATACCTAGTTCGAAGGTATATCCTGCCGCTGGGGGAGGCCCCCTTAGTGGAAGCTCCGCAGGGGCTGTGGTTTACATGTTATCTGCTATAGAATTGTTAGGCTAGCTGGTGGCCAATCATTTCTGGATGCAGCGCTTGCTTAGGAGTGATGTGAGCGAGGGACACACTCCGCCAGGAACTGGGTCAATGGGCTTTAAAAGTCATATGAAGATAGGTATGCTATCTTACCATTGATAAATTAGTCTCCATGGGTTTAATCAAAAATGGTAGTACACAAATGGTAGTGCACAATACACTACAAATGGTAGTGCACAATACGATGTTGCCTATTCAAATTCTTAGGTACTGTGCTAATGTTGGACGATCGATTTAAGCTTCATTGCAGGTATCGATGTAAAACACTAGTACGATCTTGTGCAGACGCGTGTTATCTTGCCACAAGATAAAATCACTGTTTGTTGATGCGTCACTAGCATGCAATGACACAATGCTCAATACATTGAGGCAGTGATGCCGAAACACTTTTTCTGGGAGCCGAACTAACTTATAAGATACAAGCCCAGATAAAAACTTTGCCTCCACCTAAATGTCGCGTTTTTTTGGGTTTTTTCTTAGAGTGTGACATTTAAACTCCGCTTGTCATATGTGTTATGCAGTGAGGAAACTGGTCTATCGCTTCACAGGAACTGTCTCCAAACATTTTGCATCTTTCGGAAATGGCAACGAACAAAAACGAATCGCATCAATCTACTTCTTGTTGATATTTGCGGGTTTTTCATTGTGAAGCTCATTCTGGTTTTTATTTTTTTGAATGCATGTAACTACTGTTGCTCTGCAAACACGCTCAAATCATCGACAAAAGCTTTACGTTCCGTTCGGTCGTGTCAAAAAGTATTCCCACAACTTCGCAGTTTTTCACATATTTCGGGTATTCCTTCGGCTTAGTGAAAGTTTTGACCGGCCCCTTACCTATTTACGTGTCGTTAACCTTGATAGTGCAAGTGTGCGGCAGCTTCATTAATTCCTAAGACATATATTTCTATAGTTTTCATTTGTGAACGGTTCCTGTTGCTGTTTATTATATACTATTTTGGAGCACTTTTCAAGTTATTTTTGGTGTGAATCTGTGCTCATATGAACGTCCTGTTCATGTGTAGTTTAGACAAGACAGTTTGCTGACAATATCTGCGCCTCAATCCTCACCTTATGAACTTTGGTGCTTTCTACAACGTATCCAATAATTTGAAGTGGTGTGAAACTGTGTTTACATAAACCATAGTTAGGACACTTACCTACTTACGCTTCCAAAACTTTGACACATGGTGTAATGACAATATTCTGAACAGAGAAATCCTTCCATGTCATACCGTTTGCCGGAGAGATCGTGATCGGGTTGCTTCTTGCAAAGCCGATGGCGAAGGCGTTTTAATCGCCATCCATAACACTCTGCATGGAACACTCTGTGCCGAGCATTTGTTCCTTCTCCTCCTGTTGAGTGTATTGTTGTACGTGTTATCCTTTCCCCAACTTTCGATCTACTGGTCTTATATCCCCTGTAATTTATCTGTCACTGCATATGAACGTTTTTACGCTGAGTTTTCTAGTTTCATCCTATCTCGATTTTCTTCAACTCCCCTCCTAATTTTAGGCGACTTCAATGTGCCCACTGTAAAGTGGGACTCCAATAACCTGAGTTTACTATCCTACAACCTTCTCTCTGTTGCGACTTCTTCCTTTCTTCCACTTTGTTCTTGTTGCCAAATTAACTACCTTCGTAACACCAAGAACAGAATCTTCAATTTAGTCCTTACTAGTGTTCCCTTAGATTCCCTTTCTCTCTCTCCTGCTCCTTTTGCATATGTGCAACCCGATCCTCATCACCCTCCACTACTGCTTGATGTTGACCTCAACTTGCAGGTAAGGCATAAATGTCCTTCTTTTCAGCGTTACAACTTCTTTAAAGCTGACTTTCAAAAAATGTCCTCTGAAATCAATCTTATCAATTGGTTTTCATTTTTCAAAGGATTGGATGTTGATTGTGCATTGTCCATGATCTATTCTTTCTTTTCTAACCTTATCTTTCGTTTTACTCCCATTAAACATCCTCCGAAACCTAATGATGTACCTTGGTTCACATTGAAAGTCTCTGATGCTGTTAAAGCTAAGGAAAAAGCTCGTAAAAAGCTGAAGAAGACGGGTTCACTCACTGACCTTCAGGAATTCCGTAGTTTGCGTTCGGAGGCTAAAAAAGTGCTCAAGCAGGCAATGCGTGATTACTTTTTGATCATCGAGACTTCAATCTGTTTTAATCAATCTTAATCCTTTTGGTCCTACATCCTTTCCCTCAAATATAATTCCTCAGTTCCTGATTCTATGTATCTTGATGATGTTACTGATTCAACTCCTCAGGCTATTTGTGATTTGTTTGCTGCCTTTTTTTCCTCCTCCTTATTAAAAAAAAACCCACTGAATACCTAGATAGCTCCCACTGTCTCCCGTACCTCTCCTGAATTATATATGTTTAGTACCAATCCTTTGAAAGTTTAAATCCTTTTGCATACCTTAAATTCTAATGCTAGTTCCGGCCCTGATGGTATTTCTAATATCCTTGTCAAATCCCCCTCGTCCTCGCTCTGTGTTCCTTTAGCTATTCTTTTCAACATTTATTCTTTATGGAAATCCGCCAACATTTTCCCAATCTTCAAATGTGGTGATCCTTCCGTTGTTTCCAATTATCGTCCTATATCCATCCTCTGCTGTTTCAGTAAAATCTTTGAACGTCTTGTCTATAATAGAATTTATCCTTCTCTACAGCCTTTACTTGCTCACTAATTTTGTCGCCTTTGCCTTCGATTGTCAACGTCAAGTTGATGTAATTTACACAGACTTTTCGAAGGCTTTTGATTCTGTGAACCATAACCTGCTGCTACTTAAACTTAATGGGTTCGGTGTTTTTGGTCCCTTCCTCTCCTGGTTTTCCTGCTATCTTCATAGTCGTTCCTGCAGAGTCATTTTTAATGGTTCCATATCCTTTCCTATATTTTCTACATCCGGAATTCCTCAAGGTTCTATCCTAGGTCCGTTACTTTTTATCTTGTTTGCTTAATTCTCCCTGTCTTTTATATGCGGATGACTTAAAATTATACAAAGCAATCAAGTCTGGGAACGATTTTCACTAATTGCAAGCTGACTTATTTGCTCTTAATCTCTGGTGTCACGACAACTTCTTGCCACTGAGCATTTTGAAGTGCCACCAGATATCTTTCTCATATAAAAATACTCGACATGTATTCTCTTATTCATTGTCTGGTATTACCCTGTCAGTTGTCCAGCATTTTAGAGACTTGGGCGTGGTGTTTGATTCAAAATTAAAGTTTGATGTTCATGTCATGAATATGACGTTCAGGGTCTCTAGGATTGCTGGCTTTGTCTTACGTTCTTCGTATATGTTTGTTTACCAACATTACCTCCTGTATTCATTTATTTGTCTCCTTAGTACGCAGTATTCTAGAATACGCGTGCCAAATCTGGTCTCCGTGCTTTCAGTATATTAAATAAATAAATGAATAAATAAAGTCATTACTGTTACTTTCCCAATATCAGTTTTTGATGTCCTTTTTCTTATTCGAATCAAATTGGCATCATCTGTGGCTGCAGTTTATCGTCCTTCCTCTTTCCGGCATAGTTTCAACGCTCCCTTCTTTTTCTTACTTGCCCACTTGTATTAAACGGTATTTAAGTCCCACTTATATTTGCTTGCAATAGGTTTAACAGGATCATCACTCTTGTATTTGGTAAGTATTCGTAGCATTATAGCCCCTCGCAGGCCTTGGCTTCTATCAAATGACACCCCCAGCAGTGCTGCCACTTTGGATACTTTCGTATCATTTTAGATACGAATTTGAAAAATCTGGATGATACTATGATACGTTGTCCCCAAAATGGATACTTTTCTCATCAATTTTGATTTACCTGCACGAAATAATAATTTATCACGTACAATAATTTTTAGCCTGGCTTTAGCCACAACACCCTTGACAATGTTGCAGGGGTGGCTAGTGCTATGATCATGTACCATGTAGCAGGAAACAAACCAGCATGATTTTTGATCGATTTCCACTGCAACAGCCATGTTATCCTTGTCACAGAAATTGTGTAGTAAAAGGACGTTAGTGGTTTTCTTGACAACAATACAGACACGTGGCTTGTGTAAACCGTCAGTTACTATGAGTCTGTATCCATTGGTACGTAACCCGCAAACCGGTTGTTGGCAACCCATGGCTCTTGGATTAGGATTAGCTTCTCCTCTGTCCTAGACAAGCGGAGAAGCAGGGCAGCTGATGCTGCTTTGGTATGGTGTTGAGATCTGCAGTACCTTCACCATCATTCATTGTTGATAAAGGTTAGGTCAAGGTCCTCCCCCTCGGACATAGAAGCTGCCCAAGCCCATTCCTCTGCAGCCAGAGTCATGAGGTCCGGAACTCGGTGGTAGTCCCGACGCTGACCCCATCGGCATAGATAATTCCACATCCGATTCTTCTTTAGACGTCGCCCTCAGACAGGCGACAGTCCCATCTTCAAACAGTTCCCCGGCCATTTGAGCCACTTGTTTTGAGTCAGGCTTCATATTTTTCAGATCTTTTGAAACAGAGCTCTTTGGCCTGTCGCTTTTACAGATCCGTAGAGCCAATTTCTCGGCCCCGTACCTAATAACGCCCTTACAGGGCATTCAAAACCGGCAGTGCTTCTTCATTTATAATGAAAAGGGTCGATTATCTACTATTAGCAGATTTGAAACAAAAATATATTTAGCTTCTGCCGAATTTTATGCATTTGATTTGTTAAAATCTGATTTTGATATTTTTTAGAAATATATGTTCGATTTTACTATATGCTGTGGCATGAATCGCCGATTTATGTTAAATATCGAAAATGAAATTTTATATTTCCGACAAAAATGGCTTTACAGAGCCATGCAGAGCTATTATACCAAGGTATCAATTTGATACGCATTGCTAAAATTTTGGATACGATGGATACGTTTTTCTTAACAAATTTTGATAAATTTGGATACTATATGAAAGTTCTGAAGTGGCAGCACTGACCCCCAGATTTGTCGGTTCAACGACCGCATCCTCCAGCTATGAAATCCGAGGAGCAATGCGCAGTCTTCGTTGGCAAAGTCGGACCAGCGTTTCTCCTTCGAATATCTTTTTGGTTATTCGATGCTAGTCTATTCGATGCACGTAACGAATCCATTGTAGCTTCCGCAGTTTGATCACTGTGGCAACTTTTGGATTGACAAATATTTCGTATAGTTCGTGGTTGTACCTTATTTACCATTGGCCGCTCTAATTTGTTTCTCTTCTTATTCGCCTCAGGACCCGTCATTCGAAGGCGTTCAACATGTTTGTGGATGATTGTGTAAATCATCCATGTTTCACATCCCTAGCACAACACAAGTCTTGTCATTGATTTACAGTCCTTGAGCTTCGTTTTTCTGTGGTTCCAGCTAGTCTTCAGTATAGTAGATAGTTTTAAGACGAATCTGTGTTCGTTTTATTTCGTCAGTTTCTTTGCCTTTTTTGTTAATTTTACACCTAAAGCTTCGTATTACCAATGTAACTTTAGAAGAGAGTAAAATTATACCTTCCGTTTCATTGAATATAATTACATACGAAATGGAATAATCAAAACAAATGTTAAATTGCGTTATTTTGATCAACCTTGTTTCATCCAAATTTTATTTTATCAAAACTGCTCTTTGAACTGTTAAACTGAATGTGCAACTAAACGGCATTTTTTTTTTCAATGTTTTAGTACCTCAGCGAAGATAAACAACGTGAAGAAGATCCAGATTTACGAAAAATGCTTCTTGAATCATTATTACAACTGTGTGCAACTAAAAAGTATCGAGAATTCCTAAGATCCAAAGGAGTATATGAAATCCTTCGTGAATATCATAAATGGGAAGCAAACGTTGGTCGAGATCGTGAGGCTCTATTAGCTTGTGAAAACGTTGTAGATATACTAATAAGGTAAGATTTTTCAATGTATCCAATTTTGCGGATTTATGACGTTGACAGCTCATTTATATTTATTTGTTGACAACTTTCAGAAAGGAGGATGAAATCGGTTTTGATGATCTTAAAAAAGTTGAAGTTCCATCGCATTTAAATGAAAAGTTTGCTGAAGAAGATAGAAATTATATAGACGATAAATAAATGACTATGAACGGACACCCATAGTGTTTCAATGCTGACTTTGAAAATGAACGTGTTAAAGCAATGTGATAAATATTTGAATATATTTGAATTTGGATTATTTTATAAAAGGTAAATTTTTTTTACATAAGTGCACTTTTTATTAAACTGTAGTATGTTCGGGTCACAATTTCATAAAGAGCTAAACTAAATCGTTGCACGGAAAACAATATGAGACGCAGATATACTTCAATAGAGCTGTCATAAGAAGTAGACTATAAGTAGGATTTATTTTGACATTTATTAGGGACTTTCTCGTTTGATATTTTTCTGTTTTATGAAGGTTATGTGGCTAGTATATTTAGCTTAAAGGCATCTACTACAACTCCCTATGTGACATTAAAGTAAGTAGTTTGGCATTTCTAATTCTCTATCTCTGTTTCAAACTTTAATGTTCCATCTCACTATACACATTTTACCACATATTTCGCAACTTTATTGTATAGAAACTGCTAAATTAACTTGTGTGGAGTCATTGGAAATATATTTTTCCCTCATTCAATTTTCAGAAACAAGCCACTGGCCTTTAACCTATGTATCTACAAGTCTACATACCCAAATACATGATGCAATAATGCAACATTGCATCAGCTCACTAATATATTTGTAAAATATCATAATAAAATAACTATCAGATAAGTACTTAGGTGGGGGACCGCTTGGGAACGCCGCGTGTCTTTGGGCCGTAAAAAACTTTGTGCTATCCCTTATACCAACAAACTAGTTGTCTGGAAAGCACTATGAAAAAAAAATTACCAAATATCGTTCCAAAATTAACAAAATCTCACAAACTTCAATGTAAACAAAAGCCAACAATGATTATAATGAATTGAACTCTAGAGCATCAAAGAGGACAATGAAGTTTCATGCTCCATTGTTTCAAATCATTTTGATGAGGTGGCTTTTAAAATCAAACATAATATCCAAGAGTCAAATAGAATGTTTAAGAGTCAAGCAGAATGTTGAATAAAAAACAACAACTTTTTTTGTATGATGCTGCCAAGGCTCAGGAGATGTTTATTATCCTATAACACACCCTTGGTGGAATAATAGTAAGGACGGAGGAAGGATTGGGATTGCATAAGATAGCGATGGACATTTCGCTTAAACAACTGTGGCTTATAGTGGGCGGAAGAACAACAAAAGTTAGGCTGTTCCATATTCGTATTGACCTAGATAAATTAGAGAAATTGAATGAAATGATGTGGGAGTGAAAGCGTTGAGAGGCTCAGATTTAAGGAGACTCGGACAAAAAGAGGCAAGGTGATTTTTGTCCTGTCAGTCCCTTCACCATGATCTTCGCTTCCTCATTTCCCAAGGTTTAAAACTGAGAATGCTTGAGGCCACTCGGTCGATGTATACTCTAGGACGTCCTTAGGTGAGATGTTCTCCTGAAATTGTATCTCCAAGAATTTCGAAATGCATTAGCTTTATCTGCGCTGTTGTATTTTAGTAGGTTGGTGGCTTTAACGGTTTGTTTTTGGTCTTGATGTATCGAGGCAGTCACCATAGGATGTTATCCCCAGGCTCGATGCTTTGCATCAAACTATCTCGTTCTTCATTTTGCTGTTGGGATATCTGACCACGTATGTAGTTGGTAAGCCAGTTTGCTTCCTAGTTTATTCTAGAGCTACTTGCGGCTCTAGCTCTTCACCGAAGTTGGTTCCTCCTTCGTATAAGTAGCTTAATCGACTTAAGGAGTTCGTTAGGACTGTGTTCATTCTTTACCGGGAATCTGATTGTGTTGTCTTCTTTTGCCTACTTTATGACTTTGATTAGGGAATCTATTGATTCCTCTAAGTTGCTGGCCGTTTCGGATGCTTCCAGGGCTACTACTTCGGCCAGTGCAATTCGATAAGCTTCCCAGCTGGTAGGAAGTTCTCTGTTCTCTCTCTTACGAGGTCGTCAATGTAGATGGAAAGAGGACCAACCTTTGTGGCGGAGTGGGTCTGATATCCCTATATCGAAGGCGTAGCTGTTTAAAGGGCTGAAGTGCATTGGCTCATTGGAGATATACCTACAGGCTTGTTTTTTAATCTCTGGTGAAGAAATGTTTCTTGAAGTAGCATTATATCAATTTTGAAATCAATCAAAAATCGCATCAGCTCATCCTTTTTGGGCAGCGATGTTTGACTGTGGTAGTAATAAGAGTTTGAGGAGATAAAGTTGTTCAAATTCTTTGGGTTACGCGGGCAGCCCCATATCTCGCAGAATGTTGGCCTCCACAGCTAACACACTTCGTTTTCGACTTTTTGCATTGTGAGAAGTGGTGGAGACCGTCGCGTTTGCGAACTTGACAAATTAGATGGCATGTAGTCTGCACATTGTAAATATCATTTTCTTCTTTTCTTTCAAAAGTGCTGAGAGAACAGATTTAATTTTGAGGGAAAATGCTTCTATGGAGTAGGAGCCCTAACGTTCAAAATATTATTTTATTGCTTCTAGCGTTAAACCAAACAGCTCTTGGACTATAACTTTCAGATTTGTCTCTTCGCAGGGTAGTAAGAGTGGTATTGTACCTTCAGTTCGGTGAATATCTTGGCGGTTCCTCCTGTGACCGGCTGGCGTAGGGTTATTGGAACTTGTTTGATGGTTGGCGGCTCAGAATCGTTATAGCCCGTCCAGACTACGGATACTTATGTATCCGGATACATAAGTATTGTCCTCACTGCAGCGACATCTGCAGATACATTTTACCCTTGCCATGAAAATCAATGAAAAGTGTGGACGATACTTATGTATGCGGATACTTAAGTATCCGTAGTCTGGACGGGCTATTAGGTGTTGAAAGTGTGTTTTTGTGCTTTGTGCTTTTGTATGGTTTGCATTTTTCGTTACAGGTTTGGGTTCATTTATTTTATGGATGGATGCAGGAGAGAAGTGGAAGGGGTGTTCTAAATCGTCAATTTTATCATCATTTACGTTTTCTGTGTCTTCTGAGCTGGCAGATTCCTGTTAGGGGTTGTTGTTTTCCGTATGTTCTATGTCAGGTGTCGTTTCGACGTCATCGTGATGGCTGTCACATCCTGATGTAGCACCCTCGCTTTCTGAAGCGACGAATAGAGAAGTAACTGCAATTCGGGAGGAAAAGGATGCAATTTGCTTTCTTTTTCTTTTGCCATGGATTTTCAGACTTATTTCTTTCTATTTGCTGTGTTTCGTCATTAGTTATTCGAGTAGCTCTTCGTTACGTTTCATTGATATTTTGGTTTCACATCGTTATTCTGTTAGCTCTTTTTGTGTGTCCTTCAGTTTGTTGTACTATTTTATTCAGTTGCTCGTGTAGTTGTCGTTGGCTTTCTGTGTCTTGTTTTTTTTTTGCTCGAATTGATCGGTCAATGCGGCGATCCTGTCACTTAAGCCTATCCTTTACATACTTACCTTGTTATACGATGAAAAAATAATGCAACCAATATTCCCTTAACTTCCGAAAAACTACTGGACTTTCATACGAATTTCGTTTTAATTTACAAAAACACAATCTTAATTTGTTTGTTTTTCGTAAATAATTTATTTATAAACATATTATAAATTCCATTTTTGTTGATATTTTTCATGAAAAAGTTGTTTCTTGTCGAATAATTTGCATTCCATTGACTATATTCTTTTAGAATGCAACTATTTTTATATAGTGAATTGATTAGTTTGCATTTTCATTACTGTAAATTTGTCTGTACTTGATTTTAGCTTTCATTTTGTTGTATAACGAACATCTTGAGTATAATAATTTATTTTCTGTTTATGTGTCATAAGCATCAATCAGCATGGAATTGTAATAAAATATGTTCGTATCATTAGATTGCTGCAAAAACTAGACGATTCTAATTTTCTCGCTTGTGAATTCGAAGTCAAGTCTTGACTTATATCTTAAGTAGGTCAAATTACAGCTCTACTGTTAGTTAATACAACCCATGAAATTACTCGTAGCCGAGTTTTCGATCCGTTTGAATTGATCGAATTGCGCCTTTTTTCGGAAAAATCAAATTAATTCAAGTTAAGAAAATGAAATCATCTTGTTTGTACAGTAATCTGATTACATATGTGTGCACATCAGCTTGATAGCTAATGATTTCTGCTACGTACTTTGATTTTTATAGTTTTATTGATTTTGATTCGAAGTGGCCGTTTATGATCAATATTTGTGTTTATCCTACGTACTCGTTTGTAGAACAATTGTATAAATTTAATGAAATAAGGGTTGGAAACCATGCGAGATACTTTCAAGTCTCTCTTGCCTGTTGTTGCTCTTATTCTCAATGATTTATTGATTTAAGCTTCACGAACTAATAAGTACGAGTCTGATCACATTAATGTCAATTTAATATAACAAAAGCTTAAATAATTTTGTTCCCAAATACATACAAAAATTCACTTTTCCAAGGATCTGGGTTTGGCTATTCTCTGTTAAGCATGAGCCATCGTTTTCGATATGAAGAATGATTTTTGGCAGCATTGCTGGATGATCGATGCTAGTAAATTCGTTTTTTCCAGTCGGCATATGGAAAAGCAATAATAATCTAGACCTAGAAATGTTTTGTTTCAATAAATTTAAAATCTACTACGACAACTAATGTAGCAGATGTGCTTCCTGATAGGCTTCAGATCATTTCGTTTATTTTTTTTAAATTTCGATTGTAACTACGATGCGCGTCTATCAAATAATGTCGAAAAAGGTAGGCCGCGATAACTCTTCGTTGAAATTTTGAAATGCAACTCTACTTAGCAAACGTACTTTTTCAAACATATGCTTGTAAAAACATAAATCAACAATTGAAATATCACTTCCAATAAAAATCAGCTATTTTTTGGTATAACGTACAAATATAGATAATTTCAGATAAACTACAACAATGATAGATTTTGCCTACGATTAGATGATTAATTAATATGTCTAAACAGTAGTAATTGATCGAAAGTCTTCTCGTGTCAGAACATGTAAAATATGTTGGGATGCGATTGATAAGTAAGTATCGTTCCCAACAAAAAAGAGAAATATGATTTCGGCCTTCGAAAATTTCTTCATGTTAACAGCACTTACAAGTAAAGTGCGAATTATCAAAAGCTTAGAAAGAATGCGCAAGTGCGTGTAGCTGATATCTTTAGCGGCAGCGTATTGTATTCATATTTTGATATCCTGTGGTTCATTCATTTCAGTTAATTATATTCAATACAAAAAATGCGTGTGAGAATTGAAAATTCCACTTGATTTTAGATTATGATCGGTCCCTATGTCCTGTTTT